>CM070777.1:84896508-85496508 GCA_036346955.1 Dipus sagitta
CCTCATGTTCAAATCTCTGGCTCCCACGTAAGCCAGATACACCGTGACGCAAGGATACAATATCATGCATGCATACAAGGGGGAACATATGTCTGGAATTGATTTGCAGTGGCTAAAGGCCCTGGTGCACTCTCTCACAAATAATATATATATTTATATATATAATTATATAAATTATATATAAAAATTATATATATATATATGTATATATATATATATATATATATATATATATATATATATATATATAAAATTTGCACTTGAAAAAAGACATCAAAGCAGAAACCCAGGGCCCCAGAAAACACAAAACTATATAATATATAAGACTGCTTAACAGGCCCATCTTGGCTCAGGGAACATTGTCCAACATTTGGCAGAAAAATTGTAAGAGCCACAGGATAGGTAGGATTATCCTGAGGTACAGTACTCCACAAGGCCTTCATGACGCCACAGTGAATACCAACAACCACATGAAGGAGGACTCTCAGGAAAAGGGGAACGGGGGGGGGGGGGCGGTGAGGTGATCTAGAGTTTAACCTTTTATAAAATAAAGCAAAACAAAGTAAAAGCAACACTGTCCATGGGAATAAAGCAGACTGTACCAGGAGAGGGGAGGAATGAGAAAAGGTAGGGAGGCTTGCTTGTCCTATACTCAAAGTACAGTATCTACTAGCATGAAAATGGTCTTACATAACCCAGCATAATAAAACAATTTTAAATGTCTCCACTAAGAATGCAAACTATTTTGATAAAAATACTTCTTAAAAATGTACCTTGGGTTGGAGAGATATTTATCAGTTAAGGTTCTTGCCTATGAAGTCCAGGTTTGATTCCCCAGTACCCACATAAGCCAGATGTACAAGGTGACACATACATCTGGAGTTTTTTTTTTTTTTTTTGCTGTGGGTAGAGGCCCTGGTGTGCCTATATTCTCTCTCTCTCTCTCTCTCTCTCTCTTCTCTCTCTCATATACATAATCTGCCTCTCTCAAATAAATAAATAAATATTAAAAAACAAAAAATGCACCTGGTGATCAGATAATCATACACCTATAAACTGTCCAAAAAGAATTGTCTACTGGACATATATTAGAAACAGTAGGATTTATTTAATTCAGATTCCTAGAGTGGTAGATGAGAACTTCAGTATAGATTAAGCTGAACTTCACTAAAACAAAAGGAACAAAGGGCACGTGGCTGTGCAAACTTGTATTGGCTAAAAGAAACCCCTAAAAGGCATTGAGTGGAGAAAAGCTGGCTAATACTAGAGGCCATCAATGCTGGCTATCTGATCTTGTCAAAGTTAGTTTCCTACCCTGTCATAGAGACTGGAAGAAGTTGTCCTACTGTTCTTTTTATTCCTAAATTTTAGTTATTTAAAAAAAAAATCTTCCATGATTATAAAAAATATCCCATGGTAATACCCTCCCTCCCCCCACTTCCCCCTTTGAAATTCTATTCTCCATCATATCCCCTCCCCATCTCAATCAGTCTCTCTTTTATTTCATGCCATGCTCTTTTCCTCCTCTTATGATGGTCTTGTGTAGGTAGTGTCAGGCACTATGAGGTCATGTATATCCAGGCCATTTTATGTCTGGAGTGAGCACGTTGTAAGGAGTCCTACCCTTCCTTTGGCTCTTACATTCTTTCCGCCACCTCTTCTGCATTAGACCCTGAGCCTTGGAAGGTGTGAGTGAGATGTTACCCAGTACTCAAGTCACTTCTTTCCACCACTTTGAGTTGTCCCAAAGTCACTGCCATCTGAAAAGATTCTCTACCCAAAGTGAGAGTAGCATTAATATAAGGGTATGAATATTAAGAAAAGTGCTTACTGGGCAGTTTGATAAGCATAGTATATACATTTATCCAGACATCAGCAGATGTTACACCCCTAGGGCTCATGACTACCCCTGTTTTAAGTTTTCAGTATCAGGGATGTATTACCTCCCATGGAGCCGACCTCCAGTCCAATTAGAGGACAGTTGGTTTCTACCATGATAGATGTGCCACTATTGCACCCGTTGGCTCATTTGGCCTGGCTGGCCAATTATAAGGCTTGCAGTGTCAACTGCCCTACTGTTCTTGATTATTGCATTTAAATTGAGGTTCCTGGGTCTTTGAGAAAGACATTTCTGGGTTATACAACATAGACACCTCCAAGAGACTAGAAAGCATTTATAATTGTAAGTTTCCATAAGTAAATGCTCAAGATAGAGAGGTCAGGAACCTAGAATCAGGTTTCAGCTATATGAAACGGCAAATTCTTTGGGCAGTATTAAGCTTCCTTAAGCAGGTAATTTAATGGAGTTAGGCAGAGTGTCTGGGTCATTTCAGGGAATTAACCTTGACCTGTCAGTTATGTTAAAATTTGTACAAGTCTGAATGGCGACAGTACTTACAAAATCATTTGGATTTAGAGTTTGAAGTTCTCATGGCCAAGGTTGAGCCTAGTCAAGAAAAAGGCTCAGAGGAAGCTGTGTGACGTGTGGTCAATAAGTCTTTGACTATAGTAACACATGCCCATGGAGCTCTCCATCTGCACAAAGAGGCCTATGAGAGAATGTAATCTGTACTACAACAGAGTTCATTTCTACTTAATTCTTAAACTCATGCCTAGGTCTATACTTCTACTTATAACCATCATTTATCATTTGATTGAGGACTCTTCAAATTGTGGAATGCAGATAGGAAGAGCATATCTAGGATACTGTGATGGTTAATATTGTCAATTAGATAGAAACTAGAATCATCTAGGATACAAATCTGTAGGAGTATCTATGAAAGTTTAGATTACATTAACAGAGGTGGGAAGATGAACCCTGACTGTGGACAGCACCATTGCATGGGCTAGGGTCCTGGATTTAGTAAAAAAGAGGAAGCTAGCCAGGCGCAGTGGTGCACACCTTCAATCCTAGCACTCAAGAGTCAGAGGTAGGAAAATCTCCATAGGTTCAAGGCCACTCTGAGACTACATAGTGAATTCCAGGTCAGTCTGAGCTAGAGTGAAACCATACCTTGAAAAACCAGTAAAGAAATAACAAATAAATAAATAAAGAGGAAGTTAGCTGAGCACCAGCATTCATCACTTCCTGCTTCCTACTCCTGCTTCCTGACTGTGGACTGAATATGATCTGCTGCCCTTTGCCCTATGTCCTGTTGCAGTAGATTGTATCACCTCAAACTGTAAGATGAAATAAACCCTTTTTCCTTTAAGTGGCTTCTTGTCTGATATAGTTTCATAGTAACAAGAAAAGTAACTAATGCAGACCCTGGGTGCCAATATCACATCTTTATAATTGCAAAAACATCCAGGTTCTTAACTCTATAGTAATTTTAAGCACATTGTTATTTAAATAATAATTTTATCTTTATAGGCAACAGGCAGTCAGATTTACTAATTGAAATAGCAGTGTAAATTTGAAAAGAAAATTAAGATGTTAATAGCACTATTGGAAGACCTGAAGTACTCTATAAGGAGGACTTACAAGTAGCATATTACCTCTCATCACACGTCAGACGTCATTTTAAAATATACTCCAATTTCAAAAATGATACAAGTTAGTAAAATAAATAGGCCCCTGATCTCATGAAATATAGCACATTATAGAGAAATTAAAATAGCTTCAGACCAATAGAATCTTTCAGAAATATATTAATATGTGTTTTCAAAATCCAGCCAACTGGATGTTTAAATGTCATGTGTGTGTGTGTGTGTGTGTGTGTGTGTGTGTGTGTGTGTATTGTGATTAGGTTTATATATGTCAAATAAGCCAGCATGGAAGTTTTATACAATGTTGGATACACAATGAGGACAAGTAAGGGACATTCAAAGGAATCACATGGAATAATTGGATCTACTATTTCAGGGGAGGAATCCCTGTAGGCTAAAACAATGATAGTTCTGATAATTACTTGCATCATTGGAGATTTAAGCCCCAGCCACAAATTTTATTTACTTTCCTGAAAATACTAACTTGAACTATTTTGCTTCAAAGAACCATCATATCCAGTATTGTCCCTTCTATGAGGAGATCTTCAACGTGGCATGCTAGCGAAGTGAGAGCAGGATGACAGTGCTATGATTTCTTTTTGTAGGACCTCATTCTGTCATGTTTTGTCACCAGAGTGTGAAGTGAACTTTAAGATGGAAGTATAGATTTATTCACTCATGATCACATCCATCTTTATGGATTTCTTTGCCAAAAAGTGTCTTGAGAAGCTCTGGTTTATACTTTGTGCTTAAAAAATCTCCCTGGGACTAGTCTTGTCCATCACAAAACTTCACTTTGTTTACTTTTTAAGTGGCCCACCTTTTCTGCTGCTGAGGGGAGTCCAAACAGTATGGGTTTCTTTATACACTGACAGAATTTTAGAGTAATAGTTTACACAGTCCATGAAATAGTGCCACTCTGCTCTTCTCTCTTGGTTTTGTGTGAACTTTGCTAAAACATAGTTTGTTTCCTGGCAGGAAAACTATTTCTGTTAATTCTGCAGAATGACTCCTCTAGCAATGTTGACAGCCAGTGTAGAATAAGACACAGGAACAGAGAAATCCTAAGAAGTCAGGAACAAAATATACTATGAGCACAGACATTGTGACAGTGTCATAGATACGCATCAGACAAATTTTGACCTTGTAACTTCCACTGCCATGACAATTCAGTCTATATTCACAACCTGATGTTCAATTGTAAAGACTGTCCACAATTATGCAACGATTTCTAAGGGCTATCCCAGAGTAGTTTTTAAAATCACTAATGAGAAAAAATTAGTAACATCAAAGAATGAGCCTAATTAACCCTGGTCCTTCAAAGGAAAACATGAAATTCATTAAGAGGATACTGGGAGAGTTTAGAGCGCAACTGGGAGACTGACTTCTTAGTAGTTCTAATTGCTGGGTTTGAACCCCAGTTCCACATAAAAAGAAGGTGACCTTGCACCCCTGTCATGCTAGCACTCAGGAGGTAGAGGCAAGAGGGTAAGAAATTCCAGGCCATTATCAGTAATATAGAAAATTCAACTTCAATCTGGGCCACATAAAACAGAACAGAACAAAAATAAATAAGATAAAGCCCCTGTTCTGAAGAATAATTTAATTCTGAAATGCTAACCAGCATTTTTGCTTTTTCCCATGCATGTCATTATTTGTGCATGTATCTTTGCAGAATGGAAAAATAAGTAAGAGGTAGTTATGAAAAATTTGAGATTTATTCCCATTTAATTCTGATAAATGAGTTCTGAAATTTTTGGGAGGGGCTATTCAATTGCACCAGAACCAATAAAAGTGAAAAAGTATCAAACTCTGTAGTATTCAATATTTCAGTCTGTGACATTTTTGTGTATAATTTTAGTAGATTATTATCTCTGACACAAGATATTTTGTTAATAATATCTGTGGAATCACTTGACCAATGCTCCTTTTAGGTCTTTTGCCCCATTTGCATTGAGAGCTTGGAAATTCATTTCTGTCTTCATTTTGTTGTTTCCAATTCTTCTTTCCTTATTTTTCCAATCACGTAGAGATGTGTGTCTAAGCAAGAAACAGAGCTAGAAAGTTTGGAGTCCTCATTCACGTGACATGCTCACACAGCTAAGGCACTTGCATCTCTTTCCTTATGTGGTTTGGATGTGACATGTCCCTCAAGGGTTCATGTGCTAAAGACTTGGACCCAATACAGCAGCCTTCAGAAGTGTAGCTCTGAGGAAGTGGTTTGATCATGAGGGCTCCCAGTGCACAGCTTTGTGGGTTTAAGAAGTCATGAAAACATGAGGATGGAGGAAATAAGCCACTAGGTACGTGTTCTTAAAAATGGATGGAACTGGAAAATATTATACTAAATAAAATATTCCCAGGCCCAGAAAGACAAAGGCCAGATACTCTCTGTCATATGCAGATCTTAACCTCAAACTTTTCGATTTCTGTTTGTAAGTTTGAGTTAGGTTCTGCACAGGCCAGGACAATAGAAAAGGGCAGGGAGGGTGGGGAGGCATCAAGTGGATATGGAGATAGTAGGATGCACATGATGTCAAAGTACAGAGGTGGAGTACTAGAGATGTAAAAATTTAAATGTGGATGGGGGCAGAGGGATAGGGGTGAGTGGGGCTTTTAACCAAAGCTAAGGATGTATGAAACAGCCTTTTTGAAAACTACTGTTATATAATCTTAATAAATAATATAATTTAAGCTAGAGTGCTGGCCCACTCCTTTAATCCCAGCACTCAGAAGGCAAAGGTAGGTGTATCACTGTGAGTTCAAGGCCATCCTGAGACTACATAGTCAATTCCAGGTCAGCCTAGGCTGGAGAGTGAGACTGTACCTCAAAGCACACTATATATATATATATATATATGTGTGTGTGTGTGTGTGTGTGTGTGTGTGTGTGTGTAATTTAATTTAAAAGACCATATAATTTACAACTTTTGACTAGTAGGTGAGAAGTACTTTGAGACACTATCTTATGGAAATGAATTGACCACTACATTATGACCTCATAGCCACTGTCAAGACCTCCACAAAATTGGACTCATCAACATTGCAACATGGATGATGGAAAAGGGTGAAAATAGTTATTAAAATACAGAGGATCTAGTTGGAAAGGAGTTCAGTGAAGGAGAATGGGCAAGGGAGGACAAAAGAAGGTTTGAGGAGGAATTTATGACCAAATTACATTATGTTCATGTATGAACATAGTCAAAAACGTTTTTTCAATGCATATATGTACTTTTCCTGTATCTGATCTCTTCTGTCATCTCCCTCCCAGCCATCATGAGATGAGCAGCTTTGGTCTACCACATGTACCCCACTGTGACATTCTGCCTTCCAGAGACTCAGAAAATAACAGAACCATGTGACTAGGAACTAAAAGTGAAACCATGAGCCCAAATAAACTTTTCATCTTCTAAGTTGATTTTCTTAGACATTTTGTCTCATTGACAGAAAACCAATTAATTCATACCACATATTTCTATCATATTAAAATGTTTTTTTTTACTCTTTGAATTAGATTTATTTCCTGACACTTTGATATATCTGATCAAAGAACTTCCCGTGTTACCTATTTATTGAATTCACTCTGTATGCTGGGAACACAAGACAGTGCATGAAGGACACATGGTTGTTTTGTTACTGTTGTTTATTTGCTTGTTTGTTTCTTGTCATCTTGCAGCTGGGCCATTCAATATAATGAAACTCTGGTTTGAATTCACCTCCTTTAACTCTCCTGCTAGACCTTCCTAAAATCATTATCCTCACACTTTCTAAATCAAAACAAATCTCTTAGATGATTTCATGGTTCTATTTCAGTCTTTTTGAACTTCAAAGGGTTACAAAAACAATTGTAATAGGAGTCAGGAATCCGACATTCTTACGTGAACCAAAGACATTATAATCCCCTAGTATCAGGACTGTAGTGGAGTACACATTTGCCACTCATTTTGTTGCAGAAGGAAATTTAATTTCATAGCTCTTTTGAAAAGCTTCAGTTTTTGTTTCATGAAAAATTGTGAAGTATCTTTCAGTGCTTTTCAAGATGAACTATAGTTTTCAAGTTAAAAATTTCCCTCAGAACAAAATGACTTTATTAAAATTTTAGGTTGGTTACATTAAAATAGACATGCTCTTGCCAAAATGCCCTGGTGAGAAGCAAGGAATACTATTGAAGTGAGAAAGAATTCATTTCATAGTGACAGTGCCACAGTTCTTCAATATTTTCACCGAAATAATTAAGGTGAGACTCCAGCCTATTCTAATGTAGGCATATTTCTATATAATACACTTAACAAAGTATCCAAGAGCCAAAGGTACTTTCAGAGAAGGAAAATCCTTCTGAGCTTTAGTATGGAAGTGGAAGCAAATGCGACTCTGTATTTTCATAAATGAAAAGTGTACTCTTTGTCTTTATTTATATTAAGGAAAAACTAGAAGTCTGGTGTGGTCGAAATAAATTGGGTCAAGGGTCTGGGTGACAGGCATTAATGCTAGATCTGCTCCTAAAAAAAAAGTTTTTTTTTTTTTTTGTTTTTTTTGTTTTTTTTTTTTTTTGTCTTGAAGAACTCACTTATCCTTTCTAAGCACTAACTTTCCAATCTGCACAGTCACTACTGTGCTTGTTTAGCATGAACTAAATTTAAAACCTATCATTGCATAAAACAGGCATGGTGGTGCACATTTGTAATCCCAACTCTCAGGAGATGGAGACAGGAGGACCAGAAGTCCAAGGACATCCTCAGCTACATATTGAGTTTAAGCTTATCTTAGGCTATATGAGACCATTTAAAAATCCATGGCTGGAGAGAGGACTCAGTGGTTAAGGGCACTTGTTTGCAAGACTGACAGCCCGGGATTGATTGCTGGTGCCCACATAAGTCCAGATGCACAGAGAGGTGCTTGTGTCTGGAGTTCATTTGCAGCAGCAAGAGGCCCTGGTGGACCCATTCATTCCTCCAGCACAATTTCTCTCTTATAAATACATAATTCAAAGACAAAATTTTCTTTTAAAAATCCAATCCACAGGGCTGGAGAGATGGCTTAGCGGTTAAGCGCTTGCCTGTGAAGCCTAAGGACCCCGGTTCGAGGCTCAACTCCCCAGGACCCACGTTAGCCAGATGCACAAGGGGGCGCATGCATCTGGAGTTCGTTTGCAGTGGCTGGAGGCCCTGGCGCGCCCATTCTCTCTGTGTTTCTCTCTCTGCCTCTTTCTCGCTCTGTCTGTCGCTCTCAAATAAATAAATTTAAAAAAAAAATAAAAAATAAAAAATAAAAATCCAATCCACAAATGCAAGTTAGTAAGATTTCCCTCTTCAGATTGTCCAAAGATTACAGATAAAATAAAGTTAAAGATTATAGATAAGGGAAGCAAAGAGCATTAGGCTTGCCACATAGTTACCTTCAATTTCTACTTCTTCCTTTTCTTTCCCTTCATTATTTCCTTCCTGTATTCAGAATCCACATGCGGAGAGCCAGTTTTCTTTTTTCTTTTTATTTTTTTAATTAGTTTTGTATTCAGCAAATACAGTCAGTTTGGTACCATTATTAGGCTCATACGTGACCTGCCCCCTCCCCTTGGCCCCTCCTTGTTGAGGTATATGGGTCATGCATTGTGGAGTTAGCCCATAGTTATGGGTAAGATAAATGTCTCTGCATATCATGACCCAGCATGTGGCTCTGACATTCTTTCCGACCCCTCTTCTGCAAAATTTCCCTGAGCCATGTTGGGTTCATTTTTGGTCTGCCTCAGTGATGAGGTGTTGGGGGCCTCTGGGGCTCTGGCTCTCTGATTTGGTAGGAGTTGATTTTTCTCTGTGTTGATCTCCTTCCCCCTTCTGCTGGTATCCAGTTTACCAGGAAACAGCACCCTTGCTTGTTTCGCCAATTTTTCTTAGTTTCAGCAGGGGCCCTTTCGAGGTATGATGGGGTGAAGAGCCAGTTTTCTAAAAGTTTTCAGGAAGGTGACCACACCAGGAAAGTGCAGTTGATATATAAATTAGGATAAGCAAACTAGAACATGGGGAAGTCATTACCTTTCTGCTATATTCTAAAACCTGCCAACACATCCAATGTGAGAGAAAAGACACTTGGAGTAACAAGTGTTAGATTAGTGACTTTCCCTGTTTGGGAATAAAAAAGAAACCCTGGTATCAGCAACTTAAAGGAGGAAAGATTCAGCTTATTCTCATTTCAGAGCCTTCAGTCCATGGTTACTTGGGCCTATGTTACTGAACAGAACGGCATGATGTCAAGAGTGTGCAGTAGATGGATTATTCACCTCATGAGAAACAGGAAGCACAAACAGGAAGGGACCATGAGCCATATACAACTTTCATAGACATCCATCCAATAATTCGCTTCCTCTAGCTAAGTCCCAGCTCCCAAAGTTCTACCATCTCTCACTATGGTACCACTAGATGGGGATCCAGCCTTCAATACATGAACCTATGGGAACACTCCTTATTCAAACCATAAGTTGTTTTACATTATAACGGTGCAAGACAGTGCTATGTTTGTCATGTTATACATTTTTTAGCACTGAATACATCATTAAGATTAAAGCATTTTTGACCAAACTTTCACCCAAGAAAGAAATGATCATTTCTTCTGTGCCAAATAGGAGTGATCATGGCCTGGGAATACAGATTCAGGTTATCCCTGGGGTTGCGGACATCTTAAAAAGCTGGAAGGTATGCCAATACAACTGAGAGACAGGTTAACAGGGCCTTTCCTGAGGGCAAGATGACCTAGGACTCTAGGTTCCAGGTTACCTCCTTCCTCTACCTTCTCTGGTATAGAAACACGTTTTTCTTTTTTGTTTTGTTTTAATTTGTTTGTTATTCAACTCAAGGCCCAAAAAATAAGATGTTCAGTCTTTCTGTCTTAATAATACCCAAGTTTTGAAAGAGTTGAGTCTCTAGGATTGTGGTGGATATAAGGTTGTATTCCCTTTTGGCTTTGTAGTGATCTTTGGCCCTAGATCCATTTCACTGAGAATTACAGTGTAGGAGCCTTCTGTATCTTTTCTTTGGAGGTCAGCTGTAAGCTCTGACTCCTACATTTTTATTAAACATAATTTTTGAACCAATACAAAGGTAATGATGTTATAGTGTGAGAGATATAAGTATCTTGTTAGGATATATATATGCTCTCTATCATGGCTCTAGAGAACAGAGTCATACAACACACCAACTTTATATTTCCTGAGGCACCCTCACACTTGCCTAAAGACTGGTCTTCATATCTTCTGGTCTATAGTGGCTTTCTGGCCTGTGCTGGTCCTATTCCCTCCTTCCCCTTTATGGTCCTTGTTACAGGTTTAGGTCTGGGTTAAGGGGACACCCAGTGACATTACCAGGTTCTTATGGCATTGGGCAAAGAATTGGAATACAGATTGGAAACACATTGTAATAGAAATAGTTTATTAAGAAACAGGCTCAAAAAAAATGGTGAATAGCATTTCTGAGGATACCACTTGAAGTTGTCCTCTGGCCACCACATGTGTGCATGCATGTGCACACACATGCACACACACACGTGCATTTGCACAAATGCAAAAAAAAAAAAGTGTCCTAGCCCCTGATTGACATCAGTCAGCACCAGCTATAATGGACAGCAGAATAATGACTGAGCATCTCTTAATCAACACACCACTGCAAAACTGGGGAAATTTAAAACTGGAAAGATTTTAGACATCACTGGTCTGCTTTCCTTTTGTCATGGAAACCAAGGACTAAAGAGTTAAAATAATCTTTAAAGCATTACTGGTGACTCATGTGAGATAAGATTTGTGTAGGAAACAAACTGTAAGACAAGAACTTAAGTGAACACTGGCAGTCAGGGTTTCTATCTCCATGAACAATGGGATCCTGGGCATACTTGCTGGTTG
The DNA here is from genome assembly GCA_036346955.1 of Dipus sagitta. Taxonomy (NCBI): domain Eukaryota; kingdom Metazoa; phylum Chordata; class Mammalia; order Rodentia; family Dipodidae; genus Dipus; species Dipus sagitta. The sequence goes on from CM070777.1 coordinate 84,907,883, forward strand.
CCTATGCTGATTCACCCAGAATGCCCATATTTTTAAAACATTTTATAGACAACCATGCATATAAATGATATGTCATGATCATAATCCCCTCCTTCCACACTCGTTTTCCTCCCTCTCCTCTCCCCAGTCCACAGGGTCCCTTGTTCTTTACAACTAATATCTCTTCTATTTTGATGTCATCATTATTCTCTCTTATTATATATGTCTTATGTAGGTAGTATCAGTGACTGTGAAGTCATGACTGCTATGACTGCTTTGTGTCTAGATGCAAACCACTCTTCCTCAATGACCCTAGGCCTTGGAGGGTGAGATAGAGATGTCTCACTTAGTCCTGAACATCCATCCCATTGTCATATATTCTCAGCACTTTGGTGAGTTTTTAATATCCTCAGTGGTTATGTCCATCTGAGAAGGAAGCACCTCTAAACAAAAGTGATAGTAGCTTTAATAAATTAACAGATACATGAATATTTAGAAGAGTTTGGTGGGCAAAATATATTAGTTGAGTTAGATGACAATAGTAGTTTCTTCCCAGTATTTATGTCCTTCCCAGCCATAAGATAAAATAATTCAGTTACCTTTTGGGGTGATATTGTCTCACCTACATTAAGTATAAAGCTGGTTCCTTCCTTGGTGCACTGTGACTTGGCTCACCTGGTTAAGTTGATCTGCTCTTCAGATCAGCTGTGCTGGATGCCTTGTGGGGGAGGTGTAGGTTCAGGTCCATTGGCATCTTGCGATATCCAGTGGTGTTCCTGAGCTGGCATATGGGGGAGGGGAGGTTGTGGAAAGTTGTCCAAAGTTGTTATGTAGCTGCTCGGCAGGTCCCTATTGTCTCTTCTTCAGCTTTATTTTGTTTGGTTTGGTTGATGTTTTATTGTTTGTTTGGTTTTTCAGGACTGATGTGAATGGGAGCATACCTTCCCAGTAGTTTTGTCTGCTATTGCTGACTCCAGCAGGGTGTCAAAATTAGGAACACTTCCCAATGGATGCCAGTTAGAGCCTGATCCTTCTTGATTGTGATCTTTGGAAGCTCCTAGCTCTCTCTGGTCTCTCTGAAGAAGTCTTACCTTGGTTAATAACCCCATATATACCTTAAACTTTTGGTGGAAGAGTGTATTGTATATAATCTTGCCACAGATTTATTTGGCGTAGCCCCTATTCTGGCCCAGAATGCCAAAGATTTTTTGCACTAGAGAGCAATAGTTCCCATGTGTACCAGCCACCCCCCCTCAGCAAATAAATTATTTAAACTGATGTCCATTCCATCATTTTTCTCTCTAAATGCCTAAAATATATACTATCAAGTCCAGAATTCTCCTGAGAAAATAAAATGTTGCCTTCCTCAAATAGACAGCAACAAGAAGAAAGGAAGAAAAGAAAGAAAGAAAGGAAGAAAGAAAGAAAGGAAGAAAGGAAGAAAGAAAGGAAGAAAGAAAGAAAGAAAGAAAGGAAGGAAGGAAGGAAGGAAGAAAGGAAGAAGAAAGAATCCCTGAGAATAGTATAATGATGAATTGGAAAAAGAAATGCTCAAAAGTACTCTCTCACATGGTACTCTATCAGTTCTGATCATTTATGGGTCATTTTCAAAGCACCTGCCTTCTCTCACATTCATCTATTATGTTTGCCTGGTTTGCACATGTTCTATTGTTAATATGCAGCTCTGGTGGGAAAGAGTTTACAATCTTTTGTCAACTGGCTTCTTTCATATATTAATATTGACTTTTTCTTCCTTTCTCTTTTATCTGTTCACATATGTACATTTGTCTACTACAAACAAATAGATACTTGTGCCACTTTTTGCATCCAGCTTATATAGGTGACTTAGGAATTGAATCCATGGCTTCAGACTTTTCAGGCAAGTTACTTTTAAAAGTGTACCTTAGCCTAGTTTTATTCTATCCCTAATCACATATCTCCTTTATATTTCTAATTTTCCAGTGTATTAATGTTCTTTGCTCTTGTTCAGAGGGCAATTTTTCTTTAGAAGTTTTTAGAAGTTTCTCTCTAGAACACAAGTGTTGTAATGAGTTATTCTTCAAAGGTTAAATTAGTATATGTTTAGGTCTCTGATATAAAGTGGCATAGAATTTGTATATAACCTCTTTATGCCCCATGTACATTAAATCATCTGTAGACTATTATTCCTCCTATGTTACTTACATATGTAGAACATGAATACTTTTTCTTGTATATTATTTAGAGATAATAATAAGAAATATGTTCAGAACATATATAACCATATATCACAGACCTAACTATATAATATTGAATGGATCCGTGGTTAGCTGACTCTGTGAATATCCAGATACAGAAGGCCCACTGTGTATCTTCTAGGTTTTTAGTAAGCCCTATTTCCTCATCAGAGCTCCTAATTCCCTTGTAATTTACTAAATGATAAGAGCACTAAATCTTATGTGACTCAAAGGAATCTTCTTTAAACCACAGGAGTTTACATAAAGCTGCTACAAACTGGGTGCTAGTTGCTAGGGAGCCAACCCTAACCTGGATCCACCTTCATCCAGGAAGAAGGAAGGAGCTAAAATGAATATAAATCAGAACCGGTCAGCACTTTAATCACTCTTAACTGTCCAGATGTGGAACACATAAAGTTATAGGGTCTGTGGTATGCCTGAAGAAGACTTGTCCGACCTCTTCTGTGTACCTCTTCCTAGGAAGCCCTTCCCTCTGGCTGTTCCTGAGCTGTATCCTTTTATCATAAGCTGATAGTCAAGGAAGTAAGTGCTTCTCTGTCCTGTGACCCATTCTAGGAAATGATCAAACCAGAGACAGTGCCAGAACTCTGAAGAACAGGTGATGATATGGGTTTTTAACTGGTGCCTGAAGCCATTGTAAAGACAATCTCAAGGGACTCAACCTTTATCCAGTGAGACCTCATGTTAGAATGCTTATTTAACCAAATATGAGGCCCTAGCTTCAACCCATGACCACCACCATGTGTAAAGCAGAATTTAAAATATTTCTGAGTAAATACTGTGTTTGCAGTTGCAGAGCATTGTGTTCTTTAAAATTGCTATGGGATTTTCAGAAGCAAAAATTTCCTTGTAAGGTAAAAGCCAGGGGTAGCAAATCTGTATTTCGGCCAAGCAGCATGGCATCATTACTGAACACATCTGCCATATACCAAGTGAAAACATAGTTTCTAACCTTGTCCTGAGCTCCAGCATAATGTTTTGATACTTCCTGAAGCAGCCTTGGGAATATTGGTGAGAACGAAGTGGCTTCTGACAAGAAGAATGAGTTCTTTAGCACCTATATAAATCAACGCATACACCACACAAAGCACAGCCTGCTTGTAATTTAATGTCATTATAAGGACAAAGGGCTACTTTCAGCCAAGACAAGCCCGACTTACTGCCAGCCAAATAACCCAGCACCCTCGCAGCCTTCCCAGTTAAGGAATTTTGTTAACTTACTAAAGATGAACAAAGCAAAGTCCTCTGTGCTTCTTCCCTGTTGGAGAGATGGAAAGGAGATGAAGCATTAATAGTTTGTTTTGCTTGGGAGATTTCTATTATCTGCCTCAAGAAATAGAACTTCGTGTGAAGGTGTATAATGTTGTGCCTAGAAACTATATATAATTATTATAAAATTTTCAGTTCCAGAGATGGGATACCTTCCAAAGAGATGGTGGTCAGGAAAGCCTCTGATGCCCCCATAACACGATAGGCTATTGCCAAGGTACTCGGTTGCCTAGAATTAGATGGAAAGTCTCTATTGATGAATATTCCATATGCTTCGGCTGCAGATCACTGAGAAATCAATGTGGAGCTGAGCTAAAAGCCTTCTTCCTATTGAGTAGCTGTCAGGATGCTGGAAAGAACTTCTCAGCCTATTGATGGAGAAAAGTCATCAATAATGTTAACCAGCAGTGGGCCCTGCAAGCTTTATATATATATGCAAATATACCAACTGGTGCAATGGTTGCATGTACGCTCTCAATTGGACTTCAGGCCTGCTCCATGAGAGAGAATTGCTGTCTGGTACTGAAAACCTAATGAAAAGTGTATAGCTTGAGAGGTTGTAGGCCCTAGGAAGGAAACTACTGCTGTTGTATGGATAATGGATATATTATTCCCACAAAACTGACCTATAAAATATATTTTTATATCCATATGTTAATGCTATTTCCACTTTTGGTTAGAGAAGTTTCTCTTTTCAGGTGGCAGTAAAGTAACCACTGGGGTGACTCAAAACTCACCAAAATGCTCATAAGTGACAGTTCAATGTTCAGCACTAAATGAAAATATCTAACACATCCTCTAAAGCCTCAGGGACCATTGTGGAAGAAGTGGCAGAAAGATTTTAAGAGCCAAAGGAAGGGAAGAGTGCCTGTCTTCCACACACAAAGTGGTATTGATTTATGATCTTAAAGTGGTTGATGCTGCATAATAGGAGGGGAAAAATGATAACATCAAAATAGAAAAGAGACTATTGGAAAGAGAAGGGATTCAGTGGAGGGGGGATTTGATGAAGGGGAATGTTTGTACTGGGAGAGAGTTATGATCATGTTATACTGTTTATATTTATGGAAATTGAAATTAAAAAGTTTAAAAATTCAAAAAAAATAAACTGACCTAAAACTTCTCCAGGTGTAAATCACAGTTACACAGGATACAAAGTCATTACAAACAAGATTATACTGAGTCAGATGCCTGAACCAACCCAAATCCCAGCTCAGTCTCCTCCAACCTGTGATGGCATTTACATTCATCTCCATTATATTAACCTATGCTGATATCTATCATGAGCTAATAGATCTACAACATGGACCACAATGTTATGCACTATTTCTTTTGTTCTCTTAGCAAGCCTCATTTATGATTTATAATCAACCTTCTGAGGTGAATGAAATTAATATTCCCATTATAAAGCTGAAGAAATGAGACTTAGGGAGGTTCATAGAACTATTGAGTGATAGATGAAGAATTAATCCTAGGTTGCTTTGTCATCATCCATGTAATGTAGGGTATTGCAAAGATGTGCTGGTGATCCCAATGGTGGTCCTAAGAGATCAGACTGTCCACAAAGATAATTAAGCTGTAAATATTTAAAAAAATCTCTCAACAAGCACAAACTCAGTCTAAGCTCTGTACCTTACAGAAAATAAGCCAAACTTGACACCTACCAGCCTGCCAAGCAAATGTGAGGCTATGAACTGCTATAAACATACATGACATAGTTTGTACCCTTGAGGAGATGATGATCTAGCTAAAAATTAGGCACTGTGCTCAAACATGAAAAATAACACATTAGTAGTTCACCAAATAATCACTGAAGAGATTAGATGTTGCTCACCAAGCAAGGCTTGATCGATGGGCACAATCTCTTCAGCAGGTTGAACTGAATTGCATGGTACCAATGTTAAAGCACTTTTGAGTAGCTCACTGCATGACTGTAGACTTTGTATTTGAACTGAGCCTTGAAAGAGGGAAAGAAAATTTAACTAAATAGCACATCAAATGACATAATAGAAAACAAGAATTCATGACTGAGGCCACATGCATAGGAAACATGAGAATGTGCCTGCGTCAGAGAATAGAAAGGTAAAAAGAAATATTGATTGTGAAGATAAGACATAGTTGCCATGTGATGCAGTTTAAAGGGAGCATTTATAATTGTCCCAGCAATGGTGAGTGCATGAGTTAACATTTCTCTTTTAAAAAAAATAAGCAGAGAAATGCTTCTACCGAAAAAGTAAGCCTTTTTAAAACAACAAATTCATAAACCAAAGCAAATGCTCTGTGAAGCTATTTTTCCCATAACCTGTGCAATAGTCTAATTTCTTAGATTTTTTTGAAAGTACTCTTCATCAGATAATTAACTATGAGTACCAATTAATATTCCCTAGTTACTAAATGAATTACTCTCTCAAAACACAGAAAAGGTAAGATATCACCAAGAAAATATTTGTGACTTGTCCCTAAGCATCCGATTTCCTGTGCACATTTGATGGCTACTTTATAGAAGATAAGTTCCTGTTAAGTAGTGAATCCTGTATCCTTCGGCCCAGGCTCTTGGCTTTGCAGTCTGCATGGGTTTATTCTTTGGTGCATAATACTGGAATATATACTGCCATTTTACAGCAGCTCCTACACTGCTCAGGATGCTCTCATGATGGGTTATATCTCCAAGTGGATCTTTTAACCCATGGGGAGGAAAATTAGAAAAGTGGGGTAATTTTTTAAATTTGGTAGTGCATCCTAGAAAAAAAGTTTGAACAAAAAAATAAAATAAACATGGCTGGAAAGATGGATAAGCTATTAAGGCACTTGCCTACAATGCCAAAGGACCCAGGTTTGATTCCCCAGGACCCACGTAAACTAGATGAACAAGGTGGTACATGCATCTGGTGTTCATTTGCAGTGGCAAAGGCACTGGTGCACCCATTCTCTCTTTATCTGCTTCCTTCTCTCTCTTTCTTTCTCAAATAAATAAGTTAAATAAAAAAATAAATAAATATAAAATAAAATAAAATAAAATAAAATAAGAAATGATACTTCATAGACATATGAACAATTTTAGCAAAAGAGATAAAGAGATGGCTTAGTGGTTAAACTGCTTGATTGTGAAGCCTGAGGACACGTGTTTGACTCTCCAGATCCCACATAAGCCAGACACACAAAGATGAGGCAACAGCAAGGTTGCACATCCCCACTAGATGGCACAAGCCTCTGGGGTTCAATTTCAGTGGCTGAGGTCCTGGTACACCAATTCTCTCTCTCTCCCTCTCTCTCTCTCTCTCTCTCTCTCTCTCTCTCTCTCTCTTTCACTCTCACTCTTTCTAAAATAAAAATAAAAAATAAATTTAAGCCAGGCGTAGTGGCACACACCTTTAATCCCAGCTCCCGGGAGGCAGAGGTAGGAGGATTGTCATGAGTTTGAGGCAACCCTGAGACGACATAGCTAATTCCAGGTCAGCCTGGACCAGAGTGAGACCCTAGCTCAAAAAACCAAAGCAAAAATAAGTAAAACAAATAAATAAATAAATTTAAAATTTTTTAAATATGGGCTGGAGAGATGGCTTAGCGGGTAAGCGCTTGCCTGTGAAGCCTAAGGACCCTGGTTCGAGGCTCAATTCCCCAGGACCCACACTAGCCAGATGCACAAGGGGGTGCACGCGTCTGGAGTTTGTTTGCAGTGGCTGGAGGCCCTGGCGCGCCCATTCTCTGTCTCTCTCTCTGCCTCTTTCTCTCTCTCTCTCTGTCACTCTCAAATAAATAAATTTAAAAACCGTTAAATATGATATAAAGCATTTTGATAAATTTATCAGTGTTATAAGATTAAATTCATTAAGTATGCTGCAGTCAGTATTAGACTATCTTAAAACTATCATTAAGTCATTTGGGATGCTATGTAGTTTATATGTATTATTCTTTGAGTGATTAAAATTGGTTGCTTTCTACATGAATAGAGCAAAGTATTGGAACAATTTTTATTAATTAAATATAAAATCCACAACAAAGACATTTAAGATCATATAATTTTGGAAATATTCATCTCCTACTAACATAGGCCTAAACAATAAAAGTCAATGAAACTGTATTACCTATGTGGAAATATTCTGAACATATATAGTGCAAAATATACACACACACATATATCCATATATACATGTAAAAATCAACAGCATCCCTGTCCCATCTTCCATCTATTTATATAATGTACATGTACATTATTATATATAAATTATATAATTATAAATTATATAAAAATTATATAATTTATATGATATAATGTATCTATAAATATTATATGTAATATGCCTGTAATATACATACATATTTATATATACATACATACACATATACACACATATATGCCATTTTTGGTCTATTAACTTCTAAGTAGTAGACCTAAATTGCAGACCTAAATGCAGTCATACCAGTGGTTGTATTAAAAACATCAGCTGTTTTTTTAAATCCAGTCATCTTTGGTTGACAAGTTGGTGCATTATGTATAGTTTTTGGCCATGCAAACATGAGGACCTGAGATCAAATGCCCAGAACCAATGTTTATAATGTGTATAATCCCAGTCCTGGGCAAAAGGAGATAGGAAAGTCCCCAGGGCTTCCTGGCTAGTTAGTCTGGCCATATTGGTAAACTCTAGGTTCAGTGAGAGAACCTGTCTCAAAAAGTAAGGTGGTAAGCAATTGAGAAAGTAAGAAATTGAAGAAATTGACATCAATCTCTTGCCTTCACAAATTCACTAACACATGCACATGCATCCACATCCACTTGTGCCCTCACACATAAAAACATGCATATACACATGCAAAAAATACTATAGTGGTTAAGGCACTTGCCTGAGAAACCTATGGACCCCTGTTTGACTCTCCAGATCCCACATAGGCCAGACACACAAGTTGATGCAAGCATGCAAGGTCACACATATACAAGTGGCATAGTGTCTGGAGTTTAGTTACAGTGACTGGAGGCCCTAGCGTGTTAATTCTCTCTCTCTCTCTCTCTCTCTCATATTAAAAAAAAAGAAGCCAGTCTGTTTGGCTTGCCTCAAAAAATTAATTTATTAATTAATTTAAAAATATGGCCATCATGATCAGAAAAGGGAAATCACAAGAAGTTCATTTCTTTTTCAAATTTAAATATGTTTATATATTTAGTTGCAAGAGAGAGAGAGAGACTATGGATATGCCAGGGACTCTTCACATTACAAATGAACTCCAGATGCATCTGCCCATCACTTTGTGCATCTGGCTTTACCTGGGTACTGGAGAATTGAACCTAGGCCAGCAAACTTTGTAAGCAAGTTATCCACTGAGCAATTTCCTGAGCCACAGGAAGTTCATTTTAAGAGCTTGAGTCATGCTGGAAAGGAGGGGTTTCTGGAAGGAGGGTGAGTTGATTGAGTAGATTTTGACAACTCACCAAGAATGAACAGGAAGATAGTACTCAAGTGACAGAAGCAGACAGGAGGTCTGGATAAGTCATGCTCTGTGAAACAGACATGAAAGGAACTCTATGAAGCAGACATAGAGAAGAAGGCCTGGCCAAGACTCAAGACATTAAAACCAAATGAACTGGAACTGAGAGCAGGTGAGAGACAGGGACTAGGGATGCACTGGGTTGAGAATAGACTTCATGAGAAGCAAGACAGTTACTGAAATCTACTGCCTGCTGCTAGGCAGGGCTGAAGCTAATTAGCTTGAACAAGGTTTTTGCTTCAGGCAGTGAGGGCTGGTGTGGGTGGCCATGGGAAGCAGCTGGTGGAACTAAGGAGTAACAACAAAGTAGGTTAGGGTGACTATACCAGAGCCTCACATCCCACCTCTATCTCCACTGGAATAGCCACTTGTATGCCTTATTTTTGATCTATAGAAATGCACAAGATACTGCCTATAAGAATACCATGGCTTGTGTGTTCAATGATACACTCCTTGTAAATAATCTGCTTCCTATGGTGTCTTTCCTACAGCAAGTCCTCATAAAAACACAATAAATATTTGAAGACTCTGGGTGACAGACCATTTTCAGGGTTTCTGCTCTTGCCTGTAACAGTTCATGCAAAATGATTATCTTTTCTTTCTGAGTAAGAACAAAATGGGATAAGGACCAAGACAAAAACCACAAAGGTATGCAATTAATATTGAACTTACTATCTGTTCCTCCTAATTCCACAGGAACCCTCTAACTCAGACCTCCTTGCAGAAATGCAAGCATTTAGCAGAAGGGCAATATCTACTTAGCATACCACTCACCAGAAACTCATCAATGCCACTTAGTATCTCAGTAATGCAGAGAATTAAGGGAGGCTATGGCTATCTAATAATATCTTGATTCTCCCCACTGCAGAAGAAAACATACACTTCCATGAAAAATAATCACATATATCAATCTAGGTTGATCAAATTGGTAGTGTTGCTGCAGGAGAATCTTATTCTGAGTCCCAGCTCCAAGCTCTTACCTGAAATTGTAGGTTTAAGGCAAAAACAAAGTGGAGACAACTTGGCTTTTGACTTCTATCTTGTTTTCTTAGTGTTTTCTATTCCTGGGGCCTGTTGCCACAGCTCCTTGCTGAGTCTGAACATCAGTGGCAGCTCCCATGGGTAGCTCTGGTAGCAATCCCATCCCCAAGTACCACTAATGCCCATTTCTTCCATAGCTGATGGTTTCTGTAACACTGGGAAAGTGAAGCACCTCTGGAGAGGAATTACAAAGCTGGGGATTTTGGTAACCTCCAGCCCATTCCCTGATTAGTTCTTCCCATGCAGCTGCAAACAACCATGTTCCTATTTATTGCCTTATATTACTCTACACTTGAGGTATCCTGTTTCAATAGCCCAAGATAGGATGAACAGGAGAAATTACCAGAAACATTTCAGTAAAGGTAGTGCTTACTTTGTAGAGACCACTATCAGGAGCACCTTTATATTAGTCAGGACTCTCTAGAGGAAAATAACCAATAGAATGAATATATATTATGCAAAAATTTATTTAGATTGGCTTATACCAATAAGGTCTGGTTTGCTCAACATCAACGTTCTGTAGACTAGAGAGTCCAAGAAATCTGTAACTGCTCAGTCCAACAAACTGGATGTCTCAGCAGTACCAATTTGTTTATGAAGGCCTGGAAAATTCCAGAAGAGCTACTGGTCTTCAGTCTACATTGAAAGGCCTAAAAGTCTAAGTTTCAGTGTTAGCAAAGACAGCAATGTTGCCACAGCAACAAAGTATAAGCATTCACCATCAAGAAGTGATCACATAAAAGCAAAACACAATTCTACTTTTCTTTTGGACTTCTTTCTACCTGGGACACCCTAGGAAGGTGCCACCCATTCTGGGGAAGAGTCTTCACTCCTCAGATAATCCTTCTTGAAAATTCCCTGGCAGACCCATCATTACTGATCGTGGACCCAATCAAGTTGACAATCAAGGTTAGCCATTACAATGTCTTTTATCTTCACAATGCACCTGCACACTGAAAATGTAATGACCGCTTGACCGGAGCTCCCCAGCGCTAATGGTTAGCACACGTTTGTCACTGGCGCAGCAGTGCTAGAGGCAGATGAAACTCACTCTCCTCACTGCTTTCTGTCGGGCTCCTCAGGTGACCCCACCACCATCCTTAAACCACATTTTTGAAATGCATGCTCTGAACAGGAAGTATGTTTATTCTATCCTGAGTGGGAAGTCGAGGCTATTAGAAAATGCAAAGCCAAGATGCTTTAGCTGTAGTTGGAGTTGTCTGCAAACTACGGAAAGGCACTAAAACCAAGCCCAGTATGAATTCAAAGTTTGTTTATTTCATACTTATTTTTGAGGTAAAATAAGCTTGTCTTGAAATGTGTTCTTGCCTCAGCTTCCAAGTGCTGAGATTACATGAGGGTGTCACCACTCCTGCACACCCAGCCAGTTTTGATTTTTATTTGAGGTTCCAGGAGGAAATAGAATATACTTTCTGCCTATACCCAGCATAAACCCAGAAGACCAACTTTATTGGATTCATGGCTGTCAAAACAGGAAACAAAAGGTCTTTCTATACAGCATAGGTGCTGGCTTCAGATGGTGTGTGGAGCACACAGTGCTGTGGGGCACTGACCGCTGTAGAGTTCAGCCAAGTGAACACACTTCTGCTCCCAGAATATCAGCCCAAAGACAGAGCGTCCTTTCTGAGACAGAGCCTCAGATGCTCCTAGCTGTAAACGTGAACATGGGGCTAGTCAGTTTCAACCATGCCCCTTAGCAAAATGAACTTGTAATCACTGATGACTGAGATATGGGAAATCACTCTGTGCACATATATTGCATGCCACAGATACTGCAATCTGCTCTGTGTTTGCAAATTAACATATACCAATTCACATTTAATAAGATGATGCTGTCATATTCTGTTTTCCTCCTTCAGGATACATATTTGTTACTTTTTTGTAGTCTTCTCATACGTTGTCCTCTGTGGCTCTTAGTAAGTATGCCTTATAGCCTGAAGAGTCTCATCTCTACTTTCTTACATGCTACAAATAAAGACAACTGTCTGATTGCTGCCACAAAACTTTGCTGTGGCTTTCTCTAGTTCTTAGCCCACTAGGCTACAAAATAACTATATTTTACTCTAAGCAAGACACAGGATTAGAATAGCACTCCCTGCCTACCACAAATTAGCGGTTCATAAACACATTGCCTTAGCCAGCCCTGAAATTACAAGAAAATATTGGGTATTTATATAGCAAATGTTTCCTTGTATATGCTTATTTGCAGTTTTTTTAGGTGCCTTAGCTCTTACTAAGCCCTAAAGGGTTGAGGGTAAGAAGAAGAATGTACTGTGACTTTTCATACACCCTTCAGAGGATTTTTTTTCTTTATTAGTTGTGTACTTATTCAGTGCTTAAACAGCACATGTTGGTACCATCATTAGCCTCCTCCCTGTCCTCCCCCCTCTAAGGGGACCCTCCTCGTTGGGAATTGTGGGCCATGCCTTGTGGGGGTAGTTATGACTTATGGCAAAGAGGCATTGTCTATGTGCATAATGTCCCAACTTGTGACTCTAACAATCTTTCCGCCCCCTCTTCTGAGGATTTCCCTGAGGCATGTTGGGTTTGTTTTAGGTCTACTTCAGTGATGAAGTCTTGGGAGCCTCTGTGCCTCTGGATGTCTGATTTAGTAGGAGTTGAGTGTCCTCTGTGTCTATCTCCTTCACCCTTGTGCTGATACAAGGTTCACCCAGAAAGCAGCACTCTTGCTAATTTCCCCAATTACTCTATGGTTTCAGCTGGGGCCCTGGTGAGGTGCAATGGGATGATTTTCTCCTCCATTTGAAAAGAGAAGCAGATTCTCCAATGGAGAGTGAAGTCAGCACTGGATAAATGGGATTGACATTATTATTTTAGAGAGAATTTAATAGGTGTAGGCCCCCATGTAGCCCAAGATTGGTGAGAGCTTGATATTGGAGACCAGGCTCACTTTTTGGGTATGTTTCTGACTTGTTTCCCAGTTCTAGATATGGGTTCTGTTTTACTGAGAGGATCCATTGGCCAGTCCAAGAGCAGTTGGCTACCCACCATGGCTGTGTGCCACTATTGCACTTGTGAGAGCATCAAGTCATGTGGTTTGCTGGTTTGTAGCTTAGACCACAAGTTGCTTGGACAGATGTTTGTCATTTTCCCTCAGTTACTCATGTAGTATCTTCTGGTATTAGACAAGCTAACTATCTAGAAACTAACTCTCTTCCAGATTCCAGACAGTTCTCTCCATGTTCTGTACCAACAGCATCCAGCAGTGGGGTCTTACCACTAACCTTTGGTGGGTAATAAAGTGCTCTGACAGAATTCTATCTTCTTTTGGGAAACTCTGTAGGTCTCTCTGATCAAGAGCTCATTGTGGATGTTAACCACATCCTGGTACTGGGAGTTACAGCCCAGCACCAAGGGAAAAGAAGGAAGAAAAAGATAGGTAATGTAAAAGAGAAAGGAGAGAGAGGGAAAGAGAGAGAGAGAGAAACAGAAAAAGACTAAGGTTAGTCTTCATCATACCCTCTCCAGGGCCCTTTGATTCAGGTGATCCCTCTAAGGACCTGATGAAGGTTAACCTTTTAGTCTATCTTTCACGATATAGGATTTTATGGTACCATTTCCATCCAGTTTTGTGCGCCCCCCCCCCTTACCCTTTGCTCCTTCCCCACCCTCCCTAATGTCAGCATCTCAGGCAGATCCAGATTAGGAGCCACAGATGAGTGAGATCATGTGGTGATTGTCTTTCTGTGATTGGATAAATTCACTGAAAATGATCTGTTCCAAGTTTGACCAATTTTCTTCAAATTTCATTGCATCATTTTTCCTTAGTGCTGTGTAGAATTCCATCTCTGTTATCCATTTGTCTGATGATGGACATCTGGGTTGATTCCAGTTCTTAGCTATTATGATTGAGCAGCTATAAACACCATTGTGGGAATCTCTCTGAACTGAGGCATGGAGTTTTTAGGGTAAATGCCCAGTAAGGGAATAACTGTGTCAGCAGTCAAAGGCACTTTCTTTCAAAGCCTGATGGCCTGGGTTCATTGCCCCAGTACCCATATAAAGCTGAATACACAAAGTGGCACATGTGTCTGGAGTTTGTTTGCAATGGCAAGAAGCCCTGATGTACCAATTCTGGCTGTCTCTTTCTCTCTCCTCTCTCTACCTATATATATCTCTCTCTTTCTCTTTGGCTCTGTTCAATGATGAGGACTTTTTCAGGATGTGCAAGGTACCACAGTTGTGGGAGGAAGAAAGTCTGAGGTATACTTGGATATGGCATGGCCCTAGGCAAAGGGGTCATTGTCTCAATTGATATCCAAATTGATACATGGTATCAAGGGCCAGGTCTACTTGTTCCTTCTGACATCCACACCATCAAAACTTGGTCCTACATTAGAGAGATGGCTCTGAGACAAAATCTGTTAGCCTGGGTTTGATTCCCTGCTACCTGTGTAAACCCAGATGCAGTGTTGCATGCATCTGGAATTTTCCACCTCTCTCTCTCTCCCTCTGTCTCTCTCTTTCTCTGTGCAACAAAATAATTTTTTTTTTTTACAAAAATCTTGGTTCATACTTGGAAAACTCAAGTTCCTGAAACAGGAATTGAGTTCAGAATCCAAATCTAGTGAGATTAACTTTAGTCAGCTATCATGTTGGACTCTCAGAAGAAAAAAACAGGTTGAATATTAAAAACTAAAAGCCACTAAGGAATACCTTAGTCTTTAGAATTGATAGACTGCATTGGCTACATTCAACAAATAAACCAGTGTAGTGGCTAGCATCTTTCATTTCAGCACTAGAAGGCTGAGACAAGAGGATCATCGTGAACTCTAGGCCAGTCTGAATCACAAAGTGAGTTCCAGCTCACTCTGGACTACAGAGAGAGATTCTGACTGAGGAAAAAAGGAGAAGAGAGGAAAATAGAGGAGAGAAAAATGGAGAAGAAGTGAGAAAGAAGGAAAGAGGAAAGGAAAGTGAGAAAGGCCAAAGGAAAGTGAGAGGGGCTAGGTCAGACAGATCTTTTTTGTTTGTTTGTTTTGTTCTTGTATGTTTGTTTGTTTGAGGTGGCCAGGAGACAGGCCCTCAAGGGAAGAATCTCACCATCTTGCCATGCCTACCTCAGCCCACCCTCAGCCCCCCCCCCCCGCTTTAGTTGTAGGACTAAAAAAAACAAGCAAATCTCTGTTTCTCTTTCTTTCTCCCCTTTTCTCCCTCTTCTCTGTCTGCTCTCTCCTCTCCTCCCTCTCTCCCTCTGTCTCCTGCTCCCTGCCCAGGTATGGGTGTATCACTTCTCTGAGTCTAAGTCAATTGGCTGACACATGTATGGCAATGCCTTCTGTAGCATGAATCCAAATGACACCTTACTTGAGCTCAGGGGGAAATTTCTGCCCTTGGCTCTTGGACTGCCCATAATTCTAGGCCTGGGTCTTCACATCTGCCTGTAAGATTATGTATATCTCACCCTCAGAGTGGAAATGGATATTTTTTATTACAGTTTTATGGCTTTTAAATATCTTTGGAAGTGTATGCCTTTTCTTTTTAGCAAAAACCCTTTTCACATTTTTGTTTAGAGGACCCATGTTCATTCTTCCCCATGGGCTCCTGGACCATGTGGTATACCAACCGTTTTCCTTACCCTCCCTCTCCCTCTTATCCTTGATATTTTTTAACAAAATGTGGGTGATTTAAAAATCATTTGGGGGGGGGCTAAAGAGATGGATTAGTGGTTAAGGCACTTGCCTGAAAAGCCAAAGGACCCAGGTTTGATTCCCCAGAACTCATGAAAGCACAAGGTGGTACATGTGTCTGGAGTTTGTTTGCAATGGCTAAAGGCTCTGGAGTGCCCATTCTCTCTGTCTTAAATAAATAAATACATAATTAAGAAATTGTAAAAGACATCATTTTTCTCAGTATATTTTATCCAATTCTTTGGTTAAGTTACAGGCATGGATTTAGGGTTTGGTGTACCAGGATTATTTCTAAACACCCAAAGGTTCCTCACATCAAAAGGAGAAAAGAAAGATTTCATTCTGAATTTGATTCCATGGAAACATATTATTTAATAGCCTGAATAATACTACCCAGATATAAGCATCATTAATATATGTCTCCCTTCAACCTCCCTTCAATACATACGCTGAAAAAAAAATAGAGTATATCAAAATACTCCCATCATGACAACCCAAAAGAAATTAATTTCACAATTAACTCGGCTTATTTGATGCATGAAAGAACTCTGAGGAAAAACCTCTGGCCAACAGAACCTTATCAGATGGGTTTGCACACTCCAATGGTTATGCTGCATGGGAATGGAAATTGTATTTTCTCCACCTTTTATAATGATCTAGAAGACAAGAACTTTCCAAGACAATGTTATACAACCATTCTGCCTGGAGCACACATTAATTATGTCATCATTCTCTCAGCTTCTCTGGGGAATTTCCTTTGTCTTCTACAAGTGCAAGATTGTTTTCATGTACATTTTGGGAGTAGGGAGACCTTATTGACCCTGTGTCTTTGGAGATCCTAAAATTCACAGAAACCCAAGTTGGAATGTCATTACCAAGTACAGCCTCCTTGTCTTATCCTTGGCATTCCTCATTGAGCAAAAGGGAGGCGTTGCTGTCCCTCTGCCTCTTGCCAGGAAGGGAGGCCACTGTGCCTTTTGTGCAAGACTTTTGGAAATCTGTGCTCCTCTAATAAACAATGACACAGTCATCTCAGGCTCAGGAAGACTCCAGCATGCTCCTGGATGACCTCAGATTTCCTGAATCCTGCATATAATTATCCCAACAGAACTCATACCATACCATTTTGTAATTTTATCTGAATATATATACATATACATATATATATATATATATATATATATATATATATATATATATTAATGTTCCCTTCATAATAAGAACCATCATAACCTCACACAGGGGTGAGAGAATTGCATGTGAAATCTAGTTTTAATATCTCCCTCTTCCACTTACTGCTACTTAAACCTGCTAAGTCTGTTGTATGAAACTTCAGTTTCCTGCAATATATTGCCATGTTCAATATTTCTCCTTTGCAAATTGTAGAAATTGAGTGGCGTAACTAAGGCAAAAGAAATCCTGGTATACAAAGGAAAACAAAGTAGTTTTAGAAAATTCAAGGTGAGTTCCTTGCTTTAGAGACATTTAATCATTTATAATTATTTTCATATTTATAATCATTTTATTTTATTTATATATTTTATATATAATATATCTATATACTATATTATATATGTATATATATACTTATTTTCAAATTAAATTTTAACAGCACCTCGGGTTTGAAGAATGAAAAACACAAAAGTTAAGTAATAGGCTATTTTTTGTCAGGATTATCACTTATAGTCACACTATGGTTCTGTATTGAATATAAATGAGGAAGAACAATTAACAGTATAAATGAGGAAAACAGATTATAAGAATATTAACAACTTTTAATTGTTATTAAGAGATCTTGTGTTTATTGTTTCAATGTAATGCAAATATCAATGATAACCCACTTAGTAAGTTTTCTTTTCCTTCATTTTCCTAGTGCATTAAGCAATATGCTCCCTTTATGTTGTAAATGTCTAACTTAATCCTCAGTTTCTATATTTTCTTCCAATAAGAAAGCTTTAGGAATCCCTTGCCACCATAGAGACCAGTAAATAGGATGGTCTAGCTGACTAGAAGGAAATGAAATAGTGATTTTTCAATAGGTAATTTTTGCTTCCAGGTGTAAAGAGGTGAAAACTGGACTTGCCATAGTTGTGGGCAGACTCTGTTCTGGGAAGGATCTCTTGGCACATCCATTATGGTCACTGGGAAGTGAGCCAGTTGTCTAGTTACTGTTCATGGGGTATCCCAAAAACTCTGGATACATCCAACTGCCAGTGTTCAAACTTGAACAGTAGTACTTTGGCTAATGATGCAAAATTATGTAAATGACCCATTAGTGGCTTGGATCGATTTCTGGAGAGAATGCATGTGTATGTGTGTATGTGTGTGTTGGCGTGTGTGTGTGTGTGTGTGTGTGTGTGTGTGTGTGTGTGTCTACATATACTTTTTTAATCTACTGTCTGTAAATATAACAAAATACCTGAGGCTGGGCAACTTGTAAAGAAAAGAATTTTATTTAGCTCACAGTTCTAGAGGTTCAAAATCATGCATTTGTGACTTTTCTAAACATTTGGACAAAATATCTGATAAAAGCAACTCATGGAAGGAAGGAATTATTCTGGATTACTGATTAGGAAGGAATGCAATCATGGTGGGGAAACCATGCTGGCAGGAGCTTGAGATAGATAGTCACGCTGCATCTACAATTAGGAAGCAGGAAGAAATGCATGGTGATTCTCAGCTTACTTTCTCCTGTTTTCTTTTATGAGGTAGGGTCTTACTCTAGCCAAGGCTGACCTGGAATTCACTATGTAATCTCAGGGTGGCCACAAACTCATGGCGATCTTCCTACCTCTGCCTCTGGAGTGCTGGAATTAAAGGTGTGCGCCACTACGCCCAGTTTACTTTCTCCTTTTTATTCAGTCAAGGACCCTAGCCCACGGAACAGAGTTCCTTAATTCAAATGGGCCTTTTCTTCTCAATTAACCTGAGCTAAAACCTCCCTCCAAGCCAACCATAGTGTCACATGCCTTTAATTTCAACACTCAGGAGGATGAGGTAGGAAAATCATTATGAGTTCAAAGCCAGCCTGCGCTGTAAGTGAGTGCCATGTCAGCCTGGACTAGAATGACACTGTTTTGAAAACAAAAACACAATTTAAAGCTCCCTTACTGACATGTCTAGAGGTTTATCTCCTCAGTGATTCTACATCTGGTCAAGTTGGAAAACCCTGTTAACTATCACAGGCACCAATGAAAGTGTGGCTCTGACGAGGATGAAATGGCAGATGGCATCTCAATAACTAGAGCTTATGCAGCACGGAGAGACTATAAGGAGAGCCAGGAAATTAGAGTGAAGGGCCAGGCCAATTCTTGGTAAAAATGCTCTCATAAGAACTAACCAGGGAGCTGAATATGATGGTTTTGCCTCTAATCCTGCCAATCTCTAGATAGAGGCACAATTAATATGACTTTGAGGCTAACTGAGCCTCATGGTGAGATAAAGCAGATAAATAAGAAGTACCACAAGATCTGCCTTCATGCCTTTTGAAGGAAGTGTCCTATGATCTAAGAACCTCTCACTTGACTACACTGGGAACCAACTTTCCAACAGGTGAACCCTTTGGGACAAACTATATCCAAACTACAGCAGTTCCTTGTGGTATCTTTCCTCCCATTGCCATTTATGAAGAACATAAGAAGGGAGGAAGAAAATGAAGTGGAAAGCTTCTGAGCAGTAACACATCCCAATGATTTGGTAATGTTGAGGGCATGAGAAGCAAAGCCATTACTTTATAGCTGCCTGGTATCCAATTCTCTTATGTACTTCATTCTCTGATGCCAGTTCTAAAGTTAAATCATCTGCCTTAACCTTTCGCTGTTATCAAATTAAGGAAAGAAATTCTTGCCTGTAAGAAGTAGGCCAAATAAGGTATAGTGACTTCACAAATGCAAACTTATTCCTCCATGCAAAAAAGGAAAAGTTGGGTCTGGAGAGATGGCTTAGCAGTTAAATACTCTTTTTTGCAAAGCTTGACACCCTAGATTCTATTCCCTGGTACCCATGTAAAGCTAGATGTACAAGTCTGAAGTTTGTTGGAAGAGGACAGAAGCCCTGGCATGCCCAAACATATTATTTCATTCTCTCTCTCTCTCTCTCTCTCTCTCTCTCTCTCTCTCGCTTTCCTTACAAATAATAAATAAATAAAAATGTCTTTTAAAAGAAAAGAAAAAGTAAGTGTCATGGGCAGTATAGAAAATTTAAGGCAGGTCTACACCTGGATGAAAGCCTCTTTTCAAATTCTGTTCAACTGTACTTAGTCTTGGGCATGTTTGGGCCTACTCTCAAGTTGGCCCTACAGTCAGTAGTCACAGGATGACTGAAGGAATTCCTAGCATAGCCTTGTATTCCAAGTAAGGAAAGGAAAAGCAAATAGCAAAAATAGAAAAACTTCCATATAAGTCAGTTTCCTTTATGTTTCTTCACAAACCTCACCCAAGTACTCTACTCACATCTCATGACTACCTGAGGAAGTTATGAAATATAGTGTTTGGAGCTAGGGAGATGGTTCAGTGAGTCAAGTGCTTGCCTCACACATACAAGGACCTGAGTTCAGTTTCAATAACCCACATAAAATGCCAAGCAGACTGGCACATGCCTATAATCCCAGTGCTGGGGAGGCAAAGGCAAGGAACCCTTGGGCTCACTGGCTAGCTAGTCTAGTCAAAGCTGAGCTATAAGGTTAGCAAGACACTCTGTCTCAAGGAATAATATGGAGAGTGACAGAGGAAGACACCTGATTCCTGACATCTCACCTCCACAAACTTACACGTGCATCAGTACACACACATGTGGGCTGGAGAGATGGCTTAGTGGTTAAGGCTCTTGCCTGTAAAGCCAAAAGACCCAGGTTCAATTCCCAAGGACCCACATAAGCCAGATGCACAAGGTGGCTGGAGCTCATTTGCAGTGGCTGAAGACCCTGGTGCATCCATTCTGTCTCTCTATATGCCTTTCTTCCTCTCTCTCTCTCTGAAAACAAATAAATTAAAATAAAGTTTAAAACAATACACACACAAGTGCCTACAAATATGAATACACATAACATGCAACAACATACACACACATATGTGTATATACATATACATATATATATATATATATGTACAGAAATACAACATTTCAACTAGATATTTTGTTTTGCAAAATTAATTAGTCTTCTGTTACAAAGAGAATGGATATTGAGTATGTAACAATCTCTGGGGTGTGGCCAATTTTTTCCAGAATGAGAGGATAAACGAAGATACTAGATAATCTTAAAGCTCATACAGAAATGACTAACAAGATCCCAGGCTATTCTCAGCCCATTAAGGTAAAATAGTAAGCCAGGCATCCTTTTATCACAGTCCAAAGCAACATGGGAGCTCAGAATGCTTCCCATGAAAGCTTCTGCTTGCTGCACGCCTCTCCTGGAAAGTCAAGATTAGTGCCAAGTGGCCCAGCACTGACCATTCATGAGCTGGATTTAATCTGTGATTCAGATTATCACATAGGAGGATTTTGGAAATTCCCCTACCCTGTATTCCCCACATACACTGACTCTATCATACCACATATCCAGGTGGTACATACCTGAAATTCTAGCAATAAGGAAGCTGAGACAACAGGACCATGAGCTCAAAAAAAAAAAAAAATTTTTTTCAAATAAAGAGCCCAACTTGCTTCTCCTTTTACTTGACACTAGTAGGATGTCCTTAATTGAAATAAAAGCCTATAGTTTCTTTCCTCAAGTTAACCTCTATGATCTGACAAGTAGCTGTATAGGCGCATGATTATCTACAGCAAGCATACCGGGGGCTTTAATCAGGACAACTGTAATGTGTTAAATAAGGACAAGAGAAGTGTATGTGTACCATCATTAGGAAGACATGGGTATTCCTAATGGAACTAACTTTTTATTTATATCAGTCACCAGTGGTCCTTTCATTTATAAGTGTCTGAATCCATGGTTTGACAACCTTATGCATGAATATCTTAGAAATCTGATTGCCTTGTCTGTGTTTCAGTTGAACAGTTTGTCTCAGTTGGATCGCATTACTTAAGAAGATACTTGCTCTACACAGTTCCTGTCACAGTATGTCACGAGGCTTTGATTTATGCAAGATTTGGAAAGCTTTGATTATAGGGTGGCTTTGATAAGTCCACATACAATTGTGTCCTTGCTGGCTTGGTGCTTTTGGGGAGGGGGGTCTTGTCACTAAAGGTCACCTGCTATCCATACAAACACTATATTAGTATGACAAGAAAAATAATTCTCACTCCATCAGATACTTCTGCTAAATGCAACATACACAATCTGCCAAAGTCATCCAAGCTCAAAAGTATGTACTTGATAATATGTTCCAATTGTCAAATTGTTAAATAAAAATTAAGGGGCTGGAGAGATGGCTTAGCGATTAAGCGCTTGCCTGTGAAGCCTAAGGACCCCGGTTAGAGGCTCGATTCCCCAGGACCCACGTTACCCAGATGCACAATGGGGCGCACACATCTGGAGTTCGTTTGCAGTGGCTGGAAGCCCTGGCGCGCCCATCCCTCTCTCTCTCTCTCTATCTGTCTCTTTCTCTGTGTCTGTCGCTCTTAAATAAATAAATAAATAAATGAAGAAAAAAAAATTAAAAAAAAATTAAAGAGCTGCAGCAATGCATACATGTAATATACAAGTACAGTAGAACCTTCCTGATTCTAGGCTGCCTGGACTCATGAGCACCTCTTAAGATTGTTTAAGCTCGCCAAGATTAGTTTCCTTATCTATGAAATCATAATTGTAAATATTTATCACTAGTCTGTAGTATCAGGATTGCACAAGTATACAGCTGTAAATAGTGTCTGAAGAAAGTCTGTGTACATATTTACTCTTTTTAGCTTGTAATAAAGACATGTCATGTTACTGTTTTCCTTTTTTTGAAAAATCTTCCTCTATAATTATGCTAGGATATAGTTATGATTACATGTCCATGATGATCTGGATGCAAACCATCCCTCACAAGGGAGTTGTGGAAGCTTTGAAAGGTGGAGCTTACATGGACAGAGTGTCTGGGCAGGGGAAGGAACATACTTTCAGGTATAGATCCCAGGCCCACTTCCTGTCCACCTCTACTTCCTGGTCTATGGAGTTTTGAACAAATAGCCAGAGGTGCCTGCTGTCAGAATTCCTGTAGCCATTCCTTCTCCACTGTGGTGGATGAGACCCTCCAACCATGAGCTAAAAGAAGCCCACCCTCCCTGGAACTGCTTCTTGTCAAGTATTTGGCCACAGAGAAGACAAAGGGAACTAATACAGTGAATTATTGATTTTGTTGGATATCGTCCAGATTTTAAGGAAAAGATGAGTAAAAATCACCTTAATGATAATTATACATGTTCAAAGGAGTAAGGAAATAAAAAGCATTCTCACCAACTGAGCTACAGAGTATCAAGCAAAACCAGAAAGGTCTTTAGAACAAAGCAGAGGCCTGTAGTCTGCCTCTGATTATGTTCTGTAATTGGCACTATTTCAACCTTGCTGCTCCAGAAGCCTTATGTAGTTTACAGGCAAGCTACCTGATGACAGCTTTCCCACTGGCAGGTTCTTCACACCTGATAGCCTCATACTTCCTTTATCATGCTGCCTTTGTCATTTCCTGTTGCTGTAACAGAATGGTTAAACCTGAATGACTTATCAAGAAAATCATTTTATTTCTTACATGGTTGGATATTGCAAAGTTGAAGGTATAAGAGCCATGTCTGACAAAGACCAGTGGTTGTGCTCTGCAGAAATGTAAGGCAGTTCAAGGTGACACATTACAGGAAAAAAAAAGAGAGGAATCAAGCCAGAGAGCTCCCTTTAGTACCTTTAGTAACAAAGACACTCTGCCAACAACCTGTGAATCAATTAATCCACTCACCCTGGGTTAATGAATTATCCATGCCTCTGTACTCTGAATCCCTTCTCAAAGATCCCACACCTGGGCTGGAGAGATGCTTAGTGGTTAAGTGCTTGCCTGTGAAGCCTAAGGACCCCTGTTAGAGGCTCGATTCCCCAGGACCCATGTTAGCCAGATGCACAAGGGGGCACATGCATCTGGAGTTCGTTTGCAGTGGCTGGAGGCCCTGGTGCTCCCATTTTCTCTCTCTCTCTTTCTGCTCTCTCTCTTTGCCACTTTCTCTCTCTGTCTGTGGCTCTCAAATAAATAAATAAAAATAAACAAAAAGATCCCACATCTAAAGTCCATTAGCACATGACATTGAAAATTAGGTTTCTAGAACTTGAAAATTGGAGACACATTCAAAAACCATGTCGTATGCTTAAACCAAGACAGATCTAGTCCAAGGAATGGTGGTCAGTGTACCCTGGTCATGTTAAAATGTTATGTCACATACTAGAAGTGGCAGTCCTGAGGTACTTTTATCAGAATAAAGCACTTTGAGACACTGTTGTTCCCATGTGCTATCACTAAACATCATTCTTTCATTTAGTTTTATTTGAGGGTTTGGTTGTGATTTTTGCTTATTTTCCAACCTATTGTAAATAAATAGCACATTGAGCCAAAATATCAAAACTTCTGTCCATAATGATCTGACTAGTCTTGGGCCAGGACAGTGTGTTAACAAAGGACATGATGTAGGCCATAGAGCCATGATGAATTCCTCTTGTGGGGGACATCACTTCTCAAAAGTCCCTGGACTGTATTAGTTCCAGCTCTGTGCCCATCTGTAGTTCTGTTGTGTGAGTCTTTCTTGAGGAATTGTTAGCCAATGTCTACTTACATCAGAGCACCAACAACTGAAACAAAGTAATGATTACACATGTTGTGGTTACCTTTGCATTGCTCAGACAAAACACCTAACCAAAAGCACCTGATTGGAAGAAAGAGATTAATTTGACTTACAGTCATGAGGGAAAAGTTTATGATGGTAGGGAAAAGATGGCAGAGCAACTGATGAACATCACTCCTGTGGGAAACAGCAGCAAGAAAGGGAGCTGAATTTTGGCAATAGAAAAGTGACTATAATTAAAGCCAGCCCCAGAGACATGCCTCTTCCAGCAAGTCTCCACCAGCCAAAATGCTACCAGCTGAGGAATAAGCCTTCCAAACATGAGTTTATTGGGAGCATCTGATTCAAACACCTGTAGTAGTCAGCTTCACATTAGTTGGTTGAACGTCCAAACCAGACAGTTTATGGGAGGAAGGGGCTTATTTAAAGGTTATAGATCCAGGAAAAGTTCCATCTATGGTAGACGAAGCTGGCTCCCATTCATAAATCCAAGTAGAGAGTAAAACCATTACCAGCAAGCAAACACCAAAAGCAAGAAGCACAACTGAGTAGCAATCAGAAGAGACCCTGCCAGAGCTCCACCTTTTTTGCATACTTTTGGGCTGGAAATCAGATACCCTCCCCAAACACACTTAGGGCTGGGACCCAGGATCCAATCCCAGTTGACACACCATCCAGTCAGGTGGCTGGAGACACAAGTTTCAAGCCTTAATAAAACTATTGAGTCTAGGAGAGACATACAGTCAAAGTACCACATTCTGCCCCTAGCCCCCAGTAGACTCTGGACCTTCTCACATTGCACATTGTATTCAGTCCAACCTCAAAGTTCCCCATAGCCTTTACCAATTTTAAGAGTGTCTTAATCATGAGTCCTATAAAATCAAAGTTACAAACCTTTAACATATAATGGTATACAGTAAATAATTTCCATTGCTATAAATCATACCAGGGAAAGACTGGACCAGTGAGAAATCAATACCCAGAAGGTAAACATCAAACAACTGTATTTCAAGTCTGACATTCATAACCAGTGACTACAGTCTCTGGATTTCCAAAGTCTATCCCTTGAGCTGGTCTCAGCAGCCAGGGAAAAGTTCCATCTCAAGCCAAAAGCCTAAGGAAGCCCTTGCACAGTCTTGGTATATCCAAATCATCTTTGTGTCTCCATTGCAAACCACAGTCCATCTTACAATTGCCTTACTGGTCTCTCTATCAGGGGCATCATGCTCAGCTCCATTTTCCACATCTCAACAGCACCTTCTGGGACTGTGTGCCTTTCATGATCCACTTCCATGCATTAATCCTGCTTTCAAAATTAATATGAGTGTACAAAGTCACAGCCATTATGTTGATCTAGGGAGGAAATAAATTGTGACCTGGAAGAACAGGTCCCTTCATTTCAGTCATCTCATTTCAAAAGAATTTGCATTTTTGCCATTCAGTCTTTTCTGGATGGAATCACCTCACACATCTTTTCCATTGTTTCAATATTAAGCAGTTGAGGCATCTGTAATGGTGGTAATCTCCTTAACAATACCAGCTTCAGCAACTAGTCTCTGTGCCAGAAACCTTAAATTTCCTTGAAGTTTTCCAACATTAACTCTTTTATCTCTCAATTCTGTATCTTCTGAAAGCTCACCAACACATTATTTTGAAATTCAACTTTGATCAAATGATCTAGGCATGGGCATCAGAACACAGCCACCCTTTATGTGCAGTTCCAATAAAGTTCTCTGCAGTCTTTCTTTCCCTGTTGAATGTTCCAAAGCCAACACAACTCTCTTTGCACTTAGCATTCTCAACTTCTTACCAAAATATCACATAAAACTTAGCTTACCACTGTCCAAGTCGTCTGCAATCCAAAGTACCAAGTCCATGTATATTCCTCCAATACACAAGTTCCAAAAGAGCAAAATCCACATAGTAAGATTCATCTCAGCAAAACATCACTTCTCTGGAACCAAATTTCTATAGTAGTCAGCTTAACATCACTGGGATGAACATCTGAACCAGACAGTTTATGGAAATAAGAGATTTATTTCAAAGTTACAGATCCAGAGGAAGTTTCACATATAGCAGAAGAGGCTGGCTTCCATTTTAAATCCAAGAAGAAAGAAAAACCACTACCATGAATCAAACAGCAAAAGCAACAAGTACAAATGGACAGTAAGCAGCAGGGATCACACCAGAGCTCAGACTCCCCTGTATACCTGAGGGCTTTAGATCCTCTCCAAAATATTCCTTAGGTATAGACCCCAGGATTCACCCCCAGTGACACCTCTTCCAGCCAAGTGACTGGAGACTCAAATTACAAGCTTCAATAGAACACTGGGGTCTATAAGGAACACATATTCAAATTACCATACCATCACATTACCTAAGTGGAACTTAGTGAACAAATGAGTTTACTTAGTGATACTTACAGGACCATAAGTAACTTATAATGTCTGTGTTTTTTTTTTTCAACAAAAGGTTAACTGTCTCTCTGTGCGGTGAGGCAGGGAGGGCATGAGCTCCATACTCAAAATTGATTGATGTTCAATAAACCCTTGGGGAGAGGGGCATGGGGTCATGAGCCCCACCCCAACCATAATGGATAGATAATCGGCCTAATCTTGTATTCATTTTCTTCTGGTAATCATTACTATACAGAGTTCAAGAGGACACCCATCATGTCATGCCTGAAGGACAGTTCCACAACAAATCCCTCAAAGTCATAAGTGATATGTGTTACAGTGTCTTTATAGTGAATGAAAAGTGTCTTTATTTTCCCTTCCAAAAGAAGTGGGTATTGAGCTGAGAACCCTTTGTTTTATTGCAAAACTATTCACCTTTCTTTCAGCTTTTCAAAATTTAGAACATAGAACACTTATAATATTCTGTGGTGATCAAATATTCCCCCATCTAATAGCCTCTACATAGTTTTGTTAAATTTTTATGCTGCATTCCTAACTGTTTGGGGATTAATTTCATAAAACCTAAATTCCTGCCTTCACCCTTACAAATAGTGATGGGTAATCTTGACTGTCAAGCTGATTGGATCCAGAGAGGCCTAGAAGACTTATAAGGTACACCAATGAATGTGTCTGCAAATATGTGTCTGGAGATGATTAGATCATGAGGTTTCTATCTAATCAGTAATCTAACGCACTGACAGATTCAAAATATGAATAGACTACAGAGACTTGGGGTAGGGTGGAAGGTGGGACCTCATTAGAAGAAGTGTGATTTTCATGATCATTGACTCTTCCTGCTTTTGGTCTCTGGTTCCTGGCTGCCATAAGACAGGCTGCCTTTGCTGCAAGCTCCCACAGCCATGATACCTTGCCCCACCTCTGGCCCAAAGCCGTGGATCCAGTCCTATTTATTATGAAATTTTTGTAACTGTAAACAAGCCCTTTTTCCTTTTTGGGTAGTTGTCAATCACTCTGATTCACAAAGAAACAAAAGACTTACTACCTCTCCTTACTCTTTCAGTGACACTGGAAAAAATTCTGTCCATGTGAGACAACTGAAAGAACACAGTCTCTTTAAACAGTTTCAATTAGAAATTGAGACCCAGAGATAACCAGGAGATGCCACCCTCCATGACACCTTGCCCTGGCACAAGAATGGAACTCTTGGCAGAAATGGAACTCATGTCTGATCAAGACTGATCTCTACTGCCCCTGCTGCCCACAGTCTAACACACTACCTGTCTGGCCAAGGTGGCTTGACATTGGGACAAACCCTCCAAATCCACAAACCAATCAAGTCTTCCCCTTGCCTATACAGGCTGCTGTCTTCTTCCTGTTGTTAGTTCTATCCTGCTCTGCTCAGCTTTGCTGTGTTTCTGGCTCTGCTACTCAGCTCTGCCTCTCTTCACTCTGCCACAAAGACACATGCGAGTCTGGCATCCCCCTCACCCAGCCTGGATGGGTGGTGGGGAAGAGTTTATCACTGGTTCTTGGTCTGGGGGAACTTTTCTGCTTGCCTTTGCTTTATATTTTGGGGTAATTTCTCACTTTGATTACATGCATGATTTTCCTCTGGTCTCTGAATCTACCATGTGCATATTTCCCTTACATTCTAAACCTACCATGTGGGTGCTTTCACTAAATCTAGGTCTTCTACCTGCGTAATTTCTTTAAACCCAGTGTACCCATGAGTGCTAACTTTCTTTATTACTCATTTCTCCTCTGGATTTCTTGGTCTCTCTTTTGATATTTCCCCTCTTATTTTTTCTTGAGCCTACCATTTGCCCTCTTATCATTCCTGCACAGGAAAGCATATAGCAGATGCTATGTGTGTTCTAAATCTCCCTACATAAACCTAAGTTCTACCTTCCACATGCTTGCAGATCTACTCTAGTTTTTTCCTCCAAAACTTCAGTTTCTCTTTAATGAACCTTATAAACTATGCAGTGTTTCCACATTAAGAGTGTGTTTCCTTCTCACATGCTTACAATTCTGTTCTAGCTCCCAATTTCCCTTAAATAAACTCCATAATTTGTGATTTCTCCTTAAGTAAATTTAATAATTCATAATTTATCCTTCTTGGGGCCATCATTATCAATTATTTGTTAAAGGTAGGACATAATCCAAAATCAGGATTCAGAAATTTGGAGAACCCCTCTTGAACCCCAAAATTTTACATCAGAACTATACCAGGGGTTTCAATAGCTGTCCAAAGCACATCAAATGAGGAGCATTTCAATTTTATTAGGATGCTATCCAAGGAATTAGAAAAGAAATTGTTCCAAAGTTGTTCTGGACAGGCCTCACCTCTGTATTCTCACAACATTTATTTAGAAGTGTCAGAAAGAATCAACTAAAATATAACTTAAGCAATAAAGGGGAATTATAAATAAAAACAGTTGAATTATCTCATACATCTACAGGATGACTTTTACATCCAAATGAAGAAGTGGACAGATGTTTCAGCATGTGGATGAGCAAAGATTGGCAGGCTAACTGCCTACGTGTTCCTCTCCATTCGTTGCTGCCTTGACTTTCCTGTGTGCTAAAGCTTTACTCTCTCCCCCAGGGAGGAAATGCTGACTCAAAAACACCTCATCACACTCCATCTCTACACTCTTCACCCACAGGGAAGACCAACTCCCCCTATCAACATCACAGAAATGTTATTGGCTCAAATGCCCACCAGTGAACAATAGGAAAACTTGGGGCTGACATCTACTTAGTGGCCTATGGTTTGAGGGTTAAGGCATGTAAGTACATGTTAACTCCAATGAAATCACTGGAGAAAGATGACTCCCAGAGAAGATAAGATTTTGAGAAGAAGAAAGTACATATAAAAAACAACAGATCTACGTAGCAACCTTAAAAAACAAAAAACCACAATTCTTAACATGACAACAAAATTTGAATTTGTTTAGTAACAATTATCAAGTGACTAAGAGAAAAAAATATATGTTCTCTTACCTCATGCTACCTAAGTATTTCTTCTTTGTGTTGCCAAGAAATAAAAGATGTCCATCAACAAAATAAATAGAGAAAATATTTTTTTTTACTTTTTTTTC
The DNA here is from genome assembly GCA_036346955.1 of Dipus sagitta. Lineage (NCBI taxonomy): Eukaryota > Metazoa > Chordata > Mammalia > Rodentia > Dipodidae > Dipus > Dipus sagitta. The sequence continues at coordinate 84,937,837 of CM070777.1, forward strand.
AAATTTTTATTTAACAACTTCCATGATTGTAAACAATATCCTACTTTGAGACTCCATTCTTCATCATATCCCCTCCCCCTCTCAATCAGTCTCTCTTTATTTATTTTTTTCTCAACTTTTATTAACATTTTCCATAATTATAAAAAATATCCCATGGTAATACCCCCCCACCTTCCCCTTTGAAATTCCATTCTCCACCATGTCCCCTCCCCATCTCAATCAGTCTCTCTTTTATTTTGATGTCATGATCTTAGGAAATAAAATTTTAATATAAGTAAATAAATATATTTTCCTCTAATAAAAAGTAAATTATATAAATATCAATGCATACAAACACCAAAATATATCTATATCAATATTTATAAATATTAACCTAATACTGCAATTTTAAATTTTGAACAAGATGTTCAAATCTATATACAATCCTTGGTTCTCTTCTATGTCTGTGTTCTACTCACCAGCTTAACCAGCTGCTTACATATTAGGCACCTTAGAACATCTCTAAAGTGCTTAATCCTAGCAAGATGCTAACTTATGATTATTTTGGACAACTACATAGTATACACTTGTTTCTTTATATATATAACTAGGAAATTCAGAGTGTTTCTGAATGGCTTTATTTGCTGGAAAGAATGAAATTAGGCCATTTCAGGTTCCTCTTGAAAAACAGCAAATTAAGTTTGCTTTGATCTTTATAATGAAATGTTACATGATATTAAGATAGAAGTTTGTCCCTATGTATTTAAAACTGAAATACATAAACTTCAGACTTTCCATGGAAACCAGCAGTTTGTAAGCCTAAGCAGATAAAAATATCTTTTTGATTTCACACAGGTATGTTCTTATTTGATTTTCACCATCAGTTGTATTATATTGGGGTTTTTTTTGGGGGGGTTGAGTATTGAAGAAAGAGAAATTTTTTTTTCCTACTGTGATAAAATGTGCCTAACATAAAATTTACCTCTTTCCTTTTAGGCATACAATTTAGTGGTATTAATGACATTCACTTATTGTGCAACCATGAGTATCATTCATTTCACAAAGAATCAGTCTTACATTTAGCAAAATTTTACCTTGTCCAAAAAATATTTTTAATACTGTAGTCATTGAGACAAAGTAGCAGGTTCTGACCTAATAGTTTTACACTATTCCTGAGAGATCCCCTTCCTCTATGCATAGTACTGCTTGGCTCCAGAGACTAAATATTAGCCTGGCAAATATTGTATATATACACAATAAAATTGTTTTAAGCAATTAATAACAAAGTTATTCCACTTGCAAAAAAATGGGCATGACTGGAGATTATCATATTAAACAAATTAAGCCAGTCTTCAGAAGACAAATGCTGTTTACTTTCATATGTGGTTCCTAAATTTTACTTAGATGCATGAAATTGTGTATGTATGTATGACATGAAAGTAGATGTGAAACTAGACATGTATAAAATAACAAAAGGACTCACGTGATGAGGGGGGTAACAAAAGGGAGATGGGGGCTTAGTGTATAACACATACTTGTATGAAAGTTTTAAAAAGTAAAATAAATAATCAAGAAGAAAAAAATCATTCTTGTTAGGCTATCATCCTTCCTCATGTTGATCTCGGAGTTCTCATGGTCTATATTTTGAAAGTGATATATATATATATATATATATATATATATATATATATATATATGAAAATGGTGCTCATCATCTCCCTTCAAACCTATGTTGGCTCTGACAATTTATACCACAGTACAGGAGTTCACATGAAGTCTTGATAGGAAAAGAAATTCTGAAGCAAAGTCATCAAGGGCAAGGATAGGTTATCGCCTCGTTGCACATTGGGAGTTATCTTCCACATCCTAAATCTCCCTGCTAAATAAAATGTGTGGGAGGCCATTGGGTTGGACAGAGCTCTTGTTTTGGGTGGGCAGGACAAGCTAAAATAGAGTTGTTCATGGTAAAGTTCGCACCACCAAGTCATAGCTAAGTTATCAGTCTGGCCTTCAAAGAAATGTGTTGAGGAGTGGGGAGATGGGAGAGAAGACAGTTCTTTTCCCAAATAGGCCAGCTCTACTAGGCATGATATGGAAGTCTCTGCTATCTGTCTTTATAAGAAAAGGAAGTTTCAAGGGACCAGTTTGCTTTTTGTTTGTGGTTTCTGCTTTGCATAGCTTTTTTCTTCTTATAAAACCAGTCTCCCACACTCAACTCATCACAATACTCATCTTGTTTTACAGAGTGAGGTGTTCCACAATTGCACATAAAAACCAATTAAGACCTTTCAAACCAATTTGTTATAATTTTGTTGTTTCACAGCTCTCAAGGCAGAACTGTGAAGATAACAAAGAGATAATTGATTCATCTTCCCTCTGCTTCTTAAAACATACCTAACAGTTTTTTTTTTTTTTTTTTGGTTGACTGAACTTAGAGATCTTCCTGTCAAGTAAATGTCTAGGCTGACTTTTAGAAATTAGACTGAAGAAATTAGCATTGCTGAGAGCTTTTAGTGTAATGTCTTTCACACTCAATAGTCCATCAATTCAACCTGCTTGGGTAATGATCTTGTCTGGTCTCCCTTTCTCCCTGTAAATAACATATTCATAATCTCTGTCATGCCAACACACTAACTGCAGTCCATATTGTATAAAATCACTTTGATTTTCTCTAGATTTTAATGAGAAAGTGGCATAAGAATCTTCATGAAAATACTGTCCTGTTTTGCAATCCTGACTTCAGACTTTGATAAAATCAAATAATATTCAGAATCACAAAAATAATTATGGAGATTAAATACCTGATTTCAAAGACAGGTGAAAAGAGGAATTTCCCCCCTTGTTTTTGTTTGTTTGTTTGTTTTCTGCATGGAGGTTTAAGTCATTTTAGTAAGGCAAAATGTTGGCTCTGACTAAAGCAAGTGTGTACTCAAATACTGATTATTGTCAGTGATTTAATATTTCAGCATCATAATTGCTTTTGTAATTTTCAGAAAACAGACAGCTGAAGCCATTTCAGGTTCATATTTCAATGAGGTAAACTTGTGGAAACAATAAGAAATGATTTTTATGGTAGCATATGGATATCCCCATGATCATAGTATCCCATAGAAAATATTTATAAAATGTGTTTTTGTATAAAACCTTTTTGTCCCAGTGACTTGTTTTTCAAATTGCACACCTACTAGAAAATACATAGAAGCATAAAATGTTGGATTTAGAAGGAACCCTCATATTCTGGAGGAAATTGAGATTCAAAAGTGAAGAGATGAAAGACGAGGTCATGCCCAGCCAGAATCAGGAGGGAATTCATATGTTGTGTAAGTTTTTCCAAATAAGCCAATTCTACACACCACCATCTTCACCCACAGTGTGCACTGCTTCCTGGGAGCCCCAACATTCAGAGTGGATGACTAAAGAAATCAGTACAGCCAGGCATAGTGGTGCACACCTTTAATCCCAGCACTTGGAAGGCAGAGGTAGGAGGATTGCTGTGAGTTCAAGGCCACCCTGAGACTATAGAGTGAATTCCAGGTCAGCCCAGGCTAGAGTGAGACCCTATCTTGAAAAACAAAACAAAAAGTGAAAGAAAAACAAATCAGTACAACCCACTAAAAGATGAATTAAAATTATTCAGGAATTACACATTACAACCTGCTATGGCTTGAGTTTAAGGTATGTCCCTCATGAGCTGGAAGCTGAATCTCCAATGTGAAGAGGTGGTAGAATCACTCACAGTTGGGACAGTTAGTTAATTTGGGATGCTTCCTTCTGAGGAGATTAATGTAGTATTTATCCATGGAATCTGAGTTAGCTTCCACTGGACCGGGTTCTTATGAAAGATGGAATTAGACCCTCAAATTTATTTGGCTCCAGATTTCAACAACCAATGTATACACTGCAACCATTAGGATGTCATGTACTATAAGACTCTCTTCAGAACTCAGCAAATATCAGTGCCATGCTCACAAATTTCCAGAACTGTGAGATAAATAAACCATTTTCCTTTATGAAACATTCAGCCTCAGTTATTTTGTTACAGCGATAGAAAATGGAATCTTGTGACCATGATCTCAGTCTGAACTACTCTCAGCTACTTGGGTCCTTTTTATTTCAACTGCAAATTTTATGGGACACTCAGAGTGTAGTATCAAAGACAAGCACAATATTTTACATAGTTGAACACATTCTTATAAAGTGACAGTAGACGATGGCAAATTGTGCCTATGTATACTTTAAGCAGTTTTTACATTAATTTTTAACTGCAAGTAGCTTCTTTGGGGGCAATTTGTTCTTCCCAGGTGATTGACACTCCTAGTTGGATTAATTCTTACAATAGAGGACAATGAAATATATTCGTTATTTATCATCAAGCCTTCTGCCTAGACAGTGACCTTATAAAGTTTAGACCTCCTGAAGTAGGTTTAAATACTTATCTATTAAGAAGCCATCTTGGAAGTTCAGGATACTATATACTTCCCTGGAGGCAGATAAAGAATCCATATCCCATTCTGATCAGTAATTACAGTTTCTAGTTACACTCTTTGATTTTATAGGCTGTTGATTATGAGTAAGGAATCCACCCTCAATATCCTCCATGCCTGCTAATACTAAGCTAGCTGTCTACACTATGCTCCTTTACTCTGTTCAGATTGCGAAGAAAGGTGGGATTGAACCTGAAATTTGGGGGTTCTTTACCAATTCACCAATATGAGATAGGAATTGGGGTTCCTATGCCAATGCATCAAGATAATAGTAGAATATCTAGGTCTCCTTGGATTCTTGTCTTATGAATTTCAAGAATTAAAGTCCAAACACCAAAGAGTAAACTTTAGAGAGGCTTTATTAGATGACGAGAAGTAAACAGGGCAGATTATGAAAAGCTCCTATCTATGAGAAAACAGGGGGGATAAAACCAAGAAAATTAGGGTAATTTATATTTTCTCAATGGCGGCTGAGCTAACTAGCCCTGAGGCCAAGTTTTGGGGCCAAGATAACCACAATGCCATGTTCATGGTTTTTAAGGAAATTATATTTATTATACTATATTATATTATTTGAGAAAGGAGAGCAGGAGAGAAGAAGGGAGAGAGGGAGGGCTGTCAGGGTCACCTGCCACTGCAAACAAACTCCAGACACATGTACCACTTTGTTAATCTGGGTTTATCTTAGTACTGGAGAATCAAACCCAGGCCATCAGGTTTTGTAAGCATGTGCTCTTAACCAATCAACCACCTCTCCAGCCCCAGATTCAGGTTTAATCTTTCTAGGATTCTTAATTCTAGAAAAAGGTAACTCCTTCCTGGGAAGGGACCCAAGTATCTTATGGAGAAGCAGACATAGGAAACTCCTTTAGTCAAAAGCTAAGGAGAAGACAGATCCTTCTCTGACCTCTAGCAAAGTGACAGCTACAGGGGCAGCTCAAGGACACTCCTTGGTTTTATTTTCAGGGGTACAGACAATGTAAACTGCCTCAATCCCCTTTCTGAAGGAGCAACCATAACTGCTGTTAAGAAGTCAGGGCAATGACCCATCTGGTTTCTCTGAGCTAATGGAAGTTATCAGGTGTGGCAGTTAGAATACTTTTCCAGTGGACCCTGAAAGTATGTTGGTAGAATTCAGGAAGACTGACCTGGAAGAAAATGCTAGGGAAAAAAATAAAGACAAGGTACTGGGGGTGAAGTGGGAATTGAGTAAACAGAGCTATGCAAGTTTCCTTAAATGTAGAACTTGAGGTCTTTAGGTGGCTAGTGAGGGGACCTAGGTAGATGAAGTTAGGTTATTTCAAGATCATCTCACTGTGAGCTAACTGTAAGCAAGAGGAGATAAAGTTAAAGTATAAATTGAGCACATAAAGTCCTAAAATAAACACAATTATTATTTCCAGAAATGATTGACAAAATTCTATTTCACTATTATTGCAAGTACCTTCTCAATGCTGGCTCAAAGCACCCAACCAAGAAACAGGTAATGGGAGGAACATTGTTTATTTTTTAAAAAAGATTTATTTTATTTCATTCACTTGCGAGTGACAGAGAAAAAGGGAGAGAGAGTGTATGTGAGAGAGAGAGAGAATGGGCACACCAGGGCCTCCAGCCTCTACAAACGAACTCCAGACACATGTGCCACCTTGTGCATCTGGCTTATGTGGGTCCTGGGGAATTGAGCCTCAAACCGGGGTCCTTAGACTTCACAGGCAAGTGCTTAACTGCTAAGACATCTCTCCAGTCTTAAAGTTGTTTATTTTTGCTTATAGTCTTGAGGGAAAGTTCCACAATGGCAACAGAAAAGCATGGCATGAACAGAGGCTGTACATCACCTTGGCCACAGAAGATGGACAGTAGCAGCAGAAAGGTAAACCAACTAACAATGGTTAACAGAGTTAATAAGCCGCATGATTCACACCCCAGTGACACATCTCCTCTATCAAGGCTGCACCTCTCAAATTTCTATGGAGTGGGAACTCAGCTTTCAAAATATAGGCATTTATTAGGAACACCTAATTCAATCCATTGCAATCACAAAAACCCAGAAAGCCATTTCTAAAGCTGTTCACCAAATGGTATGGTGGTGTCTGGCATATTCTATACCTGTTCATACAGACCTTGTAAAGCAGATGAGACATTATCAGAATTGTTCACCATACATAACCTGGATAATGGCATAGAAATCACTTTAAGTACTTTACTTCCTAAGTATGTTTCAGTCTGAAGCATTACTGACAAACAGACACAAAAAATACTTTGGATTAGATAGAACATGAACATTCCCCATTTAAATCTGTTGGACAGCCAGGATTAAGAAAGCCTTCCTGACATGGTGGCACATACCTTTATTTCCAGCCCCTGGGAGGCAGAAGTAGGAGGATCTCTGTGACTCTGAGGCCAGCCTGAGATGACATGGGAAGTTCCAAGTCAGCCAGGTCTCTATGCCCTATACCAGCAGGATGCTCTAGAAGAATAAGCAGAAGGATCTCAGAAGTGAGGGAAGAGCTTTTCTGTGGGTCAAGTTCAACTAATGGTGAGCAGAGGCCCAGCAGGAACAATATTCACCTCACATCCTCTTGACAACATTCTGTACATGTAGTCTTCTTGGCAGCTTCTTTATTGCCCAGACACTCAGTAACAGCCCTTATACTGTTTTTAACCCTCTTCTCTTCTCTGGTTCTCCCAAGTTCCTTACTTTTCACTACCTGTGTCCAATTATTCCCCACCCCATACAAGTACTCTGCCTTCAGGGTATTTGATTAGCTTTCTCATTGTTGTAACCAAAATACCTGACAGAAACAACTTATGGGAGGAAGGGTTTATTTTGACTTACAACTTTAATGATGAGTCTATCATAGTGTGGAAGGTATGCCAGGATAGATCATCCCATAATAGTGAGGCACAAAACAGAGAAAGAGAGGAATGGGGTACTTAGCTAGCTTTCTCCTTTTCCCATTTTATGCCATTTGTGTGACCAAGCTACTGGTATTCCATATGCAGAGTTCATCCTTTCCCCTTAGCTAATCGTATCTGGAAATGACCTCACAGATGTACCCAGAGATATACCTTACCAATCTCCTAGGTGAATTTAAATATGCTTGAATTGACGATGAAGATTAACCATCACAAACTCAACTAAAATTACTGTTTTCTAGTGTGTTGTAGTCTGGTTAAAAATATTCACATTCTAAGAAATTCAATTTTATCATCTCAAAGTAAAGATGACAATACAACATGTTCTAAGAATCAAAGAAGATGACATGTAAACCCTTCATGCTGTGGTCCTATCTTAATTATTTGGCTTAGGCTAAATACACTTTCCACCCATCACACTACACATACAACTATGGAGCCAATCCTGTTATCACATCTTTCAAAATAGTCCAGTGTTCCCATTATCCACAGCTACCTCTGTCAATCAAGATGACATCACTATGCCTGCCCTCATTTCTGCAAGAACTCCAAATTCACTCTCTTTTTTTTTTCTTTTGTAAACTTTTAAATTCTATTTTAATTGCAATAATTTTACCTTATTAAAATGCTAATCTGTGAATTTAATTTTTTGTTTTATTCACAGAGGGATATATGTTTAGTCATGATATATTACAAGCCATTTCAAAAAATGTATACATTGTGCAATTGCTAAAATGTTCGTGACTATGTAATATATACTGCACTTTCAAGCATTCATATAAATGTTTTGTATGATATCATTTCTCAATTCAAATGTGTTCACTTTTCTGACATTTTTCATTTACAATTATTTTTATTAATTAGTTTTATATTCAGCAAATGCAGTCAGTTTGGTACCATGATTAGGCTCATCCTTGACCTACCCCCTCCCCTTGGCCCCTCCTTGTTGAGGTATATGGGTCATGCATTGTGGAGTTAGCCCACAGTTATGGGTAAGATAAATGTCTCTGCATATCATGACCCAACATGTGGCTCTGTCATTCTTTCCTCACCCTTTTCTGCAAAATTTCCCTGAGCCATATTGGGTTCATTTTTGGTCTGCTTCAGTGATGAGGTGTTGGGGGCCTCTGAGGCTCTGGCTCTCTGATTAGGTAGGAGTTGATTTTTCTCTGTGTTGATCTCCTGCCCCCTTGTGCTGGTATCCGGTTCATCAGGAAAACAGCACACTTGCTTGTTTCGTCAATTTTTCTTAGTTTCAGCTAAGGCCCTTTTGAGGTATGATGGGGTGGCTCTCTCCTTAGGATCTACATCTATCTGAAAAAGAGAAGCAGATTCTCCAACAGAGAGTAAGATAGCACCAGGACAAATGAGATAACCCTTACTTTTTTTAATAGAGAATTTAATAGGTGTAGGCCCTCTTGTAGCCCATGATTGATGGTAGCTTGATATTGGAGAGTGGGCTTATGTTTGGATACGGTTCTGACTTGTTTCCCAGCTCCAGCTATGGGTCCCATACCAGTGAGGAGATCAGTTAGCCAAATTGAGAGCAGTTGGTTCCCCACCATGGCTGTGTGCCACCACTGCACTTCTGTGGGCATCACAACAAGTTATTTGCTGCTAAGTAGGTTAGACCATGAGTTGCTTGGACAGATATTGGTCATTTTCCCCCACTCACCCATGGAGCACCTTCTGGCACTAGAAGCACTGACTGTCTCGGGACTGACTCTCTTCCAGCTTCCAGCCATGCCATTCCACTTTGCATGTCAACCACATAAGGTGTCTTCAGCAGTAGGGTTTTACCACTAGCCTCTGGTGGGTCATCAAGTACTCTGACAGAAATCTGTCTGTTTTTTAGGAAACCTTGTAGGTCTCTCTGATCAAAAGCTCCTTGTGGATGATAGCCCCATGCTGGTACTCGGAGTTACAGGTCACTGCCCACTAAGAAAATGAGGAAAAAGATAACTAATATACAAGAGTTAGAAAGAAGAAAGAGAGAGAGAGAGGGAGAGGGAGAGGGAGAGGGGAAGTGAGGGAAGATGTAGAAGATTAAGGTTAGTCTTGATCCTACCCTCTCCAGTTCCCTGTGGTTCAGGTATTCCCTTTAAGGGCCAGGTGAAGGTTCAACCATTTGGTCTGCCTTTTAAGAAGTAGAATTTTATGGTACCATTGCCATTTGGGTCTAGATTTGTGTTTCCCACCCCTTTGATGCCCTCCCCTCCGTTTCCATCTGTCCTAGTGTCTGGTGCACGGGATGCTTGCTGGGTATGTAAGGTATCTTGGGTAGATTCAGGTTAGGTGCTGTAGATGAGTGAGACTATGTGGTGATTTTTCTTTTTCTGTGATTGGGTGAGTTCAGTGAGAATGATCTGGTCCAGGTTCAACCATTTTTCCTCAAATTTCATTGTGTCATTTTTTCTTCCTGCTGTATAGAATTCCATTGTGTAGATATAACACATCTTAGTTATCCATTCTTCTAGTGATGGACATCTGGGTTGATTCCAGCTCTTAGCTATTACAAATTGAGCTGCTACAAACATGGTTGAGCAAATCTCTCTAGCCTGCAGTTTGAGGGTTTTATGGTAGATGCCCAGTAAGGGAATAACTGGGTCTGTTGGTATCTCTGTACTCAGCTTTTTCAGAAGTCTCCATATTGCTTTCCAAAGTGGTTGTACCATCCTACATTCCCATCAACAGTGGATGAGTGTTCCTACTTCTCCACATCCTCGCCAGCATTTATTTTCAATTGATTTTTTGATGTTTGCGATCCTTATTGGGGTAAGGTGGAATCTCATAGTTGTTTTAATTTGCATTTCCCTGATGATTAGGGATGATGAACATTTTCTTAAGTGTGTGTTTGCCATTTGTATTTCTTCCTCTGTGAACTTCCTGTTGAGGTGTTGCCCCATTTTGTGAGTGGGGTGTTTGACTTTTTACTGTTTAGATTTTTGAGACCTTTGTGGGTTCTAGAGATTAGGCCTCTGTCAGTTGGATGACCAGCAAATATTTTCTCCCATTCTGTGGGTAATCTATTGGCTTTGCTTATTGTATGCTTGTCTGTAAAGAAACTCTTCAGCTTCATGTGATCCCATTGGTTGAGTGATTGTTTAGGATCGTGAGCTACTGTGGTTTTGTTCAGGAAGTCTTTTTCCATTCCTATGTCATGGAAAGTACTTCCTAAATTTTCCTCCAGTAGTATTCGAGTTTCTGCTCTTATATTGAGGTCTTTGATGCATTTGGACTTGAGTGTAGTGCATGGTGAAATGTGTGGATCAAGTTTCAATTTCCTGCATATGGCTATCCAGTTTGTCCAGCACCATTTGTTGAAGATGCTGTCTTTTTTCCAGCCTATATTGCTCAGCCTTTATCAAATATCAAGTAGCTATAGTTGCTTGACCCAAAGTCTGGGTCCTCAAGTCTATTCCATTGGTCTGTACTCCTGTTTTTATGCCAGTACCACACTGTTTTTATTACTATGGCTTTGTAATATAGCTTTAGATCAGGTATGGTGATGCCTCCAGAGGTATTTCTTTTGCTGAGGTTATGTTTGGATATGCGAGGCCTTCTGCCTTTCCATATGAAATTTGAGATCATTTTTTCTATCTCTGTGAAGGACACTGTAGGGATTTTAATTGGAATTTCATTAAATCTGTATATTGCCTTTGGTAGGATTGTCATCTTCACAATGTTAATTCTGCCTATCCAGGAGGATGGGAGGTCTTTCCATTTTCTCAAGTCCTCCTCAATTTCTTTTTTGAGTGTTTTTATGTTTTCATCATATAGATCTTTCACTTCCTTGGTTAATGTTGTTCCAAGGTATTTTATTTTTTTTTGTTGTTGCAATTGAAAATGGGACTATGTCCCTTATTTCTTTCTCTGTATCTTTGTCATTTGCATATAGAAAGGCTACTGATTTTTGTGCATTGATTTTGTATCCTGCTACTTTACTATAAGAGTTAATCACCTTCAGGAGTTTTGGGATGGAGTCTCTCGGGTCCCTTGCAAATAAAATCATGTCATCAGTGAATAGAACTAACTTCACTTCTTCCTTTCCAAATTGTATCCCTTTTATTTCCTTCTCCTGTCTTATTGCTTGAGCTAGGACTTCCAGTACTATATTGAAAAGCAGAGGTGAGAGTGGACAACCCTGTCTTGATCCTGATCTTAATGGGAATTCCTCCAGTCTCTCTCCATTAAGTATTATTTGGGCCTTCGGAGCTTCGTATATTGCCTTTATTATGTTAAGATATGAACCAACAATGCCAATTCCTTCCAATGTTTTGATCATGAAGTGATGTTGTATCTGTCAAAGGCCTTTTCTGCATCTATCAAAATGATCATATGGTTTTTATGTTTAACCTTGTTTATGTGGTGTATTCCCTTGACAGATTTCCATATGTTGAACCACTCCAGTGTTCCTGGGATGAATTCCACTTGGTCAAGGTAGATAATGCTTTTGATGTGTTGTTGGATTCGGTTTGTGAGGATTTTGTTCAGGATCTTTCCATCTAAATTCATCAGGGAAATAGGCCGGTAGTTTTCTTTTCTTGTGGCATCTCTGCCTGGTTTTGGAATTAGGGTGATGCTAGCTTCATAAAAGGAGTTGGGTAGCTTTCCCTGTTCACCAATTGTGTGGCACAGTTTGAGGAAGATTAGTTTGAGTTCTTCCATGAAGTTTTGATAGAATTCAGCTGAGAAGGCATCTGGTCCTGGACTCTTCTTTTTTGGGAGGTTTTTTATTACTTTTTCAGTCTCCATTGATTGAGGTGATTAATCTGCTCTGAGTTTAGCTTTGGTAGATGGTATGCATCCAGGAATTTATCCATCTCCTCCACATTATCCAGTTTTGTGGAGTAGAAGTTTTTGAAATAAGTCCTGATGATTCTCCCAATTTCACTTATGTCTGTTGTGATCTCTCCTTTTTCATTTTGAATTTTGTTAATTTGGATATTCTCCTTTTTTTGCTTGGTCAAATTGGCCAGGGGCTTGTCAATGTTGTTTATTTTCTCAAAGAACCAGCTCTTTGTTTTGTCAATTGTCTTAATTGTTTCTGTGGTTTCCAATTCATTCATTTCTGCTCTGATTTTATTTATTTCTTTCCTTCTGGAGCTCTTTGCGTTGGATTTTTTTGTTTGTTTGTTTTTCCAGTGCCTTTAGGTGGATGGTTAGGTTATTGATTTGGGATCTCTTAGTCTTTTTTTATGAAGGCATTGAGTGCTATGAATTTTCCCCTGAAGACCACCTTCATTGTGTCCCATAAGTTTTGGTACAATGTGTTCTCATTGTCATTCAATTCCAGAAATTTTGCAACTTCATTTTTTATTTCATCCACTACCCCTTTATTGTTCAAAAGTGTGCTGTTCAGTTTCCAGGTGCCATTGGGATTCTTGTTGGGTCTTTTGTTGTTGATTTCTAGCAATATAGCATTGTGATCTGATATCATGCAGGGAATTATGTTAATCTTCCTAAGTATGTGGAGGCAGTCTTTGTGGCCCTGTATATGGTCTATTAGTTCTAGTTTAGTGATGGCAGCATCCACATGATTATCGGTCCTTTGTTGCTTTCCTGCAAGTTCTACCAGTCGGTTGGTCAGGGTTGCATTGTCATAGCTTCAATTTGCTGTTCTGAACCTAATGACTCTTCTATGTTTTGATTAGATTTATTCATAGTAGGACTGGGTGATCTTACTGGATTTTTTTTGCATTTGATTTTTCATGTTATTTCTTTTGCACTGTGGTCTGCCCATGACCGTGTATGGGCACGTAGTTGGGTGGATCAGCCTGGGCTCAAGCACAATGGTAATCTGATCAGCCTGAGGCAGTTGCCAAGCAGCCTGGGCTTTGGCTCTCACTTGCCAAAGCCGCCTATCTACTGCATGGCAGGGGCACCAAATTTGCCTGAATTCTCAAGCGGCAATGCACCAAAGCTGCCTGTGTTCGAGCTAGGAGTGATGCTGAGGCACCAAGCACTGAAGCAGCCTGAACTCTGGCTGGGAACACTGGGACCCAGAAGCAGTCTGCACTCCCCCACCACAGGACAATTACAGATGGCCTGTGTGGCAGACAGGTAGGGGATGGTACCTTAGCTGGCACAAGTGAAAGACACAGTCTGAGCTTGTGTGGCAGTTGCTGTGGGACTGGGCTCGCTACACGTATAGAGGCAGGAGCAGTAACTGAGTGAGTGGGTGGAGCAGTCTACACTTCCACAGGCAGGGATCGATCTGTGCGCAGCTGCACTGTGGAAATGGGGAGCGTTGGGCTACCCGCTCCTGAGGGAATCAGGGATTCCTTGTTATGGCCAGGACACACTGAACATTTGGTGACTGGAGCAGTAAATGGATGAGTGGGCATGGAGCTGTCTAAGCTTATGCATGCAGAGATCGATTTGCATTGCGGCGGCGGCAGCAGCGGTGGTGGTGGGCTGTGGACACGGTGGTTGTTTGGGGGGAGAGGTGGGCTACCCGCCTGCGAGGGGATCCACGATTCCCTGTGCCCACCCATGTGCCCTCCCACCGACAATCTGATGGAGATTACTTTCCCCTAAAAGACCCAGTGAACACTTAATGTCTTGCCTTTCTTTCCCTTGGATTTGCAGCACAGCTAAGCGGTCGCCATCTTCACCGGAAGTCCAAATTGGCTGTCTTGGTTCCAGTTTGATACTCCTAAATTTTCTCCTCAGGAAAACAGCTCTTTTTAGGCATAAGAGATCATTCCTCTACTCACATTATTTCTTTTCTTTTAACTTGTTTATTGATATAGAAAAGAACCATAATTCCCTCCCATCCTCCACCTTCCCCCTCACAAATCTACCCTCCATCATATCCCCGCTCTCAATTAGTCTTCTTTAATTTTGATGTCATTATCTTTTCCTCCTATTATGAAGGTCTTGTGGAGGTAGTGCCACACACTGCAAGGTCATGGATATCCAGGCTATTTTGTGTATGGAAGATTGCATTGTAAATAGTCCTACCCTTTCTTTGGCTTTTACATTCTTTTCATCACCTCTTCCACAATGGATCCCAGGCCTTGGAAGGTGTGATAATGATGTCTCAGTGCTGAATATTCCACTGTCACTTCTTCCTTGCATTGATCATTGTGGTGCTTTGATTGTATGACCCCCATAGACTTGGGTATTTTTTTTTTTATTTTTGTATTCATGTATTTGAGAAAGAGAGATAATGTTACAGCCCACCATCTTGAGGACATTAACTACAGTGGGAAGCTGATTGGTCACATTGCATCTGCTGTCAAGAAGAGATGGTTCAGGCTATAAAACCTTGAGAACTGCCCCTAGTGACCCACATCCTAGTAGGCTCCATCACCTACAGGATATACAACCTTCCAAACAATACCACTAGCTGAGGGCCAAGTGTTCAAACACGTGAATTCATATGGGACATTTTATGCATTACTACCACCTGTTCCTGGAAAGCGCATATAACCTTCTGTTTGCCTCAGTTTTTACTTTGCCTCTCTAAACAAATCTCACACAGCTCCTCCACAATAATAAAGGTCTTTCAATTCTCTTACTGGCTTTCCATCTTTCTCATTCTGTTTCTGAGGATTCAGCAATTGTCTTCTTGAGATTATTTTTCTTATATCAATTCTGTAGGCTTTTCCCTCTGCTCCAGAGTAAATTTGATTTCCAGAATAAAGTTAATCCAGTCACAGTGCATTTTAATTCCACTGGTCCTTAATTTTACAGCAATTTTACTGAGACTTCCCCATGAAGATGAAAATGTCCCATAGAATAAAAATCCTTATTTTTCACTGATTATTTTATACAATTTATGAACTTGGCTTGTGACTCAAAATTCCAAAGCACAATTATAATCTATCCCAAAGAACTCTCCACTTCGATGTAGCTTTTAAGATGAAGAGGAGTTTAGTTTTGCCAGTCTTGTCATCAATATTTTAAGACCCTGAATTACTTCTGAAGACTTAAAGAGGACTTCCTATTCAGGGGTTAGCTGAATTTTCCATGTATAATTTCCTAGCACAAAAATAATTAATGAACTGGAGACATGACTCAACAGTTTAAGCACTTGCTTGCAAAGCTTGATAGCCTAGGTTTGAATCCCCAGTATACATGTAATGCCAGATGCACAAGGTAGCACATGCATCTGGACTTTGTTTGCAATGGCAAGAGACCCTAGCAACTGATTCCATCTCTCCCTTGTTCTTGTAAATAAATAAAAGTATGTTTTAATTACAAAAATTCATGAAGCGTTCCATATTTTTTAAAATATATATATTTGATTATCATATATATTTGAAGGATAGCTTTCCTGATAATAGATGTATCCTTAGTCAGAACCATTGTATCTTCCAATGGCAAGAGACCCTAGCAACTGATTCCATCTCTCCCTTGTTCTTGTAAATAAATAAAAGTATGTTTTAATTACAAAAATTCATGAAGCGTTCCATATTTTTTAAAATATATATATTTGATTATCATATATATTTGAAGGATAGCTTTCCTGATAATAGATGTATCCTTAGTCAGAACCATTGTATCTTCCTTAAAGCTATATTAAAGTCTGCCTATGAACAGGACTTTGTAGAATGCCTTAACTTATCTACACATTCAAAGCAACTGCTATTAAAGTCACATCTGGCTTCTTTTCAGCTATGCATAGCTAATCCTAAGGTTTATATGGAATTAAATGAGAGTCAGAAAAGCAAAATTATTTTGAAATACAACAAAACTAGAGGACCCACAACTTCTACAAGTATACAGCATTCAAAATAAGGTGATATGGATCAGGGAGATGACTCACTAATGAGAGGCACTTGCTTGAAAAGCCTGCCAATCCCAGTCTGATTCCCCAGTAACTGTGTAAACCAGATGTGCAAAGTGGAGCATGCATCTGGAATTTGTTTGCAGTAGCAGAAGCCCCTGGCATTCCCATACTCTTTCTTAAATAATTTTTTTTAAATAAGGTGATAAGAGTACACAAAGAGGTATATAAAATGATTAAAAGAATCATGGTAAAATCAAATCTTATTTATGTTGAAGTGATTTTGAGCAAAGTTAGCCAGGCAAGTTACTGAAGAAAAAATAACCTTTTCAACAAATATAACTGGGAAAATGAGGCATCCATTTTAAAAAATAAATAAATTTTGATTTCTACGTTATATCCTAATCAGATAGCAACACAAATGAATATAGAGCTGAGAATTGGAAATAAAACTATAGAACTTGCTGGAGGAAACACTGGAATATATATCATAACCTTGAGCTGAGCAGTGAATTATTTGTAAGATGTTGGAATGTGTATGGTGGGTATGTGGTACATGTGTGTGGTGTATGCACACGTATATATGCTGATGTGATACGCAGTACATTCACATATGGCAGCCAGAGAAGTTTATCATGCTGGATGTTCCCCTGCATCACTCATTCCTGCTTTCTTACTTACAAATCAATCTCCACAGGAAATGGGTCCACAGATGTGTGTGGTGACATCCAGCTTTTTATGTAGTTTCTGGAGATTTGTGCTCAGGCAGTCTCAGGACTCTTCAGGCCATTGTGCTTGAACAGAAAATGCATTTACCAGTAAGCCATCTCTCAAGTCCATAAGCCATTGTTTCTGAGATGAGGCATCAAAACGAAAAAGAACTTAATAAGTAAAAATAAATAAATAAAGTGGACATCCTCAAATGGAAATATTTTGTACTGGAAAGACCACAATCAAAAAAGCAAAGCAGGTTGTCATATAAAATGCAGTCAATTGTAAACTCTAATTACATAGCAAATACTTAATAAGTTTCATCCAACATTTTTTAAAAAAGCAAAATGATAAGGCACCGAATGGGAAAAAGATTTGTAATCATTTGATAAGGTACTTGCATCTAGGATATATCAAGGATGTATGTAAGTCAATAATTTTAAAAGCAGAACTGAATTTTACAATTAGTGAAAGATTTGAACAGATAACTCTCCAAAGGGGGGAAAAGCAGTTGGTCAACAGGCATACTTAGGGATTTGAACAATGCAAATCAACACCATAATAGGGAACGAGTCTATCGCAGCTGGGGTGGATTCCAGCCTAAGGTATTCAGAGAAGTGTGAGCTCCAGGAGCCCCACTGCTGCAGGTTCCTGCTTGCATGCTTGTGGTGCTGGCTGTGTCTCTCAGCTTGGATCTGTAATAGGGTTCCAGCTTTTTCCGCCATCAATGGAACTTCCTCTGAATTAAATCCCTGAATAAATCCCGTTCCTCCCATGAACTATATCTTGTTCAGAAATTCATCACAGCAATGTGGAGCTGACTACAACTAGAGGTGAAAATAGTACGTCACTTTGGAAAGGAGTCCCATGCTTCCTCACTGTGTTTAGCAGAGTTGCTATGCTAAATTAAAGCACTCTGGGAGCTGATGGAGGAGAAGTAAGATAAAACCTCAATATACCAGTAGCACACTCAAATCTTTCCTCTGACAAATGTGCATGTGAGGAATGAAACTTTGCAAAAGGAGGCTAAGAGGATGTCACCCAAAGGGAGGAAGGCAAGGGACCCTCCAGAGAGACAGAAGCCATGGATCTAGATGATGTCACTCAACAACACTTCAGGGAATCATTACTCAGAAAACTTCTCAGAATATCTATAACTCAGAATCTTTCATAGCTCCAGGGTATTTTTACCTGTGGCCAGCAGAATACTGACAAAATGATTATCTAAGCGCATACTGAAGATGGTAGTAAAAGAAAGAACTAACCCAAGTACTTCAGGCAAACAATATTTTGATTAGATATTTAGGGTTAAAGACAGAAAGACAGCTAAGTGAAAATTGTAATATAATTAGTAACGGTGTCTCTCACAAGGTTTGTTTGTTGTTTTTTTTTTTTTTTTTTTTTTTTTTAGCAATTCTAAAACCATTCTATATCATACTAGGAATAAACAAATAAGTAAATATAGGAGATAATCAAAAACAAGGCTGTCCTTTATAGAGAACAACAAAACATAAAAGAATGAGATGGTCAGAATGTGAGACTGGAATGAATGAAGGTGAAAAGAACAAGGCTATCATTGTATCTAGGTGTTTTCTTAACAATTAAAAAAGGGAAAGAGAAACTTTGAAATAAAGAAATCCAGCCTGTACCATTTTACCCATGTGATTATGGGTACTAGGTCAGATTGGTATTAATGCCCCAACAGGAAACACTACAATAGTATAGCATTTCTGTGACGTTGCTGGAAAGGATGCCTAGCCTTAATCCACCTGTCAGAACATTCTAGACAAATACAAAGACACCTGAGCAGCACTCTCCAAAGCTGTTAAAAAAAAGACAAGAAAAGACTGAGGAATCATTATCAGTGGGAGGAGACTAAAAACAAGTAACAACTTAGTGCAAAGGAGAGCCCATAATGGATTCAGAACAGAAGCAGGACATTAGTCAGCATACAAGTACAATTTAAATAAGGTCTATAGTTATGTTAATCCTGCAAAATCAGTGTCAATTTCCTGGTTTTAATCATTACACTGTGGTGACATAAGTCTACCACATTTAGCATACATTGATGAAGGACAAAAAAAAAAGAGACTTTCTGTATATTAAAAAGTAGTTTTAGGGGCTGGGGAGATGGCTCAGTAGATAAAGTGACTCCTGTACAAGCATAAAGATCTAAATTTGAATACCCAACACCCATGAAAATGTTGAGCATGTAGACAATGCCTGTAATCCCAGTGCCCTAGGCAGTTCCTGGAGTTCACTGGCCAGGTAGTCTAACCAAATCACTAAGCTATAGTCGCAGTGTTTCAAAGGATAAGATAGACAGCAAATAGGTAACACCTCTGATGTCATCTTCTGGCCTCCAGTTGTATGTGCCTGACACACACACACACATCATATATATGCAAAAAAATTAGTTTTAAATAACAATATATTTTAACTTGTATTCTTGTATGTCTGTGGGCTGGTTTGCAAATCTGTTTTCCTACTCTTCTCTTATATTCTGACTGATTATCTGTGCTCAGGAGGTTAGAGATCTAGCTCAGAGTCCTGGAAGTTTTATAAAATCTTACAGGGGAAAAGTGCATAGCAAAAGAGACTAAAAAGATGAGAAGAGATTTTATTGAAGACACTGTGATAATACCCTTTATTTGAATTAATTCACTGCACTATCAAACCTAAGAGTACATTATTAGCTATTAGTGCTTTAGGAGTAATAATTTGACGTAAGGTCTCTAGTTCTCTGTTAAAATGTGAAAAGATGACACAGAAAGCCACAGTCAACTACTGAAACAGATCCTATGACTATTCATGTTACTCTTCGATGTTGCTTGGGCCACAAGCCCATAGGGAGGTGATTCAGGCCATCTGTGTTTAGGAGATGGAGTATGCAAGGACTTTGCTCAAATGTCTGCTCACATGGGTCACATTTGGCCAGGGGGCCTTCAGCACTGCCTTTGGCTTCTTGGACTTTCTCTGATACACTGCAGCCCTCAGTCCTTGACAGCAGATCTTTTTACTCTACTTTTAAGTTTTTGTTCTTACAACTAAAAGTGGTACTCAACAGACATAAGACATACAATACTATTCTCACCAAATCATCAAGGAAATCATGGTCCTTAACCTTTTCAGTACAAAATATTAAGCAAATTTGATGATTATTATTTCCAAGAGGCTTTCTTTGTTTTAAATATATTCACACTTCGTAGGATAAATGGATATTGGGTATATGGCTGGGGTTATCTTCACATACTCAAAAGTTGATTATATAGTGAAAAATGAGAGGTAATACCAAGTTATTACACTATATATATTGCTTTGCATTTATGGAAATAATATATTATATATTTTAATATGTATGCATTATAAAATATTTCTCTATAATTTATGACATCTTTGCCAATTCAGAAAATGAATTGTCTTCCCCAACTGTGATGGCTCAGGCATCTGTTTCTCTTACCTGTGCAAACAAGAAAGTTCCCACAGGATAGAAATCTGTTAAACCACTCAGCATGAATGGCCACTTAGGAGTATGTTGGCTAGTTCAGTTAGAGGTTCCTGGTTCACTCTCTGTATTAATTACTTTTCTTGTTGCTGTGACCAAATACCTGAAAAGAAGCAGCTTAAGTGAGGAAGGGCTACCTGGTTTAGAATGCCAGAAAATATAGTCCAGCATAGTAGAGAACACATGGCAGCAAGAGTACAAGGAAGCTGGTCACATTGCCTCCACACTCAGGAAGCAGAGAGAACAGAAAATGGGGTCAGGCTATCAAATCTCAAGACTGGCCCCCAATGACCCACTTCCTCCAGCAGGTTCCAATTCCTAAATGTTCCAAGAAGCCTTCCCAAACAGAACCACCAGCCAGGGACCAAGTGTTCAAACGTAAGTCTATGGTGGCCATTTTTAATCAAACCACAACATTCTCTGTATCAGACAGGTTCAGGTCACTGAGATGAACCTCCAGACCAGGCACAGTTATGGAGGAGTGGGTATTTATTTGGAGCTTGCAGATCAAGGACAAGTTCCATTATGGCAGAAGCCAGCCTGCTCTTACAGTGAACCAAACACGGAGAGAAAAAAAGTCACACCACACAGCACACTTCAGGAATCTCAGGATCAACTAGACACCTTACACATTTTTTATATTGGAATGTCAAATCCACCACCACACCTTAGGGTTTAGGATCTGCCCAGTGACACCTCCACCAGCCAGGTGGCTGGAAATCCAAGAAGTTTTAATAAACTACTGAATCTATTGGGGGACATTTATTCAAACTACCATAATCTCCAAGCCTTGATTTTTACCAAAAGACAGAGTCATGGGGTTGGAAGGAATTTGACCAAAAAGAGCAAAAGATTGATGTACAGAATGGACTTTTGGCCAATGTTCAAGAGGGCATTATGACTGAGACAGGAAGAGCTTCACATAAGTGTGGAGGTTTGATTATGGGGTCCCCCATAAACTTAGGTGTCCTGAATGCTAGGTTCCCAGTTGATGAAGATTTAAGAATAATGCCTTCTGGAGACAGTGTATTATTGGGTGTGGGCTTACGGGCATTATAGCCAGTTTCTCCTTGCTAGTGTTTGGCATACTCTCCTCTTGCTGTTGTCCACCCAATGTTGGCTACCCTCTGCTCATGTCATCATTTCCCCCTGGGATCATAGAGTTTTCCCTCTAGTCTGTAAGCCAAAACAAACCTTTTTTTTTTTTTTTTTTTTTTTTTCCATACAAGCTGATCTTGGTCAGGTGATTTCTGCCATCAATGCAAACCTGACTGCAAGAGTAAAATTGGTATCGAGGAATGGTATCGCTGCTAGATACATGACTGTGTAGCTTTGGCATTTTGGGGCTTATTTTTAAGAGGAACATGGAAGGATTTGAAATCTTGGCCTAAAAGATGCCTTGTAGTGCTCAGGTTGATGGATTATTCTGGGCAGAGTTGGAAGATCTGAATGCAGTAAGAACTAAGGACTGTGAGGTTTGGCTTATGAGGGTGAGAAAGAGCTTTGCCTGGACTGAGCTAGAAGCAAATTGTGTGAGAGGCTTGCTGTTATGCCTATGTCCTGAGAAACTGTGCAGGATTACATTGCATAGAAATGGACTGGTGTGAGCAGAGGGATATGGCACAGAGAAAACGAAATCTTTGCGTTAAAACTTCTGCCTGTTTGGCTGCAATCATATACGAGATTACAACATTTGATATTGGGCCAGTTGATCTGCATTGGGACAACAGGAAGAATGTAGACTCTTCTTGATTGGGCCTGAATGCTCAAGGAGTTTACTCCCCACTGGATTAACAAATTGGCACCCTACCTGGTATTATGGAGTATAAGAAATGTAAGAAAGAGAGGGTCATTGAATCTTCAACATGGTCTTGTGTTTTAGAAACGGCCATGGGCAGTGTGAGGCAGGTTTGCTGGATTCCTGCCTGGAGACCCCATGAAGCCATGAGGATGGACCATGGGTTGTAGTGGAGACCCAATGGAGATGCCAGGACCAAGAGATGGCTGTTGAGGAGAGCTACTGGCCCCAGGTGAAGTTTTTCAGAACAGTGAAGAACCTAGCAGGATGGGCAAAATTGGAACTCCAGAGACTTGTCAGTGGTTAGAATGATCAGACTTGGAGACTTGTCATTAACTAGAGTTATTGGACTTGGAGTTATAGAGTTTGGTGTTTGTCCTGTTTTAATCTGGTATTGGTTGAATATTTCTTTGCTTTTCCCAATACCATCTTTTGCAGTGTGAGTGTTTATTCTGTGCCATTAAGGGTTTTTTGGGGGATTTTTTTTTTTTTTTTTTTTTTTTGGTGTTATGGCTCAGTTAAAAGATCTCAGACTATGGGAATGTTTGAACATCATTAGGGTTGATAAAAAAACAGTGGGGACTTTTAAAGTTGGACTTAATGTATTGCATTTTACATCATGTATGGTTACCAGTTTCTGGGGGCCAGGGGCAGAATGTGGTGGCTTAATTCAGGTGTCCCCCATAAACTTAGGTGCCCTGAATGCTAGGTTTCTAGCTCATGGAGATTTAGGAATTAATGCCTTCTGGAGGAAGGGTATTGTTGGGGACAGGCTCATGGGTAGCATAGCCAGTTTTCCCTTGCCAGTGTTTGGCACACTCTCCTATTGCTGTTGTCTACTGAGTGTTGGCCAGGAAGTGACGTCCACCCTCTGATAATGCCATCATTTTCCCTTGCCATCCTGGAGCTTATCCTCCAGTCTGTAAGCCAAAATAAACCTTTTTTGTCTCACAAGCTACTCTTGGTCAGGCGATTTCTGCCAGCAATGTGAAGCTCACTGCAACAAAATTTGTTGAGTGTGTTAATATCTCAGTTTTTGGTCATTAGTTGTAAAACCATAGAAATTAATGTTTGTGCATTGACCTGGATCAGGGAAATAAGAAACAGATGCATGTCTTGAGTCAGTCAAAATTCCATCATGGAAGAGGGAGGGGCTCATGAAGCTCTGCCCCTTCCTGAGAATTTAGGCCATTAAGGGGCACTAGGGAAGGGAAAACATTCTCTATAGGGGCATGGTTACTAGTAAGTTGTCCATGCTCCAGTAAATACTCCCCTCTCTCCTTCCTGTAAGCAACTGTAATAAAAAATGGGTACAAAAATAAATAAAGACATGAAAGTAGGAGGAGACTAGTTGAGAAGAGGAAGGGGCCTAATAGGAGTGGGAGGGCAATGAAAAAAGGATAATGGGAATGAATATTATAAAAGTCCATTACATACATGTATGGAAATACCATAATAAAGCCCTTTATTATGTATAATTAAAATATGATGAAAAATTTGTAAAATGTAAAAGAAATCGACCTAAACAGACCTATGGCATCCTTTATAAACCTGTTTGTTATCTAGCCACACTTATTCTGAACTCTTAAGTATCACAAAAGATGTAAATAGCATGCAAATATTCATGTTGGTCATAGAAAAGATGCTTGTATGTCAAGCTCAATCAGAGAAAACCCCAAACTGTCTGGAGATAAATCCCATCACAGGCAAGTTAGTCACTGTCATCAAAGCTCAGCCTTATCCTCTTACCTTAATACTACAGAGCAAGAGTGATGAGGGGTTGTAACACAATGTTCAGATTCTCATGTCTAATAAGCCTTAAAATAATCTTCCTTTCAAAAAGTTTGCCTAACCCTGTAATCCAGTTCCTTTTATTGTCAGCCCCCTTCAATTTCCACCATCCTTTATCTTTCCACATAATTATTTTATCCATGAATATTTGATGACAGTTTGCAAGAAATCCATTTTCAAAAGCTCTTTCAGAATATGCCTCTGAGTTTAATAATCTTAATGGGGCAAGCCTATTTTAAGCTGAATAGCTCAGAGCATTATCAATTCAAGGATGCTTATTTATTTATTTAGAATCACAATTTCAGCAAGAAAAGTTTCTGAAAGGCCTTTTCTCATTTTTCTAAGCTATAATAATTATAATAATGTCAAATAATTTGAAAAGTAAAGTTTTAAAAAATCTTAAAACTGTAAATTTTATCTTAGTATAATTTTTATTTCACATACTTATAAAGTAGCACAAATGCTATATCCACACACAGATATAATTGTTATTGCTATTGTATTTGAAAGAGATTTTCCCATAAATAAAGATATTCCATAGGTAATAATCTATTTCTGTTTTTAAAAAATGCCATAATTTGAGGCTAGGATTGAAGCTTCATGGTAAAGAGCTTACCTAGTATGTGCGAGGGCCTGAGTTGGAGTTTGAGCATGGTTTAATTAAGTAGTTAGTTAACTAACCAACAGCCATTTTTAGGATGCAGTAAACAGGATATAGTGAAATTAATTGCTACAGAGGCTTTCTTATAACCATTTTATGTAACTCACAATAACAAATTCTAAAGATAAGAAATGAGAATATGTTATGGGGAATGGAAAAATGAAAGATGGGATAATACTGGGTGTCACTAAAATCAGAACACTGGTGGCTGAGAGCTCTCATGTACCTGTAGACAGCACACACACATGCCTGTGCACACACACACACATATAAACTTCATGTGTGACAGAGTACCCAGAGCCTTTGAAGATGTATATATTCATCCCAAGGTCAAACCCTTTTGTTCTTCTTTTCACTTGTGTACGTTGTGACATTCAGAGGGACTACAGATTCTGCCTTACTTCTCCCTGCTATCCACACATTCTGTCCAAATGCTTATAAACAACTCACCCTGGGATAGCCCTGTAACCTACCCCAGCTCTTTACATTTGTTAGTGCTGAGCTTGAAGCTTTACTACACATACATTAGAAATCATGGAATAAATCCCTTCTCCCCCAACATATAAGAAACAAAATAGAGAGCAGAACAAAAAGTAGCATCACTATAATTCATCACAAAGGCAAGCAGAAGATAAGGAACAATGAGCCATGAGTCCTTGAATGGATGCTCCCAGCAAGCACTGGGAGTTTGGATAAATAGGGTCACATTTCTTTCCATATAGTTCTCATCTCATTACTTCACTTTGCAATAGGTAATATTTAAGTCACCATAAAACTCTACATGCTGTTTAAATTGAGTTTAAATTTTTAATACCCACCTGCAGGCAATAGTTGGGATATTTAATTACTGCCATATGTCAGAATAGAAGCATTTAGACTTTGTTAGTGTAAAAATAGTAGCAGATCTATTTTTTAAGCAGAAAACAATTTCTTATTTTTTTAAAATTTATTTTAATCTTTATTTATTTGAGAGTGACAGACAGAGAGAGAGAGAAAGACAGATAGAGAGAGAGAGAATGAGCATGCCAGGGCTTCCAGCCACTGCAAAGGAACTCCAGATGCATGTGCTACCTTGTGCATCTGGCTTACATGGGTCTTGGGGAATGGAGCCTTGAACCCGTGTCCTTAGGCTTCACAGGCATTCACTTAACCACTAAGCCATCTTTTCAGCCCAATTTCTTATTTATTTTTCCAATTTCTTTTTTTAATGACTATTTGGAGAAACGAAATTAGATCCTGAGGAACCCAAGTTCCAATAAATAGAAAAAGGGAGCTGAATTACAGCAGTTGTAGTTGTATACTTAGAGACATCGGAAATCCATGGAAGTTATGTAGTTGGGTAAACTAAAATTCCAGAGAGGAGAAACTGGAAAATATGCTATCTGAGGCAGAAAAGCCTTCAAACTATGTGTGTAAGAAGAGCTGTATTGCACAATCAGACTTGTATGGTTGGGGATAGGCTATGCTACTGTGAAGTCCATAGAACACACAAGCAGTAAGGGAATACCCAGGGTCCGAGCTCAAGCTGTGTGGACAGGATTTTCTTCTGTCTGTAAGTCATTCGCCCTGCTTTGAAGGTCTCCTAACACATGAAATCAGGTCACTCAGATGATGCTGGGTGATGCTGCTTTCCTGATGTCAACTGCTGAAGTGCACC
Source organism: Dipus sagitta (assembly GCA_036346955.1). Lineage (NCBI taxonomy): Eukaryota > Metazoa > Chordata > Mammalia > Rodentia > Dipodidae > Dipus > Dipus sagitta. Next base: position 84,964,076 of record CM070777.1, read on the forward strand.
TGTAAAATCACAGTGCCTCCCAGGCTAGTGCTGGATAGAAAGACTGGCGATCACTATCTAGGCAATCATTGTTTGTTGGTGAGTGCCAGGGCCTCAGTCTCACCCTAAGCAATGCTAACCTGGAACTCAATCTGTAGTCCAGGCTGCTCTAGAACTCACAGTGATCTTCCTACTTCAGTTTCCTTCTTAGAAGCCTTTTTAGAAAACGGTGGTGATCTACTCTTGTTAACCTCCCAATCCCTATGTTGATCACCCTCCACACAGTAGTCACCCCTTACTTCATAATACAAGGTGAAAAGCAGTTCTCCCAAATGACCACAAAACATGGGCAACTTTGAGTTATTGACAAGACTGGGAATCTCTAGAATCTGCCATTGCCTCAGATTTAAAAAAAAAATGGTTATCTAAGGGCCCCATTATTAGAAGCCATGTGTGGTGGTTTGATTCAGATGTCCCCCATTAACTTTTGCATTCTGAATTCTAGGTTTCCAGCTGGTGGAAATTTAGGAATTGAAGCCTCCTGGGAGGAGTGTATTGTTGGGGACAGGCTTATGGGTATTATGGCCAGCTTCCCCTTGCCAGTGTTTGGCACACTCTCCTGTTGCTGTTGCCTACTTGATATTGGCCAGGAGGTGATGTCCACCCTCTGCTCATGCCATAGTTTCTCCCTGCCATCATGGAGCTTCCCCTAGAATCTGTAAGCCAAAATAAACCCTTTCCTCCCATAAGCTGTTCTTGTCTTTGCCAGCACCAAAACTGACTGCAACACCAAGAAAGTTGTTTTTTTTTTTTTTTTTTAAACAAAGAGAAGTGTTTTTTGTTTGTTTGTTTGTTTGCTTTTGTTTTTCGAGGAAGGGTCTCACTACAGCCCCAGGCTGACCTGGAATTCACTATGTAGTCCCAGGCTGGCTTCTCAAACTCACAGTAATCCTCTTACTTCTGTGTCCCTCCTGAGTGCTGGAATTAAAGGGATGTGCTACCATGCCAGGCCCAAGAAAAGAAGTGTTTTGAAAGGGAGTTTTGATTGTTTATTAAGTGCCATGGATCAGTAATGGACAGTCCAGTTATTCAGCCTGAAATGGTCTTGCTGGGTTGCCTTTCTGTTCATAGTGTAGATCTTTATTTTAAACATTTTTATTGACAACTTCCCTAAATATAAACAATATAATATGATCATAGTCCCCTTCCACCACTCTCCCTTTTCCCCCTCTATTGAATCTCTTCTTCTTTCCAACTAGTTTCTCTGGTATTTTGATTTCCTAATTTACCCCCTCCTATTATGCAGGTGTTGTATATGTAGCTTCAGCCACTTTGTGTGTGTAATACAGTATTGTAAGCAGTCCTCCACTTCCCTTGGTTCTTACATTCTTTCTGCCACCTCTTCCCCAGTGGGCCCTGAGCCTTGGAGTGAGTGAAAGATGTCTCACTTACTGCTGAACACTCCTCCACTGTCACTATGGCTCAGCACGTTGGTGAGTTTTGAGACTCCCTAATAGGCACTACTCCCAAGAGTGTGTCACATTGTTACTCTGTAACAAAATGTCTTCTACACTATATACTGTGTCTCTTTGAATTATTTTGGTGGAGATCAAAAGGACTAGGGTAGGAAAGGAAGGTCAGGGAGATCCCAGTGACAAGAACAGGCTTGACTCAGAAGTTGGTTCCTTTTGTGTTGCTCTTTTTTTTATTCTTTTTTTTATTCTTTTTTTTTTTTTTTTTTTTTTTTTTTTTTTTTTTAGAGACAGAGAGAGGGAGAGAGAGAGAAAGAATGGGCATGCCAGGGCCTCTAGCCACTGCAAATGAACTCCAGACACATGTGCCACCTTATGCATCTGGCTTATGTGGGACCTGGAAAATCGAACCAGGGTCCTTAGCCTTCGCAGGCAAATGCCTTAACTGCTAAGCCTTCTCTCCAGACCATTGTGTTGCTTTTCTACACTTATGAAGCTTTGATTATGAAAAAATACCATACAATAGAGAAAACTGTTCCTAGTTAAATTTTAGTCTGAGGGTCAGCATTACTGAAGTTATGCAACTCTAATAGCCCTCTTGAGCCAGGCTCAGTATCCACCCTTAACAGGCCAAGGAAAGAGTCAAAGTTCCAGAAAGAGGCCAAGAAAGATCTAGTCAATGTGGTGTTTGGAGAAGAGGAATAAAGAAGATGGACCCTACTTCCTGTTTGCCTGGTAACATTCAATAGAGAAACATCACAAGTTCTCTTCAGAGGATTTAAATACTATATGAAAGGGAGCAGGATGGAAACATGAGGGCTTTTATTGAATGAAGACAAATTTGAGTTTTACTTCTGGCCCTGGGTGAGGCATGACTATCCAAAACACACGATGATGGTCCCCTTCCTTAACAGTTAATCCAACTGACCTATGGCTTACCTGGCCAAGAGACCATGCCTCACCTATGAACCTGCTAAGGAAGAGAAGGTAATATTTCCCCCCATAATGAGATAATGTCCCTAAACATTCAGAAGCCCCTCCTTTGATGCAATTTCTTCCAAATACTCACTGCTGAGCCTGGCGTCTTCTGAGTTCTCAGAAAACAGCTTCTCTTCTTATCCTTTCTTTCTTTTCTTTGGTTGCTGGCCCAAATCCTTGTCAGGTTTGTGCTCACGCTTTGGGAGGAGGGGGGTTCTCCACCTTTTTCTTAATGAATCTCCTCTGCCTCACTCACTCCTTGTCTTCCAAGCATACAGTTTTTCATGGTGGCAACATACAGGACAGCATGAAAATCTTCAACACTGACATAAAGAACAGGAGGGTTTGGCTTAAGTATCCAAGAGAGCTGTGGAACTAAGCAGTCTTCATGAGGGTATGGCCTCACCCACCAGCCCACCTACCACTGATTCTCATGGTCTGGGCTCCCAGCTCTCCTGAGAGGTGCTCTGTGATTGTCAGAACTGTGTGAAATCTCTGTTCAGAAGACAAGCTTCATTGTTGCTGTCTAAGGGTCAGATTGCTTTTCTCTGCTCATGAAACAATTAAAAGCCAGGGAAAGATTGAAACTCAAGCAAAGCAAAAATTTATTCAGAACTTAAGAGAAGGGAAGAAGGCAAAGAAAATCAGGACGGTCCCAAATGGGCAGTCCATCTAGTGATGCTGATCCAAGCTTTGTGTAAGAAGGGGAACTCCATAGGGAGGAAGAGATCTAGCTAAGGAGCCAGCTCTAAGGAAAAGAAGATCTTAGGGAGGGAACTGCTTTAGGGAAATCCAGATTCTCCCTTGTAGGCTCAAATATGCTTCCCACTTTCAGTCACTTGTAGTTTATTTTGGGGGCCCTTTGGCCCTAAACTGCTTCATCAGTCCTTTCTTTTTCCAGTATGAGATTTCTGGGGAAATTTCAATTTTCTAATTGTTTCAATAGTCTGGTAGCCAAAGAAAAAGGTTAAAAGCATGCATGTAAATATGCATGCTTTTAAAAATGTCCATTATCTTAAAATACATACTTAACTTTCAGATATACACATTTGAAAAATATTTCAATTGCATACCGAAAATGTGTATACTAAAAACAGATAAAAATGATAAAGTTATGTAGTCTTGATCACAAAAGTAGTTCCATGAATTTCACTGTATACAATTGTCTTAACAGAAGATTATCAAGGGCTGGATAGTTGGCTCAGTGGGTAAAGTCCTTGCTTCAAAAACATGAAGATATGATTTGATCCCAGAGCTGATGGTTAAAAAAAAAAGAAAAAAACACCAGGTGTGGTAGCATGTGCTTGTAATACTAGCACTGTATAAATAAAAACTGATGGATCCCTGGTACTACTGGCCAGTTTTCCCGATGCTATGAGGTCCATGCCAGTGAGAGACCCTGCATCAAAAAATAAATAAATACATAAATAAATAAATAAATAAAGAGAAAGGAAGAAAGAAAAAAAAAATGACATTCTTCAGCATCCATACCTGAGGTTGTCCTTTGATATCCATATGCATATGCAACACTTGCACATGCAAAGTTTAGTTTAAAAATTCATCTTATATTCCTTGAGTATTATAACCCAGGGGATTCTAAGCTCTGCTGGCATAAGTGGTTTTGATCCTTTCAGACTCCACTGTCCTCTTCTCAGTCTTTCAGGCATCCTGGCACTGATTTCCACCAAAGACTCAGAAAGTAAGCACTTCTATTGCTCCTTTCAGCACTTCTCTTGAGTGTCCAGCTGCCCGCCTGTCCCTGTGGCTCTTGGTCTATAGCCAGCCTTAGGTGGTGAAATCAGAACCTTGCCAGGCTCAAGGATGACTGTACTCAGAGGAGAGCAGGTGCTGACAGCTATGAGATAACCTGACAAAGAAAGCTGAAGAGCTTTTTCTCAGAAAAGCCACTGGTAAAAAGGCTTTGTGATTTCATTTCTCACATTAGGGGGTGGGGATGGAATTCATGTTTGTGAAAACACCTGCACAACAAATACAATATAGCCTTCTCAGATGAGCATGCTTTCAAAAAGAACTTCAAAACAGATGATGAGTTAACTGTCTGAGAGTGAAACAATGAGGGAAGATGTATCCAGAAGGAAAAAAAAAAAGCTTCAATGTCTTAAGTTGTCTTTTTAAAAACATTTTAAAGTTTTTTTTAGTGTATTAAGAATTTTAATAAATGAGCATATTGAAAATTGGTTCTATTTCCATTGGGTTGTCCTCTTGTGTCCCTTTCCCCTGTCTCCATTCCTGAGGCCCCTCTTCAATGTACACTGATGGGGGTTTAGGTGAAGCCAGGGATTTCTAGTAGACTCCTTAAACTTACTGGCTTGAAATATTGCTATACTTTGCCCACTATCTGGTTTATACTGTTGTACCAAGACCCCTGACCAGGAGTCAAGACCCCCAGTTACCCAAGAGTCACCCAGACAACTGTCACAGAAGCCGAGACACTCGAATGTAAAAGCAACAGGTTTCTTTATTGCAAGCCGTCCACACAGTCCAGCATAGTGGTAGTGAGGGAGAGAGCCCAGACCCTCAGAGGAAAGGGGTTTATAAAGGAAAGGTTACATCATATTGCGGCTTTAAAAATGATTGGTTCTAAGAGGGCGCACGCGGGAATTTCAGAGAGGGCACGCGTGGGAACTCCAACCTATCTTATCCAACTTATCTTAGGTAGTAACTTGTTTGCAGAACCTATTGCAAGAGCTGTTTGCAGAACTTATCTTTTGCAAGAGGCCGGAGCCTCTGTGGCTAGTTATCTCTGGAATGTCCTTGAAGTGGAGGCTTCCCAGGAATCAAGGGGGGGGGGGGGTCTAGCTAAGCAAGCATGGATACAGAAGCAAAAATAGCACATTAGTCACTAGTTCCTCATCTGACCAGGGCCTGGGCTCTTTATTTACTCAAAATGGCTGTCTGATTTAAAATGGCAGCACCACTGTCCAGCCACTAAGTGAGGTCACAGAAGCCAGATGCAGCACATTACTTCTCCTTGGTCTCTCAATACATCCTAGCACTAGAATTCTGCATTGATAACTTATAAACCACAAAAAAAATCACAGAAAACAAGCCAAAACAATCAAAATCCATTCACATAAAAAGTAGAAATCTCATTTTAAACAAACACATGAACAAACCAGTTTTATCTGTTGTCTGATCTCCTCATAGGCTGAAGTTGCTATCACTAATATAAAGACCAGTTTTCAGAAAAAATGAAAGAGGAGATGGAAAAGGAAAGAGAAAAGGAATGACATTACAGCTGAAGGCTAAATTACTGGAATAAATTGTATAACAATCAGGATGGTGAAAGGCTTATCAGCACAACTACGTTTGAAACAGCTAAAGTTTGACTGAATGTTCATATGAATAAATAGTGTAAATTTATCAGATGCACAATTTTCCATAATTTGCATAGATGATCCCTCTAACACTTTCTCCTCATTAGATGACAGGTGACAACATCTCTTTGGAAGAATACGTAGACTATACTCATTGGAGAACCGTCAGGACGCTGACAGGTATAAAACCAGGTCACATGGAACTACTGAAGCACTGGCCTTCTTTGTTTGAAGAAGAAAAGACTAGGGCATGGGTATCTATCATCACAGTTTCTCTCTCTCTCTCTCTCTCTCTCTCTCTCTCTCTCTCTCTGTGTGTGTGTGTGTGTGTGTGTGTGTGTGTGTGTGTGTATGTGTGTGTGTGAGAGATGAATGTCTGGTGTCTTAGTCACTCTACACCTTATTCTTTGAGACAGCATCTCTTGCTAAACCTAGAGCTCACCAATTTAGCTATACTAGCTAGTAAGTGAGCCCTGGGGTTTCCTGTCTCTACCTCCCTAGCACCAGGATTACAATATGCCTGGGTACTGGGCATTCAAACTCAAGAACTCATGTTTGTGAAATAAACAATTTACCCACTGAGCCATCTCCTTAGCCCTTATGTTCACCCTTTTTGGGGGCAAAACGAGAAGATTAGAAATATTTTACATTGTATTAATTTATGAAGCACCATGAGAAAATTAAAAGGTCCAATACAATGATGCTTCAAAAGACACTGAAGTCTCTTACAAAAGTGATCAGAATTAGAGAAGAACATTAAATTTTGCTGACAGAAGGATTTTTTTTTTACTTCCTACAGGATTTGAGATGGACAGTTTAACAAAACTGTTTCATTTTAAAGAAGTAATATGGGAGATTTCCCAGTTATCTTTGGAGTTTTGTTGCCTTATTTCTCTTATTTCTATCCCCTCTTATGATAAATCTTCATAATTTAACCTTAAAAATAAAGAAGTAATGCCATTGTGTCTCACACTGTGTCTGTTATATACTAGTCATTATTTTCATTAATTATGTTCATGTTTATAATGCCTTACCTCTTCTTACCTCTAAATAATTTTAAGATTTTCTTCTTGTTTTATAAATTTGATTACCATCATTATCATATGTACATGAGTTTTGGTATTTATCCTATTGTCTTTATTAAAGTTATCTAAATGTATAAGGCTATACTTTTCATCAAACTTAAATTTTCTCCATTTTATTTATTTATTTATTTATTTATTTATTTATTTTTGTTTTGTTTTCATTTTTCAAGGTAGGGTCTCACTGTAGTTCAGGCTGACCTGGAATTCACTATGTAGTCTCAGGGTGGCCTCGAACTCACAGCAATCCTCCTACCTCTGCCTCCCAAGTGCCGGGATTAAAGGCGTGCTCCATCATGCCCAGCTCTTCATTTTATTTTTTAAAATACTTTTAACTACCATACTTTATATCTCTTATCTTGGAACTTCTTTTTTTAATTTTTTAATTTTTTTTATTAACAACTTCCATGATTATAAAAAATACCCCATGGTAATACCCTCCCTCCCCCCACCTACCCCTTTGAAACTCCACTCTCCATCACACCCCCTCCCCATCTCAATCAGTCTCTCTTTTACTTTTGATGTCTTGATCTTTTCCTCCTCTTATGATGGTCTTATGCAGGTAGTGTCAGGCACTGTGAGGCCATGGATATCCAGGCCATTTTGTGTCTGGAGGGAGCATGTTGTATGGAGTCCTGCCCTTCCTTTGGCTTTTACATTCTTTCCGCCATCTCTTCTGCATTAGACCCTGAGCCTTGGAAGGTGTGATACAGATATTGCAGTACTGAGCACTGCGGTCATTTCTTTCCATCACCATGATACCTCCTGAATCGTCCCAAGGTCACTGCCATCTGGCAGGGGAGATAACATGGTCACGAAGGTGGTTTTCCCAGGGCGAGTCTTATCCATTATATTCCATATGTGCTGACTCCAACGATTTCTCCAAATCTGGGAAACTTGACTGCATAATTTGTGGTATGGGGGACTGCATTCATGCTCTCCCCTAATTCTTTCTGCCACCTCTTCCACATTAGACCCTGAGCCTTAGAAGGTGTGATCGAGATGTTACTCAGTACTCCAGTCACTTCTTTCCAGCACTATGATACCTTCGGAGTCATCCCAAGGTCACTGCCATCTGAAAAGAGAAGATTCCCTACCCAAAATGAAAGTAGAATTAAAATATAAATATAAAGGTATAAATATTAAGAGAAGTGCTTACTGGACAGTTTGATAAGCATAATATATACATTTTTCCAGACGTCAGCAGATGTTACACCCATAGGGCTCATGACTACCCCTGTTTTAAGTTTTCAGTATCAGGGATATATTGCCCCCCATGGAGCGGGCCTCCAGTCCAATTGGAGGGCAGTTGGTTTCCACCATGACAGACGTGCCACTATTGCACCCGTTGGCTCATTTGGCCTGGCTGGCCAATTGTAAGGCTTGCAGTGTCCACTGATGAGTATCTTCACTGGTGGTATCTCTTTCTCCCATTGAACTACATGTAGAATGGCTTCTTCCAGCTTTCTCTCAGCTGGTCTACATGGAGGAAGTTATCAGCTCAGTTCCAGCAGGATTTCTCAGTGGCCTTGAAGCCCAAATATGTGGAGTCTTCAGCAATAGGGTCTTACCATCTATTCCTGGTGGGAAACCAAGGGCCTCAGCAATGGCCTATAATGTTTTGGGGGCATCAGGGAACCCCCTGGCCAACAACTCACTGGAGGTATCCCATCCCTGACACTGAAAATTTTTTAAGAACGATCTATGGCTCCTGAGTGTAGCATTGTCCAAAACTGAAGGATTCCATATGATTGATTTGCTTCCTCTTAGATTTTGATTAGCCCTCCCTCCCCCTTTCCTTTACTCAATCTCTTACCCTGACCTCACTTTGGGCCTTTTCATCCTCGTTAATCTATTCTTCTACTTACATATATACAATACCAGCCTATTAAGTACCCTCCTCCCTTCCTTTCTCTTCCCTTTATATCTCCTTTTTAACTTACTGGCCCCTGCTACTGAGTTTTACTTCAATAGCATATATGCTGTTTAGTTTTTATGAATAGACACTGAAGTTCTAATATATACATACATACATATACATATACATATATATATATATATACTCAGAATTAGAATTTCCATTGGATTGTTTTTTTATGATTTTGATCTCTCTACTTGTTGGATGGCTTTTGCAGTGACTGTATGTATAATAGCTTTTTAAATGTCAATTTTATACTAATTCTGAAATCTCTATTACTGCGGCATCTGTTCAATTGTCTGTTCTATTCTCTGCTTCATGGCTGTCATATTTCTTTTTCTCCCATGCCTATTATTTTTATTAGACACAGTGCATTATAGATGCCACAATGTTGAATGCTGTGTTGTGCTGTTTTCTTTTCCTTTTTTTTTTATATTGTTGTGTGATTATGGTGTGCGTATGGGTAGGAATATGTGTGTGCAGATGCAAGTGTCTAGTGCATACATGTGCAGAGGCATATGGAAGCCACTGGAGAATGCTGACTGTCTTCCTCTTTGTTCATCTGCCTTATTTCCCCAAGAAAATTTTTCAGTGAGAACACCTGGAGCTCACCTTTTTTCCTTTAGACCAGCTGATCAGGGAGCCACAGCAAGCCTTCTGTTTCTATCTTCCTCTCAAAGCTGAGATTACAGGGATGAATGGCCCTGTTGGGCTTTTCCATGGGTGCTGGAGATCTAACTCAAGTCTTCTTGCTTAGGAAGAAAGTTCTGTTACCCCTAAGCCATCTCCCTGGCCCCTGTTTTCTTCCTGAAGGCAGCTAGTTAACAATAGACCAGCTTATTTCTGACAAGGCTTGGTTTCACCATTTGATAAGGCAGGTCTAGAGTATCCTTACTCCAAATTATGAACAGAAATGTCTATGGTAATGGAAATTTTTTTCATATCTTCATACTTCATATATCCATTTGCATGTGGTTAAGTAGCTGTCCAGCAAGACATGAGTCACTTGTAACCTTCTCTTTGGCTATAAGAGTATTGAAACAATGGAAGGCAAATAATTAAAATTTCCCCAGGAATCCCTAGCTGCAGGAAGGAAAAGCCTAAATTCTGGTGACAACCTGAGGAGGAGCTTATCTCTCATAAAGTGGTGTCACATGGTTCTGACAATTGGATACCCTAGAGTAGAGAGACTAGTGGGTCAGTGATGGCCAAACCACGTCTTGACCAGGGCCATTTAGCTGCACATACCTCTACACCTCTATTTGAACCTAAGCCCCATGCTAGGACTCCAAAGGGGAACTTTGTGGGGAGGGGGACAGTGGATCCCTTTATTTGTTCTTCGTCCCAATATGGCCACATTAAATAAATCTTTCTTTGCTTTTTTAAATTTCTTTACTATTACTCTCTTTAACCAGCATGCTGGATACGGCAACAGGTCTAGCACGTCTGAGCTGCCACTGCCTACACTCTGACTCCAAAACCTTCAGTAACACTTATGAGATAGGAAAGCATAGGGCATGTTAGTAGCCCACAACCACCCTTGATTGAGCTACACACACCTCTCTTTTTTGTCAAAGTGCTTAGCCACTTTAGACTCTTACCTGCATCAAGCTGCACACATAACTCTGTCCAAACAAAGCAATAGCAACTCCACCCTAGAGACTCCTTAGCAGAAACTTTCCCTTTGTAATTGATTTCTACCTATGCACATCCTTGAAGATATTTGGGAACTACAGGCACAGGGATAATCCATCCTGATCATTCGCCAGTGCATGTGCAATAAGGCAAACTGTGTCTTCAAAATGAACTTTTAGGAGAAAAATTCCTCTGCCTACTATCTTATGCCTATGCATGATTGGGCATGCACATATTTAAAATCAGATGCATTATGGAAAGGGACAGTCTGTCAATCAAAACAGAAAACCACCACCCCTATCCCACCCATGGCAGCCATCTCCTCCTCCTGGGCCTTTAAAAGAATGCTCCAAGGAATAAGGCAGGGCTTATTATTCAAGCAGTCCAGCTGATCTCTTGTGAGTCCATTCTGCTCCCTGGCAGTGCTTCCTGTACTATTGTTTTAAATACAACTGCTTGCTACTGTTCTTTTTGCATTCACCTTTTCATTTCATTGAATGAGATGTCAAGAACCTGGAAACCCCGGTTCAGACTGTAACAGATATGGAGCACTTAAAATGTAGACATTATGACTAGATAATTTCATTTTATGCTAATTAACTTAACAGCTACCTGTGGCAAGAAGCTATCACATTAGGCATGATACCTCAAAAATTTGATCAATGTTATTCCTTAGACATAACCTGTTTGTGGTTTCAGATAGAGGTGGGTTGGCTCCTCCACTCCGTTCAGCTTGAATCCTCAGGTGTCCCCACATTGCTGCATGGGCTTATATCCTGTTATCTCACTTATCCTTTAGTAATTATCTCACTAGTCCTTTAGAATCTGAATCAACACATGCACTTAAACTTCAACCAAAGATTCATGGTGACACCTGTACCGATGCTTGGAGTGTTTCCTCTGCATAGCTCTCCTGTCTCATGTACACTATCTCAAAATGTCTTGCAACTTCAGAAACACCTCCCCCGCCCCACACACAGCACTCCAACCTATCTTTTTCTGTATTCCATGATACCCACTGATCTCCATTTAGACTCTCCTGCCTGATTCTGTGCACTGGAAAGTGTCTTAGGCCAAAAGTGAGAATGAGTACGGATGTCAAATCCAGTGTTTCCTTCAGCAAGGATCGCAGCTCCACCCTGCCTGCCATTCAGTGCCTGAAAACAGTTGACCCACATATTGTCTCCTTCCATTTTCATTTTCATTATGAGAATATGTACTAAACATGTTGATCCTTCATGACTTGTTCCAGAAAGAAAGATTGCCCTATTTACTTTATTTTTGTTTTTTCGGTTTTTCGAGGTACAGTCTCACTGTAGCCCAGGCTGACCTGGAATTCACTATGGAGTCTCAGGGTGGCCTCGAACTTATGGCAATCCTCCCGCCTCTGCCTCCCAAGTGCTGGGATTAAAGGCGTGTGCCACCACACCCAGTTTACTTTATTTATTTATTTTTTATCACATGTAGCTTTCACAGAATTTCAAAGTTAAAATTATATAACACAGTACACCCACATAAATTCCACTACCAACTTTGTTCTTTCTAATTGGTTCCCTCCTATTTCCACAGCTAAAAATGTTATCAGTTTTAGGTAGATGTCTGTGTGTGCATGTGTATTAATATCCCTCCCTTGTTTAAAAAGAGACATATTATAAACTGCGGCGAGCCCCCCCGACCAGCGGGAAAAGAACAATCACCACACGAGGATCCTTCTTGATCACACTTTATTGGAGAGCTTCTTGGTTAACAGGAGAGCGGATGGAGAAGGACTCGGGGGCGGGGTGTGCAGCTACTTTTATAGGGGGATGGGCAATGAGGCACCTACTGATTGGCTGCTACCCGCTTGCCACCACCAGGCGCCACGGGATAGGCTCAGGACAGGTTGCGTCAAGCGCATGCGCGTACCTTGAATACGGTTGGCGCCAAAGCACTGTCGTAAAGAAGCTGAACGCCACGAGGTTAGCGCCATCTTGTAATGGCGGATTAGATGTGGTTTCCTGCAGTGCCAGCGCCATCTAGTGGTGGGGACTAGATGTGGCTCCCTGCAGTTCCCCCTTTCTATTATAAAGCGCAGCAGGTGAAGGTAGAGGTTTGATCTCTGATAAACAAAAGGACATTGTGAAGACCCCAGGCCAGGTGGCCAGCCAGGCTGGTGCCTCACTCGTCCGGTACCTTTTCTCAGAGATGGGATGTCGGTACCAACCCATATGCAATCAAACATGCCCTCCATGAGGCTGCTAAGAGCATACCTCATGTGCAGTACTTTGTCTCGCAGCCTGAGCGCCAATGAATGTCGTGTTCCCAACACCAACCCTCTGCTCCTCCTTGTATAATGAGCACCCCAGGCCCTAAGGGGGCAGGGGCCAGGGAAAAACTAGGTGTTTTTCAGGGCTGACAGCCAAATCTGGGGGGAGGATCCACACTCCAAAGCGGCAAGTGCTTGAGAAATAACTACCTTGTCCCGCCTGGTCTGGGCTTGCAGGCGACAAATCAACCAGAGGCACAGCGCACAGCCCCCAAGGCAGCAAACTGCAAACATCCCTACCCCTACCCACTCCTTGAAGAAGGAAAAGGCAGAGGAAAGCCAAGAGGTAAAACCCTCAGCCAGGCTAAGGTCCACTCGTGTGGAATTGATCATAACAATAGCTTGTCTTAGTTCTTCCAATTCCGCATCAAAATCTAGGGACCAATTCCCTGCCAAGTACAAGGACAGTTGCTTTGACAGATTTGCTGCCCTTGTAAAGTTTTCATATTGAACACTAGTGATACATAAGGCATTAAGTTTCCATTCACATCCCAACTGAGCGATTTGCCAAAGAACATCAATTTGCTCCTGAACTAGGTCCACCCTTTGATTTAGGATCATAATGCCACCTTTGAGTTGGGAATTTAAATTTGATTGTGTGTCTAAGGCGGCAGCTGTGGAAGAAGCCAAGGTATTTACGGTAGAGGCGGTTTGAACTGAAGAAGCCATGGCTACACCTGCGGCTGTAGCTGCGGCAGCAGCAGCCGCCACCGCAGCAATAACAGCGGCCGTAATTCCAAAATCTCTCTTATGCCTGAACAAAGACAATGTACTAGGAGCCTCTACAGGCACGGGGACCCAACGGGGGACCCTAAGTACCATGGCTCTGTGATAGTGTTGCATCCCAACATTGGGACAAATAACAAGAAGCATTAGAACAATTGCTGAAAGGAAAGTTACTAAGGACAAACATGAATGGTGGATGGACACACACCGGGGTGGGGGCATAAGAGGCATTTTTTCCTAGGTATTTTCCTATCCGGGTGACACCCCCGAGCACTCTCTCATATCGCCATTCAAGGAATTCGCTCAGGGATAGTAGCTCATGGATTACTCCAGACACATTATTACGGGCAACTGTCCCCCCCCGTAATAAAACAAAGGGTGTCATATCTGTGCAGCTACCATTAACCCCACACAGAACCCACTTTGAAAATGGGTTCATAGTACCATCCTGTAGAAATGGTCCCTCCGTCCACGAAAACTGTAAAGGAAAAGGCCCTTTCATATTCGGGGAATAAGTAAAGGTCCGTCCCACATCTGCCCAGCCCACAGTACTGGACTGGCATTCCGTCCATGGCCAAAGGTCCCCTTCATAAGTTCCCATACAGTGAGGTGCCAGGCGTGGTTGAGGCAGAGTCACAGTACCTCTCTGGCCACGAAAAAAGGTACCATTGAGCCATATCGCCTCTTCTGAGAAGGGGTAACTAAAAGCTTTGTGGGACGAATTCCGAGAGGTAGATTCTGGGCCCCATCTCCTGTCCCCCCTAAACCAAGCAAATGCCTGCATCTCCAGTTGTATACAAGAGTCACATTCACGGGCGAGAGTAAAGCAGAGACTTCCACTTTCCTCGAAGTGTCGAGCCTCCCCCAGGGGGGCAAGGGTCAGGTCTTTAACAACCGCAGGGAGATTGAGACCTTGCTGAGTGGTGAAGAACCGAGGAAGGACTCTCGCCGTGTGGCGAACGGGCAGGGGCTTGGGGAAAACAGACAGGATGCCCCAGCGCAATTCTCCTCTACTAGTCTCCAGGCACATAAGGATCAGCATCCACAGGATCTTTGGCACTCGTACTTGGATGGCCATCCTCGTCCCCTGGACTCTCCTCTGGAGTTGATGTCAGCGTCTTGACTAGCCGGGCCGGGACCCAATGTGGCGATTCCTGGTCCTGTGGAAAGACACAAACGGCTCCCCTGGATCTTACCAAAGCAGGATCCAGTCCCTTCCATTTATTATCCAACACATCCTTCCACATGACCAGTTCCGGATGTGCTTGTGCCCCCTGGTGGCAATGTCTGTCTGCTGCAGACCTATCATGAACATCCAAAACTAAAAAATTAAGGGTATAGAGTGCTAGAGAGACTCTCTCCTTGGGGGTTGCATTCTCCGCTATCCCCCTTCGTTGTTTAAAAAGGATAGCTTTTAAACTTTTATTTGCTCTCTCCACAATACCTTGGCCTTGTGGGTTGTAAGGTAGGCCAGTAGTGTGGGCAACCTGCATCTGGGCACAGAAGGCACGAAAGCCAGAGGAAGCATAAGCAGGGCCATTGTCAGTCTTTAGGCGTCGCGGTTTTCCCCAAGACGCCCAGGCTTCCAAACAATGAGTTTTTACATGAGTAACCTTTTCCCCTGCAAGAGGAGAAGCATGTATGATTCCTGAGCAAGTATCCACCGAGACATGCAGGTATTTAAGCTTGCCAAATTCCAAGACATGAGTAACATCCATCTGCCAAAGATCACCAGGTCTTAGGCCCCGTGGGTTCACACCCACATGTGGAGAAGGCAGGAAAGTGACACAGGATTGACAAGCCTTAACAATATCATGTGCCTCGGACCTAGAAATGGCAAAGGTCTTTCTTAAGGTGTTAGCAGGAACATGATACAGTCTATGGAACTCGGTGGCCATATCTTTAGGACTACTCATGGCTAACATGGTCATCCGCGTGGCTTTGTCTACCAAGTCATTTGCTTGAGATATAGGTCCTGGTAACAAGGAGTGAGCACGAACATGGGTAACATAGAAGGGGGAGGAGCGTTGCCAAATGAGAGATTGAATTTGAGAAAGAATGTTTGAGACAGGACTAGCAGAACGAATAGAGGCAGCAATTTCCAGTCCAACAACTGCATTAGCCACATACTGTGAGTCTGTGAACAAATTAAAGGAACTACCAAAGGTCTGAAACACCTCCAAGACAATCATGCATTCCACAATTTGGGGAGAGTCAGGCCTATAGAACTTCACCACAGGTTCTGAGCCCTGAACCATATAAGCTCCGCGACCTGTTTTTGAACCATCAGTGAAAATGGCAGGGGCTGAGGGCAAAGGGCCCTTTGATGTGACCCGGGGAAAATAGACTAAATTTTTTTCCACGAAGGACAGAATGGGGCTTTTTGGGTAATGGTTATCTATAGGATTTGGAAAAGCACACATAAGAATGCTCCATTCATCAACCGTACCGGATAGAGTCTCTACTTGTTCCTTAGTATAGGGGATGATAAGCTTATCAGGCAACTTTGCAAAATGAGTTAGGCACGATTTCAAACCCAAACAAGCCTGTTGGGCAACCAACTGTGGGAAGTACTGCAGGGTGCGAGCTCCCAAGGAATGTCCATGAATCCACAAAAGAGGGCCGTCCTGCCATAACACTCCCGTGGGGACATCCCTTGTTTTTAGAATACAAAGAAGAAGTGGACTAGAAGGGTCAAAGCGTTTAAGCTGTGCCTTCATAAGGGCCTTTTCTATTTTGCTTAAGGCCTGACGAGCTGGCTCAGTGAGCACACGAGGAGAGGTAATCTCAGGATCACCCTCCAAAATGGAAAACAATGGTAACAAATCTGCACGGGGGACATGGAGAAAACCTCGCAACCAATTAATGTCCCCCAAAAGTTTTTGAAAATCATTTAATGTATGCAAGTGGGAGGTACGGATGCAAATTTTTTGAGGTTTCACAGACTGAAGGCCAATAACGGACCCAAGGAAATTTACTGAATCCGTTTGCTGGACCTTCTCTGGGGCAATAAAAAGACCCTTATGTTCCAACGCCTTGACGACCTCCTGAAAGGAGACATGCAAAACATCTAAGGTAGGGGCTGTGAGTAGGATATCATCCATATAGTGGATCATACGTAAAGAGGGGAACTGTTGTCTTACTACAAATAACACTGAGTCTACATAAAGCTGGCACATAGTGGGACTGTTGGACATCCCTTGTGGCAACACACGCCACTGAAAGCGGGCATCAGGCTTCTCATGATTTACAGCTGGTAATGTGAAAGCAAAACGCTCTCTGTCCTGAGGGCAAAGGGGTATGGAGAAAAAACAGTCTTTAATATCTAAAACCATCACTGGCCATTCCCTGGGGAGAGCAGAAAGCGCTGGCAGGCCCCTCTGAACTGGGCCCAGGACCTGCATTTGAGCATTGACAGCCCTCAAATCATGTAATAATCGCCACTTTCCAGAGGACTTTTTGATCACAAATATAGGTGTATTCCAAGGGGAAATAGAGGGCTCCAGGTGGCCTAACTGCAATTGTTCCTCAATTAACCTCTGGGCTGCTTCCAGTTTTTCCTGTGAGAGGGGCCACTGAGGAACCCACACTGGCTTATGAGTCATCCAAGGTATGGGCACCTGTTCAAAATTGGAAGCAGAATTTTCAGTGGTCCCTAAGAAAAACCCAACCCAAAGCGATCCAGCTTCTCCTCCGGGATGATGGGCTGAGGTCGCCCTTGAAGGTGCTTCCCTAGACCTGAGCCTGGAACAAAGCCCTGAATTTTCATCATATTTTTACTAGCTTCTGAATAATCATTGGTCAAGCGGAGATTCATCTGGGTCTGAATATCTCTTCCCCATAAATTAATGGGAACATCCAACACAAAAGGTTGGATTTTTCCCTTTTGACCCTCTGTAGTGGTCCATGTTAACTCCTTTGCACTCATATGTGGTGTTTTAGCAAACCCTAAGCCTTGCAAGATCTGAGCTGATCTCTGCAAGGGCCAGGCTTTTGGCCAAGAATCCAATTTTATTATACTTTTATCTGCCCCAGTGTCCACCAGTCCTGAGAATTCTCTTCCTTCTATGGTCAGGCGCAGAAGGGGTCTTTGATCCAACTCCAAAGACAAGCAGGTCAAGTCCACACCGGTAGACCCAAGGCTCTTGTCACCCCTTTCCTTATCTAGTGCAGGAAATAGAGAATGGTTAGAAGGCAAAATCAGCAATTGGGCAATACGGTCCCCAGGGGCCACTGACACTGCCCCATAGGGGGAATGACAAAGAATTTTAATTACACCTGTATAATCTGGATCGATAACACCGGGGAAGACTATGAGACCCTTTAAAGTAGAGGAGGAGCGCCCCAAAAGAAGGCCCACCGTATCTCTTGCTAGCGGGCCAGACACATCTGTGTCCAGGATTTGCACGCCCATTTCCGGAGTTAAGACCAATCCGGAGGTGGCACAGAGGTCCAGGCCTGCGGAGCCCGATGTTGCTCTCCGGGCTGAGGCAGCGGGGGACCTGGCGCCACAGTCACCGGGACCTGAGGTGTCTGCATTGCCCCATAAATTTGTGGGCCCTGGGGACGTGGGCCCTTCCCCCCGTTTTTTTGGTCCTGATTACTTGAAAGAGGGGGGAGGGGCAGACCATTAATATCCCTCACAGATCTACATTCATTAGCCCAGTGTTTTCCCTTCTTACATCTAGGACAAGTCCCAGGGGGGCGCTGTGCCGGTCCCGCATCTCGGACAGGGGCTGGGCTATCCGCTTGAGGACATTGGCGTTTAAAATGTCCCAATTGACCACATCGGAAACAGCCCTTTTGATTCCCTGTCCGTTGAGCCTTAGCGGCAGCTATGACCACTGCTGCTAATCCTGCATTAGACAGAGGACCCCCTATCTCTCGACAGGCTTTGAGCCAGTCATCCAATGTTCCCCTTCTTACTGATTGTATAGCCTTTTTGCACTCCTTAGTGGCCTGTTCAAATATTAGCTGTTGTATAAACGGCATGGTGTGGTCAGCAAGGCCAATTGTCTTTTCTGCCACATCCAGCATTCTAGCTGAGAAATCAGAAAATGGCTCTGTAGGGCCCTGAACAATCTTAGTCAACTGTCCTGCGACCTCTCCCTTATTACGGAGCTCCTTCCAAGCCTGATAATGAATATTATTAATTTGGATATACACGTCTGGATGGAAATTGAGCTGATCTGTAAGATAAGGACCAGTCCCCAGAAGCATATCAGAAGTCCAGTCCCATTCCCCTTTCATAATATTCTGCCTAGCTTGTTCTTGGGCTTTATCAGAAATCAGTGATCTGAAATCCAAATATTGCCCTCTCGTTAGACAAGCTCGGGCTAAGTCTAACCAATCACCAGGAGTAAGGGTGCGCTGCGTGAGTCTGCGAAGCAGCATAAGTGAATAGTCAGCAGTGGGTCCAAAGTCTTTGCAGGCCTGAACTAAATCCTTAAGTTCCGTATAGGGGATTGGCTCCCAACCTCTTTGATTGGTAGTGGTATTCAAAAAAACCGGGAAAGCGGAGGCCAGGCGGGACCATGTCCGCGGCTTAACAAAATGGCAGCGATCCTCGGCTGGGACATGGGGGGGGGAACATGAGGGCGTGGCAGAGCACTAGGCGGTGCTCGGTTCCGAATACCAACTTCCTCTTTTAAGGCACTCCTCCCCCTAACCGCGGGAGGGCAGACACGCCTGCCCACAAACTGAGTATCCTGAGCACCATGCAAAGCTGCCTCCTCTAAATCCTGTCCCTCTGTCCCACTGGAGTCCTCCTCGCCCTCCTGATCAGAAGCAGAACTACTGCTGTGATCATCTCGTATACTCAGGTGTCGCAGCGGCTGTAGGGAAGGATATAACCCCACAGCCCCCTGCTGCAGCGGGGCCCTAGGGAAGTCCTCACCCCTCCTGTGCATACAGCCGGAGCCCTCATTACTCTCTTCTAACGGGGGTGCCTTCTCCTCTACATGGCAGGGAACCTTTTCCTTGAAATGACTGGCCATATTGGGAACTCCTCCCGGGAAATGACTGGCCCTTTTTTCCTGTACTTCCTTATATAATCTGGGTTTGCTATCCCCACTTGCATCAGATTCTGACAAACTATCCTGATGTTGTCTGAGCCGTCTCCGGCCCTCCTGAAGTGGGTCCGGGTGGCTTCCAGAACGTAAACAAGAATGTATCATCCTCCAGAAAGGGAGGGTACCTCGACCTAAGTGACCCTCCTCCCTAGCCGCCTCAAGGTCTTTACCCAGCTTTTCCCATGAGGGCAATGAGAGATCTCCGGACACCGCAAACCATGGAGCCGCAGCATCAATGTCTTTAACAATCTTTTTAATAGTGGCATTAGAGACCTTTAGATCACGTTGTTTCAAAACTTCCTTTATAGGCTGAGTAAAATCAATGGGAGAATACCGGGCACTCGATGTATTACCCATCACGAGCTGGAAGGCTGGAAATGAAACTAACAGCCAGCCCCACGTTATCTACCGAGGATTTATCTGACTCAAGGCTCCAAGGACCAGAGCCGCGTTGTCTACCGCGGGTTTAACCGGTCCAGGCAATCAACAGACTAGGCAAGATAGAAACAAACGCAAAACAATAGAAAGACCCAGACAAAACAAACCGAAAACAGCAAGAGCAGCGAGGCCCTCAGACACGGACATGACTGAGACACAGAAAAGAAAAAAAAAAAAAAAAAAAAAAAAAAAAACAGAATGACTTACCGGTACCTTCCTCTCCGTGTGTCAAGTTCTGAATCCTCCTTTGGTCCTTCCCGGGATTTCGGCACCACTTTGCGGCGAGCCCCCCCGACCAGCGGGAAAAGAACAATCACCACACGAGGATCCTTCTTGATCACACTTTATTGGAGAGCTTCTTGGTTAACAGGAGAGCGGATGGAGAAGGACTCGGGGGCGGGGTGTGCAGCTACTTTTATAGGGGGATGGGCAATGAGGCACCTACTGATTGGCTGCTACCCGCTTGCCACCACCAGGCGCCACGGGATAGGCTCAGGACAGGTTGCGTCAAGCGCATGCGCGTACCTTGAATACGGTTGGCGCCAAAGCACTGTCGTAAAGAAGCTGAACGCCACGAGGTTAGCGCCATCTTGTAATGGCGGATTAGATGTGGTTTCCTGCAGTGCCAGCGCCATCTAGTGGTGGGGACTAGATGTGGCTCCCTGCAATAAACATTTATCTGTGCATTGTTATATCTATTTAAAAATGAATCATGAACATCATGCTTTCCCTTTTACTGCTACATAGTTCTCAGTTTTATGGATATGCTATCTTGTATTCACTCAATCTGCTTTTGATTGACAGTTCAATAATTTCCAGTTTGTGGTATTTAAATAATGCTCAGAACATCAGTCATTGCTAGCATATTACTAAAAAATTCCAAGGAATAGGAGTTTTGAATCAAATAAGAAATCATTCTGTTTGACACCTTTATTTCTCTAGAAGTCTATATATTACATAATGTGTACATTGAATAAATAATTGTTAAGACAAGCTGACCTCATTGCCACATGCCTTGGGCTCAGAGTAGACTCCTTCTGGCTATACTCCTGCTAGAGGAACCCAGGGGACCAAATCAGAGCAAAATAGCATTCCTAGCCTACATTTGTGTCAAGGTGCAAAAATATCCCATATTTCCACGCCTGCAGCAGCTGCTAACAGAAGGGTCCCAGATTCTGCTAGATCATAACCCCAAGCACCCATAAACCAATGCAATGCAACCCCCTGAGCAGTCGCTTTCTCACTTTACTGAACAGTGTGTTACAAACTCCTTATTTCCCCCTCTACTTTGCATTTCAACCTGCTACTCTAAACCACAAGTAAAATTTCACATTTGGTGGTCTATATATGGTGTTCCATTCCTTTGGAATGGGAACCTTGGAGAACTTTGCTGATGTTTATTTTATTTTTATTTATTTATTTGAGACAGAGGAAGAGAGAGAGAGAGAGAATGCACACACCAGGGCCTTGAGCCACGGCAAACAAACTCCAGACGCATGTGCCACCTTGTGCATCTAGCTTATGTGGGTCCTAGGGAATCAAACCTGGGTATTTTGGATTTACAGTCAAGTGCCTTAACCAACTAATCTATCTCTCTAGCCCTTTGCTGAATTTTTGAGACAACGTATGATCCTAGGCCAGGACTACTCCTTGGTAAGGCCCAAAGGTCGGTCAATTTCTCTCATTCTCTATCTCTCTCTCACTCTCTGTGTGTGTGTGTGTGTGTGTGTGTGTGTGTGTGTGTGTATGTGTCTATCTGTCTTTCTCTCTCCTTTCTTTCCACCATGAGACAAGTACTATAGCCCTTACGGTTGGGTGACCATACCCTTCTTAAGAACTTCTCAGTGCAAAGGCTTCCATCCTTTGAGATAGGGCCTATACTCACTGAAGTAGGCTGCAATGGCTTATCCCAAGCAATCGTAGGAACATCATCACACCTTTCTTACACTTTATACTTCCCCTACACTCTTCACTTTCTGCCACTGTTTGAGAAGCAGTATGTTGTCACTTTAAGGAACCAAATCTAGTCTCCTGAGACATCCTCACTGTTGTCTTGGTGAGTGTCCCCCCACTCCTTGCTCTTCCCCTCATTCACACATCAAGATAACACTTCTCAGGTTCTTAGGTTTTGGGTGTTCCTCTGCTGGCTGGACCACCAGTGGGGTTACCCTGGTCTTGGGTTTATTACAGCAGAATTTTGCCCTTTGCAAATGTGCACTCTGGCCGGAGGTCCCTTCAAGAAGGCAGTATACTACTTTTGAAGGTCACCCTTTGGTCCCTCACAGACAGGTGACCCTTATCCTTTGGAGAAATGCCCTATATGTACACAGGGTCAGGGTACTATGAAAGAGTTACTTCCTAAAAACAAAGAGTTATTTCCTTACTCTTAAGCTCACCACAGGAAAATCCTTCCATCTTTTCAGATTAAACTTTAGAATTTATTGCAAAGAGCTGGGATTCATTTAATCCCCAGACATTAAAGAAAAAAATGGCAACAATAATGTTTGACTTTTTTTTGAAATTTCCTAACAATTTCCTTCTCTCTTAGATTTAGCATGCCAATTTCTTTATGTAAAGGGTTTTTTATTCTTCCTTTTTCTGGTGTGAGTTCACTGAGCTAACTCCTTAGGAATTTTTTCCTCCCTAATTTGGAGTATCCAGTCCATGTCCTTAAATGTCTAGGCAAGTGCACTACCTCTGAGTTACCTCCCAAACTGTGGTTTTATTTTATATAACTTCTCATAAAGGTATTAAGAGACATTCAACCCTACAAAACACAATTATGTATATTTATAAGTCTTACTCACTACCTATTATTTTCACCCATTGCAGAGTGTAAAACCTGATCATGATTGCCTATGTGCTCATATGCTTCCTTCTAAAGTATCATTTCCTGAGATTGTGTCTTCTTTTGCCTTATATTCCAATATTCTAAGATCATACTTGGCCAATAAAGAACAAATTTTTGATTAACGAATGTTATTGGAATCATAATGTTACCCAAGGACCTCTACCTGGGAAAATTTTGAGTTATTTCTGATGAATTTTTTTCTTCACTTTTCAATGCCTTGACCTCACATTGCATATGAAATAATTTCCACAGTGATGAATACATGCTTGTTTAATATCTCCTTTATTTTACCTGTAAACTCCACAGTACAATAACTGGAGAGCCGAAATATCTATATTCATATCTAAAGAACAAAAAAATGAAAAAGGAATATAGAAATGTTGTGTTCTGAGAAACAAGAGGTTGAAAGGATCTCTGAGTGAGCAAATGAAAATCAGTCAAACGAAAAGTTGTACTAAAAAAAAAACAATGAACTAACGATATAAAGAAATTAGATGAGCAGTGGAATTGACCTACAACAATATGGAGACAGGAAAATAGGAACTCAGTATATGGAAGCACTATCAGTGACAAATTAGCCTCAGAATTTCATAAAAGTGTGAGTCATGTATGACTTGAGGTATAACTCTTTATGTGAGAAAGTAATGCATAGAATTCATGAAGATGTTGGTAATTACACATTACCCACTTTTCTGGGGCATGGAATATTACCTGAAATAATTTAAAAAATGGTGTAGATATGAGGAAAATATAAACGTTGGCCCTATGGATTTTATAATAATTATTTACTATATTTACTACAGAAGGCTGAGTAGTTGATAATTTATTGATGGAAAACAATCTCTCAAAATAGTCTATCATTAATATTAATTAACAAAGAAACAGGTTTGGAGAGATGGCTTAGTGGGTAAGGCACTTGCTAGTGAAGCATGTAAAGCCAGATACACAAGGTGGTACATGCGTCTGGAGTTCATTTGCAGTGGCTGGAGGCCTGAAATGCCCAACTCTCTCTATACATCTGCCTTTCTCTCTTTCTCTCTCAAATAAATAAATAAATAAATAAATAAATAAATAAATAAATAAATAAAATATTTGTAAATCAAATAAATTATTATTTAATTAGTAATATTAAATTAAATAATATGAAAATCATTGTTTATAAGCAAATCCAATAATATGTAAAAGTTTGTGATTAAGTAACTAATGGATTTTAAAATAATACTTAAATAATGCTAGTCTGTTCTAAATATATTAGCATCTATACATTGAATGGAATATCTAGAAGTTTATACTCTAAATGTTATCATTTATTCTTGGTGTTGGGGTTATAGATGTCTTTTATTTCTTTGGTTGTTAGTTTCACAATGCTAATATATGGTAGCACAGAATACAATATTAAGTGAGATGGACTGCTTCTGGCCTAAAAGCACTAAGTACATTCTTTTTAATGCTTGTATGTGTGTGGTGTTTGTGTGTGGAGGTGCATGTGTGGAAATCAGAGGACAACATTGTATATTATCCTCAGTAACATCAATCGCTATTTTTGAGACAGGATCTCTCATTGGCCTGAAGCACATCAATTAGCTGAGTCTGGTTGGACTACGAGCTCCAGAGACTCTCCTATTTCTGCCCGCCAGGCACATACCATCAAACTCAGCATTTTTATATGGGTTCTGGCCATTGAACTCAGGTACTCATGCTTGTGTGGCAAATATTTCCTGACTGAGCCATTTCCGCAGCTGCTATAGCACTATTATTTATAAATTATTGGAAATAATGCAACCCATCTGTAACAGAAGTACTTTAAGATATAAGAGCAATTCCTAAACACTGAACTTGTTTTCTTTTCTGTGGAGTCCTTGAGTTTATTCTGTGGTATTTAAAGTATAACTATTAAGGTAACACAGACATCAACCCCAGTCCCATCATAGTGCCACATAAACACATAGAAAATTATACACTGCTACTTAGGCAGATACCTACAGGTTTCTCTTGCTAATGCAGAAACAGTCTTAAATCACTGAAGGCTGAGTGACAAGACGAAGTGCATACATCAGACATATGCTATTGTACCCTGCTGATTCTCAAATTAAAGCCAAACAAAGGAATTTAACAAGCTCAAAAAGACCCACAATCAAAGGAGCTCCTTCTGTGAGCTGAAAAATAAACTGAATTGCTGTTTGTTTTAAACTCATATTGAAGGCTACATAGGAAGTCTTTCCAGTGAGGAAAAATAATGTAACTTTCCTTCCTTGTGCAATTTTTCAGAATGTCACTGTATTATATAAAAACATTCATCAAAAATTTTATGCATCATTTAATGACATTTTGGTACTGCAACATTTACTTAACCCCCAACTGCTTTTCTAAAAAACTTGTAAGTTATTATAAAGTAAAAACACAGGTAATTACAATAAAACGTTTAAAAGACTGGCAACAATATACCATCCCTAAGTAGAAGGGAAAATAATTTACCATACTGCTCACATGGTAATCTATTTCCACCAGCACCAACGCAACAAATAACAATAGTTCTTTTTTATTTCAATATTACATTATGTATAAATACCAAGCAAACACTCTAATTTATATCACTAGTCCCTTACTGTTTTATTATGAGACAGGGTCTCACTAACTTACCTAGGCTGGCCTTGAACTTTTGATCTTCTAGCCTCAGTCTCCCAAATAGCTGTAAGGATAGGCCTGTGCCACCAGGCTCAGGTAGTTCAGTCATGTTATATATCCACTCTGCTATATTTTCTCTAAGTAAGATGTACTGATAGGGTTTAAATCCTTAGACTCTTTCTTCACTGCCTTCCACACTATGCTCCCAGTCCTTCACTGCACCCCTGCCACAGTCCTATAGTGCAGTAGCCTCAGCCATCTCCATGGTCTCTCCAACGAATACCTTCACAGTGAGCCTTTTCCTGTGGGTACCTTCTTTCTTGGTGCTCCTTCATGTTACTATCCCCTTCACTGAACTTGTAGCATTCTTGCATCTATTTTCATTCATGGATAGATACCTGTGGTGGTTTGAATAGAATAGATGGCCCCCAATATATTCAGTTGTTTATTTGTTTGTAGTTTGAATCTAGCCATCTGGCTGGAGGCAATGCCATTGTGTGGATCTTAAGGTGTGGTGGTGGGTTTGAGATTTCAATCTAAAGATATGCAAAGTGTGCCTAGCTGGAGTTCCTGAAGTGTGCTCTGGCTTTTGACCTTTAGGCTTGTACTTCTCTCTCTCTCTCTCTGCTTGGTCCTGCGAAGGCAGGCCAGTTTTTTCTGCCATTATGGAACTTCCCCTGGATCTGTAAGCTTCAATAAATCCCTTCCTCCATAACTGTGCCTGGTCTGGAAGTTCATCTCAGAGAACTGGAAGCTGTCTACTACAATACCTAATTGCTGTTTGTGTGGGGGTGGGAAGGGAAGGTGTGTGTCTTCTACTTCACCTTCTTGCTCTCATAAATCACACCTTTAACCTCTGAGGAACCTGCTTATATGTGCCACATGAGTATGCTAAGTAGAGGGGTCATATGATCTCTCCTGAATCTGGGACTAATATCTGGAAGAGCTGTGGAGAATCATGAGACTTACAAGAACGACTAACCACAGGAGGCTTAGGATGTAGCTCAGTTTCTAGAGCCCCTCCTCCATGCACTAAGCCATGGGGCTCAGTCCTCCACAGCCCACAAGATAGATGTTGCAGTCAGCTTCCTATTGTTGTCAGAAAACACCCACCAAGAACAGCCTGTGGGGACAAAAGGTTTATTTTTGCTTACAGACGCAAGGGGAAGCTTCATGATGGCAGGGGAAAACAATGGCATGAGTAGAGGTGGACAACACTTCCTGACAAACATCAGGTGTTCAATAGCAGCAGGAGTACATGTCAAATACTGGCAAGGGGAAGCTGGCTATAACATCCATAAGCCTGCCTCTAACAATACATCACCTCCAGGAGCCTCCAATTCCCAAATTGTCACCAACTGGTGACCTAGCATTCAAAACATGTTAACTTTTTGGGGGACACCTGAAAAAAAAAAAAAAAAACATTAGCGTGTTGGAGAATGCTTCTTTTGTTTGTTTGTTTGTTTGTTTGTTTTAAGGTAGGTTCTCACTGTAGCCCAAGCTCACCTGGAACTTGAACTCATACCTTAGTCTCCAGAGTGCTGGGGTTACAGGAATGACCCACCACACCAGGCAGGATGCTTTTACCTCCAGCATTCGATAGGAGGTACCCAGGATCTGAAGGTCAAGGTCACTGTAAGATTGAAATGGTGATTTAAATATACTTGAGACCCTGTAAATTAAAATTTATATATATTTCAACCTGAGAAAGTAGTTTATTATCTATTTCTTGGTTTGGGCGTTCATGCCTGCAGGTGCCTGTGTATCCCAGTCCTGTCCACACAATAGCTCTGATGCTTTCTCCTCCCTTTCTCTTTTCTTGCCTGTTTTACAAAACTCATTAGAACCTCCTGTTTGTCTGTACTGGGACACAAAGACATGCTGTGAAAAAGTGCAGGAAAATGGATGGAGTTGGAAAAAATAATTCTAAGCAAGATCACACTTGCAGAGGAAGAAAAATCCTTATGTGCTCTCTCACTTGTGTTACTAAATGGGGCAAAGTGTAATAGACATCAGGAGTGTGGACACAAAGCTAGAATGAAACCAGGAGAGAGAAGAGATAGGGAGAGAGGAGAAGAATTACTTGCTGGGCTAGGGAAGGGACAGAATATAGGGAATGGGAGGAGCTTGGAGGGATACAGGGTACTGTGGATAGGAAGGGAATTACACAAAACTTGAGACTGCATGAATTAGTTCCACAGAAACCCTCTTTCTGCCCAGCATTCTATAAGATATAACCACCATCAAAGTGTGGGGGGCAGTCCAGACAGAAGGTAGAAAAAGCTTAACCTTAAAAACATGGATTCTGGTAGGTACATCCCAGGACCAGAAATAAGAGGCCCTCCACAGTGATTTGTTGGCCAAGAAGACCCAAGAGGTTCCCCAAAACAATGCAGGCCACTGCCAAAATACTTGATGGCCTGCCAGAGATAATTTTGCTGAACACACCACAGTCTGCAATCACAAGACACCAGAATACCATGCTGGAACCAAAAAAAAAAATAGCTCCCTCCTGACTACCCCTCATAGTGCTAGAAATCTCTATGGGAGCCACTAGAGGAAAAAGGTCACCAATAGTATAAACAAGCAGGAGCCACTGCAGACTACAAAATTGACCAGGTGGGCAAGTACACACTTGTCTAATAGTGGCATACAACCCTTGCGCATAACCAACTGTTCTCTGATTGGGCATAAGGCCTACTCAGTGGGAGAGAACTCATATCTGGCACTGGAAACAAATCAGAATCCCATGGTCAGGAAATTCATAGATTTCAGAGAGAAGCCCCCACTGCTCTCCAGAGAAAAAGAGGGTGCTTACATGCTAAAAAATGTATCAAATAACTTTGTATATCCCCTTACCCCAAGCTGCTCTCCTTCTTAGTTGGAAAATCTACTTTACAGATGACAGAAAAAAAACAGAGGAGAATCAAAATCCATTAATAAGAAAAGATAATTGATTTTGCACCATGACTTATGCCACCTCCATCATATCTGTTGGGGCCCAGCAAAAATTACAGAGGAAGATGCAACATGAATACTTCTCTGTTGCAGTCAGGTTCTCATTGCTGGCAGGAAAACCTTCCAACCAAGAGCAGCTTGTGGGAAAAAGGGATTATTTTGGCATATAGGCTCAAGGGGAAGCTCCATGATGGCAGGGGGGAAAACAATGGCACGAGCAGAGGGTAAACATCACCTCTTGGACGACACCAAACGGACAATAGCAAAAGAAGAATATGCCAAACACTGGCAAGGGGAAACTGGTTATAATACCTATAAGCCTGCCCCCAACAATACACTACCTCCAAGAGGCATTATTTCCCAAATGTCCATCAGCTGGGAACCTAGCATTCAGAACACCTAAGTTTATGGAGGACACCTGAATCAAACCACCACAAGCTCTTACTGTTAGCCTGACAACCAGCTCCGTGAAGATGTTGACAGATATGGTGATCAATCAAAACTCATCAAAGCAGAAATTCAGAGGCTACAGAGAACTCAACACTAAATCAGACTGCCAGCAGGACTACATGATTCGGGGAACATTGCAGAAGAGGGGGTGTAAAGATTGTAGGAGCCAGAAAGTGAGTAGGAAAATCCTGAGGCACAGTACCCCAGCAACCCCCACAGGGTCTGACTGAGGCCTTCATTACCGCACAGTAACTCCCATAACCTGACTGAGGAGGAGCCCCAGGGGCTTGAGAGCAGGGGTGTGGGGATAAAAAAGTGTAACCTGTTATAAAACAAAATAAAGAAATAAAAGTTTCATGTAAAATCAGAGACTAGACATGTCACAAGAGGAAAGATACATGCTGCTAGTTTATGCTCATTACTTGGGTTGAAATCTTTGTAACCTATTTCTTATTTTACACCTGAGAAGAAAATAGATCAAATTGCAATACCAGTTCATCTGCCCATCTCATTGTAATTCTATTTGAAAAACCCAAATCACTTTGTTTCCCTGGTGAAGGAGTAAAATGAGCTCACAAGGATAGCTTACTTGGTATTAACAGTGCAGGGCTTATATGGTTTACTGCTGCCGATGGAAATTTAGCATGCAAAATGCTATCAACTCACACATCTATAATTTTTTGCCAAACTCATTTTGAGTATAGGCTATTCTCAATTTATGAGCTAGGTCTGTTTCCCAAGTTTATTTGTAAGTCAACTGTTAGAAACTTGGGATATACTGTACGAAATAAGCAATTAAGACAAATGTTGTTTAAGCCCCCTGGCTGATTTAGCCCAGAGTATAATTAAGTACAGTGCCTCCCAGCATTCTGTTCGTCAAAACTAGTAACCACTCATATTATTGTTCCTTTAAGGAAAGGTTCTTTAGTTTCCAGGAATGCATTCTCTATTTCAGCATAAAAAAATAAAAATTTAAAGAATCCCAAGTATTTATTATTTTCTACGTTTGTACAAAGAAATGTACCCTTCTACATCTACTCTTTAAAAGTCCCCTCTCATTTATACAAAGGCCACATAAAGGAATATCTTTATGTCAAACACCTTTGGCACAAAGGTATTCAAAATTTAACACTCAGGCTGGGGAGATGGCTCAGTGGATAACAATGCTTACTATGCAAATATGAAGTCCTGACATCAATTCCCAACACCCATGTAAAAAGCCTATAAACAAAATTTGTAATGGAAACTTTTGAAATAATAAAACATAATTTACAAAGATTACAACACATAAACATTAAGGGTTCATTTGCTGGGTATCTCTACAATTTGTGTGTATAGTATTCATGTACATATGTGTGGAGGCAAGAGGTCAATGTTGAGTATCTTCCTC
Source organism: Dipus sagitta (assembly GCA_036346955.1). Classification (NCBI taxonomy): domain Eukaryota; kingdom Metazoa; phylum Chordata; class Mammalia; order Rodentia; family Dipodidae; genus Dipus; species Dipus sagitta. The sequence continues at coordinate 84,994,292 of CM070777.1, forward strand.
AATTACTCTAAACCTTATTTTCTCACAATATTTTGAATTTGAACTTTACTATATAGAACATATTGCATATTGGTCATATTCCCATCAGGTTATACTCTTATGTTTCCTCTCCCCTGCTGCACTGCATCCCACTGAGGTCCCTCCTCACTGAGGTTATGGGCATTTACTGTGTGGTCATGAATGTAGCAGTCAGTCTCTGTGTGTGTGGTGGGAGTATCACCAGGGTATTTCTTCCTATCCTGTGGCTTTTGCAATCTTTCAACATCTTACACAATGTTCCTTGAGCCTTGGAGGATGTGTTGTAAGTTTTTTTTTTTTTTTTGGTTTTGTTTATTTTTTTAAGGGTTGAGTTCTCTGCATACTCTGATTTTCTGCCTTAATGAGTTTTGAATTTACTCAGTGCCTACTGCTATCTCCCTGGAGAAGGTTCTCAGGCTAGCAGTGAGAGCAGGTCTCATATTTAATCTGTTACATTTTTGTGATATCTCTTGGGCCCTGGCAGGTTTGATAAATATGATTTGTCTCAGGCTAGGTAGTCAGCTTTCTTTTCTTCTCCTAGTGGTGGGTATTGGGTCTCCCAGGTATTTGCTGACATCTATAAAATAGTGGATTTTCTAAAGAGTGAGAGCAGCATGGATGAAAAGGGATAAACATAAACATTTAGAAGACATGTTTATGGGCATATGCTCTTATTTTAGCCAAAGTACAGTGGGAACATCCTTCTAGGATCTATGACCTTACAAGCCATAAACTACTGATCTCTAAGTAGTCTTAATTTGTGTTTCCCCCAATGGCTAAAGATGGTGAAAATCCTCTTAGATGTTTATTTGCCATGTGTATTTCTCCCTTTGAGAATTTTATTTTCAAGTCTCAGCCTCATTATTTCAATGGGTTGATTTTTGTTGTTGTTGTTGTTGTTTAGTTTGTTGAGTTCTCTGTATATTCTAGAACTTAAAACTTTCAGATGTATAGCTGGCAAAGATTTTCTCCCATCCTGTAGGTTATCTATTGACTCTGATGATAATTTGCTTATCTGTACCATAGCTTTTTTTTTTTTTTTTTTTTTTTTTTTAGGTAGGGTCTCGCTCTAGTCCAGGCTGACCTAGAATTCACTAAGCAATCTCAAGGTGGCCTCAAACTCGTGGCAACCCTCCTACCTCTGCCTCCCAAGTGCTGGGATTAAAGGCGGGTGCCACTGTGCCCAGCCCTTGTACCATAGCTTTTTAGTTTCAGGAGATCCAATGATCAAGTGTTTGTCCAATTCCCTGGGCTACTGGGGTCTTATTCATAAAGGCTTTCCCTATGCCTAAATCTTAAAGTGTTCTATTTTTTATTCTGGTCATGTTAGTGTTTCAGGTCTAATATTAAGACTTTTGATGATTTTAAAGTTTATCATTTGCTGGGTGAGAGAAGAGGGAAAGTCTAGATTCATTTTTCCATATGTAGTTATACAATTTCACCTGCACCATTTGTTGAAAATGTTGTCTTATCCCCAATGTGCATTTTTGGCCTCTTTGTCAAAGATCAGGTAGTTGTAGATACTAGAACTTTATCTGTATCTTCTATTCATCATCTACATAGATGTTTTTGTATCTTGCTTTTTTGTTACTATGGCTTTGTGGTATATCTTAAAATCAGGGATGTTAATATCACCTGCATATATTCTTTTTGCTGAGGATATTTTTGGCTATCTAAGGCCTTTTTGTATTTCCACATAAATTTTGAGACAATTTTTCCATCTCTTTGAATAATGTGCACCTTATTTTTGAGTCAGGATCTCTCATTGAGCCCAGGGTTAACCAATGTCATTGCCTTATCAGTTATTTTCTTGGTTACCTGACCACACCAACTTGAGGAAGAAAAGAGTTATTTTGGCCTACAGTTCCAGAGGGGAGGGTCTATTAGAGTGGGAAAGGTGCTGCTGTCCTGAGCAGGAAGCTGGCATCTCATTGCAGAACAATTAAGAGGTTAAGAGGCTGGGGGGGGGGGTGGGGAGAGGCAGGGGGAAGCAAGTGGGGCTGGGCTATAATACTTAAAATCCTACCCCCAATGACCCACTTGCTCCAGCAAGGCTCTATATCCTAAAGGTTCCTCAACCTTCTCAAATAGTACCACTAATTGGGAACCAAGCATTCAAACACATGAGTCAATGGGAGGTACTTAACATTCAAACCATCACAGCTAGACTAGCTGACCTGCAAGTCCCCACTAGGCAGAATGCTCCTGTTTCTGCTTCCCTATTTCAAGGATTATAGGACACACCACCATGCCCTACTTTTCCTGAACCCATGACCCCATTCTTGCTCATCAATACTTTACCCACTGAGCTAACTCCCTAGTCACTGGGTCTTAATAATGTCTATATACATGTAAACACTACTTCAAGCAAGATGCAAAATAGTGGTTTTATTTATTTACTTATTTATTTTTTGAGGAATGATCTCACTCTGTCCCAGGCTGACCTGGAAAGCACTCTGTAGTCCCAGCTGGCCTTGAACTCACAACAATCCTACTTTTACCTCTTGAGTTCTTGTGTTACCATGCCCAACTAGAATGTAAAATATTTTTATCATCTCAAAAAATTCATGCATACTAGACTCCATGGAGTTTTTCCCACATAGGATGAGAAGTAGTCTGGTTTACTTCAGCATTGATTAGGTTTTAGAACTTTCCAGAAGTAGATGGTACAGTGCAGTCTTGTGAGCCTGTCTTCTATCATGTATGTCTACATCCTTGTCATTGTGTCTGTTATCAGTATATTGCTACTTAGTTAAACCAAATACTTAATACTACTTAGTTAAACCAAATACTTAATATACACTTCAGCTAGGCACATTTTTAGTTCAAAGCTACTATGATCATTTGCACAAAAATCGTTTTGTGGAGCCGGGCGTGGTGGCGCATGCCTTTAATCCCAGCACTTGGGAGGCAGAGATAGGAGGATCACCGTGAGTTCGAGGCCACCCTGAGACTCCATAGTGAATTCCAGGTCAGCCTGGACTAGAGTGAGACCCTACCTCAGAAAAAAAAATCGTTTTGTGGGTATATGCATTCCTCTACCTTGATATAAATGCCTAGAGATTTGATTACTAAAACCTAGATGGAACGAGTTCTAATTATACATTCCAAACAACTTTATAAGACAAGTACATAGGAGAGTTATGTCTGTTCCCATCTTAGCTCTTAGGTGGGCTTAACTCAGAAACTAGGGTGTCAGATTCTCAATGGTCACCAAAGTTATACTGAGTCAGTGGCTCAGTTTTTTTTTTTTCTTTTGTCTCATAGAAATTGAAGAATGACTCTCATAGACAATAAAAGATGAGCTTTGGGCTGGAGGGATGGCTTAGTTGTTAAGGCATTTGCCTGCAAAGCCAAAGGACCCAGGTTCGACTCCCCAGGACCCACATAAGCCAGATGCACAACGGGGTGAACACATCTGGAGTTTGTTTTCAGTGGCTGGAGGCCCTGACACACCCATTCTCTCTCTCTCTCTCTCCCTATTTCTGTATCTCTCTCTCAAATAAATAAATAAAAATTAAAAAGATGAGTTTTAAAGGAATAACTTTAACAGAGAGAAAGCAAGTTTAGAGGGGGAACAAAGCTTGTTATAGAGAGAAAGCAAACTTTTTCATATAAAAAAATGGAAGAAAAACTTAAAAGATTAAAAACAGAAACAAAACCTAAAAAAGACACAGTCAGCAGTTAGTGTACCTAAAGAGGTTCCATTGAGCTCTCTGAGTGCATTTATACACTGAGGTTGAGTCTGTTTTGAGTTCATATAGAACAGAGGACTTTGATTGGTTGGTAGGCCAGAGAGAAGAGCATAGACACAGAGAGAATCTGCCTAAAGTATCTACCTGGAGCTTCATGGAAACCAACCAGGGCCTGCCCCAACTGGTTCTGTTAGTTTTTCCCAGAGCCCTATCTTTCCTCTCTGGTCAGCTTGGTTATCTCATACCCAGCTGCAAGTCCACTTTTTCTCTAGTATTTCCCAACTTTCCTGCCTTAACCCTAACATTCACTTTAACCTTTACATTTACAAGGACAAAGGAAAAACTGTGGCCAAAGAATAGCCTTACTGCAGTCAAGCACACAGAGCAAGACATACTCTCAGGGTCACTACCTACCTAACAGGTTTATTCCTCCTAGTGGCTATAACAAACACTGGTGATATATGAAACATTGTTGTTCTACATCATCCCACACATTTTGTATCAATAGCATTATTTTGACCATTATAGTATATATGATATAGTACTTCATTATTGCTTAATTTTTATCTCTTGACAGCTGTGATTTGAACACTCTTTTTCATGTACTTAGACCATTTCATTATCTTCCTTTTGAAAATTTTTGTTCAAAAATTCCCTTTTTTTAATGGGATATTTTCCATGTACAGCAGTTATAAATACATTGTAGATTCCATTCCTTTATTGTATATATGTATTATGACAATTTCTTCTTAATCTAATACTTTCTAATTAATTTTCCTGATGGAATCTTTTATGATCAGAATTTTTTTGATGCTAAATTCATATTATTTTCTTCTATTATTTGTACTATCTACCCCAAATAAAAAACATTTTCTTCTATGTTTTCTTCACAAAATTACACATAGAAGGGGAGGGCGCATGAGACCCCAGCCCTCCCAAATGAGCTATTGCAGTTAATGGTTGCTGAAGGAGGAGGAGTCATGTTTTTTCTCCAGTAAATAACCCACTACCCTGCCCATGCTCACACAGGTAACCCTAATAAAATACAAAACAACATGAAAGTAGGAAGGGGACTAGTTATGAAGAAGATTAATAGAGGATGAATATGCTCAAAATATATTATAAACATGTATTAAATTGTCAAGAAGAAAATTCAAGAAAGATATTACAGGTCATAGTTTACATATTTATGCCTGTTACATCATGTATGGTTATCAGTTTATGGGGGCCATGGGCAGAATGTAGTGATTTGATTCAGGTGTCCCCCCAAAACTTAGTTGTTCTGAATGCTAGGTTCACAGCTAATGGAGATTAGGGAATTAATTCCTCCTGGAGGCAGTGTGTTGTTGGGGGTGGTCTTATGGCTATTATAGCCAGTTTCCCCTTGCCAGTGTTTGGCACACTCTCCTGTTGCTATTGTCCAGCTGATGTTGGCCAGGAGGTGATGTCCACCCTCTGCTCATGCCATTGTTTCCTCTGCCATCATGGAGCTTCCCATCAAGTCTGTAAGCCAAAATAAATCCTTTTGTTCCCACAAGCTTCCCTTGGTGGGGTGATTTCTGCCAGAAAAGTGAACCTGAGTGCAACAGGGAGGGAGAGTTAACAAATCCCTGATGCTTGCTGGTTAATTTTGACTTCTCAAATCAATGAGCTCTAGGATCAGTGGGAGATCTATCTCAAGAAATAAGATGGAAAGCAACTGAGGAAGACCTCTGACCTTAACTTCTGGCCTCCACATGAGCACATGCACACACACACACACACACACACACACACATACACAGAGAGAGAGAGAATGAGAGAGGGAACAGAAAATGAGACTCTGCTTCAAACAAGATGGAAGGTTAAAACTAACACTTGAAATTGTTCTCAGACTTTGACACACCATGGTACACTCACACTTACATGCACACATATGAATGTGAACACACATGTACACACACAGCACACACACAGCCAAATACCCCAAAAATAATAATACAACAAAACCTGTTTGGCATTCTAGTGGTTTTCTTTCGCCCCTATCTTTGGTGGACACTTTCCATCCTCAATACTCTGTCACGTATGACATATGTCTCACAGCTCTAGCAGAGAATTATTCCGCTGTTTAAGTTCATTTAAGTCTGTTGCTGACCTCAGTTATATGATGAGTCTTTTTAAACTCAGTTTGAAGCTTGTTGCTTATCTGGCTTGTTATTAAAATAGAAGCCACTGTGACTTGCAATACTATAATCAGAAATGGAAGCCATTCTAGTTGATTCTGACATAAATTGGTCATGACCTATACTTTAACATGCTTTCACTGGTTTCTCTGAATTGGGGCATAAGGAATAGCTGCCAGTTAACACTTTAAATTTTCAAATCAAGGCCTCTATGCATATTCATAGATCTTGCCAGAGAATGCATCTTGCTTAGAACAGTTTGACAAATGTACGTACTACTTCAATTATAAAGTAAGATTAAAATTGAGGAAGTTTATATTGGGGATTTTAAATACCAGACTTGAAAATAACTGCTTTACCATAAAAAAATTGTCACTTTTTTTTTCATTTTTCTTGTGAATGACATTCTAGAGTTAGCCATACTCAATTTACCTTTTTGGTAATAAAACCTTGTCTTTTTATTCTATACCAGAGCAAACTTTATTCCAGATGGTAGTGCTTAAGCTAAGGAAACAGTACTTTTAATAAGTTTTAAAATTAAATCAGAGAGGTGTGCTTTGACAGTTAGAACAGAAGGATATGACTTCAGATATGTACCTTTCCACTCAAAGATTTTATTACTTATTTATAAGTAGCATTTGCCATGTCAAACTTTTCCAGTCTCCAATGAGAAAAGAAACTTTTTCTACATTTTTGTTTTCATGTACAAACTCTGAAAAGAAACTACGTGCTTAATAACTGCTGGTGAATCTTTTTTCCCCTTCTTTTAATGTAGTGCTGGGGATGGAACCCAAGGCCTTGAGCATGCCATGGAATTTTTCTACCACTGGGCATCCTTCAAAGAACCTTTAATGAAATACTTAATATCATATAGTATAGCCACAATATCTTACATTGAAGTTTATGCTTGTGAAGTCATAGCTTATGTCTTCTTTTTACAGCACATCTCTGTATGTTTTCACTCTTCAATTTGAGACATACCTTGGTGTCTAGATAGGGACACAAGGTAGAATCAAGGAAATACCCCTGGAGGATGAGCAGGATGTGATTTATTGGAGTATCAGATTTTAAGATGGGGTCTCAGTGTACTACACAGAAGAATTTTGTTGCAGTCAGGTTCACATTGATGAGAGAAATCACCCAACCAAGATCAGCTTGTTGGAAAAAAAGAGGTTTATTTTGGCTTATAGGCTTGAGGGGTAAGCTCCATGATTGCAGGGAAAATGATGGCATGAGCAGAGGGTGGACATCACCTCCTGGCCAACATCAGGTGGACAACAGGAACAGGAAACTGTGCCAAACAATGATAAGAGAAAGCTGGCTATTATACCCATATCCTGGCCCCAACAATACACTGCCTCCAGTTAATTCCCAATTGCCATCAGCAATACCTAAGTTTATGTTTAAGTTTAAGTTATGGGGGACTCCTGAATCAAACCACCACATTCTGCCCCAAGCACCCATAAATTGACAACCATCCATGGTTTAAAATGTAATGCATTCATCCAACTTTAGAAGACCCCATAGTTTTTATCAATCCTCATAGTGTTCAAAAACATTCCCATAGTCCAAGGTCTTTTAACTAAGCTATAATGCTAAAAAATCCCCCAAAGCCCATAATGGCACAGAATAAACATTCATACTGCAAAAGATGGCATTGGGCATAGCAAAGAAATATTCAACAAATACAAGATTTAAAACAACCAGGGCAAACATCAAACTCTGTAGCTCCAAGTCCAACAACTCCAGTCAGTGATAAATCTCCAAGTCTGATAATTCTAATAAGCAACAAGTCTCTGGAGTTCCAATTCTGCCCCTCCAGCTAGGCTACTCACAGTCTTAGAAAACTTCATCAGGCCTGGCAGCTTTCCTTAGCAGCCATCTCATGTTCTGGGCATCTCTACTGCAGTCCACGGTTCATCCTCATGGCCCCATGGAGTCTCCATGCAAGCATCCAACAAACCTGCTTCACATTGCCCATGGCCATTTCCAAAACACAAGACTGTGTTGAAAACTCAATGATCCTCTCTTTTCTGTATTTTTCATATTCCACAATACCAGGTAGGGTGCCAATTTGTTAATCCAGAGGAGAATAAAGCAGACTTTTAAGGACAAGACACTCCTTGAGAACTCAGGCCCCCTTCAAAAGAGTCTACATTTTTCTTTTTGCCCCAGTGCTGGTTAGCTGGCCCAATCTCAAAGGTTGGAATCTCTCAATTGCACCTGAAGGGGCTGCAGTTCACCCAAAGAATACTTTTTTTCTGTGCCATATACTTCTGCTCACACCAGGTCATTTCTAAACAAAGCAACCCTGAAAAACTTCTCATGATAAGGGCATAACAGCAAGCTTCTCACAAAAACTGCTAGCTCAGTCCAAGAAAATCTCTTTCTCACCCTCGTAAGCCAAACCTCATGATTCATAGTTCTTACTGCACTCAGGTCTTTCAACTCTGGCCAGAATAGTCTATTAAGCTGTACTCACAGCACTGCAAGGTATCTCTTAAACCAAGGTATCAAATCTTTCAACATTTCTCTTGAAAATCAGCTCCAAAAGGCCAAAGCCACACAGTCAGGTGTCTAGCAGCAACCCCACTCTTGGTACCACTATACTGTTGCAGTCAAGTTCACATTGCTGGTAGAAATCACCCAACCAAGAGCAGATTTTGGGGAAAAAATGATTTATTTTGGCTTACAGAATCAAGAGGGAAGCTCCATCATGGCAGGGGAAAACGATGACATGAGCAGAGGGTGGATATCACCCCCTGGCCAACATAAGATAGGCCATAGCAACAAGAGAATGTGCCAAACACTGGCATGGGGAAACTGGCTGTAACACCCATAAGCCCACCCCCAACAATATACATCCTTCAGGAGGTTTTAATTTCCAATTACTATCAGCTGTGTAACCTAGCATCCAGAACATCTAAGTTTATGGGGGACACCTGACTCAAATCACCTTCCTTCCTTTTTCTATATCTCTCCTTCCCTCCCTCCTTCCTTCCTTATCTCCCTCCCTCCCTCTCATTTATTCTCCTTATTAATTATCTCTCTGACTACCCCCCACAACTAACTCTCCTTTCTCTCTCATTATCTGGGTTGGTTTTCAGTTCAAAATGCTGCTTTAGCATCCATTAACTCCCCAGAGACTGACCACTCTAGGAAACCCTGTCTGTCCCATGGAACGCAGTGCCACCCACTGCTGCTACAGATGACACTTTTAGTCTATGTGTGTTTTTGCCAAAACTCGAGTTGATTCAGCATAAGGCTCCATCATAAGAAACAACACAGGATCTGCAGCTCAAACCACTGATTTTCATCTGGTAGGAGATTCTCAGGATATATGCCAAAGAGAGACGTTTTCTCTAATTTTCTCTCACTGAGAAGCTGCAAGCCAGTAGAGACCTGGGTTTCATCACAGCTTGCTGATGTAGACCTTCAGCTTATACACAGTAGTCCCTTCCTCAGGGTCATCCTCTATGCCTGAGCTGACTCAGGAGGATTTTTCAGGACAGAGGACATTGAAAGATGTCCACAGAGTAGTCTAGTCCCATATCAAAGGCAAGTAACCAAATATCTCCCTTTCCTCTCCCCCCCCCTTGTTTCTTTCACAATTAATTCAGTTCATTCAATAACCTGCAATACTTTTAAACTCAAATTATACAATACCACCACTCTCAGAAGGCTCTACATTTTCAGTCACTTTTGCTATTTATCCATATTTTCCCCTGCAAGTGTGAGACTCCACATAGCAATAGAAATGAAGATCAGTCTGGCATGGATACATTCACTCTCAAACATAGGACAAGGCTCTGGGTCAGAAACCATGCACGTTATAAGACTGGAAGATGAGACTGAAGATTTGCCCCCAAATAATATATATGTGCTCAAAGACATCATAGCAATGCAAGTACTTAAAATTTAAATTGTGAATACTTTTCAACTGGAAGTTATCATGGAAAGAAAAAAGAGAACTGAAAAGGAGGGGAAAGAAAGAAGGGAGAGAAATCATATCTAATGAAAACTTTCAACTCACTTCTTTCAGCGCTAGAAAGGAGATTTAAAAAATCCTCCCTTTTTTGTTTTTGTAGTAGGGTCTCGCCCTAGCCTAGGATGCCCTGGAATTCAATATGTAGTCTCAGGCTTGCAATGCTTCTACCTCAGCAATACAGCAATGCTTCTACCTCAGTCTCCTAAGTGCTGTGATTAAAGGCATGCACCACCACACCAAGTCAGGATAGAGAATAGGTATGCATGGCCTCCAGCCACTGCAAATAAACTCCAGATATATGAAACATTTTTTTTGCATCTGTCCTTACATGAGTAGTAAGGAAGCAACTTTACCCATTAGGCTTTCTAGGCAAGTGCCTGAACTTCTGGGCTTTTTATCCGTGTCAAATTTTGATACAGAATAGAAATTAAGAGTCTTACAAAAAGTGGCCCCAAATCCTGTTGTTGCCGTGTTTGTGTGTGTGTGTGTGTGTGTGTGTGTGTGTGTGTGTGTGTGTGTGTAGGGCATGGCATGGCATGGCTGTGGATGTCAAAGCCCAAGCCCAATCTTGGGTACTGGTCCTCACATTCAACCTCGTTTGAAATGGGATATCTCTTGCTAATTGCTGCATATGGCAGGCTAGCTGGGTCTGAGAGCTTCTCAGATTATCCAGTCTCCTTCTTCCTCTCTTGCTCTAGGCATGCTGGGATCATAAATCCATGCACTACTATGTCTGGCTTTACACAGGTTCTGGGGATCTGAACACCATTATATTTGATCGGAACATTCCATCATGGTCATTACTGCCCATTCTTTCTCACTTGTGCAGTGAGCAGCATGTTCATCTGTATGACATATGGACTTTTCTTCCTTCCATCAAGGGCAAAAAAGGAGATGGAAGAAGTGACAGCACAAAGGAGTAGACTGGATCCTAACCCAAGCTTACCAGCCACATAAAGGGTCTAGAATCCAACTCTAAATTTAAACACAAAAACAGCAAAATCTCAAAGATCAAAAAGTTAAGCATGCTTGTAATAATGAATATGTTGAGCATGCACACACAATTTTGCATATTTTTTTTTAAAAAAGGAAAAGGACAGGAAACAAATTGCTCTTGATTTGGCTAACTGATCTGCTCAGTGGAACAGAACCTATAGCTGGAGCTGGGAATAAAGTCAGAACCAGATCCAAAAATGAGTCCACTCTCCATTATCAAGCTTCCACCAAGCGTGGGCTACAAGAGGGCCTATGCCTAGTAAATTCTCTCTAAAAAATAATGGTGATCCCATTTATTTGGTGCTAACTTTACTCTCTGTCAGAGAATCTGCTTCTAGTTTTCAGGTACACACAGACCCTAAGGAGAGAACCAGCCCATCATACTTCAAAAGGGCCCCAGCTGAAACTAAGAATAATTGGGGAAATAAACAAGAATGCTGTTTTCTTTGTGAACCTAGTACCAGTACAATGGTGAAGGAGATAGACACAGAGAACAATCAATTCCTACCAAACCTGATATCCAAAGACACAGAGGCTCCCAAGACCACATCACTGAAGCAGACCTAAAATGAACCCAACATGGCTCAGGGAAACTTGTGGAAGAGGGGCAGAAAGAATGTCAGAGCCACATGTGGGGTCATGATACACAGAGACATTTCCTCCTACCCATAACTGATGGCTAACCCCACAATGCATGAACTATATACCCCAAGGAGGATCCCAGTGGAGGGGGGAGGACAGGGAGGAGGCTAACAATAGTACCAACTTGATTGTATTCACTGATTACAAAACTAATAAAAAGAAAAGAAAACCTAAAAAGCCTTTGGTTTTGTTCAACTTAGTGTGATCAGTGAGCAAAGTCAATTAGACAAAGTACAAATGATGGCATACACAAGTTTCACAACCTTGGCTGTGTTGAGATTTTGCACTTTTCAATGCTTCTGTTTTCAGAATTCCTTACATTTCAGTTGCATGCATTGCTCATATCAGTTTATATGTGACAGGCTGAAGTAGAATACCAAAGAGTGAAGCAGAGAAATGCCAAGGATCTGATGTTTGTCTCTGAATATTTGGATACAGGTGAAAATTGGCCTGTGAACAGAGAGAGGGCATGTGGGTGCTATAGGGGACACAATTAGGAAATGCCAAGAAAGTAGAGCAGATCATGGTGAAAATGCAACAATTGAGAATGTCTGTCAGACATGTGCTTATGTGGATGGGACTCTGATACCTCATATATGATAAAAAAGTATTAATTCTGAAATTATGTGAATATGCAGTAGATTGTATGTTGGGTTTGCATTCTCCTTGTTATACTGCTGTGTAAGTTAAGTACACAATGCCTAGCTGTTGTGGGGCCATAACAGAGGAGGATAGAGGAAGGGCTGTTCAGAGTCAGGGCAGCAGGGGTACAGCTTGTCCTGTACTGAGGATGCTCAGATACACTTAATTGAAGGTCAAGGACTGAAATAATTAGAAACTTTGTGAATTAGAGAAAACTTATATATTGGAACTCAGATGTTGTGGTTATTGTTCAACACTGTTTTAGCTCCCTCACTGTCTCCTTTTCTGAAATACAAAGTGATGAGTGAACAAGTGATTGAGTGAGAGAGATGAGGAGGGAGAAAGGAAGGAAGGTTGGAAATAATACAGCAACTTCACTAGATTAATGACCATAAAAATTAGAAGAGCTGTTTCTATCTTTTACTCTTTTACCATCCTCCCGTTTCCATCAAATTTGGCTCTCCCACCTATTGAATGGCTACAAATCCATCTCTTTTTGCCTGTTCCACCATTTCTCTGGTTAACACATTGTCCCTAAATGATGAAACAACAGGCTCCTGGTCTTTCAGTCCCTAATGCTTCCTTCCACTAATCCATTTTCCCAAGACACGATTGTGCTTCTCAAATGAACATTATGGCTGCCCATCCCCACTCCTTACCTGCAGAATAAAACCCTATATCCTTAGTCCTGTGTAAGTTAGTTCTTATCCTCATTTCCACCCTTATTGCCTCTTTCCTGTATGCCTTCTTCCTTCACCATGGCAACACTGTTGCTACTTCCATGCTTGCTCCACAAATGGCCACTGCCTGCTTTGCTCTGCACAAGACAGTCTTATGAAAACAAAATCCCTCTCTAGTGAGATCTTCTTTAATGTCTCAAGAAGATCCAATTGGTATCCTTCCTCTGTTCACAGATGGTTAAATTTACCACATAACATGGAAGCCATCTATTTTCATGTCTATCTTTGTTGTGAGGATGAGCCCCTCCACGTGGTGCTGTTGCTGGACCACTGTGAGGTTTACTGCTATTGAGCTCACTTCTGAAATATAACACTTAATATTTTCTAAGTAGTTGGATATTATTTGCAAGTTATGAGGAGAGTGGAAAAAACAAAATTAACATTTGAAATAAAAGGTATCTAACCTTGTTTTCATTAGCTTTCTCATCACTACATATGCTCTTAATTCTCTTGGCTATTGTATGCCTTGAAACAATGCAAAATTATTCTGTAAAGCCATCCGGCATCTATAAGAATGGAAGTAGATTAAAATTTGTCTTGGTTGCCAGGTGTGGTGGCACACGCCTTTAATCCCAGGATTCAGAGGCAGAGGTAGGAGGATCGCCATGAGTTCAAGAACACCCTGAGACTACATAGTGAATTCCAGGTCAGCCTGAGCTAGAGTGAGACCCTACCTCCAAAAACCAAAAAACAAAAAAAGAAAAAAGAAAAAAATTGTGTTGATAATTAGATCCTCATATTATCTAATAAATGATGACACATCAATTAAATTTCAACATGTGTGAGTAAAGTAATGTTTAAGTAAAAACATTATTTCTACAAGAAATATATTTTTTTCAGCTGGGCATAGTAGGTCATGACTTTAATCTTAGCACTTGGGAGGCTGAAGTAACAGCATGGTCATGAGTTAAAGGCCAACTTGAGCTACAGAGTGAATTCCAAGTCAGCCTGAGCTAAAGTGAGAGTCTACTTCAAAAAGAAAAATAAATTCAGTTTTCATTGAGAAGATCTTTTGTTTCTTACCATAAGCTGTAACTCCTCACTCCACACTGAGTTCCAGTGAGATCCCAAATGGGGCTTGCAACCTCTTCCATTAAATAATAATATTCCCTATTGGAGTACAACCCAAAACTGAGCATCCTCATCCTCATAGTTCATTTGGGTCCATCCCAACAATTGCTTCTTCAACTGTTATTATTGACTGGGGGGATTATGATTACATTGTACTTCAAAGTTTAGTCTTCATTTAGTGTTTTGTTCTATACAAATATAGATGTAAAATTTACCATTTGCATGGAAAAATAAAAGCTGCCACAAAACTAAGTCATGAGTTTTGATTACATTAGAAAGTGATTAGTTCAGGGGCTGGAGAAATGGCTCAGCAGTTAAGACACTTGCTGTAAAGCCTAACTACCTGAGTTCAATTCACCAGTACCCACCAGATCACAAAGTGGACGTGCATCTATAGTTTGTTTGCAATGGCTAGATGCCATGCTAGATGCTTGAAAATAAATTTAAAAAATTAAAAAGTGATGAGTTCAGTTCCAAATCCTTATACTTTGTCTGTATATAGCTTATATCTTCTTCAAAAATCCAAATTTATCACCGTATTTCCTCCTAATTGTTGTATACTATTTTCATTCAGATACTGAATAAAGCCTTGTACACATTGGAAAGTGGTATTTCAGTAGAACTCAATTAGATTATTTTACAGGGAAGACAGTGTACCATCTCTATCAGCCTGGGAGATACTTTGATTAATGGTTGCAGTTTTATTAGATTTATGATAGACTGACGCGCTACCTACTGCACTAATGAGGCACCCTTTGGAACAAATTACCAGGTGGTATATTGACTGCCTTCAAAGTTTGGAAAATAATTTCTAGCAAAGAGAACAACTACATCTTCACTGTTAAAAACCTCCCTTGCTTTAATGACCACCCACCAGTCATGGGTACAGATGACACAGGTACCATTGGGAATCTATTTCCCACTGTGCCACATCAGCCAGTTTATGAAATGTGCGCTTTTTCCCTCATGACTCAGGCATTTTAATTCTGACACTACACTATCAAAATTTAAGGTATTACACCCATAGAAAAGATATTTTCATCTATTTTGGCATGAAAGGAAAATAAAATGAATCCTATAATGCAAGTAACTTAATAAAGTATGATTTTTTAAGAATTATAATGAGGACAAAAAACTACCAATAGCTAGCTAGCAGAGAGCTAGAAAACAAGATTATATCATTTTGAAAAGGCAATTTGTTCATAATTTGAGTCTTGTTATAAGAAAATGTCAGAGCCATTGGATTGATGTAAAATACAAAATATCTGACCATAATGTCTGACACAAAGCTTCCAAGGTCAAGAAAGACAAGGTGACATTAAGGCAGCCATAGATAAGGAAAATCTGATGAGATAGGATAACTGAATGCAACATGGTTTCTTAACTTGAATTCTGGATCAAAAGTGGAACATTTATAGGAAAAAAATATTGGAAAAACTTAATAAAGTATGTGAAATTACACCATGACATGGATACAGTACTAAAGAAACATGGATGGATAATATTTCAGAAACACTGGGCTATCTTTGCAATTATTTTGAAAATCTAATATTATGCCAATGTACAAAGCTTAAGAAAGTAATACAACTAACACAACTATTAGTCTAACCAACATATACTCAGAGGAGCAGCAATGTTTTTCAAGGGCAAACTGAGTTTAAGTAACAACCAATATACTTGATTTATATTTATAAAATCCTGGCTTTCTTTCTTATGTTCTCCTATGTATAATTATAGTTGATACTGAGTCTCACATTTACATACATACATACATTTAAAGTTAAGATTCACATATGAGAGAGAACATGCAATTTTTTCTTTAGAACCTGTGTGTTATGGTACATATTCACAATGTAGTTTTACTCAGCTATAAAGAAAGATAAAGTTATGAATTTTGCAGAAATGGGTGGAAATAGTTATTTTAATTACATTGAGAATGTTGAATTTGGTATTTCATATTTTGAATTTGGTACTTAACATTGCCTTCCTTCTTCAGTTTTTCTGTCTACTTATCTAAGAGCATATCACATTCACAGGTGAATCTCCATTCTACTTCCTTTGAAAGGGCCACGGCCTTCTCAACCATGTCTCTTTAAAAGTCAGGAGTTTTGCCTATGTGAGTCAGTTGCAGCTAAGCCTTAACTAGTCCCCTGAAACATTCTTACAGCACAAGGAATACCAGAGGAACTACTCAAAAGAAGGTATTTTGTGCCACCTGTCACCTATCCTTGGTGCATTATGCCTCGCCACCAGGAGAAAGCATTACCAAGATAACTCTCCAGACTCATCAAAAGGGCTTTTCTTTTGATGCTAATGGTGCACTGTGTATATGAAATGAAAGATTTCTTGAATGAGCAAGAGACCTTGATGCTGGAATAGAGGGGAACCAACCTAAACCTGCCCAAAGAGCCTCCACATGTACAGTTCCCAGGGCAGAAGTAGTATCTTAGATTTTCTTGTTATATCCTGGGGCCAAATACTCCAGAGGCATGGGAAGGACCCCAAACTAAAAGATAACTCCTTTGCTGGGTTTTTAATCCCAGACACTTATTAGGAGGTTCACAAGTTCAAAATCTGCCTAGACCACAGAGTGAGTTGGTCCCAATTCAGCCTGAGAAGCTTAGTGAGACTGTTTCAAAAACACAGGGCTGGGGGTATAGGTTAGTAGTTAAGTGTTTGCCTAGCATGTGCAAGGCTCTAGTTTCAATCCTGAGAAATAAATTTTTGAAAATACTCCCAAAGCTCTGCTTCAAGCTTCATATCCTGTGGTGGTTTGATTCAGGTGTCCCCATAAACTTAGGTGTTCTGAGTGCTAGGTTCCCAGCTGATGGATATTTAGGAATTAATGCCTCCTAGAGGGAGTGTATTGTTGGGGGTGGGCTTATGGATATTATCGCCAGTTTCACCTTGCCAGTGTTTGGCACACTCTCCTGTTGCTATGGTCCACCTTATGTTGGCCAGAGGGTGATGTCTACCCTCTGCTCATGTCATCATTTTCCCTGCCATTGTGGAGCTTCCCCTCAAGCCTGTAAGCCAAAATAAACCTTTTTCCCAGAAGCTGCTCTTAGTTGGGTGATTTCTACCAGGAATGCAAACCTGACTGCAACAGTAAAGTGGTACTGAGGAGTGGGATTGCTGCTAGACACCTGACTGTGTGACTTTGGCCTTTTGGAGCTGATTTTTAAGAGGAATGTGGGAGGATTTGAAACCTTGTCCTAAGAGATGCCTTGCAGTGCTGTAAGTACAGCTTGCTGTTCTGGTCTGAGCTGCAAGACCTGAATGCAGTAAGAACTATGGACTGTGAGGTTTGGCTTATGAGGGTGAGAAAGAGCTTTGCTTGGACTGGGCTAGCAGTTTGTGTCAGAAGTTTGCTCTTATGCCCATGTCCTGAGAAGTTGTGCAGGGTTGCTTTGCGTAGAAATGAACTGGTGTGAGCGGAGGGATATGGCACAGAAAGAAAAATCTTTGGGTGAACTGTTGCCCGTTCAGCTGCAACTGGGAGATTATAACCTTTGAGACTGGGCTAGCTGACCTGCGCTGGGGTAACAGGAAGAATGTTGACTCTTTTGAAGGGGCCTGAGTGCTCAAGGAGTGTCCTGTTCTTCAGAGTCTGCTTTATTCCCCCTGGATTAACAAATTGGCACCCTACCTGGTATTGTGGAGTATAAGAAACACAGGAAAGAGAGGGTCATTGAGTTTGCAACAGGGTCTTGTGTTTTGGAAATGGCCATGTGCAGTGTGAAGCAGGTTTGCTGGTTGCCTGCATGGATACCCCATGGGGCCATAAGGATGAACTGTGGGTTGCAGTGGAGACCCAATAGAGATGCTGGGACCATGAGATGGCTGCTAAGAAACTGCTGGCCCCAATGAAGTTTTCCAGGACTGTGAGTAGCCTAGCTGGAGGGGCGGAATTGGAATGCCAGAGACTTGTTGCTGGTTAGAATTAACTGACTTGGAGCTTTGTCACTGGCTAGAGTTGTTGGACTTGGAGCTACAGAGTTTGGTATTTGCCCTGTTCAAATCATGTACTGCTTGAATATTTCTTTGCTATGCTCAATGCCGTCTTTTGCAGTGTGAATGTTTGTTCTGTGCTATTATGGGTTTTTTGAGGTTATTTTTTTTGGTATTATGGCTCAGTTAAAAGATCTTGGACTATGGGGATGTATGAACAACATTGGAATTGATAAAAACTATGGGACTTTTAAAGTTACATGACTGCATTGCATTTTACATCATGTATGGTTATCAGGGGCCAGGGGTGGAATGTGGGGTTTGATTCAGGTGTCCCCCATAAACTTAGGTGTTCTGAGTGCTAGGTTCCCAGCTGATGGATATTTGGGAATTAATGCCTCCTAGAGGGAGTGTATTTTTTCAGGTGAGCTTATGGATATTATCGCCAGTTTTACCTTGCCAGTGTTTGGCACACTCTCCTGTTGCTATGGTACACCTTATGTTGGCCAGGGGGTGATGTCCACCCTCTGCTCATGTCATCGTTTTCCCTGCCATTGTGGAGCTTCCCCTCAAGCCTGTTAGCCAAAATAAACCTTTTTGCCAGAAGCTGCTCTTAGTTGGGTGATTTCTACTAGCAATGCGAACTGGACTGCAACATATCCCCACCCTTGCTCTAGTTGCAAGAATGTCCGTTCCAGTCCAAGAAAGCAAGGATGCCAATAGGAAAGAAGAATTTATATATATTCTCAAATGTTTGGAAAAAATACTCCTCTAATTCAAAAAACAAGGAGAAATAATCCTAAGAAGTCAGAATTAATAAACCGAAAAGAAAGTCTTAAAAATTTAAGCTGGGGCAGTTGCTCACAGATTTACCCTGCAAGCCCACTCACTTTTCTGGCTTCTAACTCATAATGCATCACCTTTTCTTTCCTCTTTCCTATGTCTTCTTTAGTAGCTGACTAAAATCTTAGGCATGCTTACCCTGATGCTTTGGGGCTTTTACATTGTTTTATTTTTTTCAATAAATCTCTTTTGCTTTACTCAAAAAAATTAATTTATATCCCCAATTAGACATAATACTAGTTTTAAAAATTACAAGTAGCAAGTATGAAGAAATATATTACTTTGGGAAATTAAAAATATGATAGTGTAGACATGGTTATGAATCAACCTCCTCAAGAGTATCACCAAAAATTCAGATCTCAGGAAATGAACTGGAATTCTATGGCATTCCCACAGACTTTCCATTGTTCTTGTCCTTCTGAGACCCCCTTCATAAGTCCCCAATGTCACTAACTTTTCTCACAACTGGCTACCCATCCATCTTCTCACCTCTCTGAAGAGGAACTTTTGGATATCCCTGATTATCAAATATGCACATTCCTTTGCCCTGATGCTCCCATGCATATAATAATTTAGTATGCCTCTCTCCTGTTAATCTGCCCACTGCTAGTTCATTTCACAGACTCAACTAGTGGCTTTTCAGGAATAGAGTGATGTTTCCCTCCTCTACTGTTTCAAGTAGCTAAAAAAGAGCAACCTATTAAATAGACTCCTACCTAGGCTATAAGTTGTCCTTCTGTTTAGTCTGGTAAAATCTTTCACTTACACATACACATACACACACCACACTTTCATTTTGCCACACACTGACATAAAATTTTAAGAGGCAAGAAAAAGGAGCATATATGTTACCTGTGTGTGCCTGGAATGTAAGATCTGAAATTTCATTTACTGCACATATTACAGCAGAAGACAAACTTGTATAACTTTGGCAATCAAAATTTCAATGTATTCTTGCCAGAGGATATTTACCTTGGGCCACTCTATCATGGATTGACACCTCCAATGGTAATATCTTCACTCTCTTGACAACTTTAAACACATTCTCCTGTGCCTTTCTCCATGCCATGTTCCTCTGACCTCAATGTACTCTGAATCTCTCTTGACAAAAACCAACCTTAGAAGCCAGGTGTGATGGTGCACACCTTTAATCCGAGCACTCAGGAAGCAGAGAGGTAGGAGGATCGCCATGAGTTTGAGGCCACTCTGAGACTCCACAGTGAATTCTAGGTCAGCCTGGGCTAGAGTGAGAACTTACCTTGAAAAAAAAAAGACAAAACAAAAAACAACCTTAGGCTGGCAAAATGGCTCAGTGGGTAAAATGCTTGCCACACAAGCATGAAAACGTCAGCTTGGAACCCATCAGGCATGGTGGCATGTGTTTATAACCCCATCACTGAGAAGGCAGAGACAGGAGGATCCTTAGAGCTTACTGGCTAACATATCTAGTCAAATTGGTAATCTCTTATTTCAATGAAAAACCCTGGTCCCCACACACATAAGTATACATACACACACATTTGTAAACCACAATCATATGCAAAACGTAGCCAACCTTCTGTCTTTATGCCCTTGACCATCCACCTTAGGTTTACAAGACACTATAACAGTGGTTACTATGAAACTGTCTTTTGCTTTGCTGAAGGAGGACTCAAGCCTTCATGTTTTCCCTTTAATCTGCTATTTTAAAAACTGTTTTCTTTCCTAGTTCTTCTCAAATTCTAGGAAAGACAAGCTTAGCACACAATAATATCATACTGAAAACCAAATCTGCCTACTCCCTACCACCACAGCAGAGTACCACCAGGACCAGAGCAGGAGCAGATATACAGCCAGCCTGACAACCCAGACTACTATGCACATGCCCATACTTTTTGGATCCCTGCTTTTGTCTTGCCCCCATGCAATTCTGGACTTACTGTCAGGAAAGCAGAGGGGGTTTTCCATATGTCTCTCTGGTGTGACCTCATGGAAATAAGCACCTTTCCCTTGTTTATACTTACATTCATTCATTCATGCATCCATTAACTCATTCATGTATCTATGCATTCATTCTCTTTCCTCCTCTTTTTCTCTCTCCCTTCATCCCTCCTTCTCACCTTCTTCTGTCATTTAGAAACTCCCAAAACTGTAGACAAGAGTCTTTTAAATCCATGCAGTCACAAGTACCCAATTATTAAGGACATCAGCTAAAGAAACATTCCTCTATGGGGAACTGAGCTTTATATATCCCTTCCTAAAATCTTTCTGTGAAATATAGCTTCAGTCTAGATCTTACTTACAAAGGAGGAATATGCTTTGCTTAATTAAGAGTCTGACCTATAATGCCAAGCCCTGGGAAAAGAGGGACATAAAATTCCTCAGGGCCACTGGCCAGCTAGATGAGCACCAGGTTCAATGAGAGACCCTGTCTCAAAGAATAGAAGTGTAGATTTATTGAGGAAGACACCCCACATCTACCTCTAGCCTTTATATGCATGCACACACACCTGCTTGCATACCCATACAATTCATGTGCCATCACACACATATGAACACACATGCATACCATACACACAAAGAAGTCTGATCATTGATATCTTCAGAATTCTCACAATAGTTTCCAGAGAAGTTAATCACTTTATTCTTACTGCCATTTTTATGAGATTTCACAGATCTTGGTTCTATTGAGATATCATTTTTTCACACTCTTGGTCTGGTTCATAGTCTACTTGATGGCCTGTATTTCACTTTTATTTTAGAAAGCCACCACAGGTAGTTTGAGGATAATAATGTATATTTCAAATCTGTATTAGAAAAAAATCAAGGATTTTAACTTCAACCATCTGTTATGTAGAATCTGTCCATCTTTGAGTTTTATAAGTAAAAATAGCATTATAAAATGAAGTTATATATACTGTAACTCAGTAACAAACATGGAAATCCTATCATTCCTGAATGATGCCAGTCACAGTGAATTATAGTATCATTCCTAAGCTCTCTGCCCACTCCTGTGCATGTATCAAATCAGTTTGGGACCATGTGCCATTTCCTATAGTTTGACAGAAATGTCTGCTTCCAATATTTATGTATTTTATTTATTTATTTTTTTCTGAAGTAATGTCTCAGTCTAGTCCAGGCTGACCTGAAACTCACTCTGTAGTCCTAGGTTGGCCTCAAACTCACAGTGGTCTTTCTGCCTCTTGAGTGCTAGGATTAAAGGTGTGTGCCACCACATCTGGCCTAACTTTTATTTTTAGTTTACCCCCAGAGACAAAATTCTTGGGCCCATTAAATGATATTAGTTAGATATAAGATCACATAAAGCTAGGACTTTACACTGGCATTTAGTAAGTAAGAAGCAATATGCATGGAAAAAAATGACATTTCTTAGCTACTAAGATGACAAGAAATTTCTCTCTAGAATCTCCTAGAATAAAAATAACAACCGAATAACTAAATACAAATATGCAATCTCCACTAAGACTGTAACTGTTTGAGGATGTACAATAAGTCTCAGCAATTCTTAATTAATATCTACCAATTTTATCTTGTTGCAGGCATTTCAAGTGGAATTAACAAAAAGATGATATCAGCAACAAATAGTGATGTCCAAATTATTTAACTAAAATTCATATAGGTTAAAGAAGAAACTGAACTGACAATCAATATATGGTATTTTTTGTCATAAAAGTTGAATTTACTCATATATATCTTGAAAAGTAACCTGGTAGTTTGGGTTCTATTGAATTTCTTTAAGCAGATTACAGCACTTTAGAATAATCTTATGATAACAGACTGCAGTATTTAATTTTAAAAATAATATTTGTAAGTAGAACATTCCTGAAAGTGAACAGATATGAATCTAAGGGCTTCGTTATATTTTAAATGTATTCAGGTTTTGTGACTGCTCATGAACTCTGTGTAGCTAAGAATAACCTGAAATGTCTGATCCTCCTTCCTCCACCAGCACAACTACCGTGAGATGTGAGGCAGAGACAGGAGAATTCCAGGAATCTGTTCGACCAGGTAGCCTAGCCAAAACAGTGGTGAACAATGAAAGATACTGTCTTGAACAAAGAGGAAGAAAAGTACTGACACTCGAAGTTCTTCTCTGATCTTCACATGTGCACCATGGCACCCACATATTCACATTCACACAAACATACACACACGCACAACACACGAAAAATGTTTAAAATGGTAACTTTTACATCGTACATAAATTACTGAAATTTAAAAAGTGGCTCTTTCCACCTTAAAACATGACATATATCCAGCTTCTGTTGAGGTCAACTCATTTTTGCCAAGCTGAGGGAAAGGTGAGGCACACTGAATTGTGTAAGAACAATGTTTCTTCTTTCCTACATTATTTATAGAAAACACATCTTTATGAATATGTGTGTGTGTGTGTGTGCTTGAGTCAGATGTTCCCCTTAAATTCATGTGTTCTGAAGGCTTGGTCCCCAGCTGGTAGTAATATGGAAAGTGGACGCTTGCTGGAGGAGGTGTGTCACTGAGGGTGGACCTTGAGGTTTATTATCCCCTCCTTTGCTAGTGGTAGTTTGGCTCACTCTCCTGTGAATCGTTTCCACCTGCTCTGGAAAGGAGGTCCAGCCTCCCCTCATGCCATGCTTTCCTTTGCCATTGCGAAGCTTCCCCTTGAGACTATAAGCTAAAATGAAATCTTTCCTCCTGTTGGCTGCTTTTGGTCAGGTGCATTGTCCCAGCAACATGAAGGTAACTACAACACATAAAAACTAATGAAATCTGGCAGGAATACTGACATAAAATCTGTAAGAACAAAACCAAATGTTTTTGTTCTTAAACATAACTTAGCATAGGTTCATCCCCAGCAGTGATAATAGATAGCACTCAGAAGTAAAGGGTATTCGCTCTACTAAACCAGGCACTCACTATCCCGTGATTACCTAACAGAAGTATTTCCAACATACATAGAGTGAATCCTTACTGTGTAGATGGCCACTGCATGGCAATGATTCATTACTCAGTTTTAAGAATGAGCTCATGGATTTTTTATGAGAAATTGCTTTACACAATATAAATGTCTACAGGTCAATATCCTTGTTGAAGAGAAGAGATGGAAATTTTATTGGGATGATTTACTTTCTAATGTTGACTCTTAGTTTTGAATTTAACAAGACTTGAAACTGGGCACTAATCTTCTTTCATGCCAGTCCACATTAAGCAAGGACCAAGGTTGACAGAGAATGTAATACTGACTCAGGGGAAAGCCAAAAACATTAACAACTGTAGTGACTATATTAAAATCATGTGCACACTTTTTAAAATATAATCCACTCTTAAAAGTTTGCAGGTTTCCAAAGTAAGAACAGATAGCTTCGTGGAAAAAACAGAATATATGTTCCTGACTTCTTATATCCTCCATAGCACATATACAGTGTTCACCAATTAATCAAAGTGTTCAAATATTTATAGAGCTTTTACTGTATTCTAGGCATTGTTCTAGAAGAAAACACTGGAGATTTAAGTGTGAGCAACACAAAGTCTGGCTTCCTGGAAATTGCAATATAGTCTCCAACATGCCACCTACTACATAAGCAGGGATAGATTTATGAACAGGAGGTTCACTGTAATGTTTTCCTATATTGCTCATGAATCTAAGTCTCATGTAAAAAAAAAAATCCAACTGGAGGTTATTTTGTCAGTTATAATACCTTTTTGTTTAAATGGTCCCCACTCTTTTCTCATGCTATGTTCTCTCTAGATTTGATAGGATGAAAATAAATGTAGCCAATGTTTCTCTGCACACATCCTTTGGGACAATGTCTGAAGGAGCACAGTCCCTCTATACTTCCCTTTGAGAAGTGATGCACTCCACCCTACTTTTATGTAGACTTTTCTCCATGTATAAAGAATGCTCCACACTTTGGATATGATACTAAATACCTGTCTGTCTGCCCAGATTTCCCAACTTGTGTAATCTGTGCCTGGTGACCCAATATCAAGTTTTCATTAAGGCTCACTTACATTAGATTGTTTATATTTTTCTATAGTGTGCCTGCTAAGGTTCCCTCGAGGATTTCTTGTGAGAAAAACATTGAAAAAATATTCTATACAATGTCTAAGTTCATAAAAAATGGGTGATAAATTGTCAAACAGCCACTTTCATAATTACACTGTGTCACTCTACCATGTATTAAAATTCATTTATGTAGGTCTAGGGATGTAGGGGATATAGTTCGGTTGGTAGAGTGCTTTCATATAGTGTATGATGTCCTGTGTTTGATCCCAAGAACCACATAAACCCTGTGTGGTGGAGCACTCTTACAGCCCCAACACTCAGAAGGCAGAGGCAGGAGGCTCATGGGTTCAAGGTTATCCTTCATAACCAAGAAAGTTCAATTCAGTCTAGGCTAAATGAGACTGTCTCATACATAAAAATCTATTTGTGCTCATAGCAGAAATAGCATAGTGTCATATGTCTGTAAAGGGTGCTTGTTCAAAATGTGTTTCTACAATGATAGCGTTCATCATCCAAGTCTCATGATCTTTCTTCCATTTAGATTGACAACCACTGTTTTGTAATTAAACTTATAAAGATATTTACAAGACTTTGAGTGCTTTCAACATAATTTCCTTTAAAGGTGGCTTTAGTTTTTAGTTGATCCACCTTCCTAAGAAGACCCTTGTGTTTCTTTAGACTGACACACTTTGAGGAAAGCAATGGATCTCTGCTGATGACCCAACTGCCTTTTGATGGTCACGACTCTCCTCTGCTTAGCTCCTTTGCCATGTCTTTATGCTCTTCTTTAGTGAGTGAGGGATTACATTTTTATCAGAGATTCAAAGAACAATGAGGAAATTAACAGAGTTTGCAACAGTTTGGTTGTAATTTGTAATTTGTCCTTCTAAGGTTTATGGAAAAGCAAACTCCATCCCCAATATGGTGATGTTGAGGTGTGGATCCTTTAAAAGGTGGAGACCCCTGGCAGGAAATAAGGTCATGGATGCCATGCTCCCATGAATGTATTAACACTCTAGTAAGGGGGAACAATAGTAGATTAGTTCTGAGAAAGTGAGTTATTTTAAGAGGAAGCTTAGCCCTCCACGCTCTCTTGCTTCTTTGCTTCATGAGGCTACCTATGTCCTTTGTTCATTTCCCTGTCATACTGATATGATTCCAGGGGCTCTTGCTTGACACTAGACCAGAATCATAAACCAAATAAGCTTATTTTCTGTACACATTACACAAACTAGGGTATTTCTTTAAATAGTCCTGGCCTGTTTTATTTTTTAATTTATAAAATAAAAAAATCTTTGTTAAAAATTACATAATCCACTTCCCTCAATACTTCTACTAAATTTCCCACTTTCCCTACTCTTCCATCTTCTATAGTGATGTCTTTTGTTTATTTTTGCTTTCCACCATCACCCATGATAATCAAATATTACACAGGTCTTATGTATGTAACAATAGCCAATATAAGATCATGAATAGAATAACCATTTTATGTCTGAGAAACTGCATTCCAAAGCACTTCTCCCCATCCTTTGGCTCTTGCATGCTTTGTGCCACTTCCTCTGTCATAGTCCCTGAGACATTGGAACGTATAACAGAAATGTGACATTAAGTTCAGAACACTCCGCTGCCACTTCTTCTCAACACCTTGACTATCTTTGAGTCTCCCCAGCAGTCAGTGCCATCTGAAAAGAGAAACTTCTTCAACCAAAAGTAAGAGCAAAACTTACATTCATAGATATAGGTATTCAGAAGGCAAAAGGCAATTTTGTGGGGATAATATGTAGTTAAACATCAGTAGTCCCTCCCCCAGCCCCTAGGATTTATGATCCTTGCAGCCAAGCACTTTTCACTAAGTTTTCAGTGTCAGGCATGAATACCTTCCCATGAAGTGGGCCTCAAATCACATTATAGAACAATTGGTTACACCCATAACAGACCTGCCAATATTGTACTAGTGGGCACATCTTGCCTAGATGTAGCTTACAAAGTCCACTGCTGGTTGAGGATGCTAATGACTTTTCTCCTCTAGCAGGTTGCAGAATCAGGTATTTTGTTATAGCAAAACAAAGCAGTCTGAAACAACAGTGTTATTTACATTGAGGATTCCATTTCCTCTCAAATTTTATGAATTAAATTTGTGAGTTTTGGAAGACACCTCAAATATACCAAGAAGAATAGACTCTTAGGTTTGAAGACATCAGAGATTGTTTTTCTTTTTTTTTTTTTTTTCAGAGGAGGTAAGAAATGGATGGCTGGACCTGGTAGCATGGGCTTGAAATCCTACCTATCAGGAGGCTGATTCAGGAGGATCATAAATTCAAGGTCAATCTGGACTACAGAGTAAATTCAAGTCCAGTTTGGACAACTTAGTGAGACCTGACTCAAAAGAAAGCTGGAGATGTATTTCAGTGATAGAGCATTTGTCTAACCTATACAAGGTCCTGGGGCTCAATTCTCAGTGTAAATAGATAGGCAGATGGTAGATTATACATGATAGATTGATAGATAATAGATGAATAGATGATGATAGATGGAATAACAGTAGGCAGGAGAAAGGGAGAGGGGGTTGAAATAACTAGATAGGTAGTTGCTCCTAAAGGGTAGGGTATTGCTGGATGACATACAAAATTCCTGACATCATTTTAAGAATTTATATCCCAAGGATTCCTTTACAACTAAGCATAAGATGCTTCGCTGAGGCTATGCATTTTGATATAACCCACAAATGAAATTTACACATATAGAATTTGAGAACAAAATGTTATGCAGATGATAGTTAAGAAATATGAAAAATAGACCTTGAAATACTTACTCTACCCTTCAAAACACTATACAGTGCAGTGACTGCTCCTCATGTGCATTGCTCTTTTTGACTTGTTAGTTGATGCAGGAATTATCAAATACATATAGGACTGCAAGGTGTTTGAGGAAAGGAATAATTGAGGAAATGGTGTGTGTATACATACAAACACACACACACACAGAGAGAGAGAGAGAGAGAGAGAGAGAGACTGATTCTGGGTACAATGCTGCTTTATTTGGAGATTCTGTATTAATAGAATTATATCACATCAAATCCCTGGAAGAGAAGTATAGAAACTTTGCACAATGACATTCAAATCAAGAGTGCTGGAAACTCTTATGGTAACATTCCCATCATCTGATTCTTTAAGATGGTACCACCCATAAATTGATCCATCAACAAGCCAATCAGTCCATTTAATGGGCTACATTAAAATGGTATATGAACCCAAATATATAAACATATTGCATTAAAGAGAATATTAACAATAACAAGAGGTGGAATGGACAGATGTTTCTGTAGACAAAGTGCTTGAAAGACCTGAGTTTGAATCACCTGTACCTTATATCAAAACTGGGTATAGTGGCACATACCTGTTGGACCAGCTCTGGGGAGATGGAAACAGGAATATCGCGAGGGCTCAGGAGCAAGTCTAGGAAATTAGTGTGCTCTGAGTTCAATGGAAGACCCTGGCTCAAAAACTATGGTGGAGAGCCATTGAGGAAGACACCTGAAGTTGACCTCTTGCCTCCATATGCACACACACGCATGTACACACTCAACTGTAAACACATTCATTCACACACATATATGAATATTCATATGCACAACACACATGTTTAACACACATATAAACATGTATATGCATGCAAGTACACACATATACATGCAAAACAAATAGTGTATGTATAAGGGTTAAGATTATCATCCTCCATTGTCAATATGGACGTTAAGGAGGATCTGAAGTTTAACTGAGCATTTTTAGCACAAGTGGAATATTCATGGTAGAAATGAATGACAAGGCATAGCTTAGTGAGTTTTATAAATATTTTACAGATATGCTGGCTGTTTACTGAAGGCAGCATGCAAGGAAATCAGCTTAGGTCAAAAGTGTTAATACACAAGCTCTCATTTTAACCAAGATAACAATGTTGAAAGATCTCTTGTTAAAAGAAAATTATTTCTTTTGGGCTGGAGAGATGGCTTAGCAGTTAAGACGTTTGCCTGTGAAACCAAAGGACCCAGGTTTGATTTCCCAGGACCCATGTAAGCCAATGCACAAGGGGCACATGATCTGGAGTTTGTTTGCAGTGGCTGGGGGGCCCAGCGTGCCCATTCTCTCTCTATCTGTCTCTTTTCTCTCTATCTCTGTCTGCTTGCAAATAAATAAATAAAATTTTTTAAAAGAAAGAAAATTATTTCTTTTTTTCCTCTTTTACATTCTTTCTTCTGCACTTAGTTATAGAATTTGTCCATACAAGGTATTTTAAAAAGCATTGTCCAACTTTTGCAATGTAAAATTTTGAAGAGAAAGATGTATCACTGTTTAACATGGAATGCTGGCTTTCAGACAAATGAATTAATCATAAGTATTTGGCTTTATCCAGATAAAAATACAATAATCATCAGATCCAAAGTACATTCCATAATCACCCGTGAATGCCAGTCCAGTCTTTACTGACTGCAAAATACTTTGCCCATGTCACAATAGGCTGAATCCCATTTATGCTTCCATGACACTGTCTACCTTTTTCATAGCTATTGTCAAACTGCTTTGAGATAGTTTCTAAGCCCATTGTTTCACGAAAGTCAATTGACTGAGCTTTTAGCTTCAAAATATTAGGGTGTCACTTTTAATAAATTTTACATCAAATGTAGTGTCACACATATGGCAAGTTGCTAATCAATATTGTGGATTGTTGGATGGGATGGATGGATGGATGGAGATGATGCTGGGGAGACTATGCTAAGCCCAGTTGAATCAGTTCAGAAGGGCACAGAAAATGGGTTCTTGATACTACTCTCTATGATCTCCAAACCTCTTCCTACTAATGTCTCATCTCTCTAATTCTAGTTCTAACAAGTTCTCATTCTTTCTTCTGTGTCTATAAATAAATAGACTCAAAGCCTTTTGAAATCTAAAATCTTAGAGTTTAGGAAAATTCCCTACTGGATGCACTTATTGCCTAACATGTCTCAGTGGCCTAGAAGCAGAACTTGGCATGATAATTCCTTAAGGTTTGTTTTTTTTTTTTTTGCATGCACATGTGTGTGGCATGCATGCAGTGTATGCATATTTGTGTGTATGTGTGTGTGTGAGCACACATGTATACATGTGGCCAGAGGTTGGCAGTAGAGGACCTCCTCATTCACTCTCCACTTTATTTTTGAGACATGGTCTCTTCCTGAATTTATTTAGGTAGAATCAGTTCACTAAATGTTTCTTTGTCTCCAACTCTCTAGCACTGGGATTACAGGAATGTGCCATAATCACTTGCATCTTCCACAGGTGCTGTGAATCTAAACTTAGCTGTTCATGCTGTGCAACAATTACTCACTGAGCTATCTGTGATCAGTTTTGCAGAGGAACTGTAGGAGAAGTGCTCTGAAAAGAAACCTAGGAGACAAGAATGAAGGATTGGGTTGGTGAAAGGCTGAGCAAAGATGTGGCATCAAAATCTAACTTCAGATATATCCCAAGTACAATTCTTTGCATTGAAGATTTCTCCCACTGGACTCAAGCACACTGACCTCCATACATCCTCAACTAATGAGTCATTCATTACAAACCACTGGAAAAGATCCTCAAGAGGCCTGGGCATGGTTGCAGACACCTTTAATGCCAGCACTTGGGAGGCAGAGGTAGGAGGATTGCCATGAGATCGAGGCCACCCTGAGGCTACAGAGTGAATTCCATGCCAGCCTGGGCTAGAGTGAGTAGAGGGAGACCCTACATTGAAAAAACAACAACAAAAAAAAAAGGTCCATGAGAGGGAAATATAACTCTTTCGCATCTCCCAGTGTTGAATCACTTAAGACAGCAACATCAACTTGTTTCCAGATGGAAATAATTTCAGGAGCTTCAATAATCATGGCTGCCCAAGTCCCATCTTCAGAGATTATTATCATGAGTTTGGGGTTTGGGGTTGGCCTAGGCATTGGACTCTCTCCCACATGTTTTTTGTATAGCCCAGCTTTGGCATTATTGGCAAGAAGCATACAGCAGATATTCTGAGATGTGTCTCTTCACCCCCAACATCAGGGAAATTGGTTTGATAGCCCACAATGGGATCCCATCACCATCTTCTACAAAGTAGAGCTCTAAACACCTGAAACCTAAGGAGGGAACTTACCATCTCCATATTGCTACACAACTTTCCCCAAGTAGTTCCTCCTCTTCCATTCCTCTTTCACTCAAGGCTTTAACCTCTTTCCCACATCATACTACCTGTCCCTTACCTTCATTCAATCAATCCCTAAACTCTGATCATAGTTTACTCTTCAAATATCTCTGAGAACCCCTCCTTCTATCCATCACTACTCAAGGTCTTATACATGGAGGAGGATATTAAGGCTGTTATTTAATGAGAACTTAATAGATTCTGGGCCCTGCATTGGACTCCTTCCACTGATTGTGAAATCCTACACATCACAAAAGTATGACAGGCATTATGGTGCCACAGAAGTGACCAGGAAGGAGGAAGAGGTGAGCTAATTTGAGGGAATGTGAGTTGATGGGAGGGTCTCTCCTCCTAGCTGCAGACCTCTGGTGGTAGATATGTGTACACCACACACACACCCACATACCTACAAACACATGTGTAGTATACAAGCCTATAGGTGCATACTTCTCTGAGTATACGAGCTTTTCAACCTCCTTCTGAGATTCCAGACAAGGGATAAAGCAGGTATTTAAAAGATATTTTATTTATTAATTTGAGAGAGAGAGAGAGAGGAAGAACGAGAGAGAGAGAGAGAGACAGAGAAAAGAAAAAAGAAAGAAAGAAAGAAAGAAAGAAAGAAAGAAAGAAAGAAAGAAAGAAAGGAAGGAAGGAAGAAAGGGTACACCAGGGCCTCTAACCACTGAAAATGAACTCTACATACATGTGCCATCTTGTGCATCTGGCTTTCATGGGTACTGGAGAATTGAACTTGGGTCCTTAGGCTTCGCGGTCAAGTGCTTTAACCACCAAGCCATTTCTCCAGGTCAAAAGTAAGTATTACACTCTGGTTTCTCTTCAGATTGCATAAATCTTTCCCCTTTTACCAAAAGCAGGTATTTTTGATAACTAAAAATCAATCCATAGATAAAATACTTGCCAGACAAACTTGGGTACTTACTCTCAGAAATCTAGACCCTTGTAAAAGCTGGAAGCCTTGATTGCCCAACACAGCAATAGCAAGAGGAGAGGCAAACGTAGGAGAATTCCCCACAAATTTGCAGACCAGCTAACCTGATGAACAGAACAGAGAGCAAGGAACCACTGAGGTGGGAGGTGAGGATCAGTACCAGAAGGCTGTCCTCTCACCTCAAAACGTGCCATGACACATGCCACTCACACTCTCACATATAACATGCACACACATACATACACACACCAAAGAGATCATGAACAACTAATAAAAAGAACATTCTATTTCTTGCACAGACAACATTATAGTCTAAGATCAGCAGCTAATAATTTATCTTACTTGGAAATATAGTTTAGGCCAAGAAGAAAGTATTTGCTATCTTAGGTATTTCTTATTTCCATTAAGGGAGAATCCAGGGATTGCAGCAGAACTTTACATCAGTGGTGTGTGTTCTTAAATATGTGTATTTGTCTGTATGCATGGGGTTGCATGTGATTGTGTAGCTCATTATATTTGTGTGTAGAGAAGAAAATGTATGAGGTGTGTGTTGTGGGGGAGGGCTCTGCCTTGGTGTTTGGGTACAGTTTGTTAAGGGAGGAGGAGATTCAGACATTAACTAAAATTAGCATGTTGTAATAACTCTCTTTCTTGGGTCCTCAAAAACTATAAAAATCCCCCCAGAAGTTATATAGATTTAACATTTTGACCCTGAGCATAGAGTTTGAAACAGAGATAGATTAAAAATATTGCATTATGCTTACAAAGTGTTTGCTAAGAATTAAAGATATACCTCACTCATTAAAGTGCTCACAGTGCAAATATGAGGACCTAAGTTCTGATCCCCAGCACCTATGTTGTGAGGGTTTGAGTGTGAATGTTCCCCACAGGCCCAAATGTTTACATTTAAGCTTCCTAACGTTGTCCTCACCTGGTAGAGTCTTTTGGAGGTAAAGCCTTTCTGTAGGAGTTGTATCACTGGGGGGAAGTTACTGTGCCTTCAATGGATGGAAGACCTTAGATTACTCAAGGATGCAGAGGTCATTTTGACTGAGGTAGAGGATTATTTTAATATTTTACCCTTCTCATTAAGTAAGAGTCCTCCCCTATTTTCCCTCACAGAGATTAAAAAAAAAAAAAAAAAAAACATGGGTAGTGGCATTAAAGGTATCTTGAATTTTATTCATTACTTCCAGGAATTCATTTTCTATATCATTACAATGGAGAAAAAATTCTTGGAATTAGATAAGTAGGCTAATCATCCATCTCATTCATTATGTGACTTGAAGAAAAATTCATTTCATCATTTGAAAAATGAGAAAATGGTCTTAGGTGGAATCTTAAGTCCCCCAAAGTCACGTGTCCTGCCACTGAGGATTTAAGTAGATCCTCTTGTTCTATAATTGAGGTGTGAAGAAAGTGAGGATGAGTAAGACACATGCATCTTCCTAGGAAATCTGTTTCCCTAAACCTGTCACACTGTAGACACAGTGTTCTCCATCTTATCCAAAACCCATACCTATCCTACATTACAGAGAAATAATAGCTTCCCTCAAAAAACTGGTCTTAAGTCTTTTGTATACTTATGAAAAAGCTGAATCATTTTAAAATTGTGTGTTGAGTTCTAAGACTTATTATGAATATCACACATATTTGTAGTAAAATGACATTTATAACATTTGACAACTCTGTGCTAATATTCACTCTCAAATCTCTGGGGTACAAAGAGGTAGAGAGAAATCAGAATTCCTCCTCTAGCACTGTGCCCCTGTAGGTCTAGACAGAAGGCTGTCTTGCTTTGAGAAGGGTCTCTAGAGAGTCTAATAGCTACTCCTCCTAACCCTTGTCAGTCTAAGCTCAGAGTTACTTTTATTCAGTAAATGGCATGTGGGAATAGGAAAGAATGGAACCTTTTCCTTGCAAACTTTGATGGTAAATCTGGTTCTATTCTGTAATCTGAGCCTGTAGTCTATAAAACAAAATGGGACTGTTGGTAATAGATCAACAAATATATATATATATATATATATATATATATATATATATATATATATATATTAGGTATTAGATATAAATATGGACATATTGCCATAAGTATGGCTCAAATTTATATTACTTAATCAGTAAATTAGATACACACATATGATATCTGGCCCTGTAGATGTAGTATGTCTATACCTGATGTTCCAAATTTCTTGTACTTTATATGTATTTAGTGGTATCTTTTTTACGATTGAAAATAAATAGAAAGAAATTTCAAGTTTCATTAGTTTTTCACCAGAAGTAAACACTAGAGTTATTTTTATGCTATTCCATTTATATTGTGATAAAGCAAAATAAATGGCTCTCATAATGATAAAAAAAACAAGCTTTTTAAGGTCAGGCACAAATTGTGAAATAAAGGAAATTGGATTGTATTTGTGGGATGTGGAAATTAAAAATTGTCCCTATGGGCTTATGGTTTTAAAAGAGTCATCTTGCTGGCTCTGTTCCATGGAAAAGTATCACAATGTCACCCAGCAGAAGTGGTCGCTCTTCTCACACAGATGTTGTCTTAATACATTTATACTCAGCATGATGAGCTTTTTGGATGAGTAACTGATCTCCCAGCTGAGGCATAGAGGCAGAGGTAGATAGGCTTCATATATATTTATGTATGTCTAGTGAGTGTGATGTAGTATGTGGTGCATGTGGTTCATGCACATAGGTGTGCAAATGTGTACGTCCCATGCAAATGTGTGCAGAAGCCAGAGGAAGATATTGAGGGTCCTCCTCCATAGCCCTTCTACTTTATTTACCTGAGACAGTACCGCTCAGTAAAATCACAACTCCCAAATTTTCTGTTAGACTGGCTGACCATGGAGACTTAGTCATTTTCCTCTCTCTGTCTCATCTCAGTGCTGGAGTAACAGACATTTGTAACCATGGCTGCACTCACATAGGTATCTGGAATTGAACGCAGGCTCTCATGCTTATGCATTAAGTGCTCTTACCCACTGAGCTATCTGCTCAGCCTCAGTTTTAGATGTCTTAAATAGTTAGAAACAAATAAGCTATCTGTGCGGTGACAGAATATTCAACTGAAAGATCCCCAGTTGATAAGATAACAACTTGAAAGTAACTAAGAATGATAGGAGAATCTAGCCCATTGGATCTAGGAAAATCCATGGCTATTTCATGACAATCACAGAAGTTGTGAAGTTCCCATTTTTTTACTGATTAAGAGGATATTAAAACCCAGTCTTCAGTTTGAATATAGGTACTAAGGGATAAGAAGAAAGCAGGTGTCCAGTAAACACTTTATTTCAGGAAATCCAAATTCATTTATTGACAGGAAGCACTCTTCTGGAGGATTTCTAGTTAATAAATATATAAGAAATCACCCATCTTCAGAAATCGAAATGAAATAACTGATGAAAGTAAAAATTGATGTCAGCAGCATTAGCTGAAGGGCTGATGGAAACTAACACAGAGCTTGATTCTAGGAGAAAGGATGCAAAGAGAAACCAAATGAAGTCAGTATTGATTAGTCATGTTAACTCAAACGATAAACCAGGAAAGATAATTTCACTAACGCTGACTTGAGAAGCTGCTAGCTTTATTTAGGATACTTAGATCTTGGTAATTACTTCAGTCTCTTACAAATGGACATGGGATTCTTGGGTATGATTAGAATCCAAGTAAAATCTACTCAATAATGTTTTACATTGGAGACATAATTTACACTTTTTCAAATGGAAGCCCCAACATATAACTTTGTCTTTAATCTGATTCACTTTGATAACTGGTACCAAATCAGTTCTGTGCAACCCCAAAAAGATCTGGAATTTCCAAGACAACAGAAGTTGATGATGCTTATTTTACTAGATCCCAGCAGTAATTAGTAACTACTGTGCTTTTGTTGCTGAACTGTAGTCATATACAAAGACTTGTCACACATAAATCACATCCACTCTTGTGTGACAAAATATAGAGTTTTTTCGTAATTAACTGAGCTCTCAACTCTGATGAAAGAGCCAAGCTGCTCTTCTAGGCGGGGGAAGACATGCTAATGCTACAGAAAAGGAATTATACAAAAACTCACTTTCTTCTCTGGAAGGTTTGTTCCCATCTTCCTTTCTGGTTGCAGATGTTATTTATAAAACCAAAGGTGAGTATATTTCCGTAATTACTCACCTACACACATCTCCCCCTAGATAGACTGATGCCTAAAGCAGATAACGCCAAATGTCTTTCCCAAGTGAAATAGAAAAGGCAGCTTAATACTTTTCAAAATATTAATATAGAAGGCAAGAAGGAGTGGCACATGCCTGCAATCCCAAAACTTGAGAGAGGAAGGTGAGAGAATCAGTTGTTCAAATCATCCTCAGGTACATACTGTGTTCCAGGTCAGCCTGGGCTCTGTGAGACCCTGTTGCAAATACTAAGGCAATATTGTTGTACAACAAACATTAACTTAATTATAAGATGTTCCAATAATTAATTTCCAGACCAGAAAGCTGGAATAATTTACTAAGAAATGCTTAAATAAATTTAAAATCACAATATACAGAATTATATTACTGATGTCTTTATGAATATAACATGAGTTTAACATTTACATTTCATTTTGCAATGCCTAACTACACTTAATTCCATGCTGTCACAGTATTATTAAGGGACTTATCTCATCAAGTCAATTCTCAGAAAATTTCCCCAATGCTAATATAAATGAATAGCTTAGCATTAAGATTTTCTTATCATCAATTCTTAGTTTAGCTAATTTGAGTGGTTTGATGATATGTAGCCTCAGGATAAAGATGAGCAATTTTATGTCAGGCTATTCCAATTAATTGTCCATTCTTCGCCAATCCTGTGATTAGCAACAATATTAATGAAAGAGGTAACCTCAAGCTGTAGTTGAAAACAATTTCACATGGATTGACTGTGCAACCCTGGAGCCTTAAGAATTGGCTGTCATATGTCACCAGGCTCTCTCTCTCTCTCTCTATCTGTCTCTTCCCTTCCTCTTCCCAGTCCTTATAATATCCATCAAAAGAATTCAGTTGAGACACAGAGAGTGGATTGTAGAAGACAAGGTTTGTTGCAGAATAAAGTGAAGCGTTCAAGGTGTGTAGGCAGACAATGGTTGAAGGGATCATTGTGTCAGTCCACATTTTGACAGGTTGTACACTGTAACATCTCTAAAACAGACAGCTGTTCTAGAGGAGAGGATTCCTCTTCAGCTGACAAGCCTATCTGATTAACTCTGTAGGAGAGGACAGTTGGTTTGTCTTTGTTTTTATCTAAAAATCTCTGGCTGGATAGTAATCTTATGACTTATCAGGTAGAGCAGAAAGTCATGTTTCCATCCAGATCCAGAGATACAAATAATGCTCCATTCTTCTGAACAGTAATTAGAGGCCAGCAGTTCCATTTCTTGATTTTACAAGCTGTTGATTATGAGGGAGGAGTTATATCCCCAATGACCTGCAAGCCTGTAGTTACCTAACTAGCTTCCTAACACCATCCTATATGACTTAAAATCAGTCAATAATATGCTAGATCCAAGATTTGGGAGATTACTCAGTGGTTAAAGTGCTGGCCACACAATTATAAAGACCTGAGTTCGGATCCCCAGCTTCCATGGAAAGGCTGGGCATGGCAATGTGCACTTGTACTCCCAGCACTGGGGAGGTGGAAGACAGATGGATCCTTACCGCTCACTGAGCCTACTTGAGAATTCCAGGTTTAGTGAGAGACCTTGTCTCAAAAAATAACTTGGGTAGCACTTGAGGAAGACATCCAATGCTGAAAACAAGCCTCCACATTCATGCACACACGTATATACACATGCATTTCTATACATACACACACCAGCACACAAACACACACAAACCACATAAACATGTAAACTATTTGCTCATTATTTAAAAAAACATCTGCGGTATTAAATATCACATGCTTGCAGAATGTCTAGCTTACTATAACACAGACAGGGACACCCCCAGAGAGAAATCAAATTCCTGGTCTATTTGTTATCCTGGGTTTCTCTGAAACATCTTCTGGATTCTAAAAACTAATTTTAATATTCTCTCTTTCTCTCCCTCTCTCCCTTCTTCCCTCCCTCCCTCTTATTCCAGTTTTGTCTTACCACAGAATACAGGAAGCTGAACCTCTTATAAAGGATACACAAATTTGGTAAGATAGTAAATCTCTATCTTTTTTTTTTTTTTTTTTTTGTCCTGCTATTTTGTCCTCCTACTTTGCCTGATACAAAATTCTAGAGCATACTGAAGGTTACAAAGAAACTCAGAGATGCCATTTCTTTGTTATCAGTGCTATAGTCTATGAAAGACCAGTGATGTTGGTTAATGTTATGTTTTGAGAAAGGGTTTCACTGTATCTCTCAAGACGGTTTTAAACTTGCAGCACTCTTGCCTCAGCTCCCTGAGTGTTTGGATTACAAGCATAACCAGCTGAGACCATTGTTTTGGACCAGGGTCCTCCACTAGGCCCCTCACACAGAACAAACTGATATGTCTCTTATATGAAATACCATGTAATCAAATTGCACTCTAAAAGATGCTAACTGAGAGAGAAAGGAAGAGGAGGTGGAAGCAAAAGGAAGAAAGGGAGGGAGGGAGGGAGGGAGGGAGGGAGGGAGGGAGGGAGGGAAAGAAGTAAGGAGGGAGGAAGAGAAAGAAGGAAGGCTGACAACTAGGCAACCAGGAGATGATTCAGAGTAATAAGGGAGTCCTGGTATTTTAACACTGAAAAAAGTAATTGAAATGACCAAAGGTAGCCGGGCATGGTGGCGCACGCCTTTAATCCCAGCACTCGGGAGGCAGAGGTAGGAGGATCGCCGTGAGTTCGAGGCCACCCTGAGACTCCATAGTGAATTCCAGGTCAGCCTGGGCTAGAGTGAGACCCTACCTCGAAAAACCAAAAAAAAAAAAAAAAAAGAAATGACCAAAGGCATTTTGTTAGTTGTTTCTTCTTCCCTGGGCTGTGCTTTGGCCTGTTCATCAGAACATCTATTCATATAAGAAAAAAATTAATAAAACAAAATAAACTGTTGTCTTATTCTAGAATGCGAAAAAAGAAACCATTTAGATCTTTCAACTAATTTTTTATACTTTTGTATTCTGATGTCCTTTGACAGCTTTTTGATGAAGATAAATCTAACATAATTCAAATTCTCATTCTTTTGTAGGTTATTATTTCTCCCAGGCTAGAATCTTAAACAAACTATTTGTCTTTGCTGTCATAAACATTTTATCAGTCTTCTGATATGAAGATCTTTCTTCCCAATTCTGGGGAAATTCCTCCTATTCTTTCTTTGGTAATCACTGTTGCCTCTCTGTGGTTTTCAAGAACTGTTAGTCATGTATCTATCTACACATTAATCTTAGTCTCTACTTTTATAAAATGTTCTTTGATGTTTTTTTATTTTTTACTTAAGTCATTGTATGCTAAATTTCTAAAAATTTTCTTCTTATTTGCCAATATTTTGTATATTTCATAAAGTTTTACAATATTATCTGAAATTAGCTGTTATAAGTTTATTTTTATTGGTTTCTTTTTAAATTTTTTATTAATCTAATTCTTTATTAATATTATTATGTTTATTTTTATAATTTATTTTTTTTTATTTTTCTAGTCAGTGAATACATTCAAGTTGGTACCATTGTTAGCCTCCTCCCTGTACTCCCCCCTCCAGCAGGACCGTCCTTGTTGGGGCATATGGGTCATGCACTGTGGGGTTAGCCTTTAGTTTCAGGTAGGAGGAAATGTCTCTGTGTGTTATGACCCAACGTGTGGCTCTGACATTCTTTCCACCCCCTCTTCTGCAAATTTCCCTGAGCCATGTTGGGTTCATATTAGGTCTGCTTCTGTGTTGAGATATTGGCTGCCTCTGTGTCTCTGGATATCTGGTTTGGTAGGGGTTGATTGTTCTCTGTGTCTATCTCCTTCACTGTTGTGCAGGTTCCCAGTTCACCAAGAAAACAGCATTCTTGCACATTTCCCCAATTATTCTTAGTTTCAGCTGGGGCCCTTTTGAGTATGATGCCTTCATAAGAAAGACAGAGAGATCCCAAATCAGTAACCTAACCATCCACCTAAAGGCACTGGAAAAGCAAGAACAATCCAACC
This sequence comes from Dipus sagitta, assembly GCA_036346955.1. NCBI lineage: Eukaryota > Metazoa > Chordata > Mammalia > Rodentia > Dipodidae > Dipus > Dipus sagitta. The sequence goes on from CM070777.1 coordinate 85,034,315, forward strand.
CAAAAAGCTCCAGCTGGAAAGAGATAATTAAGATCAGAGCAGAAATTAATGAATTTGAAACTAAGAAAACAAGTAAGAAAATTGATGAAACAAAAAGTTGGTTCTTTGAAAAAATAAACAAGATTGACAAATCCCTAGCCAATTTGATCAAGCCAAAAAAAAAGAAAAAGAGAGAGACACTTCAAATTAACAAAATAAGAAATGAAAAAGGAGAGATCACAACAGACATAAGTGAAATTGGGAGAATCATCAGGTCTTACTTCAAAAACCTCTACTCTACAAAACTGGAAAATATAGAGGAAATGGATAAATTCCTAGACATATACCATCTACCAAAGCTAAACTCAGAGCAGATTAATCTCCTAAACAAACCTATCACACCCATCGAAATTGAAAAGGTGATAGCAAACCTAGGACCAGGTGGTTTCTCAGCTGAATTCTAGCAAATCTTCATGGAAGAACTGAAACCAATCTTTCTCAAACTATGCCACACAATTGGAGATCAAGGAAAGCTCTCCAACTCCTTCTATGAAGGTACTATCACCCTAATACCAAAACCAGGCAGAGGTGTCACAAGAAAAGAGAACTACAGGCCTATTTCCCTGATGAACTTAGATACAAAAGTCCTGAACAAAATCCTGGCAAACCAAATTCAACAGCATATCAAATCCATTATCCACCTTGATCAAATGGGCTTCATCCCAGGAATGCAGGGGTGGTTCAACATATGGAAATATGTCAATGTAATACACCTCATAAACAAGGCTAACCACAAAAAACACATGATCATTTCGATAGATGCAGAAAAGGCCTTTGACAAAATACAATATCACTTCATGATCAGGTTTTTATTTATTTTTTTATTTATCTGGAGAGAGAGGGGGAGAGGCAAGAGAATGAGAATGCATGTACCAAGTTCTCTTGCTCCTGTGAACAAACTCCAGACACATGTATCACTTTGTGCATCTGGCTTTACATGGGCAGTGGGGAATCAAACTCAGGATGGCAGGCTTTGCAAACAAGTGCCTTCAGCCACTGAGCCATTTCCCCAGACCATGTTCACCTTTTGAAACAAGGTCTCTCACCTGCCCACAATTGATATAATTAGTCTAGACTGGCTGGAGAGTAAGGCCTAGAGATATGTTCATCTTTGGCTCCCCAGAGAAGGAATTCTAAGTTCATCCCCCCCCCCTTTTTTTTTTTAATGTGGATGCTGGGGATTCAACTCAGTTCCTCATGCTTTCATGGCAAGTACTTTATTGACTGCCCTAAGAGCTGGCTGTATATTCTAGAATTTTGATTTTATTTGTGGATCATTCTGTCTAAGTCTCAGTCTTTCTTCTGTATCTACGTGTGTCCTCTATTCTGTGGTACTCTGTAGGCATTCAGGAGCTGGGCACTGGGTGTATTTTCTCTGGAGATATGTGCTTCTTACACTCTGTTCTGGGTGGACCTGTCTTCTCCTTGAGCTCTCTCTCTGTCAAGACATCATTGTGGAACCTGGGTACATGCACTTAGTGTGTCCATGTCAGGGTCCCTAGGTGTCGGAAGGGTGATAAATTCATTTGGGTTTCATACACATATCTTAGCGTTCTAATGTTCCCAAGGTAAGTCACTACATTTTGTAATATGACTGAACTTCCCTGCCATTTGCATGGCAACACCCCAGCAGGGGAGGGCAAGCCATTCCCAGCACTTCTTAGGCTTTCTGTGCTCTGCCTCCTCCCTGTATGCTGGTGTTCTGCTTTCCTGTACTCAGCTTCCTGAATATTCCTGGCTGCTTTTTATTTGCTTGTTTAACTTAACAATAAGCCTCTGTTACCATTTCCAGAAATTTCTAACCTATCATTCATTCTCTTCACTTCATGGGTTTGATTCCCCCAAAAATAAATCTACCAATCACTTAAAAATGAATAAGTAACTCAGTTGTTCTCAATTATTTTAAGCTCAAAGACATTTTTCTGTTTTATCCATTGTCTTCTTTTTGTTTCTCCTTGCCTCTAACTTTTCAGTTACATCTATTTTTGTAATAACTAGAGTTAAAACCACATTATCTTATTTTCACTTTGTACAGAAACCATTGTAATATCCCCGGCTTAAGTAAGTATCTGCAAATAATCACTTCTCAGTCTTTTGGCTAAGATCTAGTATTATGTCTCCAAATGAAAAGGTATTTAAATAAATAAAATATAAATTAATCCAATATTGGCATAGGCCCAACACAGTTGTAGTGCTAAACTACTTTCTGTCAAGTATGCATCTAGATGCAATGGATGAATAAAAGAGGCTATGGAGTGATTTATCCCTCTCAAATTCACACTGTATTTAGGATTAGTATTGTAAAGACAGTATTTAGCATCACATGAAGCTGTTTCTAGAACAAGGCAGTGCTGGTTTTATATACTGTGTTTTACCATACACTGCTCATGGGTGGCTTTAAAAGAGAGGATGATCAATTTTATAACGTAGGGAGAGGGCAGCACTCCCAGTGTGCAAGGGAATGCTAAAGGAGCTGAAGTGTTCTGCAGGCACACAGCCACTGAGACAGATTCTCATTACATTAAAGTAAAAAAAAAAACAAAAAACTATATTTTCATAGTTAAGATCTCAGTCTTTGAAATCCAGATATAGTCTACTGTTCGACAGAGAGAATCACTCACAGATCCATCTTTATAGTGTCTTCTCCTGTCCTAGCAGCAATCTGTAACTTCACCTCAAGTACTATATAAATACTACACAGAGCAAACAGGTCTTCATGTCTTTGTCTGGCTATTTCTGTCTCCCTCTTCCTCCTTCCTTTCATCCCTCCTTTATAGTCTCTCCCTCTCTATGATATTTTACTCCAACTTACCATAGCTGCCAGTAAACATGGAAACTTTCAATATATGTTCTAAGGAGAAAGAGGATTAACTCCTAAACAATAGTTATGGTCAATAAAAAGCTCATTTAAATAATACTTTTGATAAAATATAAGCCAAAGTACCTATAAATATGATGGTTCCAAAAATTGACAGTAATAAATAAGCTGAATTTCTACAGTCCAAGTAAAACATAATTGATACACTAGGTCACCATTTACAACTCAAAGTCATCATTGCCCAAAACGTCTACTAATTAGATGTCTCATTTTGCATCATCACAGCATTTCTTCCTAAATTCCATTTAATTCCCATCCAACTATCCCTTTAGATAAATATAACCCTTATTTGGCTATTATTCTATAGCTAGTTCTGTTGTGTCTCATGATTTGAAAATAGAAAAATGTAAACTTGGAGGGCAGGGCTAGGGAGAGATGTTCTTACTACATAGCTCAGGCTGACTTGAAACTCTAATTTCCCCTGCTTCCACTTCTAGACAATGGGTATTGCCAGTGTATTCCATCACACCCTGCACAATTTTTAAATCTTTTCAACTTTTATGCTTATATTGTTTTTGCTTACTGATAGGAGACAGAAATTGGCCAGGCAGTCAGGGTAACAGAACCTCAAAAATGAATGTTTTTCTTAACTAAAAGCAGGAAATGTTACTAAGATTGCAAAATCATGGATGTTACAATCTCCTGGAAAGATTTCTAGATTAAGTTTATACCCTTCCTAGATAACAGAGTCTGACCCTTACCTAAGATTACTAGAAAAGCTATAAAATCTGATCTTTTTAATAGTAACCTGAAGAGCTGGTCTTCCTCATGTAGTTAGTCCCTGTAAAAACCTAAATCTGATTTTCAAGATGGGCTTTCGCCACTGGGCCAGAGCTCCAAGCTGCTTCTCTCTCTATGTTCTAGGTTTAAGTCCTCCTTCAATTCTTCCTTCTAAAGGTTTAAGCTGTGATAAAATCTTTTTGAACCTTATTCTGTGGTTTGTGGATTTCATTCTTTAAATTCAAAGGACAAGTATCTAGAAATACCTCAAATCATTTTGTGCATTGGTATACAAGGAACCCAAAATTCATGTATCATCACTACCATGTGATACTGTTGAAAACAGGTGATCATTTTTTCTATTTTTTGGTATGTAAAATGCAATTTATAGGATTTATTAAAATTTTAACATAACACCTTCAAGGTTGCTTACCTTATTATTTGCAATAATAAAAGTTTGTTTAAATGGTATTCTGATGTTTAGAGACAAAAATATTTTCAAAGAAATAGAATAAAATTATACTACAGACACTAGATTGCAAATTACATTACTCCATTTTCTATTGCAGTAATAAAATACCATAGGCCAGGTGAGTGATATGGAAGAAGGTTCATTTTGATAGAGTTTTGGAGAAGGCACATCAGGTTGTGGCTTTCTAGCAAAGGCCAGAGGAAGCCCAGGGCATGAGGGGTATTCAATTATGGGGGCTCCACTATGATGACCTTATCTAAACCTCATCCCTTCCACAAAACCCCACCTCCAAACAGTAAGGTCAGATTAAATTTTATTCTCTCTATATTTTTCAATGGGGATTGAATTTCAACCCATGAAGCCTTGCTTGGATGCACACTCAAACCACATTCAAACCATAGCACAGGCTAAAATTATGGGGAAATGACTTGCCTAGGGGAAATGTAAAGAAATGTTTAATTCCATTCAAGTCCAGTTTGGTGAACCAATTAATTTATTGGGATTACTTACAGAGAAGCATGATGATTCAAATGCAGCTAGCAGTTAGGGTGGGTCACTTCTTACAATGTCCTACTCAGTGTCAGCTGAAGTGTACCCTACCCCCAGTCAGCTCAGTATCAGGCAAAGAGTACCCTACCCCAGGACTCTGGGATTATCTAGCACCTGGCAAGACCATGTGCAACTGGGACAGGTGCCTGGAATCTTAGGCAAAGGACTCATTTCCTTCTCCCTCCTTCCAGGAGGTAATGTTAACAATTTCATTATCATTATTACAGACATAGTATTGCTCTTCTCATCTCACTGCCATAACTGCAGACAAGGTCTCCTGTAGGGTTCTATAGTCAATCCGGTTCATGATTGAGATTGTCTTGCCACACCCAGAGGAAATGATGAATCATTCTGACTCAATCTTAGAGTTAGGAGCCATTTTATTGTTACATCAAGATAAGTTTCATTTCTGCTTACTATGAGACTTAGGTATCTGTTAGGTCTAACTGTACCTTGACTACCTGCCTGGAACTCCCCACCCCTAGAAATTCCTGGAACCTCAGTTACCCCCACTCTGATAATGCTTTACCTCATATGCTCCCAAGATATCAGGTCAAGTAATTGTGAACTGCTATTTGCTTCTATATTCTGCTTTCCACGTTCCCGAGTGGAAAGCTCTCAACCATACAGTTTGTAAATTATAAAAACCTGCCTTCTTTTTTGCTCAGGGCTGCTCTCTTAAGCCCTGCCTTTGGGTGAAACAGCCAGCTGGTCAGCTTCCATGTGCACAATACAGCTTGCTTCAATGTGCACACCCGGGGTCAAGATGCCTCCTCAGGAGGGGCACACCTGGAGACATTCCAAGGCTACAAGATGTAGTATGACCTGTGCACAGGTAAATGCCAAGAAGAATCTACTTCCACAGGGAAGCAGAAGTTAAGGTACTGTACCTGGTGAATTTTGTGAACTGGACTTTACTGAAATTAAACCAGGACTATATAGATAATAAAACTTGCTGGTTTTGTCAACACTGTTTCAGGTTGGGTAGAAGCCTTTCCATCCAAACGGAAATGGCTCAGATTGTAGCTCAGAAACTACTAATATAGATTATTACCAGATTTGCCATTACCTTGACTTTGGGGTCCAACAATGGCCTCAATTATCTCAATTAATTTCAAAGACTCTTAATATAAATTGGAAACTATGCTGTATATAGCATCCTCAGAGCTCAGGAAATATAAAATGGATAAATAAAACACTAAAAGAAACTCTAACTAAATTTATTCTTTTTTGCTTAGGGCTGTTCTCTTAAGCCCTGCCTGAGTCAGTGGTCTCTTCTTTGAATCATGGGTTTAACAGAAATAGTTACATTACAATAGGAACCTAGATAGTGGCATAGATATGTAGATTATTATGCATGTAGAGTGTTCATGTGACTATGTATATGAGAGAGACAGAAACATAGAGAGATACAAAGGAAATTCCTAGAAAAATTGGATCAATTAAATGTGGAGTCCTTAAAGTGCATTATTTGGGCTGGACAAATCCAAAGATTGAATGGAAGGATTTCAAACTTTTGTGTAAATTACCAATAATTGTAAAGACACAAAGCCAAAAATAAATGTAAGCAGTCAACATTTTATCTGGCTAAAACTATTTAAAGGTTGGTTCCTAGTAAGTTATATCTTATGCAAAGAGGGCTGTACTCCTAATGAGCTGTATCCAAATGGCTAATCTTGAGGAAAAATAACTTATATTATTAAAATTTACTACTTAACAAGATATTTAGGGGTACATCTGTTTCCTCAAATATAAGCTTACATAGGAACCCCACAGTGATAAGATTATATAACTACCTCTTTAACTATAACTTAATGATAAGAGAACTCCCTCCCCATCTCAACAGTGTGATCCTCTCTGGGAGCTTACCCACTGCTCTCTTACACTGTACTTCAATAAATTTGCTGTGTTATTTTGTGTCCTTGGAGATTTCTTTAGGCTTTGTTTGTTTGTTTGTTTGTTTTCCCACTTACATTACCAGCCTCCTACTGCGATTTAAGCAGAAAGGCCTACTTGCAAGTACAGAAGCACTTTACAGAAGACATGCCAAATATTAGTATTTGATTTCAAAAATGAGTGGGAGATGCCAAACTATCATTTTTTTAATGTGAGAGAGAGCAGGTTGCATCAGGCACCCATTCCATCCACTGACAGTAACTAGAAAATCAAGAGGAAAGCAGCATTTAAGCCTGGGTGGGGGGATGTTCACGGGGTACAGAGCAATGATGAAGACCTGTGTGTGGAACCCAGAACTCCTGTAATAGTGATGCATCTGTAATCTCAGTGCTAGAGAGGTGGAGTAAAGGACTCTGTGGAGCACACTGGCCAGAGCAATTTAAGGATGGAAAAAGGTTTATTGTGGCTTATCATATTGAGGCGCACATCCTATCATGGCAGGAAAGTCATGGCAGCAGGAGGAGGAGATCAGGTGGTCACAATGAACCCAGAGACAGGAAGAAGACAAACAGGAAGTGGACCTGGCTATAAAATCTCAAGGTCCATCCCCAGTGACTCACTTTCTCCAGCAAGGCTCCAGCTCTAAAGGTCTGACCACTTTCCTAAAGAGTGCTACTCACTGAGGACTAAGTGGTCAAACACATAAACCTGTGGGAGACATTTTATATCCAAACCACAACAAACACATTCAAAGCAAATCAGTGATTTCTAGATTCAGTGAGATGCCCTCTCTCAAAGAATAAAGGGGAAACCAACTGAGGAAGACCCCAGTGTCAATCTCTGGCCTACACACACACACACACACACACACACACACATATCTGAACTGCACACATACAAACACTTGTGTATAGTGTGTGTGTGTGTGTGTGTGTGTGTATTCACACATATGTGCAAACAAAACAAGTTTAAAAATACATGAGGCCAGGGGTGACGCATGCCTTTAAACCCAGCACTTGGGAGGCAGAGGCAGGGGGAGTACTGTGAATTCAAAGCCATCCAGGGACTACATAGAGAATTCTGATTAAGCCTGGTCTAGAGCGAAACCCGACCTCAAAAAACCAAAAAAAAAAAAAAAAAAAAAAAAAGAAGAAGAAGAAGAAGAAGAAGAAGAAGAGATTGCTCTGTGGTTAAAAGGCACTTGCTTGCAAAGACTGATGGTCAAGGTTTCTTACTCAGTACCCACGTAAAACACAAAGTGGTGCATCTTTCTGGAGTTTGTTTGAGGAGGCAGGAGGCTATGGCACTCCCATTCTTATTTTCTCTCTCTCCCTCAAATAAATAAATATGGTATTTTAAAAAAAAATACGTGAAATATGTTTGAAGGTGGCATAGTACTGCTGGGTGAGCAAGAACTAGAAAGACTACAAGGCAGACAAAATGCAATGAGGAGTTGATTCTGCAGCTGCTTTTGCTGCAAAGCAATTGTCAGTTGTTATGCCCAGTTCTCGGCATCCCCAGTGACCACCAAGGAGAACCAAACATGTATGCAGGGGCAAGGAGCTTTATTTCAGGCTTAAGATCGGTCTCTTGACTTCACCAATGCAGTGGATCCGTACAAGAGCCCCGAGTAGTGGGAGGGTAGGGTTTTTATAGGGATTTGAACATAGAAGAAAGGGATGGGTACATGATTGGTTGATTTAAACAGTGTACTCTTCTGGTTGGCTTAGGATTTTGGCATGCGAAGTTGGCGGGCTGGGGCTAGGGGAATTGAACTTATCTATGACTACAGAAATGTATGGCATAATCAGTTTCCAGTAAGTGTTATACCCATCCTTACCGGAAAATAAAAACTTGGACCTTGCTGGGAAACAGAAACTTAGGCCTACTGAGGACTCTGAAGCCTGTCATGGCATCCATCTGGTTCCTGAGTCCTTCACAGTTCTGGCATGAACAGGTGAGTAAACAACAGAATTTTCCCTTCAAAGCACTGCGACAGGGAACAAGCAGCAAGAAGATCCTCTGGCAGTCTGGACACCTCAGTCACAGTCTCTTCTTCCGTAGGCCATTTGCCACATCTAGGGGTTAAAAGAGGTGATTTATGGACATCCTTAGCAAAAACCCTCTGAAATGCAAAGTAGAGTTTTCAGTGCTTTCAGGAGGCAAGGATTTGGCTTTATGATCCATAGCAGAAGTCTAAGGGGTGGGGGTGTCACAAAAAAATTCTCCAGGCTCTCAGATGCAAATCATCAGAGGGCCAAGGCAAATAAATTCTTGTACAGAGCCTTGGTGTACATCCACTGTTAGCTGAGTGGAGATGACAGCAAGTTGCCTCCAGACAGATCATTATTCTCCAAATAATAACTTGAAAACAAAACAAGTGAACACCTGTGATTCTGAGAGAGGCTGCATCAGACCACTTTCTGGCTTGACCTGCCATGGCAAGTAGCACTGGAAACTTCTCTTTCCTCATTAGGCACCACAATGAGGCATGAAGGGGCCATCCGCACATGCTGGGGGAAATGTGATCAGACTACTTGCTTCTCCAAGTAGGAGAATATGGGCCCTGTTCAAACGTTCTATGAACATGACCTCCCTCGAGTTTCTTGGAGAAAATGGGATTTTAGGACAAAATTTTAATAAGCCTTCTTCACTACATTGTCTGTGTGTCATGTCTGCCAACAGTCAGAAATAATAGTTATTGTAAATGGAGATGTTTATTCATAATGAGAATGGGAAGAAATGTGCTTTCCAAAATAAACTTTCTGGTTCATGAAGGCCTATATGGCCATAACCTTATATTTTTTTGAGATAATGAGACTGAACATGTTAAAGACATTTAAGATATAAAAGTAAGAAAGGAATTAGTTGAAAAGTAAAAGGGGTTTACTGGGAGTTGGAGGCCAATAGGAGAGGACAATGGGGCTGAATAGGATCAAAATACTTTATATACAGGTACACAACAATAAAGTTTTTTTAAAAGAAAGGAAAAGAAGCACATAAACTCCCAGGTAAAACTGAAAGTAAAATTCTAGTTTTATTTAAAAAAATTTTTTGTTTGTTTATGTTGTAGTTTTCACAGTTGTAAAATAGTGTCTCAAAAACATGTTGATAGTAATCAGTGTTTGTTTTTATGCATGTTTGTAGGTATAGGTGTAGGGATGTGTGTGTGTGTGTGTGTGTGCACGCATGCACATGGAGGCCAGAGGACAACCTTAGGTGTCTTCCTCAAGTACCATCTACCTCTATTTTTTAAAACATTTTATTAACAACCTCCATATATATACAACTATACCCTGATCGTAATCTCCTGCTACCACCCTCCTTTGACCCCACTTCCAAATTCCTCCTCCACTGACACCTTCTTTCCATCTTATCCCTATTCTATTCTGATTATATCAATCTGTGTCCTCCTACTATATAAATATTTGGGTAGAACAGCTACTGTCAGGCCATGCATGCAAGAGACACTTTGTGTCTGGAAGATAGCATTCCAAAACTTTCCTTCCTAGCCTTTGGCTCTTAAAGTCTTTCTACCACTACTTCCTGAACCTTGGAAGGTGAGATAGATATCATCCACTTCTGTTGAAATATTGTCTCTTTTGGTCTGGATCTAACCATTAGGCTAGACTAGCTTGCCAAACCCCAGAAATCTACTTGTCTCTACCTCCCCAGCACTAGGTTTACAAATGTGTGTCAACATACCCAGTATTTTTATATGGTATCTAGGGATCCAACTTAGTTCCTCATGCTTATGAGACAAGCTTCTTAAAGACTGAGATATGTTCTCAACCTCGGTTATTATTTTTTATTGTGCTGGAATTCAAACCCAGAACATTATGCATGCTAGGCAAGTATTCTGCCATTGAGTTACACCTTAGCCAAGTCATCACTATACAAAATAGGGCTTCTTAAATATTGTCCATTTGTGATACTTTATGTCAGAGAATTTTTTTTTCTTTTTATAATCTTTTTATTAATTCATTTTTTATTATGGACATATTTAGTATGGATACGTCATGCATTGGTACCATCCTTTCCTTCATCCTGCCACCATTCCACAGAGTGCCCTCCTCAGTGGGGTTGCATGTATTCCCCATGGGGTTGTGGGTTATGCATTTGGAGAGCAGTAGTCAATTACTGGGGGAGGTAATGCCTCTGGATATGATGCCCCAACCGGTGGCTCTTACAATCTTTCCATCCACTCTCTACAAAATTCTCTGAGCCATGGTAGGCATATTTTAAGTCTACTTCAGTGATTAGCAGAGAAATATTTTATGTGGCCCCAAATATATAAATACATATAATAGGAGTGCAAATCAAATATTTGCTGATAATAAAACTTTAAAAGAGTATTTTAAAGTATTTTTGGTACACACATCATTAAGTAGATAAAGCCAAATAATGATAGATGAGCTTGTTTACTTTTTTTTTTTTTTTTTTTTTTGGTTTTTCAAGGTAGGGTCTCGCTCTAGTCCAGGCTGACCTGGAATTCACTATGGAGTCTCAGGGTGGCCTCGAACTCTCGGTGATCCTCCTACCTCTGCCTCCCAAGTGCTGGGATTAAAGGCGTGCGCCACCACGCCCGGCTTGCTTGTTTACCTTTTATAGAAAGAGTCAAATCTTGGCTGAATATTTGATATTCTAAGATTATGAACATCTTTAGCATTTTTCCAGATTTTATTGATATTCTAATTTAATAATCAGCAATGCTAAGAATGGCACACCACATAAATATGGACACAAAATATATGCTTAAGACTATTTAAGAAAATGTGAGAAATTCCTTTCTAATTCCAAACTAAAATTCATTTAAAGTTATTTTTTTATGAAACTCAGGTTAGCAATTCAAGCAGATTTTTCTTAATCAAACATGTTAGCACACTACAATCCAAAGATATACTAATTTGGTATTTATATGCTGAAAAATAGTGGTGGAAATATTAAGAGTCTTTGCTTTCTTGGGAGGGGAAGATTGCTTAATGGGTAAGGCACTTGCCTGCAAAGCCTAACAACCCAGGTTCCAGGTTCAATTCCCCAGTACCCACATAAAGCCAGATGCACAAAGTGGCTAGAAGCCCTGGTACATTCACCTCCCCCACTCCATCCTCTCTCGCTCTCTCTCTCTCCTGTTTCTCTCTACATGCAAATAAGTGAACAAAAAATAGTTTGCAAAAAGTCATTGCTTTCTGTAATTAAGCCATTGTATTTCTATAAGAGCAGATAATTTTGTATGTACAGTAAAAGCACTTGAATTAATAGCATGCAACAGTCTTGAAACTGAGATGCTTCAGGCAGCTTTCATTGGTGGAGAGTGGCATGATAGCACACGAAGCACAAAATTGCACATCATATGTTGAGAACCAAGACTGTAGTGAGGTCACATGATATAACATGGGCAAGAGTTTCCAGAAACACCTTAGAGTCATTACATGCTTTGTTAATTTTGGATCATTATGTATCAAGAAAATTTAGACTATTGCCCAAATCTCATGGCCCCCATTCAGTATATAATCCCCATATTGGGCCATGACCCATAGTTTAGGTGTAAAGCACTAGAAAATATAGAGTTTAGACAATCTCATAGATAAAACCTAGTAACATGACATGTGCTTTGAGTCTAAGGCATTGATAGAGAAGTGGGATTTAGTGATGCAAGGAGAATGGCCTTTTCAGAGAGCAAATGGGCTAGAGACAGAAAAGGATTTGATGTAACACACATCAATGAGAACGTGCTGAGTTATACTGAGTAATCATCCACCCCCACAACTCAAGGGGTTGAAATCATGCAGATTTATTTCTGATCCACACCACATATCACCATGAGCCAGCTTCAGTCCAGTTGTCTTTTCAGGTATCAGATAGCACAACATCTAGTATTTTAAAATAGTCAGGGCACTGGGCAAGAGTTCAAAGGATTTACGAAAGAACACTTGGATCTTAAGACTCGCATTCTGGACACGATGACATTGAATGAGATCCCATACACGCTACACTTCCAAATGTTGGTAGGGAAGTTTAATCCTACCAAACCAGAAGACTTGGATTGTGGGAGTAGCCTTGAATTAGTTATTTTTCTTGCTGTAATGATAAAATGTCTGACAAGAGGCAAGTTAAGGGAGGAAGGATTATTTTGGCTAATAGCTTGAATGGATCATCATGGTAGGGAAGGCATGGTGTCAGGAACATGATGCAGCTAGTCACATTGTATTGGTAGTCAGGAAGCAGAAAACAATCAATATAGGTGTTCAACTAGGTTTCTTCTTTTAACTTCTGGTCTAGATGCACAGTCCATGAAGTTGTACCACCCACAGTCAGCATGGGTCTTCCCACCTCAGTTAACCTAATCTAGAAACTCCCTCATAAACATTCCCAGAGATTTGTCTTCTAATTGAACCAAGTTGACAACTGAAATCATCACAAGCCCTAATGTTCACCATAACAAAAATCCATGTGAGTATTGCTGATATAATGACAAAAGGGCCCAAAATATCACAGTTATATCACATTAACCACTGGAAAGAAAATGATCATATATTGATTTCATAATGGCTAGAAAGCACAGCCATAGGCCCTCTTGAGCTATTAACATGATTTCTCCCCCATTTCAGGTGAAAATATGGGGTTCAGAATAAGTGATCTTGAGGCTCAAGATTGTGCACTGAAAGCATGCATTTAGCTTTCAGACCTGGTGGTCCAGAAAATGAAAACACAGAGAAAAAGAGAATAAATTTGTTACTGGACAGCGAAAAGGAGGTATTGCAAATGAGTGGTTTGATGAGTTTCTCAGAAAATTGTGGATAAAACAAAGGAGTGAATGCACAGGCTCACTCTACAGGCTGGAGATGGTAGTTGTGGCAAGGCGGAAGAGTCATTAGAGCTGAATCTATGGAACAGTTGCCCAAGCTGCTCATTCAGCATCTTCATTCACACTCCTGAATGCAGGGCACCTGGGAAGCACAACGTCTCTCACAAGTCACTCCTGGAAATCCACGTTCGGAAGAAGGTGACTGTGTTTCTAAGGAATGCTAAATTACCATTTGTGGGTGACTGAGGCCTCTCTTCCAGTGGGCTGGTCAGGAAGGGGCTGATACCTACCTACCTACTCCTTGTCATGTACCCAGCAGTAAACGTGCTCGTCACCATGCCACATATAAAGCACAGCGTTCTCCATAACCCAGTGGCCCAGTGACCTAGTGTGGCAGGTAGAGGGACAAAAGGGCACCATCGCTTCATCAGCATCACCATCATTGTAATAAAATAATCACTAAACACAAGTGTGCATATATGATGAATAAATGATTTCTGACAGATTGTGGATCCCATTCAGTAACAGACAGTGGATGAAGCCAGCCTAAAAGAGAATAGCAAAAAGATCAGCTTTATGAAAAATTTAATTTTTAAAATGGAAAAGTCTGAATTAGATTCTGTGATGATTAATCACAGTTGTCTGCTTGGCAAATCTAGAATTACCATGGAAACAAATCCCTGGGAATGTTTTGAGGGATTTTTTAGATTAGGTTAATTGAGGTGGGAAGACCCACACTAACTGTGGATAGTATCATTTCATGGGCTGCGTTCCTATACTGCATTCAAAGCTAGCTGAGAACCAGCACTCATTACTCTACTTCCTGACTGTGGGTGCCATGTGACCTGTTTCCCCTACTCTTTTTGCCATATTCTCCCCATGAAGGACTGTTCCCTTTGAATTTAAGCCAAAATAAACTCTTCCTTCCTTAAGTTGCTTTTGTCAGGTATTGATCACAACAATAAGAAAAGTAACACAGATCTGCAGCAGCAACAGGCTTTTCATGTACCACACTCAGGGTCAGAAAGATGTATCAGTTCAATTGCAGTAGGAGCCCCTCAAGCCTACAACCCAGGAAGCTCCCCATTTTAACACAGAGCAGAACAAAACACATGTTCTGTGTGGACAGGCCATTCCTGTGCAGAGTTGTTTCTCCTGCCAAATGCACTAGTCACATTTTTCATTGTGTAGCCTCCAGGAATGAGTGGTAGGATCAAGATGAAAAAGTACTCCTGGAAAAGTCCCTCCAAACAGAAAGGCCACTATCACAAAGGTTTCTACGCATAACACTGCTTGCATCAGCATCCAATAGAAACACAGAGCCACCCATAGTTCTTATATCACAGATGGCACTGAATACAAGACACTACTTTTATAAAAGATAGAAGAGCCTAGACAGCCAGCGAGGGAATAATGAGACATCTGTCAAATCATCAATGAAAAGAAGTCATTGTCATCTAAACAAAGATGAGGCAGTGTCATTGCAGCCAGGGGCCTGGGTCACACAGAAGATTCTGGAAACCATTGTGGGTATAACCGTTGGGCCTGAAGCCATGGGGGAAAAAAGAGAAAAACTGTCATAAATACCAGCATAAGCAAAAGGATTGCTCTCCCTGGATTCTGACCTTGATCCCTGACAGTGTAAATCTTTTCATCAGAAAAGCAGGAAGGCATGGAACCCTGCAAAGTGGCAAAGTGGCAAAGAGGAAGGTGAAGTCAGACACAGCTCCAGGCAAATAGGCCCAGAATTGGCACCCATAACATGGATATTTTCACACTTTGCACCAGTGGCTGTAGTAAATGTTTAACATAGGCTATCTCATTTAATTAATATAAGTCAATAAAGTAGGTTTATTATTGTTATTGTTACTATTGTATTTATTATTATATATGTATTATTATCATTATTTTATAATTATTAAGTTTATCATTGTTATTCCCTTGTGCAGGTAAGAAGTCTATATAAAGTTAGAATGGCAAACTAAAGAGTAACAATTAGAGGCTTCTACAGTTATCAATTGGAAACATTTACATTAGAAAAATGAATATCTAGAGCCAGGTGTGGTGGCACTAATCCCAGCACTCAGGAAGCAGCGATAGGAGGATCGCCATGAGTTTTGAGTTTGAGGCTACCCTGAACTGCATAATGATTTCCAAGTCAGCGGGGCTAGAGTGAGACCCTACCTTGAAAAAACAAAAAAAGAAAAGAAAACTGAATAGCTAAATGCAACTTCCTGGTTGATTTTATATTTATCTTTTTATGTGTGTATGTGTGGGATGTGGTTGTATGCTTGCATGTTTGTGTGTGAGTGCATGTGTACATGTCTATGTGGAAGCCTTCTTCAGTCACTGTCCACCATATTCTTTGAGTCAGGATCTCTGGCTGCACATACAGCTCACCAAATTGGCTAGATTTGCTTTCCAGTGAGCCCCAGGGATCTACCTGACTAGTTCTGGAATCACAGCTGTGTACCTCCTTACCCAACATTTACATGGATGCTGGGAACCTGAACACATACCCTTATGAACAACCACTTTACCCACTGAGTGATCTCCCTGGATCCATTTACTTTGTGTGTGCATGGTATGTGTGTGTGTGCATGTCCCAAGTTGCTTTTGTAGTAAGGAGTGAGGAAAGATAGTTGGGGGAGCTAACCTCACAACCCTAGAATTCATGTTTTTACATTATATCACAGTTGCTTCACTAGGACAGACCTGGAAACAATTCCTCTGGAGTTTCCTTGGCCATCCCCACTCACTGGACATGGGAAGAATGGCAAGAAGCCCCAGGGGAATATATTAACTTGGACCTCAAGTACTTCCTGAGGAGTCAACTTATGAAGAGATAGTAGAAGTATGGGTCCTAAATAGGATTCTCTGAGATCTTGCTGGCAATTTTTTTCTGTGAAGGGTTTGAATAACTGTTGGGCCCTGAAAGGCCCAGGTGTGAGGCCTAGTGGAACTTCCTGAGCCTAGCTAAAGTTTGGAGACCTGTCTCTGGCCAGCTAGGACTCAGCAAGACTCCTAATGGCTTCTTGCCTGCTACTTCCACATAGGAGTTGGAATTATCATTTCAATAGTCACAGTTTACTATTGGCCCTTACCTCTCCACCCATCCTAGAATCCCCGCCTTCATTCTCAACATTATGTAGGCAACTGCTCATAGCAATAAATCGAGTTCCTGCTTCGACAAGACTCCTGACTCAGTGTGGTTTTTCTCCAGTGGCCAGAAGAGGTCTGAGTCGTCAGACGCTCATCTCCTCCTCAACCGCTTGGGAGGAACCAGCAGACCTGGTCCTTCCCTCAGCACTACCTGCCCCTGCCGGTGAAGCCCGGCAAATAACTGACTGTTTCATGTGAGAAGTGCATACAGGATAAATAATGTAATCAGGTGATATGCTTGGTTTCATTGAATGTATCTAGTCAGTGATAAAGCAATTGACATAGAATTATTTTGTAAACTAGAAATGCACTCTTTCTTTCCTTCAATGCACACCTGATATAATCTAAATAAAATCTCATTGTGACAGTCCAACACATTATCATCCAAGTACACTAGATGCACTGTGCTGGGACTCAGTTAATTTCTCCATTTCATTTCTTCAAAAGGGAAGGTGATGAAATATATAAGGCTGTCAATCCTATGTCATTTAATCTCCAGTCTATTTACCACAGTTTGTGCTCCCCCCAAAAAAATGTTGGATTCACCTTGGTGCCTTTGTTTCTGCCTCCTCCTCCCTAGGAAAAGCAGGTTCCATAAGGAAAGATTGTTAAGCTAGTAACACAGACATACTCTAGTTAGTGCTAACAAAGGAAGTCTTATATCCTGCTGGGATTGGTCTCAGAGACATAAAGCCCCCCACCAAGAAGCAGAGTAAAGTCCAAATGACACTTTTAGAGGATGTGTGAGCCAAGCATTCAAAGGGGGAGTTCTGATTCCTGCACCTGTGGATGTAGGGGGATGCCTAGGACTCCTGGTTCATAGGGAGCTACTCATTGTCGAATGTTCTGTTGCCATCTAGAAACTCTTAACATATGTCTTTTGGAATATATTCATTGTGCACAGTGATGAGTGTCATATGAAAACATTCATTCAACCATTGCATGTGGCTTAACCATATCCATGCACTGCTACCTTTTCCCATTCTCCTCCCTGTGGTCCACTTCCTTTCCTGAAATAGTCCCATTTCCACTTTCATATCACATATATGTATGTATAGGGATGTAGGTTTTTTTTTTTTTAACTTGTGTGTATACATAAAGTCTAAGATCCACATATGAGAGAGAACAAATGTTATTTGTGTCTGGTCTGTATTGATTCATGTGACAGACTCCAGTTTCATTTCATCTATCTTCTACAAAAGGCGTAAGCATGTTCTTACTAATATCTGAATAATACTGCATTATATAACAGATTTTACTTATCCATTCATCTTGTGATAAAGATCTAGGTTGGTTCCATATTTGGCCATTAATATAAAGAGAATAGTGCCACAAAAAGCATAAATTGGCAAGCACCTGTGTATTATACTGATTTGATTCCTTGGGGTATTGTGGTTTGATTTAGGTGTCTTCCGCAAACTTAGGTGTTCTGAATGCTAGGTTCCCAGAAGATATAGATTTGGGAGTTAACACCTCCTGGAGGCAGTGTATTATTGGGATGGGCCTGTGGGTTTTATAGCCAGTGTAATCTTGCCAGTATTTGGCACAGTCTCTTGTTCCTATTGTCCACCTTATGTTGGCCAGGGGGTTATGTCCACCCTCTGCTCATGCCATTGTTTTCTTCTGCCATCATGGAGCTTACCCTCGAGTTTTTAAGCTAAAAATAAATCATTTTTTCCCAAAAGCTACTCTTGCTTGGGTAATTTCTGCCAGCAATACAAACCTGACTGCAAAAGTATTATTGGTACCAAGGAGTGGGGTTGCTGCTAGACACCTGACTGTGTGGCTTTTGCCTTTTGGAGCTGATTTTCAAGAGGAATGTGGAAGGATTTGAAACCTTGGCCTAAGAGACACCTTACAGTGCTGTAAATACAGCTTGATGGGCTATTCTGGTCAGAGTTGCAAGACCTGAATGTAGTAAGAACTATAGACTTATGAGGTCTGGTTTGTGAGGGTAAGAAAGAGTTTTTCTTGGATTGAGCTAGAAGCAGTTTGTGTGAGACGCTTGCTGTTATGGCCCTGTCCTGAGAAGTTATGCAAGGTTGCTTTGCATAGAAACAGACTGGTGTGAGCAGAAGGATATGGCACAGAAAAGTGAAATCTTTAGGCTGAAATTGCTGCCTGTTCAGGTGAAATTGAGAAATTGAGATTGGGCCAGCTGACCTGCATTAGGACAAAAGAAAGAATGCACTCTTTTGAATGGGCTTGAATGCCAAAGAAGTGTCCTGTTCTTCAAAGTCTGCTTTATTCCCACCCATCCCCACCGGGATTAACAAATTAGCACCCTACCTGGTATTGTTGAGTATAAGAAATGCAGGAAAGAGAGGGTCATTGAGTTTGCATTGTGGTCTTGTTTTTTGTAAACAGCCATGGGCAGCATGTAGCAGTTTTGCTGGATGCCTGCATGGAAACCAGATGGAGCCAACAAGATGAACCATGGATTGCAGTGTGTTTATTCTGTGCCGTTATGGGTGTTTTTTTTTTTTTTTATAGGAATTTTGGTATTATGGCTCAGTTAAAAGACATTGGACTATTGGAATGTTTGAACATCATTGGAATTGATAAAAACCATGGGCACTTTTAAAGTAGTATGAATGCATTGTATTTTAAATCATGTATGGTTATCAGTTTATGGGTGCTGGGGCAGAATGTGGTGATTTGATTCAGGTGTCCTCCATAATCATAGGTGTTCTGAATGCTGCATTCCTAGCTGATAGAGGTTTGGGAATTAACACCTCCTGGATGCAGTGTATTGTTGGTACTGGGCTTATGGGTTTTATAGCCAGTTTCCCATTGCCAGTGTTTGGCACAGTCTCCTGTTCCTATTGTCTACCTTATGTTGACCAGGATGTGATGTTCACCCTCTGCTCATGCCATTGTTTTCCCCTGCCATCATGGAGCTTCCCCTTGAGTCTGAAAGCCAAAATAAATCCATTTTTTCCCAAAAGCTGCTCTTGGTCGAGTAATTTCTGCCAGCAATGTGAACCTGACTGCAACAGGTACATTTCTAGAAGTTGTATTCTGGATTTAGTAGTTCTGTTGTTAGATTTTTTAGGAGACTTCATGCTGATGTTCACAATGTCTAGACTAATTTACATTCTCACCGGCAGTTTATAAGGTTCCCTTTTGTCCACATTCTCACCAGCATTTGCTGTTATCCATCCTCTTGATGACTGCCATTCCATCAGAGGTAAAGTACTTAACATTTTTAAAATATAGGTCTCTACACTTTCGTTTTCACTGGGTCCTACAAATTATTATTTTCTTTTAAATTTTAATTATTTATGTATTTGCAAGCAGAGAGAAAAGAGATAAAGATAGAGAGAATGGGTGTGCCAGGGCCTTTAGTCACTGAAAATGAACTCTAGATGCTTGTGCCACTGTGCATCTAGCCTTATGTGGGTACTGGAGAATCAAACTCATGTTGTTAGGCCTTCCAGGCAAGTTCCTTAGCCACTGAGCCATCTCTCCAGCTCCAAATTGTGTGTTTGATCCTAAATTTCAGGTGCTGGTACAGAATGGAGTTAACACCATGTGGGCAGGACAGATGGTGTAAAGAGTAGTGATGAACAGAAAGTACAAAAGTAGAAAAAGACCCCAGGAGATACTAGTCTGGATGAATCTACTTGGACTGAAAAGAAATTGTTTCACATGGACTTCTAATACTGCATGTGATTATGATGGTGTGACATTAAATTAAAGCCTTCTGGTGAAGGACAGGATCATTTGTCCTGATATTGAATCCCTAGTCTGTGAGTATAGACTTCTTCAGCTCATGGTAACTGTCATGTCAATTCATTGAACTTAGGCTAATTTATCTATTATTTCTGTTTTACTTTACACTTGATATTTATTTTCATTTCTTTTCAAATTTTATTATTGTGCTATTTGACATTATTTGTCAAATATGTCATTTCACATCTTTGTCAAAAGTTTTTTGATATTACTGGGAGAATAAGCCATAGCTAACTTAGAATTTCTACATTTTTAAGATTATGTATGTATACTATGAATTATATAATTACACATATTATTTATATATTTTTAATGACTAGTTTCTTGAGAACATAAGCCTGACATGCTTCTCTCCTATTACCTAAATTATATATATATATATATATATATATATATATATATATATATATATATATATTTCCACTAAGAAGCACTATTTTCCTCCCTGTGATGGTTAAGTTCTGTTGTCATCTTGATCTGTTTAGGAATCCACAGGCATTCCTCTTGGATGGGTCTCTGAGATTGTTTCTATGAAGGTTTGACTGGAGGTGGAGGTCCTTCCTCCAGAGTGAACATTTCCCCTAGAGTGGGTGGCCATCCTAGAAGTGGGCTTTATGTATGGAAGCTCTGAGAGAAAAGATCCTTTCCTCCCACCTGGCTATTGGTGCTGCTTGCTGCTGAGTGCCTCCACTTGTGTCTATCCTGTTTGGCTATCATTTGTTAGCATGGGAAACAAGTTTCCTCAGGCTTCCATTATGGTCTGGAGATGAGTGGCTCTCCAGAAAGCCTCCAGGCCTTCAGTGCTGGATTGAATTACTAATGCATCCAGCTATGTGCACTGAGCAGTTACTGGGTTCTTTGACTCTCAAGCCTGCAGACTGCTATTAGTGGACAGCTGTAAACTAATCCAATAAATTCCCTTTTCAATAAAATTCATTCTATCAGTTCTGTTCCCCTAGACCACCCTGACTAATGCACCCACCAACTGTATTGTCTCTTAATCTTATTCACATCTCCCACACAACCAAGAAAATGAGATTTTAAAATACACTTATCCCTTGCCTCTGCACCTCTCATCTACAGTACTAGAAGAGACAACTTTAGTGTCCATTTACTTTCCAATACTCATTTATTGATGCCAACATACAGATTTTTAAAATTAAAGTTCTTATAACAATGTGGACCTTTACTTTTTCACATATTTTTCAAGAATTGTGATGGCCATAAGAAGAGGTGGAGGCTACCAGAATAGACACCATTTCTGATTTCATCTAGGTTAATGATTTGCTGGCACTCACATATCATGGATCATATGTGCCTTCCAAAGGCCCTTGTGGTAAAGGCTTGGTTTCAGGAAAGTTACTATTGAGAGGTAAAAGAGACTTAGAGGTGAACCCTAGGGGAGACCTTCAGGTCATTGATGGTGTGTCCTTCAAAGGATGTGTGATTCCCCATTGTTTCTACTCCCCTTCCTTTCCACTGTATGACAGTGAGGTGAACAATTGTGCTCTGTCAAGCACTCTTGCCTTGATGTGCTGCCTTACCATAGGTATAAAACCAAAGCTGGGCATGCACTAGAACTTCTTTATAAAAAGTGCTTTATTGACAACCTCTGTACATATAGACAATTAACATGATCATGATTCCCTCCCACCACCCTCCCCTTTTCCCTTCCCAAATACCTTCTTTCCAATCAATCTCTCTTCTACTTTGATGCCATTATTTTTCCCTTCTATTATGCAGGTCTTGAATACCATGACCACTTTGTGTTAGCAAGTCAGTATTGTAAAGCACTCCTCCATTGCTTTGGCTCTTACATTCTTTTGGGTACCTGTTCCTCAATGGTCCCTGAGCCTTAAAAGTATGACAGAGATGTCTCATTTAGTGCTAAACACACCACTGTCACTTCTCAGCACTTTGGTGAGTGTTGAGTCACCCCAGTACTCACCATCTGAAAAGAGAAGCTTCTTTAGCAAAAGGTGGGAGTAGCATTAATATATTTGCATAAATCTAAGAATTTAGAGGGCAGTTTGATGGGCATAATATATTCATTTAGCAAGATAACAGTAGTTGTTTTACCTCATGGGCTTAGGATCTCCCCAGCTATAGGCTTTTCATTAGGTTTTCCTTACCAGGCATGCATTCCCTCCCTTGAAACGGGCCTCAAATCCAATAGAAAGCATTTGGTTTCTCCATAACTGACATGCCACCATTGCACCAGTTGGTACATTTTGCTGACCAGCCATAAAACTTGCAGAGTCCACTGCTGGCTAAGATCCTTGATGAATTATCCTCCCCCAACACGCTGCATAGCTCCTCCCAGCATCATGAGAGCTGTTCCACAGGGAGGGGGCTTCTAGCTCAGCTCCAGCATAATTTCTCATGACCTGCAGCCCAAGCATGTGGTATCTTCAACAATAGGTTTTTACCATCTCTTTCTCATAAGCAACCAAGAGCTTTGGCAATAACCTCTAATATTTTAGGGGCATCAGGAGCCTCCCTGGCTAACAACTCACTGGAAAGTATCCCATCTCTAGAACTGAAATTTTCTTGTGACAATCTGTGATTTTTCGGGCACAGCATTATCTACCAATACAAGATACTTCTGCCCAAAATCTCTCTTTTTAAACTATATATTATTTAGCTAGTGAAGAAATAGGTTATCATATGGCTTATTCATAACAGCTTTAATTTTAATTAACCTTCTTTCTATCACCCTTTCTCCTCCTTTTCCTCCCCTTACCCAACTTAGACCATTTCACCACAGTAAGAACTTATGAATAAATGTTGTCTCTTTATAATTTGAATGTCTCAAGTGCTCGTTGCAGTCATTGAAAGCTGACAAACACAAATGTTCTCTTTTTCTTTTTCTTTTTCTTTCTCTCTCACACAATGAAGCATGCATACTATATTTTGATTCTTCTTGAAGTATTTTAAAATCACCTACACATATGAAAGTACCTTAAAAAAACTTTCAGGTATTCTGTGTATTGAATTTTAGTGTTTATTTCATTAATTTATGCCCATGATTTTTTGATTTCTACTCTGTCTAAGGTTGGCTTGTTGCTGTCTTTCTAGACCTTTGAAGTGGATTGTTAGGTTGTTTGGTTGCGACCTCACTAATTTCTATGTGTGCTCATAGCCATAAAGCTTTCTCTTAGTACTTCCTTGGCTATAGCGTAGAAAGCCTGATAGATTATTTTATCATTTTAGTTTGTCTCCAAGAATTTTTTAAAAATATTTATTTATTTATTTATTTATTTATTTATTTATTTATTTGAGAGAGAGAGAGAGAGAGAGAGAGAGAGAAATAAGCAGAGAGACAGAGAGAGGGAATGGGTGCACCAGGGCCTCCAGCCACTGCAAACAAACTCCAGATGCATTTGCCCCCTTGTGCATCTGGCTTACATGGGTGCTAGGGAATTGAACCTGGGTCCTTTGGCTTTGCAGGCAAGTGCCTTAACCACTAAGCCATCTCTCCAGCCCTGTTTCTAAGAACTTTTTAATATCCACCTTGATATTTTTCAATCAACCATTGTTAAATCAGAAGTAAATGTCATTTGTCACAAACTTGTGAAGTTTCTGTATTCTCTCGTCTTTGGAGGGGAGCTGCTTTTTTTTCATTTTCTTATTATTTATTGATTTTTTAAATAAAGGTTATACTTCTAGATCCTTCTCCCACACCATTTCTGCTGAGGGTCATCTTTGGTGGGGTAATTGGTGTTTATTGTGGGGATCAAGAAACCTCAATAAGTCTCTTCAGCGATTATGGGTTGGATGCACGGTGACTCAGGCTATTTTCACCCACTCTGAGGCTCTTACAATATTTCTGCCTCTTCTGCAATATTCCTTGAGCTTTGGCAGGAAACATAAGGATCTGATTTAGTGTTGCTTCTCTGTAGACTCTGTATCTCTTTTTGGTGAGGTTTGAGTGATCACAGTGTTTGTCGCCATCTCCTTGGAACTGGTTTAGAGCAGTATTTATGTCACCCTTCCTCTATAATGACTTCTAGACTGAGGTAGATGAGGTGGAGCTGAGCTATCTCATGATAGACAGTGAGTGCTCTCTTCCTGAAGTATTCTGGTTCCCCACAATAATGTCCACCATAAGTAAGATAGTAGAACAGATTGTCCAACCATAGGTGAGAACAGTTTGAATAAAAGGGGATAAGCCTAGTTATTAGTGAGTTATGTTGATGTGTAACTCTACTCTTCTTAAAGAGCAGTGAAGGTTCTCTCTGAAGCCTATTGGTTTCCTGTCCTAGGAAATCTGGCTTTGTTCTCAGAGCCAGATATGAGTTCTCCCCTACTGATTGGGTGTCATGACCAATCCATGAGCAGTTGGTTATGTGCATTGGCTGTGTGAAACTATTGCACACGTGTATATTGTGATTTGATAGGATACATGTTATTATCTCATTTTTAAGCATTTACTGAGATCTTTTGTGGCCAATTATATGTTCAATTTTTGAGAAGATTCCATAAACTTCTGAGAAGAATATGTATCCTCTATTTTGGGGTGAACTATTTTGTATATATCTGTTATATCCAGTTGATAAATGTGTAGTTTAGCTCTGAACGATTTTCTGATTTTTCAGTCTAAATGACTTAAGAAAGAGAGTTGGGTACTGAAATCCCCCACTATTATCTTGTCTGGACTTATGTGACTGGGAACAAAGTCACAGTTCTACACAGCCAAGATTATGGTCTCCAATGACAAGCTCCCACTAGTTTTTGGCCAAAAGAGAGACTATATCCATCAAAATCTCTAAATTAACAATGCTTATCCCATTTAACCTATGCTAGCCTCATTCTCCATTGGAGAATCTGTTTTTCTTTTTCATAAGGTTGCAAAGACAGAAGAGATGAACCACCCCTTGGACATCAGCCAGGGCCCAGGTGAAACAACAGAGGAATTGGTAAGATGAGCCAGAGTGCTACTTCCATGGTGATCCTGACAAACTGGGCCAAGGTGAAGGAGACAGACACTGAGGATACTCAGCACATACAAAAGCAGAAATCCAAAAGCTATTGAGAGCTCAACACTGAAATAGACTTAAAACACACATATCACAGCTCAGGGGATTTTTCAGAACAGGGGTAGAAATACTTTAAGAACCACAGGTTGGGAGGGTGTACCCAGAGGCATTGTTACCCCTCCAATGACTGACTGTTGCTCTCACAACTCATAGTCCACAACCTCATGGTAAATACCAGCAATCCCACTAAGAAGGTCCCTCAGTGGAATGGAGTCAGGGAGGAGGTAAATTATGGTACCAACACATAACGTGTTCATGAAAAGTATAAACTTAATAAAAAATAAAATAAGTCTTGGAGAGCTGGCTTGGTTGATATAAATTGTCTTAGTTTGTGCATGTCTGGAATATCCTTTTTGCTCCATCTATTTGAAAGATAATTTTACTGGTTATCACATTCTTGGTGGGTAGTTGTTTATCCTCAGATCTTGGAATTTGTCATTCCAGTATTTTCTGGCTTTTAGGGTTGTTGATCAAAAGTTTGTGGTTATTCTGATATTCTTACCATTAAATGTGACTTGGTGTTTTTCTCTTAAAGATTTTAGTATTGTTTCTTTGCTTTGTATTTTTTAAATTGTTACTATAATGTGCCATGCAGAAGTCCGTTTCTAGTCAAGTATATTCAGAGTTCTATGCACCTCATGTTTGGATGTCAACTTCTTTCTCTAGATTTGGGAAAGTTTCCCTTATAATTTCACTAACAATCAATCCCTTTTGCATTTATCCCAGCTCCTTTTTCAATGCCTTGTATTCTGATGGTTGATCTATTAAATTTGTCCCAGAATTTTGGAAAATATTTGTCATGTTCTTTAATTTTTTATGTATATGAGTCATTTTGTAATATTGTCCTGACCTCTCATATGACCCAATTATACCACTTCATGGAATCTGCCCTAAGGGCTCCACACTTTTCTACAGAGAGACTTGGACATCAGTGTTTATTGCAGCTCTATTTACTAAGCTAAGAATTGGAATCAGTCAAGTTGCCCATTGACAGATGAGAGGATAATGAAAATGTGGATCATATACAAAGTGGAATTCCATTCATCAATAAGAAAACTAAAATTATGAAATATACAGTAAAATGTATGTATTTATAAAGAATCATAATAAGTGGAGTGACAAACTCAGAAAGACCAAAACTGCATGTTATCTTATATATAGGTCCTAGCATGTAACACCTCTAAATATGTGTATATAGAGGGGAAAATCAAAATTATACCTATAAAGATAGAACCCTACCCAAAAGTGAATACAAAGATATTAGCTAGGGGGAAGGAGGGAAGGGCAAGAGGATACATGTGATACAGGGGAGAGGGAAATTTGGGGGGAAAAGGGAGGGGCTAAAAAGTGTAGAGGAATAAAAAATGGATATGAAGATGCCAGAATGAATGAATGATACCTAAATATCTGTTTGCCAACATAAAAAACATTATATATGTGTGCGTGTATGTGTGTGTGTGTGCATGTGGGTGTTTTGGGGTATATATATATACATATATATGTGTGTGTGTGTGTGTATACACACATACATAAATACATATGTGTGTGTATAAAATAAAATTTAACAGAAAGTAACTAAATACCTGAACATTAATTTCTTGAAGGTGCTTATTTTCTTATCCATCATATCAACATTATGTTTAAGAAATTTAGAGTTAAATAGTTGTGTAAAATATTCTTATCATTTGCAATATGTCCCTAACTGGCTGCCCAATAGCCTTATAGTTAGAAGATTTTTAATCTAGGAAGAGTTAATGTCACATACTTCCATTTGTTGCTATTTCTCTTTAAAACCATTCTCCAGTCTCATTTCTTAATCATTTTAAAGGAGCTGACATTGTGTTGTTAGTAAAAATGTTCCCTAAGAGAGATCTGTCTGATTCTCTTCATGAATAGAGTCAGGTTAAATGTTTTGACAAGGACACTGTGTAGGTGATAGCATGTCACTCTGGGAGGTACATACTTTCAGAGTGGGCTATTATTGATGATAGAGGCGTGATGGTTAAAATGATATTTGTCATTTCTTTCATTGTAAAGATATCATTTGTCTTTGCTCAGAAAAAGTACAATATGTGTTCTGTTAACATGTGAAAGGCAAAGTTCACCTGGAGAACCTGCTCAGCACTTAACTCCCTCTACAGGTGATACTAAAAGTCAGTCACACCTGATGCTTCTTTGCCTTGTCATCTGTTCCTGAGTTCTCTCTTCTGGTTAATTTGATGTTTTTAGACATTGCCCTTGTATGTCTCTTCTAAAAGGTTGTTGTATTCATGCAGTTCCTGGAAGTGAAGACATTTTGAGTGGATGATGTTGCTTAAAAATTATCTTGATATTTCCTCTATTATTTACAGCTCCCAGGGATGAAGACAGGCTTGATGCTACATCCACTATAAGCACTATGCAATTTTTTCCTTATTCTTTTGCCATTTTCTTCCTTTTCATTCTTACCAGGACGTATAAGTGGTAAATATCATCAACTTGATTGGACCTAGAATCATGTTGGAGACAAATCTCTGGGCAGGTCTCTAAAGGAGTTCTGGATTAACTTAGTTGACATGGGAAGACCCACCCTCATTTCAGTCCCATGGGTTGGGGTCCTGGACTGAGTAAAAAGGAGAAGGGAAGCTGAGAGGAAACGCCGTCTCCCTATGCTTTCTCACTGTGGACACAGTGTGACCAGTTGCCTCAAGCTCATGCTGTTGTGCTTTACCTGCCATGATACACTGTGTACTCAGACTGTGAGCCAAAAGAAGGGGTGTTCTCTCCTTATGTTACTTCAATCAAGCCATTAGTCACAACAAGAAATGTAATGAATAAAGTACCTCTGGCCTTTCACACCAGTGTCTGGGAAACCTACTGAGCATGTTCTGCTTCCAAAATAATGTTTTCTTTCAGCTCAGGAAAGGTTAGTGTGCTCATCTGTTGCTCTCTCTGCTCATAAAAGCTCCACCCTTTTTATTTATTTTTGGAAGAAAATGAAATGTTGAAAAACTTAATTCTTTTTAGTTCAGCCTCATCCAACAACTCTACAAAATCCTGAATTGCAGGCCATGGAAAATACTGCAACAAAGTTACTGTCTTCAAGGAAATAACAGCTTTTTCTGTTGTGCTAAATTTAGCAAAGCTCAGCTGAACCTACACTAGTACCATGTTCAGGGTCTAAAATTTAAGGAGCGGGGTCAGAGAAAGAATGCTGATCCTTTCATGTGATTATGTGTCCCATATCTCTCTCAACATCAAGAGATCTTTAGGAGCATTTATGATGTCATCTCCTGGTAGATCCTTTGTGTGGGAACTTTGTATTATTAGCCTTTTTGTCCATCAGTGCCCTAGTTTATTACCAAGTCTGATTCGTATCAACAGTCATTGGTTCCAGGGTAAATATGAAACCCACATAGAGCCTCTTTAAATGTACCATTTTTATCACCATTATTGGTTAGGCTAAACTTGGACAACATATTCAAGTGGACCACTGTAAGTAACCCCTTTACTTTCTTTTTATTAACATTTTAGGTTAACTTACAAAGTAATGGCTTTCATCATGGCATCTTCATACATATGTATTAATCTTCATTTGTTCCCCTCCCACAGTATGTTTCTTCATGTCCCCTACTCTCAGTTGCCCCCCCTTAATCTACTCTTCTAAATTTTTATTATATGTGTTACATTACACTATTTCCTACTACCTTCTTTGAGATCTCTTCCTGCCTTCTCATGATACCTTTTCTAGACTAATGTCCTACAAACATACATATATGCACAAACATTTATGCACACACACATATATATATACACAAATACATATGTACTGAAAAAAGAAACTGAAGACACAGTGTAATTCTCATGAAATTAAGAACTTTCTGTGCATCAAAGGAAATAATCAGCAGAATGAAGAGACAGCTTACAGAATGGGATTAAAATCTTTACTAAATGCAAGTAAAATGGGATCAATATCCAGGGTTGATAAGAACTATTCAAATTAAACAGCAAAAGATCAAATAAGCCAATCAGTAAAGGACACAACTAACTAAATAGACAGTTCTCAAAAGAAGAAATACAGGCCGGGCTTGGTGGCACAGGCCTTTAATCCCAGCACTCAAGAGGCAGAGGTAGGAGGATTGCCATGAGTTCAGGCCAGCCTGAGCTAGAGTGAGACCCTACCTTGAAAAACCAAAAAAGAAAAAAAAAAAAAAGTAAGAAATACAAATGGCAAGTAAATTCTTGCAAAGAATGTTGCAAAGTTCAACATTCTTAGCCATCAGGTAAATGCAAATTAAGGCCGTTTTAGATCCACATTATCAGTCAGAATGGACACTATCAAGAAAACACATGACAATAAATGCTAGCAAGAAAGTGGTTAAAGAGGGACACTTATTCACTGCTAGAGGGAATGTAACCTTGTGTACACAATGAAAACAAGTGTGAAAGTTCTTAAAAAATTGAAAATAGAAGTACCATAAAACCCAGGTATACCATTCCTGGGTTTATACCTGCAGGAATTCATGTCAACATACCACAGAAATACTTCCACACCCATGTTTATATAGCTGCATTACTCCCAATAGCCAGGAAATGGAACTAGTTTAGGTGAATGGATAAATAAAATATGTCACCCATATAGAAGGTAATTGCATGCAGCTATAAAGAAAAATTAAATTTTGATATTTGCAAAAGAATCCAGACAAAAAATGTCATGTTTTATTTTTCTTATATGGGAACCAAAATTCTTCAGAATATTTCTTAAAAATATTTTTATTTGGAACAGGGAGGTAGGGGGACATGTGCACCATGGCCTCCTAACTCTGCAAACAAACTCAACAAGTCTGCTCCACTTTGGGTATCTGGTTTTTCATGGATATTGGGAAATTGGGCTTCTCAAGCAAGCACCTTTGACTGCTGGGCCATTTCAACACCCCTTCCTTAGGACCTTTAATTGCAGTAGGAACTATGCTATGTAAATATCAGAAGTCATTGTTGTCATAACTCTACCACTTGTAAGAAACTGATTTGCTGTTTGAAAACTAAGCAAACATGGTAGAGTATGTACTTCTAAGGAAAATGGATGGATATGGAAAGGATTATACTAAGTGAGGTAACCTAGTCCCAGAAAGCCAAGCGTCGCATGTTCTCTCGCATATGTGGATCCTAGATGACTGGGCTTCTGTGTGAGAAAGAAAAACTCAGTAGCAGAGGCCAGTAAGCTAGAAAAGAGATATAAAGGGAAGAGAAAGGAAGGGAGGGGGTACTTAATAGGATGGTATTATATATATGTAAGTAGAAGAATAGATTAATGGGAGTGAAAAGGCCCAAAATGAGCTCTGGGAAAGAGATTGAGTAAAGGAAAGGTGGAGGGACAGCTAATCAAAATCTAAGAGGATATAAATAAAACATATATAATCCTACTTTTTTGGACAATGGAACACTCAGGAGCCGTAGATTATTGCTAGAAAAATTTCAGTGCCAGGGATGGGATATCTTCCAGTGAGTTGTTGGCCAGGGAGATCACTGATGCCCCCAAAACATTATAGGCCATTGCTGAGGCCCTTGGTTTCCCACCAGGAATAGATGGAAAGACCCTACTGCTGAAGACCCCATATATTTGGGCTGCAAGGCCACTGAGAAATCCTGCTGGATCTGAGCTGATAACCTCCTCCATGTAGACCAGCTGACAGAAAGCTGGAAGAAGCCATTCTACATGCAGTTCAATGGGAGAAAGAGACACCACCAGTGAAGATACTCATCAGTGGACACTGCAAGCCTTATAATTGGCCAGCCAGGCCAAATGAGCCAATGGGTGCAATAGAGGCATGCCTGTTATGGGGGAAACCAACTGCCCTCTAATTGGACTGGAGGCCCGCTCCATGGGAAGGGAATACATCCCTGATACTGAAAACTTAAAACAGGGGTAGTCATGAGCCCTAGGGGTGTAACATCTGCTGTTGTCTGGCCAAATGTATATACTATGCTTATCACACTGCACAGTAAGCACTTCTGTTAATGTTGACACCCTTATATTAATGCTACTCTCACTTTTGGTTGAGAATCTTCTTTTTTCAGATGGCAGTGACCTTGGGATGATTCAGAAGGTATCATGGTGATGGAAAGAAATGACTCCAGTGCTCAGAACTGCAATATCTGTCCCACACCTTCCAAGGCTCAGGATCTAATGCAGAAGAGGTGGTGTAAAGAATGTAAGAGCCAAAGGAAGGGCAGGACTCCATACAACATGCTCCCTCCAGACACAAAATGGTCTGGATATCCATGGCCTCACAATGCCTGACACTACCTGCATAACACCATCATAAGAGGAGGAGAAGATCAAGACATCAAAAGTAAAAGATAGACTGATTGAGATGGGGAGGGGGTATGATGGAGAGTGGAGTTTCAAAGGAGTAAGTGGGGGAAGGGAGGGTATTACCATGGGGTATTTTTTATAATCATGGAAGTTGTTAATAAAAAAAAATTAAAAATTAAAAAAAAACTAAGCAAACACAAAGCAATAGAAGCAAGAACAAGTGGCAGAATATTCTGGAGGTGTTCCAACCTGTGATTCTAGTTTCATTGAAAGTCTAGCCTAACTCCTTGTAATCTGCTTCTTCAATTCTTCACACAAATACCTAAACAGGAAATGTATGTTTATAGTGAGCAATTCCACCACCACTTTGCCAAACTGAGATTTATATTTGTAATAAAAATGATCATAACTGCCATGTGACTAAAATGTTATCATTCTAAAGTGTCTCATAATAAACAACAAATCATACATTTGTGATCAATATTTAGTTTGCAACATGCTTTCCTAACAATTCAGCCATACACAAAATATACAGTCATGCTGGGCAGAGGAAGGAGGACTGCTGTGAGTTTGAGGCCAGTCTGGAAGTATACAGTAAGGACCAGGTCAGCCTGTGCTAGAGTGCAAGTCTACATCTAAAACAACAAAAATTTAAAAAAAAAAAGTCATCAAAAAGTATACACTTCCTTTATAGAAATGTGGCTTATGTACTCTTTCTTTCTATATAAATTTGTATATTATAAAACATTTTAACAAATATCACTATTATCAATATACATCCCTCAGAAAACTAGACATGGTGAACTCCCTCAGAACCGACTTCTATATGTACTTACTTCTTTAATTATTCCTTTGCCCAGAGCTTTTCCATGCAGAAAACTGCACTCCCATTGCCTGAGCAAACTCAGGAATACATCATAAGCACAGACACACACATCCCATATCAATATTTTAGTCACTTCCGAATTAGCTCAGGAAAGTAGTAAGTTCTGGCTCTTGTGCTGCCTGAGTGAGACTGAGCTGGGCTTTTTCTGATAGCTAAGAAGCCTTCAGAGAGGGTTCAGTTTCAAAATTGAAAAGGACAGTGGTCCCCATGAACCCAAAGTTGCTCAATAGATCTCAGTGTCTGTCCATCAAAGGAGAGAAGACAAGGCAGTTTGGCCTTCTCTGTAACAGCTGCTCACTCATATGACAGCCCCAGAGGAACTCTCATAGCTGCCAACACCAAGGCTTATGGATCCAATCAAGCAACTAATGCTGTCATGAAAAAATATGCTTTATGGCTTTTATAGCTTGGCATGTATATCCTCTGACAATCCATCTGCCCCAGCCTGGTCTTCACCCTTCCCCACACATGCTCCTTGAGACCAGCTGCCTCTGAAGATAAACCAAAGAGAACACATGGCTAACTGGGATTCTTTATTTCCTTTTGGATTGTAAAATCACCAAGGTGAATCAAGATTTCACTGACTTTCGTGCTGGAAAGGTAACTAAGTAGGTAAAGTCTCACAACAATGGGGACCTGAATCCTATCCCCAGAGCCCATAGAAAAAAAGGTTGGGGGAATGGCTTGAGCCTGTACTCTCACTGCAAGGGAGGCAGATATAAGAGAACCCCTGTGGCTTACTAGCCAGACAGTCTAGCCTACTTGGACAGTGAGAGACCCTGTCTCAAAAAAGGTGCACAGTGAACCTATAGATCTACCCCTGATGTTGTTCTCTGGCTTTCACATGTATGTGTGTGCACTCATGTGCTCAAGCATGCGTGCACACGTGTGCATGCTCACACACAAAGATTCCAATGATTTTTTTTATACAAATGAATGTTTTCACATGGATTGTGGAAGAATCTTTATAGAAAAGTGTTCTTCTGGATATACTTTGCAGTAGTGTAAATGTATGGCCCTATAGACTACAATGTCTTATTAAAATTAAGCTTGTAACTTGGGTCTCTAGCTGTCTGGCTGGAGGAGGTATTACTGGGGGCAGGACTTGGAGTCCCACTTTAAGGTGGGCTGGAGGGGTGGATCTGGATTCATGCCCAAAGGTGTGGAGAGAGCAGTTTGAGGTCTGGCTGTTCATGGTGCTGGCTGCTGGTGGTTTCTCTTAGCTTGAATCTGTGAAAGGGAGCAAGCTTCTTCTTCCATTGATGGAACTTCTCCTAAATATGTACACTTGAAAGAAATCCTTTCCTCCTATAAGCTGTATCTGGTGAGATGTTTTTCCTAGCAATAAGAAGCTGACTACAACATACTTTAAGGACCTTCAAAGGAAATATCATGCATAGTGGGCAGAGTTGAAGAATCTAGATGGTCTCTTCATCATTGGCTTCAGGTGAGATTGTGGATTAGTTTAAACTAGAGCAGCAGACATATCCCCTCAGAAATGTCAGGCTATGTGCTTTGATATGGACTATTGAATTTTTCTAACCTGGTAGAATGTATTTTGGCAGAGGAGGAAAAGCCAAGTTAAATTGAGCATTGATGTTAACAAAATAATCACTCTAGGTTTCCATCAATATCTTGAATGAATAAAGAAAGCGTAGTGATCATCCACAGTGGAGTTTCATATAGCCACAAGAAGAGCACTGCTGGGAAGATGGCTAAGTGTACTACCATACAATCATGAAGACCCAACTTCAGATTTCTATGGAAAGTGCAAACAGGAGAATCTCCTGGAAGTTCATGGGCCAGCTACTTGGAGTGTGTAGTGGCAGACAACAAAGAGACCCTGCTTCAAACAAGGTGGGAGGTAAGTGCCAATATCAGAGGTCATCCTCTGACTCATACATGCACAATGAGACATAATCACATATATACCTACATGCATATATGTACAAGAAAAGAACATAAGTTATGTCATTTCCAGCAAATGAATAGAATTGGTAATCTTGTTAAATAAGAAAGCTAGACTCAGAAAAACAAATATCAAAATTTCTGTCATGTAGAATGTAAACAAAAAAAATGGAGCTGGAGAGATGGCTTAATGGTTAAAGTATTTGCCTGTAAAGCCTAAGGACCCATGTTTGATTCCCCAGGACCCACATAAGCCAGATGCACAAGGTGGCAAATGCACTTGGAGTTCATTTGCAGAGGCTAGATACCCTAGTATGCCCCATTTTCTCTCTCTCTCTCTCTCTCCCCCTCCCTCCCTCCCTCCTGCCCTCTCTGTCTTTCATATAAATAAATAAGTCTTCCCTGGTGGTCTAGTAGTTAGGATTAGGCACTCTCATATAAATAAATAAATAAAGTTTATAAAAGAACTAATGAATGAAAGTAATGAGGAGGCTTTTGTGGAAGACAAACAGGATCTACAAGGTTGGGGGGGGGGAGATACAATAATAATGGGGCAAGAACATGATCACCTGACTTTAAACAAAAGCCTGATGTGAATATGATCAAAATATATCATATACTAACTCAAACTTGTTAAGATGAAACCCATGATTTAATGTGATATATAGTTACTAATTTAACAAAGAAACAGTTAAGTAGCTTCTCATATAGGAATGGGGAATGACTGTGGTCTCTGTCTCTGTGGCTGGTGGCAGGTAGGCTATGAGATAGAAGTAGATAAACTAACTTGAGTTTTATCAACAGAGCTTTTGATAATTTTAACAAACCCACAAAAGAAGATGCTGCTGTGAGTCCCTCAGTAGTACATACTAAAAATGGAAAGAAACAAGGAAAGAAATTCAATGTACAGTACACTATACACACACACACACACACACAAACACACACACACACACACTGAAAAGAATATCACCATATATCACGGTAACCTTACCAATCTGTTTATACTCAACATTAATCACAAGTTCTTTTATTTTCTAAAGCTGACAAGAGTTTTGCAAATTCATACAATTTATTTTATATGCCCAAAGCAGTAAATAAAGCATCTCTCATAACCAGCTGTGCTCTAATAATCACTGAGGACAAGACTGCTTCCAAACAACATATACCATCTTCCTTCTGAGTTTTGTTCCAAGAAGCATCATAAATTCTTCTTCACTTCTTCCTCTTCTTCCTCCTCCTTCTTCTTTCTTCAGCTTTCAGTGGTTTTTATTTCTTTTTTTTTTTTTCAAGGTAGGGTTTCACTCTAGCTCGGGCTGACCTGGAATCCACTATGTAGTCTCAGGGTGGCCTCGAACTCATGGCGATCTTCCTACCTCTGCCTCCCAAGTGCTGGGATTAAAGGCATGCACCACCACGCCCAACCCTAGTTTTTAGTTTTCTGAAGTAGAGTCTTGCTCTAGCCCAGGCTGATGTGTAATTTACTATGAAAGATTAAGGAGGTAGCAAGCAGTAAGTATGAGAATAAGGAGGTAAGAAGGAGTGTGAAATATTATTCAAATACCTTGAAGAGATGCACTTTGTTTTCCCTATCAATATTTGAAGTGCAATACAAGCATATGTAATCAGAAAAAGAAAGAGAAGAGGAATTAAAAAACTTAAAACTAAAAGAAGTGGACAAATCACATGCATAGCTAGATTTTCACTCACCTTCCTCAATAATAAAATAGCAAACATTAAATCATAAGAGATGCAAAACTGCAACAAAACAAGTAATGAAAGGATACATATATATATCAGGACACCAAATAGCCATCAAATGCATATACATGGGCAATTTGTTGAAACTGATGAAACTCCAGGCTTAAAGTTTTCTAAACATTAGCGGAATAAGGTAAAATCAATAATGGAAAGATAACTTGAAAATCTTCAAATACTTAGTAACAATTTTAAATGACTTTTGGGTCTGGGTCAAAGGAAAAATCATCATAATGAAGTTAAGAAGTTTTTGAACTAACTGGAAACAGAAGGCATTTACATGAAAACTTTGGAGCTTAGTTTATGTCATGCTTAATGGAGAAGTTAACAACGAATAAGCACTAAAAATCAATGTAATAGTGACCTAGCTGAAAACAATCTATGAAATAACTAGCAACTTAAAAGCAAAGAATATTTAATTTAAAATACAATAGTAGGACAGGAAGGCGTGGTGTTAGCACATGCTTTTCATCCCAGCACTGAAAGGCAGAGAAGAGGATCCTTGTGAATTTGAGGCCAGCCTAGGACTATAGAGTGAATGAGTGCCAGGTCAGCCTGGACTAGAGTAAGACCATACCTCAGAAAAACCGAAAGAATAAATAATAAAACTAAAATTCAATAAAGAATATGCAGAAATAAATATACAGATACAGAAAATAATAGACATATAGATATATATCTACAGATATAGAAACAAAGCACATGCCATAGGAAGAATCTAAAAATAGTTGCTTTTAGAAGATTTATAAATACAAACAGGTAATTAGGGACTATAAAAGGCCAAATAGGCACCATTAGGCATGAAAGAGAGATGTCACTAAGATCAATAATAAAAAGGCATGAAGGTAGGAAGGTACTAGTTGGGAAGAAGGAGTTCAATGAGGGTAATGAGTGTGAATATGACCAAAATACATCAAGTACATGTATGAAATTGTCCAAAATATAAACACATGTATTGAAATAAAAAATATAAAATAAAGGAGTGATTCCTTTCAGAAGAATTTCATATGGTTTGTATAGATACTGACTGGTGGAAGATTTTCCAATGTGAGGAAAGGACTTTATAACTGCGACAAAAGAATGTACACAGGGGCTGGAGATATAGCTTAGTGGTTAAGGTGTTTTTCTGAGAAGCCAAAGGACCCAGGTTCGAATCCCCAGGACCCACATAAGCCAGATCCACAAGGGGCACATGTGTCTGGAGTTCATTTGCAGTAGCCGGAGGCCCTGGTATGCCCATTGTCTCTGCCTGTATATCTTCTCCCTATCTCTCTCTTTGTGCTTACAAATAAATAAATATTTCTTTTAAAAAAGAATGGTACATAGACTAGATAGAGAAGAGACTAATTCTACAGTGGAGATGCCTGGCAGGTATGAGCTAATTTGTTGAAAAATGACAGAAAGAGGTAACAGATGAACACAAATCTGCTGCTCAGCAATGCTCAGGTACCAAATCCATGCTCCTCTCACACAGGCAGTATGTTTCTTTGACATTATTAATTCACCTCCTACACACTTTTCATCTTAATATATCTTAGATTGCTTGCTCTTCTCTCTCATTCCATAGACCTGTGGGGAAGAATCCTAACACGGCCTAGGGTATTATGGTGGTTGATTTATGGGAGGTGACCCTGTGTACTTCCCATCTCAACACACATACTTTTCAATGCGATTTTCTAGTTTCTCTCATCAAAGATGTAAGTGCATTTTTCTTCCTCATGAGGTATTTGAGAGGATAACTAGCTGACAGCTAAGATGAGGACCAGGTCAAGGTTTCTGCCACTTTGATTACACTTAGTCGTGACACTATGGCACAGATAATTGCTGATTCATTGCTTCAGAATCTCCATGCTCACCTTCTCCACTCTCTGAGTAGCCTGATTAAAACAAGGTAAGAAAGAAAGTCATGATGACAGAGTACTTGCCCACAGAGGAAGAAAAGGAACAGCAGCCACCCATGACAACTGGGGTGAGTCAGCATGGCTGTTTGGACTGCAAGCCACCTTGAGAGGTCACTGGACTCCCATACATCTCTCAGGTTATGCTTCTGGGTACCCCTGTGTGCTAGAAACTCCTTCATCAATCACCCTTAACCTGTACTACCTTGTCACATTCTCACAGTAGCAAGTATAAATAAAATGAAAATCTTTCCTGATGGCAAAGCTAATGAGCACCCCATTAAAATGAAACTGCTTGACCTAAGTAAACAGTGAATAGGGTATCTCTAATTCTGTATGAAATGAAAGAAATGCTTGTGAAACAGCTTTGGAGCTGTGGGGCTAGTACAATCTTTACTGGGTTATATTTAATAATGCTAAGGATAACCCAGGATTCCCTGAAGCCAATTTAAAAAGAAAGAAATGTAAGGGCTAAAGATGACTGATTTGCATGTAAGGAACTCTGGGGAGTAGATGGATAACAATTGTGCCGAGGAACTAGGAAGAACACTGAGTGAGTAAAGTGCCTACTCTGCAAGCACGAACACCTGAGTTCTGATCCTGAGCATTCATTGTAACATACAAGGTATACTGGTGCATGCCTATAATCCCAGTGCTGGTTAGGCAGACCCAGGAGGAACCCTAGCACTTGCTGGTTAGCTATTCCAGCTGAAAGAGAAAGCTGACAGTTTAGTGAGAATCCCTGTCTCAAAAAAAAACAGGTAAAGAGTGACTGAAAAAGATACGTGACATTAGCATGTGGTTTCCACATGCACACACACACACACACACACACACACACACACACACAATATTGTGCCATGTTTTTGGTACTGGATACTAATGAATCAAGGGGAAAATGAAATATTATAGTACCAATGGCAGAGTTAGAGGCCAGTGTGGACAGCAGGATGACCAGTTTGTTTCAGTGCCCAAACCGTATGTTAGCTGCCCTAGAGAAAGCTGGTAGGGAGGAAACTTTGGGGATTCATTTGAATCTTTTCTTTCTCCAAGGCTTCCTGACTTACCCGCTGGGAATTTCAGGTGTCTGAAGCTCCTTTCTCCAGTCTCGCTCTCTCTCTTTCTCTGTGTGTGTCTGCCTCTTTCCCTCTCTTGCTCTCTCAAATAAATAAATAAAACATATACAAATCAAACATTTCCTGATAATGAATCATAAAGAAATTTATTTTAAAACTTCTTTGGGCTACATATAATTTTACCATTTATTAAAGATGAAAGCAAATTTTCATACTAATGAAATGAACATGCTGTTTCATTTTTATATAAAGTTAAACAAGAAAGCTGAAAGGATTAGACCTGAGTTTTAACCCCTTGGCAAATGGCTAGTCCCCCACCAGTATTCTCTTGACACTTGTGCCATCACCAGTGCCACAAGAAAAGTTTGGATGGACTGATGTTGTGGAGACTCACTCACAGGAAGTGGGGAAGACAGTCTCTGTTTTTTGTTGTTGTTTTGTTTTGTTTTGTTTTGTTTTTTTCTGGTGTCAAACCTACCAACTTTCTTTCTTCATCATCACCTGTCCATTCTCCCTGGAACTGTTCAAGAGCTGCTTCTCTTTACCATGTGTTGACTAATTCCATACAAAGGCCATAAGATACCTGGCTATACTCCAAGGAGTGTTGTATGTACATACCAACACACATGCATGGAGGTGAGGACTGATACCTTTCATCTTTGGAGGTAGGGTTTCTTTTTATTTGCCAGTTTATATGCCAGGCTGGCTCGTCTGTGAACTTCTGGAGATCTTCCTGTCTGCACATCCTATCTTGTCATTGCATGCTAGGATTGTAGATACATGTTACTGTGCATTGTTTCATGTAAGTTCTAGGAATCTGGACTCAGGTTGTCATGCTTGCACAGCAAGCACTTTTGCTCATAGGGCTTCATTAGAGAGTTTTTACAAATAGATAGTATTAAAGCTACTTTCAGAATCTGAATTGCAACACACACACACACACTTTTAAACTATGTTGAGATTTTATTCACATTGTAGAATTTCTTCTCTTTACTACTGCTAATAGTTATAGCATGATTACTTCAGCTGGTGAACATTTAACTAAACCTTTTGTTTGACAAAGCACTTTATAAGGTATAAATCCACTTTCCACAAAGATGTTGCTTTTCACAAGATCAGCATCTCAAGTTCTGGAGAAGCCTGAATTCTCTTCAGGCTATGTGACGTAGCAGAGGACATGGGTCAGAGAAATAGAAAGCATATTAAGTCTCTTGAACCCAGGGTTTCTTCTCTAGTCTGAACAATGCTATATCACTGTGAAAATTCTGTAACTATTTTATCAATGGGTGTGACCTGTAAGAGCTAACAAGATATTGGAGAAAGCAAAGACAATGGTCTTTAACGTACAAAGACAAAAATGTCAGCCAGTGAAAAGATCACAGGAAATCTATGCATGATAAAGAAGCATCAGGTTAACTCATTAGGGGGAATGTAAGCACTGAGGGAGGGGAAACATACAGTGAGAAATTTCTCAGTGCTTTCCAAAAATATTCAACAGAAAACACTTTGAACCATCATTTTACTGTGTCATTAACTAAATTTAGGACAAAACACATGTGTATGAGGTAAAAATATGCCAACAGCCCCAAGTGGAGAATAAAGATGGTAAAACATATACATAAGAGCATCCTCATGTATCCATGTTTACCACATCTCTTGATCGCACTGAGGACACATGGAGTAATAGAGGGGTAGCATCCAGCTTTGTCTAATAATGCTTTATAATGGTCCCACAATGATTAAATGAGCTAATGACTCTTCTTAGAATGTATCCTCATTGTTAAGTGTTACCTAAATATATTTGTAGTCCCTAGAACATTCTAAAGACTATTGAAGTATTAGAGAATTTAGCAGTTACCTTCTTGTTGCTGGGATAAGGCACCTGACCAAAAGCAGCTTATGGTGGGCTTAAAGTCTTGAAAGAAAGCTTCATAACAGCAGGAGACAGCATGTCACAAGCAGAAGTTGAATATCACATCTGCCACAGCAGGTGAACAACAGCAGGACAGTGAGCAGATCTTCAGGAGGGGGGGAGGTCATTCTTTTTTAGAAGATGGTATTGCCTGCAGTCTTACTTTGCTCAATGCTAGTCTTGTAAATGGCTATTTTTCATATCAAGAAATTCAATCTAAGTACTAAACAGTGGGCTAGTAATACAGAAATTACACCCTTGATGATATAAAAAATGATTGGATTCTGAACCTAGCAAAATGGCTCTTTACTCCAAAGTAAAAAGAATTTCATCAACAACATGACTTCAACAAATATGTTCCTTCCTGGTACAGATGTCTGAGCAACACTTCACCATGTACTTATCTTGGCTCCACTCACCTGCCCATGAGAACTTAGATCCACTCCACTTGCCTGACCACCCACATATGCTACCTCAGACCGACTCTCCCTGAAGCAGCACCATTTCCCCCACCCATTGCTACCACAGTTCCACTCTCACTGCCCCTACACTGTGATGGGCAGACCACACCACAAAAGTAATAACATGAAAAATCAAATGCAAGTACATCCAATAAGATCACTCAGTCCTAAAATGGATGTCTCAAATCAAAACATAGAAGAGACATTAGGATCAGAACCCCAATATGAAGTTATGAGCAATGTAACCCTGACCAAGCTACTGGTAGAACTGCAGAAAAGCAACAAAGGACTGATAATCATGTGGGTGCTGCTATCAATAGAATAACCCTAATAGATAAGAAAATGAAAGGGGTCAAAAGACAGTTAAAGGATATGTAGAAGAGCAAAAAAAAGGGGGGGTCCTCAAAAATCAGATGGCTATGCTAAATGAAGACATAAAGAAATGCAAGCATGAATTCCAAGAAGCATCAAGAAAATCAGAAAATGATGTGGAAAGGGAACTTGACAGAGGGATGGAAACTATACATATAAAAGTAGTAGAAAGTGGAAACCTAATTGAACAAGTCCAAAACTCTCTAGAAGCTCTCAAGAATAGAGCCAGCCATGTGGAAGATAGACACTCTGATCTGGAAGACAAGATGGAAGAAACAGTTCAAGAGTTCAAAAATTTCAGTAAGTTCCAAAGTGTCTGTGAACAGAACATGAGGGAATTGTGGGATACCGTTAAAAATCCTAATATCAGGCCAGGCGTGGTGGCGCATGCCTTTAATCCCAGCACTCGGGAGGCAGAGGTAGGAGGGTTGCCATGAGTTCGAGGCCACCCTGAGACTCCATGGTGAATTCCAGGTCAGCCTGGGCTAGAGTGAGACCCTACCTTGAAAAAAAAAATCCTAATATCAGGATCACCAGAATACCAGAAGGAGAAGAAATTCAGACCAAAGGCATGGAGAACTTATTTAACAAAACAATCGAAGAAAACTTTCCCACTCTCTCAAAAGAAAGGCCTGTCTAGATACTAGAAGCTAACAGAACTACAAACAGATTGGACCAAAGGAGAAACTCTCCATGACATATTGTCATTAAGACTGTAAACATTGACACCAAAGAGAAAACCCAAAAGGAAGCTAGGTAAATACAGCACATCACATTTGAAGGTAACCACATCAGAATTACTTCAGACTTCTCAAAGGAAACCATGAAAGCCTGAAGGGCCTGTAACAGAACACTGCAAACTCTAAGAACCTATGGCTACCAACCCAAACTACTTTAACCAATAAAAGTATCCCTCATAATAGATGGTGAAATAAAACCTCTCCATGACAAAACTTAGCTTTACAACTATATGAACACAAAATCAAACCTAAAAAGAGTAATTCAGGAAATTATCCACATAGAAGAATCAAATAATCAACCTCAAGTACCTACAAGAAGCAGATCACAATAACCAAACTCAAAGAAGGCACAAAAACTTCAAAGTCCATGAAAACACCAAAGCATATAAACCAACACAATATGGCAGGGATGAAAAACCTCACAGTCATTATGCTAATTATTAATGGCCTTAATTCACCCACCAAGAGACACAAGATAACAGGGTGGATCAAAAAGTTAGACCCCTCAATCTTTTGTCTTCAAGAAACCCAACTCACCACTAAAGATGGACGTATCTTCAGGGTGAAAGGGTGGAAAATGATATTCCAAGCAAATGGGAATAAGAAATAAGCAGACATAACTATACTAATATCAGATAAAATAGACTTCAAACCAAAAATAATCAAAAAAGATAAAGAAGGCCCCTTCCTACTTATCAAGGGAATGATACAAGAGACTATCACAATCATAAACTTTATGCACCAAACACAGGGGCACAACAATTCATAAAACAAAATCTTTTTGAAAATAAAACAGAAATAACCACCAACACCTTCATAGTTGGGGACTTCAATGCACCATTATCAGCAATAGATAGATCAACCACACAGAAATTCAATAGGCAAGTGAAAAAGCTCAACAAAACCATAGAATATTCAGACCTAACTGATATCTACAGAACATTCCACCCCAAACCCACAGACTCTGCATTCCTCTCAGCAGCC
Organism: Dipus sagitta; assembly: GCA_036346955.1. Classification (NCBI taxonomy): domain Eukaryota; kingdom Metazoa; phylum Chordata; class Mammalia; order Rodentia; family Dipodidae; genus Dipus; species Dipus sagitta. The sequence goes on from CM070777.1 coordinate 85,077,903, forward strand.
CATGGAACCTTCTCTAAAATAGATCATACACTGGGTCACAAAGCCTTCCTCCATGTATTTAGGAAGAATGATATAATTCCCTGTATGATATAATTTCTAGAAATTAATGAAAATGAGAACACATAGTACCAACACTTATGGGACACAATGAAGGCGGTCCTCCTGGGAAAATTCATAGCAATAAATGTCTTAATCACAAAGGCAAAGAGATACCAAATCAATAATCTAAACAACCACTTAAAAAGTCACTGGAAAAGCAAGAACCCAAAAAGCTCCAGATGAAAAGAAATAATAAAGATCAGAGCAGAAATTAATGCATTGGAAACTAAGAAAACAATTAAGAAAACTGATGAAACAAAGAGCTGGTTCTTTGAGAAAATAAACAAGATTGACAAACCCCTGGCCAATTTGATCAAGTGAAAAAGAGAGATGCTTCAAATTGGAGAGATCACAACAGACATAAGTGAAATTGGGAGAATCATCAGGACTTATTTCAAAAACCTCTACTCCAAAAAAACAAATACCATCTACCAAAGCTAAACTCAGAGCAAATTAATCTCCTAAACAAAACTATCACACCCATCAAGATTGAAAGGGTAATCAAAAACCACCCCCAAAAGAAGAGTCCAGGAATAGACAGATGGCTTATCAGCTGAATTGTATCAAATTTTCATGGAAGAAGTGAAGCCAATCTTTCTCAAACTGTGCCACACAATTGGAGAACAGGGAAAGCTCCCCAACTCCTTCTCTGAAGCTAGTATCACCCTAATACCAAAACCAAACAGAGATGCCACAAGAAAAGAAAACTACAGGCCTATTTCCCTGACGAACTTAGATGCAAAGATCCTGAACAAAATCCTCACAAACCAAATACAACAACACATCAAAATCATTATCCACCTTGATGAAGTGGGATTCATCCCAGGAAGGCAGGGGTGGTTCAACATATTGATATCTGTCAATGTAATACACCACATAAACAAGGTTAAACACAAAAACCACATGATCATTTTGTTATATGCACAAAAGGCCTTTGACAAAATACATCACTTCATGATCAAAACATGGGAGTGAATAGGCATGGATGGTCTATATCTTGACAAAATAAAGGCTATACATAAAGCTCCTAAAGCCCATATAATACTTAATGGAGAAAGACTGAAGGAATTCCCATTGAGGTCTGGAACAAGACAGGTCTCCACTCTCACCTCTGCTCTTCAGTATAGTACTGGAAGTCCTAGCTCAAGCAATAAGACAGGAGAAAGAAATAAAAATAATACAATTTTGAAAGAATGAACTTAAGTTAGCTCTATTTGCAGATGACATGATTCTATGCGTAAGAGACCTGTGAGCCTCTATCCCAATAATCGTAAAGGTGATTAACTCCTTCAGCAAAGTAGCAGGATACACAATAAAGGCACAAAAATCAGTAGCCTTTCTATATGCAAAAGACAAAGACACAGAGAAAGAAACAAATGACATTGTCCCATTTTCCACAGCAGCAAAAAAGAGAAAATCCCTTGGAATAACATTAACCATGGAAGTGAAAGATCTATACAATGAAAAAAGATATTGAGGACTTGAGAAACTGGAAAGACCTGCAATTCTGCTGGATATGCAGAATCAACATTGTGAAAATGGCAATCTTAACAAAGGCAATAAACAGATTTAGTGCAATTCCAACTAAACTCCCAACATTGTGCTTCCAAAGATAGAAAAAGTTATCTCAAAATTCATAAGGAAAGGCAGAAGGCCTCAGATATACAAGAATATCCTCAGCAAAAGAAACACCTCTGGAGGCATCACCATACATGATCTAAAACTATATTGCAAAGTCATAGTAATGAAAATAATATGGCACTGGCATAAAAACAGGAGTATAGACCAACAGAATAAAAATGAGGGCCCAGACTTTGGAACAAGTAACTACAGCCACTTGATATTTTACAAAGGTCCTAACAAGATAGGCTTGAAAAAAGACAGCATCTTCAACAAATGCTGCTGGACAAACTGGATAACCATATGCAGGAAACTGAAACATGATCCACACATATTGCCACACACAACAATCAAGTCTAAATGAATCAAAGACACCAATATGAGACTGCAAACTTGGTTACTACTAGAACAGAATATAGGAGGAAGCTTCAGTAATACAGGCAAGGGAAAAGACTTCCTGAACAAAACCCCAGTAGCACAGGATCATCATGTTTTTTTTTTAAATTAATTAATTAGTTTTGTATTCAGTAAATACAGTCAGTTTGGTACCATTATTAGGCTCATCTGTGACCTACCCCCTCCCCTTGGCCCCTCCTTGTTGAGGTATACGGGTCATGAATTGTGGAGTTAGCACACAGTTATGGGTAAGCTAAATGTCTCTGCATATCATGACCCAACATGTGGCTCTGACATTTTTTCCGCCCCCTCTTCTGCAAAATTTCCCTGAGCCATGTTGGGTTCATTTTTGGTCTGCTTCAGTGATGAGGTGTTGGGGGCCTCTGAGGCTCTGGCTCTCTGATTTGGTAGGAGTTGATTTTTCTCTGTGTTGATCTCCTTCTCCCTTGTGCTGGTATCCCGTTCATCAGGAAAACAGCACCCTTGCTTGTTTCGCCAATTTTTCTTAGTTTCAGCCGGGGCCCTTTTGAGGTATAATGGGGTGGCTCTCTCCTTAGGATCTACTTCTAATTGAAAAAGAGAAGCAGATTCTCCAACGGAGAGAAGTTTGCACCAGGACAGATGAGACAACCCTTATTTTTTTTAATAGAGAATTTAATATGTGTAGGCCCTCTTGTAGCCCATGATTGATGGTAGCTTGATAATGGAGAGTGGGCTTATGTTTGGATATGGTTCTGACTTGTTTCCCAGCTCCAGCTATGGGTCCCGTACCTCTGAGGGGAGCAGTTAGCCAAATTGAGAGCAGTTGGTTCCCCACCATGGCTGTGGGCCACTATTGCACTTGTGTGGGCATCACAACAAATTATTTGCTGCTAAGTAGGTTAGTCCATGAGTTGCTTGGACAGATCTTGGTCATTTTGCCCCAGCTGCCCATGTAGCACCTTCTGACACTAGATGCACTGATTGTCTGGGGACTGACACTCTTCCAACTTCCAGCCATGCCATTCCATTTTGCATGTCAACCACATAAGGTGTCTTCAGCAATAGGGTATTACCACTAACCTTTGGTGGGTAGTCAAGTATTCTGACAGAAATCTGTCTGACTTTTAGGAATCCTTGTAGGTCTCTCTGATCAAAAGCTCATTGTGGATGATAGCCCCATGCTGGTACTGGGAGTTACAGGTCAGAGTAGCACAGGATCTTAAACATTCATTCAACCAATGGGATCACATGAAGCTGAAAATATTCTTCACAGACAAACATACAATAAGCAGAGCCAATAGTTTACCCACAGAATTGGAGAAAAATATTTGCTGGATATTCATCTTACAGAGGCCTAACCTCTAGAAGCTACAAAGAGCTCAAAAATCTAAACAATAAAAAGTCAAACAACCCACTCGCAAAATGGAGCAAAGAACTGGGCAGGCAGTTCTCAGAGAAAGAAGTACAAATGGCAAACACACACTTAAGAAAATGCTTATCATCCCTAATTATCAAGGAAATACAAATTAAAACAACTATTAGATTTTACCTTACCCCAGTAAGGATAGCAAACATTAAAAAATCAAATTAAAATAAATTCTTGTGAGGAAGTGGAGAAATAGGAACCCTCATCCACTGTTGGTTGGGATGTAGGATGGTAAAACCCCTTTGGAAAGTAATATGGAGACTCCTTGAAGAGTTCCCAACAGACCCAGTTATTCCCTTACTGGACATGAACCCGAAAAGCTCCATGCCTCAGTTCAAAGATTTGCTCAACCATGTTTATAGCTGCTCAATTTGTAATAGCTAAGAGTTGGAATCAACCAAGATGTCCATCATTTGATGAATGGATAACTAAGATAATAGGTAACTAATATACCTGCATGATGGAATTCCACACAGTAGTAAGGAAAAACAACACAATGAAATTTGAAGAAAAATCTTCAAACCTGGAATAGATCATTATCAGTGAACTCACCCAATCACAGAAAGATAATTGCTGCACAGTCTCACTCATTTCAACTCCTAAGCTGAATCTACCCAAGATGCCAACATACCTAGAAAGCATCTTGAGGACCAGACAATAGGGTGGGTGGGGAGGGAGGAAATGGTAAAAAAGGGTGTGGGGGACACAGAACAACCCAAACAGCAATGATACTATAAAATTCTACATCTTAAAATACAGACCAAATGCTTGAACCTTCACCAGGCCCTTAGAGGGAACACTTGAATCACAAGACCCTGGAGAGAGTATGATGAAGTCTGACCTCAAACTTGTATTGTTTCTGTTTCTCTCTCTCTCCTTCTTCTCTCTCATCTCTCTATCTCTTTTATATTACTTATCTTTTTCTTCCTTCTCTTCTTGGACGCTAACCTGTAACTCCCAGTAAAAGCAGGTGGCTATCATCAACAATGAGCTTTTGATCAGAGAGACCTACAAGGTTTCCCAAAAGAAGACAGATTTCTGTCCGAGTACTTGATGACCCACCAAAGATTAGTGGTAAGACCCTACTGCTGAAGACACCATATGCTCTTGGCAAGAAACATGGACTGACAGTGCTGGAAGCTGAGAGTCAGTCCCCAGTCAGTTAGTGTGTCTAGTACCAAAATGTGCTACATGAGCAACTGGGGAAAATGACCAATATGTGTCCAAGCAACTCATGGTCTAACCTACTTAGCAGCAAACAACCTGATGTGATGCTCACACAAGTGCAATAGTGATGCACAACTATGGTGAGAAACCAACTGCTCTTGATTTGGCTAACTGATCTGCTCAGTGTAACAGAACACATACCTTGTGCTGGGAAACAAGCCAGAACCATATCCAAAAATGAGCCTGCTGTCCATTATGAATCTCCCCACTAATCGTGGGCTACAAGAGGGCCTACACCTATTCAATTCTCTCTAAAAAAAATAATGGTTATTCAATTCATCTGGTGCTAACTTTACTCTCCATCAGAGAATCTGCTTTTCTTTTTCAGGTAGATGCAGATCCTAAGGAGAGAAACACCCCATCATACCTCAAAAGAGCCCCAGCTGAAACTAAGAATAATTAGGGAAACAAGAAAGAATGCTGTTTTCTTTGTGAACATGGTACCAGCACAACGGTGAAGTAGATAGACACAGAGAACAATCAACTCCTACCAAATCAGATATCCAGAGACACAGAGGCTCCCAAGACCTCATCACTGAAGCAGACCTAAAATGAACCCAACATGGCTCAGGGAAATGTATGGAAGAGGGGCTGGAAAGAATGTCAGAGCCACATGTTGGGTCATGATACACAGAGACATTTCCTCCTACCCATAACTGATGGCTAACCCCACAATGAAGGCCCATGTACCCCAACAACAATGGTCCCTGTGGAGGGGGGGAGGACAGGGAGGAGGCCAACAATGGTACCAATTTGACTGTATTCACTGAGTACAAAACTAATATTAAGACTTCCGGCCAAGATGGCGACCGCCTAGCTGCGCTGCAAATCCCGGGGAAAGAAAGGCAAGATATTAAGGGTATATAGTGGCTTTTAGGGGAGAGAAATCTGGGAGGGCACAGAGGTGGGGGAACAGGGAATCGCTGGTCCCCTTTCAGGCGGGTAGGCACCCCTCGCCCCAAATAACCGCCGTGTTCAAAGCTCCACCCCTGCCGCTGCTGCTGCTCCGGAGCCCGCACGGCTGCCACCGCGCGCCGATCGTTCCCTCCGCACGGAAGCTTAGACTGCTCCGCACCCTTGTCCACTCGCCCACCTACTGAGTGTGCCCAGTCCCACAAGCTCAGACTGTATCTCTCGCTTGCGTCAGCTCAGGTGCCACCCCCTACCTAACTGCCACACCGGCGGGCCGCCATTGTCCCGTGGCAGGGGAGCGCAGACTGCTTCCGGTTCCCAGCGTTCCCAGCCAAAGTCTGGGCGGCTTCAGTGCTTGGTGCCTCAGTGCCACTCCTAGCTCAAACCCAGGAAGCTGTGGCACATTACCGCTTGAGAACTCAAGCAATTTTGGCGCCCCTGCCAGGTAGTAGATAGGCGGCTTTGGCAAGTGAGATTATTCCCTGCGTGCGGAAGCTTAGACTGCTCCGCACTCTCGCCACTCGCCCTCTGTCTGCCGCGTGGCTGTCCACAATTGTCCTGTGGCGGGGGAGCGCAGACTGCTTCCGGTTCCCAGCGTGCCCAGCCAAAGTCTGGGTGGCTTCAGTGCTTGGTGCCTCAGTGCCACTCCTAGCTCAAACGCAGGCAGCTGGGGCACAATACCGCTTGAGAACTCAAGCAACCTTGGCGCCCCTACCAGGTAGTAGATAGGCGGCTTTGGCAAGTAAGATTATTCCCTGCATGCAGAAGCTTAGACTGCTCCGCACTCTCGTCCACTCGCCCTCTGTCTGCCGCGCAGCTGTCCACAATTGTCCTGTGGCGGGGGAGCGCAGACTGCTTCCGGTTCCCAGCGTGCCCAGCCAGAGTTTGGGCGGCATCAGTGCTTGGTGCCTCAGTGCCACTCCTAGTTCGAACGCAGGCAGCCTTGGCACATTACCACTTGAGAACTCAGGCAACTTCGGCGCCCCTGCCAGGCAGTAGATAGGCAGCTTTGGCAAGTGACAGCCAAAGCCCAGGCTTCTTGGCAATGCCCCCAGGCTGCATAAGATTCCCATTGTTCTTGAGCCCAGGCTGATACGCCCACCTATCTGCCGATACACTGTCATGGGCAGAACACAGCGCAAAAGAAATAACATGAATAATCAAATGCAAGAAAATCCAATTAGATCACCCAGTCCCACAATGAATACTTCTAACCAAAACTTAGAAGAACAAATAGGACCAGAACACCACATTGAAGCTATGAGCAATGCAACTCTAACCAACCTATTGGTAGAACTTGCAGGAAAGCAACAAAGGGCCGACAATCGTGTGGATGCTGCCATCACTAAACTAGAACTAATAGATAAGAAATTGGAAGGATTAGATAAGAAAATGGAAGGATTTCAAAGAGAGTTAAGAGATTTGAGGGAGAGTGAAAAAAAAGAAGACCTTAAAAATCAGCTGGCCATGCTAAATGAAGACATAAAGAAATGCAAGGATGAACTCCAAGAATCATCAAGAAAATCAGAAAATGATGTGAAAAGGGAGCTTGACAGAGGGATGGAAGTTATACATAGAAAAATAATAGAAAATGCAAACTTAATTGAACAAGCCCAAAACTCACTAGAAGCTCTCAAGAATAGAGTCAGCCAAGTGGAGGATAGAAACTCTGATCTGGAAGACAAGATGGAAGAAACAGTTAGAGAGTTCAAAAATTTCAGTAAGTTTAAAAGCTCCTGTGAACAGAACATGAGGGAATTGTGGGATACAGTTAAACGTCCCAATATCAGGATCATTGGAATACCAGAAGGAGAAGAAATCCAGACCAAAGGCATGGAGAATTTATTTAAAAAAATAATTGAAGAAAATTTCCCCAATCTCTTAAAAGAAAGGCCCATCAAGATACAAGAAGCCAATAGAACTCCAAACAGACTGGACCAAAGGAGAAACTCTCCAAAACATATTATTATTAAGACTCTAAACATTGACACCAAAGAGAAAATCCTAAAAGCAGCTAGGGAAAAACAGCACACCACCTTCAGAGGTAACCCCATCAGAATTACTTCAGACTTCTCAATGGAAACTCTGAAAGCTAGAAGATCCTGGAATGAAACACTCCAAAGTCTAAGAACCTATGGCTTCCAACCCAAACTACTCTACCCAGCAAAAGTATCCCTCATAATAGATGGTGAACGAAAAACTTTCCATGACAAAACACAGCTTTACAATTATATGAACACAAAACCAAACCTACAGAGAGTATTTCAGGAAATTCTACACAGAGAAGAAAAAAATAATCAAACACAATTGCCTACAAGAAGCAGATCACAACAACCATACTCAGAGTAGGCACAAAAAACTTCAATGTCCATGAAAACTCCAACCCACATTTACCATCACAATACGGCAGGGATCAAATCAAATCTCACAGTCATTACCCTAAATATTAATGGCCTTAATTCACCCATCAAGAGACACAAGCTAACAGGATGGATCAAAAAATTAGACCCCTCAATCTGTTGCCTTCAAGAAACCCACCTCACCATTAAAGACAGACATCTCCTCAGGGTGAAAGGGTGGAAAACAGTATTCCAAGCAAACGGGAATAAGAAACAAGCAGGTGTAGCTATATTAATATCGGATAAAATAGACTTCAAACCAAATATAATCAAAAAAGACAAAGAAGGCCACTTCCTACTTATCAAGGGAACGATCCATCAAGAGGATATTACAATCATAAATCTCTATGCACCAAACATAGGGGCACCACAGTTCATAAAACAAAACCTACTTGACAATAAAACAGAAATAACCACAAACACCATCATAGCTGGGGACTTCAATACACCATTATCAGTAATAGACAGATCATCCAAACAGAAACTCAACAGGGAAGTAAGAGAGCTCAACAAAACCATAGATCACTTAGACCTAACGGACATCTACAGAACATTCCATCCCAAATCCACAGATTACACATTCTTCTCAGCAGTCCATGGAACATTCTCTAAAATAGACCATATATTGGGTCACAAAGACTGCCTCCACATATTTAGGAAGATTGACATAATTCCCGGCATGATATCAGATAACAATGCTATATTGCTAGAAATCAACAATAAAAGACCCACCAAGAATCCCAAAGGCATCTGGAAACTGAACAGCACACTTTTAAACAATAAATGGATAGTGGATGAAATAAAAAATGAAATTGCAAAATTTCTGGAATTGAACGACAATGAGAACACATCGTATCAAAACTTATGGGACACAATGAAGGCAGTCCTCAGGGGAAAATTCATAGCACTCAATGCCATCGTAAAAAAGACAGAAAGGTCCCAAATCAATAACCTAACCATCCACCTAAAGGCACTGGAAAAACAAGAAAAATCCAACCCAAAGAGCTCCAGAAGGAAAGAAATAATTAAAATCAGAGCAGAAATCAATGAATTGGAAACCAAGGAAACAATTAAGACAATTGACAAAACAAAGAGCTGGTTCTTTGAAAAAATAAACAAGATTGACAAACCCCTGGCCAATCTGATCAAGCAAAAAAAGGTGAAGCTTCAAATTAACAAAATTCAAAATGAAAAAGGAGAGATCACAACAGACATAAGTGAAATTGGGAGAATCATCAGGACTTATTTCAAAAACCTCTACTCCACAAAACTGGATAATGTGGAGGAGATGGATAAATTCTTGGATGCATACCATCTACCAAAGCTAAACACAGAGCAGATTAATCACCTCAATCAACCCATCACACTCATGGAGATTGAAAAAGTAATAAAAAACCTCCCAAAAAAGAAGAGCCCAGGACCAGATGGCTTCTCAGCTGAATTCTATCAAACTTTCATGGAAGAACTCAAACCAATCTTCCTCAAACTGTGCCACACAATTGATGAACAGGGAAAGCTACCCAACTCCTTTTATGAAGCTAGCATCACCCTAATTCCAAAACCAGGCAGAGATGCCACAAGAAAAGAAAACTACCGGACTATTTCCCTGATGAATTTAGATGCAAAGATCCTAAACAAAAGCCTTGCAAACCGAATCCAACAACACATCAAAAGCATTATCCACCTTGACCAAGTGGGATTCATTCCAGGAACACAGGGGTGGTTCAACATACGGAAATCTGTCAATGTAATACATCACATAAACAAGGTTAAACATAAAAACCACATGATCATTTCGATAGATGCAGAAAAGGCCTTTGACAAGATTCAACACCACTTCATGTTCAAAACATTGGAGAGAGTTGGCATGGTTGGTTCATATCTTAATCTAATAAAGGCAATATACGAAGCTCCGAAGGCCCAAATAATACTTAATGGAGAGAGACTGGAGGAATTCCCATTAAGATCAGGTACAAGACAGGGTTGTCCACTCTCACCTCTGCTTTTCAATATAGTACTGGAAGTCCTAGCTCAAGCAATAAGACAGGAGAAGGAAATAAAAGGGATACAATTTGGAAAGGAGGAAGTTAAGTTAGCTTTATTCGCTGATGACATGATTATATATGTAAGAGACCCGAGAGAATCCATCCCAAAACTCCTAAAGGTGATTAACTCCTATAGCAAAGTAGCAGGATACAAAATCAATGCACAAAAATCAGTAGCCTTCCTTTATGCAAAGGACAAAGATACAGAAAAAGAAATAAGGGACATAGTCCCATTTTCAATTGTGACAAAAAAAATAAAATACCTTGGAATAACATTAACCAAGGAAGTGAAAGATCTATACAATGAAAACATAAAAACACTCAAAAAAGAAATTGAGGCGGACTTGAGAAAATGGAAAGACCTCCCATGTTCCTGGATAGGCAGAATTAACATTGTGAAGATGACAATCCTACCAAAGGCAATTTACAGATTTAATGCAATACCAATTAAAATCCCCACAGTGTTCTTCACAGAGATAGAAAAAATGATCTCAAATTTCATATGGAAAGGCAGAAGGCCTCGCATTTCCAAACATATCCTCAGCAAAAGAAATACCTCTGGGGGCATCACCATACCTGATCTAAAGCTATATTACAAAGCCATAGTAATAAAAACAGCATGGTACTGGCATAAAAACAGGACTATAGATCAATGGAATAGACTTGAGGACCCGGACTTTGGGTCAAGCAACTATAGCTACTTGATATTTGATAAAGGCCCAAACAATATACGCTGGAAAAAAGACAGCATCTTCAACAAATGGTGCTGGACAAACTGGATAACCATATGCAGGAAACTAAAACTTGACCCACACATTTCACCATGCACTACACTCAAGTCCAAATGGATCAAAGATCTCCATATAAGACCAGATACTCAAATACTACTGGAAGAAAATTTAGGAAGTACATTCCATGATATAGGAATGGAAAAAGACTTCCTGAACAAAACCCCAGTAGCTCATGAACTTAAACCATCACTCAACCAATGGGACCACATGAAGCTGAGGAGTTTCTTTACAGACAAGCATACAATTAGCAAAGCCAATAGATTACCCACAGAATGGGAGAAAATATTTGTGGGTTATCCAACTGATAGAGGACTAATCTCTAGAATCTACAAAGAACTCAAAAATGTAAACAGTAAGAAGTCAAACACCCCACTCACAAAATGGGGCAAAGAGCTGAACAGGCAGTTCACAGAGGAAGAAATAGAAATGGCAAACATACACTTAAGAAAATGTTCAGCATCCCTAATCATCAGAGAAATGCAAATTAAAACAACTATGAGATTCCACCTTACCCCAATAAGGATAGCAAGCATCAAAAAATCAAATAAAAATAAATGCTGGCGAGGATGTGGAGAAGTAGGAACACTCATCCACTGTTGGTGGGAATGTAGGATGGTACAACCACTTTGGAAAGCAATATGGAGACTTCCGAAAAAGCTGAGTATAGAGATACCAACAGACCCAGTTATTCCCTTACTGGGCATCTACCCTAAAACCTTCAAAGCACAGGCTAGAGAGATTTGCTCAACCATGTTTATAGCGGCTCAATTTGTAATAGCTAAGAGCTGGAATCAACCCAGATGTCCATCACTAGAAGAATGGATAACTAAGATGTGGTATATCTACACAATGGAATTCTATACAGCAGTAAGAAAAAATGACACAATGAAATTTGAGGAAAAATGGTTGAACCTGGAACAGATCATTCTCAGTAAACTTACCCAATCACAGAAAAAAAATCGCCACATAATCTCACTCATCTACAACACCTAACCTGAATCTACCGAAGATACCTTACATACCCAGCAAGCATCTCCTAGATTAGACACTAGGATGGAAGGGGAGGGAGGGGAGGGCATCAAAGGGGTGGGAAACACAAATCTAGACCCAAACAGCAATGGTACCATAATCTTCTACTTACTAAAAGATAGACCAAATGGCTGATCCTTCACCAGGCCCTTACAGGGAACACCTGAACCACAAGACACTGGAGAGGGTAAGATTAAGACTAACCTTAATCTCCTACATCTTCCCTCCCTCACTTCGCCTCTCCCTGTCTCTCTCTCTCTCTTATCTCTAACTCTTGTATATTAGTTATCTTTTTCCTCATTTTCTTAGTGGGCACTGACCTGTAACTCCCAGAACCAGCATGGGGCTATCATCCACAATGAGCTTTTGATCAGAGAGACCTACAAGGTTTCCTAAAAGACAGACAGATTTCTGTCAGAGTACTTGATGACCCACCAAAGGTTAGTGGTAAGACCCTACTGCTGAAGATACCTTATGTGATTGACATGCAAATTAGAATGGCATGGCTGGAAGTTGGATGAGAGTCAGTCCCCAGACAGTCAGCGCGTCTAGTGCCAGAAGGTGCTACATGGGCGACTGGGGGAAATTGACCAATATCTATCGAAGCAACACATGGTCTAACCTACTTAGCAGCAAATAACTTATTGTGATGCCCACACAAGTGCAGTGGTGGCACACAGCCATGGTGGGGAACCAACTGCTCTCAATTTGGCTAACTGATCCCCTCACTGGTATGGGACCCATAGCTGGAGCTGGGAAACAAGTCAGAACCATATCCAAACATAAACCCACTCTCCAATATCAAGCTACTATCAATTGTGGGCTACAAGAGGGCCTACACCTATTAAATTCTCTATAAAAAAAAAAAAGTAAGGGTTATCTCATTTGTCCTGGTGCTAACTTACTCTCCGTTGGAGAATCTGCTTCTCTTTTTCAGATAGATGTAGACCCTAAGGAGAGAGCCACCCCATCATACCTCAAAAGGGCCCCGGCTGAAACTAAGAAAACTGGAAGAAACAAGCAAGGGGGCTGTTTTCCTGATGAACTGGACACCAGCACAAGGGAGAAGGAGATCAGCATAGAGAAAAATCAACTCCTACCAAATCAGAGAGCCGGAGCCTCAGAGGCCCTCAACACCTCATCACTGAAGCAGACCAAAAATGAACCCAACATGGCTCAGGGAAATTTTGCGGAAGAGGAGGCGGAAAGAATGTCAGAGTCACATGTTGGGTCATGATATGCAGAGACATTTAGCTTACCCATAACTGTGGGTAACTCCACAATGCATGACCCGTATACCTCAACAAGGAAGGGCCAAGGGGAGGGGGTAGGTCACGGATGAGCCTAATAATGGTACCAAACTGACTGTATTTGCTGAATACAGAACTGACTAATAAATAAAATAAAATAAAATAAAATAAAATAAAATAAAATAAAATAAATAAAAAAAACTAATATTAAAAAAAAGAAAGAATATTGAAAACAGAGAGAAAAAGCAAGGCACCTATAAAGGCAAGCCTATCAGGATCACTGAAAATTACTCAACAAACTTTAAAATCCAGAATGGCTTGGAGTAATGTATTCCAAGTTCTGAAAGATAATAACTGTCAAGTAAGTTTACTTTACCCTGCAGTTATCTATCTAAATTGATGGAGAGATAAGAACATTCCACAACAACAACAGGCTAAAGGAATTTATGACAACAATGCCATTTCTACAGAAAATACTTGAAGGAATACTTCAGGCTTAAGGGAAGCAAAGCACATAAATGAGGAAACAGGAAAATATAAACCATAGTCAAATAACACTTTAGAAAAATGAGTAAAGGGAAATCAGGAACCAGTACAGAACAAGAGGAATGGTAAGAAAAAACACATACCTTTCAATAATAACTATTAATACCAATGGCCTCAATGCCCCAGCCAAAAGACACAAGCTTGCAGACTGGATTAAAAGGCAGCATCCTGTTGTTTGTTGTGTCCAGGAAACTCATCTCTCAATAAGAGACAGATACTGTCTTAGGGTGAAAGGATGGAAAACAGTATTTCAAGCCAATGGGTCTAGGAAAGAAGCTGGGGTTGCTATCCTTATATCTGACAGGATAGACTTCAAACCAACAAAGTGGGGAAAGATAAAAAAGCTCACTTGAGGGCTGGAGAGATGGCTTAGTGTTTAGGTGCTTGCCCATGAAGCCTAAGGTTTGAAGCTTTATTCCCCAGGACCCACACAAGCCAGATGTACAAGTTGGCACATGCATCTGACATTTGTTTGCAGTGACTGGAGGCCCTAGCATGCCCATTCTCTCTCTTTCTATCTGCCTCTTTCTCTCTCTGTCTGTCACTCTCAAATAAATAAATAACAATTAATAAGATCACTTGATACTGATAAAAGGAACATGCCAACAGGAGGACATTATAATGCTAAACATATATGCACCTAACACGGGGGCTCCCAATTTCATCAAACAAACACTACTACACTTAAGGTCACAAAAAACACCAAATATGATTGTATTGGGTGACTTCAATACCCACTCTCATCAATTGACATATCATCCTGGAAAAAAAAAATAAACACAGAGACATCTGGGTTAAATGATGTCATAGAACAAGTGGACCTAACAGATATCTTCATAACATTCCATCCAAACACTGCAGAATATACATTTTTATCAGCAGTACATGGAACATTCCCCAAAATAGACCAGATATTAGGACACAAGCAAATATTAACAAATAGAGGAGAATTGAAATAATCCTTTTTACTCTATCTGAACAGAATGGGATTAAACTACAAATCAGCAACAGCAAAAACTACAGAGCATACAGAAATTCATGCAGACTAAACAGTGCACTATGGAATGATGAGTGGGTCACTGAAGAAATCAAAAATGAAACAAATAAATTCATACAATCAAATGATGGTCACAATACAACATACCAAAACCTTTGGTACACAATAAAGGCAGTCCTAGGAGGGAAAATTATAGCTCTAAGTGGCTATATTAAGAAATTAGAGAGTGTACAAGTAAGCAATTTAATGCCTCACTTTAAGGCCTTGAAAAAATAAGAACAAGGCAAGTCAAAAATCAGTAGATGGGAAGAAATAATAAAGATTAGGGATAAATTAATTAAATAGAAACCAAAAAAAAAAAAAAAAAATCCAAAGAATCAATGAAAAAAAGTTGGTTCTTTAAAAGGATAAACAAGATTGATAAATCCTTAGCAAATGTGACCAAAAGAAAGGGAGGAGACATAAATTATCTAATTAGATGCAGAAAAAGCATTTGATAAAGTCCAACAACCCTTCATGATAAAAGTCCTACAGAGACTGGGAATAGAAGGAACATATCTCAACATAATGAAGGCTGTTTATGACAAATCTACAGCCAACATAATACTAAGTGGAAAAATTTGAAGGTTTTCCACTAAATTCAGGAACAAGATAAGGTTGTACACTGTCACCACTTTTATTTAATATGGTACTGGAAGTCCTAGCTATAGCAATAAGTGCAGAGACACTCAAAAGGGGTACAAATTGCAAAGGAAGAGATCAAATTATCATCATTTGCAGATGATATGATTCTATACATAAAGGACCCTAAAGACTCTATCAGCAAACTGTTTCGGCTGATAAACACTTTTAGCAATGTAGCAGGATACAAAATAAACACATAGAAATCAATAACCTTCCAATATGCTAACAACAGACACACAGAGAATGAAATCAGAGAATCATTCGTATTCACAATTGCAAGAACAACAAAAAAAGTACAATGGAATAAACATAACCAAGGAAGTGAAGGACCTCTACAATGAGAACTTTAAAAGACTCAAGCAAGAAATTGTAGAAGACACTAGGAAATGAAAAGCATCCCATGTTCTTGGATTGGAAGAATCAACATTGTGAAGATATCAACCTTACCAAAAGCAATCTACATTTAACATTTAATCTATATTTATATTTATGTAAATCTAAATATATTTAAATACACATAAATATAAATATAATATGTTTAAAATGTAAAAATAAAACATTTATACTTAATCTATATTTATTGTAATCCTCATCATAATTCCAAAGGCATTCTTCACAGAAATAGAAAAATCAATCCTAAAATTCATTTGGAAGCTCAAAAAATCTCAAGTAGCCAAACAATTTTGAACAACAAAAGTAAGACTGGTGGTATCACCACACCTGATGTTAACCTATATTACAATCCATAGTAACGAAAACAGCATATAACTGGCACAAAGACAGATATATAGATCAATGGAACAGAAGAGAGGACCCAGAAATTAATCCAGGCAGCTACAGCCATCTGATTTTCGCCAAAAATATTCATTGGAGAAAAGACAGACTCTTCAACAAGTGGTGCTGGGAAAACTGGATATCTATATGTAGAAGGATGAAAATAGATCCTTGTCTGTCTCTACGTACAAGAATCAAGCCCAAATGAATCAGAGACCTTAATACCAGACCAGAAGTTCTGAAAATACTAGAGGAAAAAGTAGGGGAAACCCCTCAACATATTGTCATAGGCAATGACTTTACGAATATAACTCCAATTGCTCAGAAAATAAAACCAGTAACTAACCACTGGGATCTCATGAAATTACAAAACTTTTGTACAGCAAAAGACACTGAAGAGAGCAAAGAGATAACCTGCAGAATTGGAGAAATTCTTTGCCAGCTATACTTCTGACAAAGCATTAGTATCCAGAATATACAAAGAACTAAAAAAAAAAAATAAGAAATCAGAAAACCCAATTAAATAATGGGCTATAGAAGTAAATAGAACTTCCGGTCAAGATGGCGGCATAGGAACCACGCCTAAGCAGCCTAGGGGAGAAAAAGCCAAAGAAAACCCAGCAAAATACACAAGGGAGGTGTATAACAGATTAAAACAGCAGCGGAGAAGTAGGAGATATCCAGAGCCCACACGGACAGGCCGAAGCAGCTCCGGCAGCGGCAGCTCGGGACCCGGGAGCGGCAGCTCGGGATCCGGCAGCGGCAGCTCGGGACCCGGTAGCGGCGACTTGGGCTCCGGCAGCGGCACCTCGGGACCCGGTAGCGGCAATTCGGACTCTGGCAGCGGCAGCGGCAGCGGCAGCACGGGCACCGGCAGCTGCATATCGGGCTCCGGCAGTGGCGACTCGGGATCCAACAGCGGCAGCTCAGACCCCGGCAGCAGAAGCGGCGGTGGAAGCCGTGACTCCAGCCCCCAAAACACCATCAGCTGCTCCGGTACCGGCCACAGCGGCTTCAGGGCAGCGAATCCAGCAGCGGAGGCTCCAGCGGCTTCAGCAGCAGAGGCGGATCCCGCAGCTGCAGCACCAGCGGATCAGAGGCGGAGGACCCAGCAGCGGCAGCTCCAGCGGATCAGCGGGGGCAGACCCAGCAGCGGCATCTCCAGTGGCGGATCCAGCAGCAGTGGTCCCAGCAGCGGCAGCTACAGCGGCAGCAGTGGGGATCCAGCATCAGGGGTGCCAATCTGCAGGGCCACAGTTGCCAGGCTTGGTTTGCCCCACAGGAAAAGTCAGTACCCAGTTCCAGAAAGCAGAACAGCGGCCCAACATCCCAGCCAGCAACTTGACTGAGACCAAAAGCATCCAAAGAGGTAACTGGGATTGAACCAGGGAAGGGTCTCACCCGGTCACAAGCTGACTTGGATCCCTCAACAGACCAGAAATCTTAACTTCTTTGTTGATAGAGGATCTGGTTTTTATAATACCTAATCTTGCATAAATGCTCGGTGCTGTTCTTGACTGAATGTGTATAGGGTTTAGTTAAATTTTAGAATATACCTGTATTTTATTCCACTCAACCTATTTGAATACTCCCATAGCAGGCAAACTTAACCCCTCGGACCACGTGTTTAGATACTCTGAGAGTGGTAAGAGCCACACCTAACATCTTAATCTCCTACATAGAAGATATACAATATCAGATCAATAGATACAGCAAAGGATACCCAGCTAACTGGAAAATCTAAGCAGTAACTTAATCCAAGATGCAAAAATATATACATTATAACACAAGAAACACCAAAAACCAAGGCAATATAAATCCACCAAAAAGCATCAATGCTTCAGAAATGACCTCTAGTGAAAATGAGTTAGAGAAAATGCCTGAGAAAGATTTCAAAAGAATGATTGTAAATATGTTCAATGAACTCAAAGAGGAAATCAAAGGAATCAGAGAAGATACAGGACACCAATTTAACGAAATAAAGAAATCAATACAAGACATAAATAAGGAAATAGAAATAATGAAGAAAAACCAGTCAGAATTACTAGCAATGAAGAACACAGTTAATGAAATAAAAAACTCTGTAGAAAATCTCACCAGTAGAATGGATGAAGGAGAGGACAGAATATCTAAGCTAGAAGACCAGGTGGCAGATCTAATACAATCCAACAAAGAGAAAGACAAACTAATAGAAAAGTATGAATGGGAATTTCAAGATATTCGGGACACTATGAAAAGATCAAATATAAGAATTCAGGGTATAGTAGAAGGAGAAGAATTTCAATCCAAAGGTATAGTAGGCATCTTCAACAAAATCATAGAAGAAAACTTCCCCCAAATTGGGAAAGAGGTGCCAATGCAGATACAGGAAGCATTTAAAACACCAGCCAGACAAAACCTGGAAAGAACCTCTCCTCGCCATATTATAATCAAACAACCAAACACACAATCCAAAGAAAAAATATTGAAAGCAGTTAGAGAGAAAAATCAAGTTACCTACAAAGGCAAGCCCATCAGGATCACAGCAGATTACTCAACACAAACTTTCAAAGCCAGAAGGGCTTGGAGTGATGTA
This sequence comes from Dipus sagitta, assembly GCA_036346955.1. Lineage (NCBI taxonomy): Eukaryota > Metazoa > Chordata > Mammalia > Rodentia > Dipodidae > Dipus > Dipus sagitta. The sequence continues at coordinate 85,096,655 of CM070777.1, forward strand.
TTCCAAACTCTGAAAGATAACAACTGTCAACCAAGGCTACTTTATCCTGCAAAACTATCCATTCAAATAGATGGAGAACTAAGGACATTCCATGACAAAAGCAGGCTAAAGGAGTATTTGAAGACAAAACCAGCTCTACACAAAATACTTGAAAGAATCCTCCATGCCGAAGAGAAAGAAAAACACACATATAAGGAACCTGGAAAACAACAAACAACACTCAAATACTAGTTAATATAAGAGAGCAAAGGTAGAACCAGAACCACAAAAAAAAAAAAAAAAAAAATGGCAAGCATAAATACACATCTTTCAATAATATCTCTTAATATCAATGGCCTCAATGCTCCAATCAAAAGACATAGATTTGCAGACTTGGTTAAAAAGCAGGACCCTACAATTTGTTGTCTCCAAGAAACTCACCTTTCTACAAAGGATGGACATTATCTTAGGGTGAAAGGTTGGAAAACGGTGTTTCAAGCAAATGGACCCAGAAAGCAAGCAGGAGTTGCTATCCTAATAGCTGACAAGGCAGACTTCACTCCAACATTAGTCAAGAAAGATAAGGAAGGTCACTTTATATTGATTAAGGGCACACTCCAACAGGAGGACATTACAATCCTAAACATATATGCACCTAACATGGGGGCTCCCAAATTCATCAAACAAACACTGTTAGAACTAAGGTCACAGATAACACCAAACACAGTGGTAGTTGGTGACTTTAACACCCCACTCTCATCAATTGACAGGTCATCCCGGGAAAAAATAAACAGAGAGGCATCTGGACTAAACGAGGTCATAGAAGGAATGGACCTAACAGACATATACAGGACATTTCATCCAAATGCTGCAGAATATACATTCTTTTCAGCAGCACATGGATCATTCTCTAAAATAGACCATATATTAGGACACAAAGCAAATCTTAACAAATTCAGGAAAATTGAAATAATTCCTTGCATTCTATCTGACCATAATGGAATCAAACTACAAATCAATAGCAAGAAAGGATATAGAGCATACACAAAATCATGGAAACTAAACAATACATTACTAAATGATGAATGGGTCAATGAAGAAATCAAGAAGGAAATCAAAAAATTTATAGAGTCAAACAATAATGAGAACACAACATACCAAAATCTCTGGGACACAATGAAGGCAGTTCTAAGAGGTAAATTTATAGCTTTAAGTGCCTATATTAAGAAATTAGAAAGGTCGCAAATAAATGACCTAATGCTTCACCTTAAAGCCTTGGAAAAAGAAGAACAAGGCAAACCAAAAATCAGTAGACGGGAAGAAATAATAAAGATTAGGGCAGAAATTAATGAAATAGAAACCAAAAAAACAATACAAAGAATTAATGAAACAAAGAGCTGGTTCTTTGAAAGGATAAACAAGATTGATAAACCCTTAGCAAATCTGACCAAAAGAAAGAGAGAAGAGACACAAATTAATAAAATTAGAGATGAAAAAGGTAACATCACGACAGATGCCAGAGAAATTCAAAAAATCATAGGGACGTATTATAAAAACATATACTCCACAAAGTATGAAAATCTGAAAGAAATGGATGATTTCCTTGATTTATATGACCTACCTAAATTAAATCAAGATGAGATTAATCACTTAAATAGACCTATAACAAGCATGGAGATCCTAACAGTTATCAAAAATCTCCCAACTAAAAAAAGCCCAGGCCCAGATGGATTCACTGCTGAATTTTACCAGACCTTCAGGGAAGAGCTAACACCATTGCTTCTTAAGCTTTTCCATGAAATAGAAAAAGAAGGAATTCTACCAAACTCCTTCTATGAAGCCAGCATCACTCTGATACCAAAACCAGGCAAAGATAGAACAAAAAAGGAAAATTACAGACCAATCTCCCTCATGAACATAGATGCAAAAATTCTCAACAAAATATTGGCAAACAGAATACAAGAATACATTAGAAAGATCATTCACCCTGACCAAGTAGGCTTTATCCCAGAGATGCAGGGATGGTTCAACATACGCAAATCTATAAATGTTATACATTATATAAATGGGTTGAAGGACAAAAATCACATGATCATCTCATTAGACGCAGAGAAAGCATTCGACAAAATCCAACATCCCTTCATGATAAAAGTCCTACAGAGACTGGGAATAGAAGGAACATATCTCAATATAATAAAGGCTATTTATGATAAGCCTACAGCCAACATATTACTAAATGGGGAAAAACTGGATGCTTTTCCACTAAAATCAGGAACAAGACAAGGGTGTCCACTGTCCCCACTTTTATTTAATATAGTTCTGGAAGTCTTAGCCATAGCAATAAGGCAAGAGACATGCATAAAAGGGATACAAATCGGAAAGGAAGAGGTCAAGTTATCATTATTTGCAGATGACATGATTCTATATATAAAGGACCCTAAAGACTCTACTAGAAAACTGTTAGAGCTGATAAAAACCTACAGTCATGTAGCAGGATACAAAATAAATACACAGAAATCAGTAGCCTTCATATATGCTAACAACAAACACACAGAGGATGAGATCAGAGAATCACTCCCATTCACAATTGCATCAAAAAAAATAAAGTACCTTGGAATAAACCTTACTAAGGAAGTAAAGAATCTATACAATGAGAACTTTAAAACACTCAAGCGAGAAATTGCAGAAGACACTAGGAAGTGGAAAAACATCCCTTGTTCCTGGATTGGAAGAATCAATATTGTGAAAATGGCAATCTTACCAAAAGCAATCTACACATTTAACGCAATCCCCATCAAAATTCCAAAGGCATTCTTCACGGAAATAGAAAAAACAATCCAAAAATTCATTTGGAATCACAAAAAACCTCGAATATCTAAAATAATACTGAGCAACAAAAATAAGGCTGGTGGTATCACCATACCTGATTTTAACCTATACTACAGAGCCATAGTAACAAAAACAGCATGGTACTGGCACAAAAGCAGACTCATAGATCAATGGAACAGAATAGAGGACCCAAATGTAACCCCATGTAGTTATAGCCACCTGATATTTGATAAAAATGCCAAAAATATTCATTGGAGAAAAGACAGCCTCTTCAGCAAATGGTGTTGGGAAAACTGGATATATATCTGTAGAAGGATGAAAATAGATTCTTCTCTTTCTCGTGCACAAGAATTAAGTCCAAATGGATTAAGGACCTTAACATCAGACCTGAAACTCTGAAACTGCTAGAGGAAAAAGTAGGGGAAACCCTTCAACATATTGGTCTTGGCAAAGACTTTCTGAATACAACCCCAATTGCTCAGGCAATAAAACCACAGATTAACCACTGGGACCTCATGAAAATACAAAGATTTTGCACTGCAAAGGACACGGTGAAGAAAGCAAAGAGGCAACCTACAGAATGGGAAAAAATCTTCACCAGCTATATATCTGATAGAGGATTAATATCTAAGATATACAAAGAACTCAAGAAGTTAAATAATAAGGAATCAAACAAACCAATCAAAAAATGGGAAATGGAGCTAAATAGAGAATTCTCAAAGGAAGAAATACGAATGGCATATACGCATCTAAAAAAATGTGCTACATCCCTAGTCATCAGGGAAATGCAGATTAAGACTACATTGAGATTCCATCTCACTCCTGTCAGATTGGCTACCATCATGAAAACAAATGATCATAAATGTTGGCGGGGATGTGGAAAAAGAGGAACCCTTCTACATTGTTGGTGGGAATGCAATCTGGTCCAGCCATTGTGGAAATCAGTGTGGTGGTTCCTAAAACAGCTAAAGATTGATCTACCATATGACCCAGCTATAGCTCTCCTAGGCATATATCCTAAGGACTCATCTCATTACCTTAGAGATACTTGCTCAACCATGTTTATTGCTGCTCAATTTATAATAGCTGGGAAATGGAACCAGCCTAGATGTCCCTCAACTGATGAGTGGATAATGAAGATATGGCACATTTATACAATGGAGTTTTACTCAGCAGTAAAGAGAAATGAAGTTATGAAATTTGCAGAAAAGTGGATGGATCTGGAAAGAATTATACTAAGTGAGGTAACCCAGGCCCAGAAAGCCAAGCGCCACATGTTCTCCCTCATATGTGGATCTTAGCTAGAGATGATTGGGCTTCTGTGTGAGAAGGAAAAAACTCAGTAGCAGAGGCCAGTAAGTTAAAAAAGGAGATAGAAAGGGAAGAGAAAGAAAGGGAGGAGGGCTTTTATTAGGTTGGTATTGTATATATGTAAGTAGAAAGATTGAGATGGGGAGGGGATATGATGGAGAATGGAATTTCAAAGGGGAAAGGGGGGAGGGTAATACCATGGGATTTTTTTTTGTTATCATGGAAAATATTAATAAAAATGGAGAAAAAAAAATAAAAAATAAATAAATAAATAAATAAATAAATAAAAAGAAGTAAATAGAGAGTTCTCAAAAGAAGAAATACAGATGGCATATAAATATCTAAAAAAGTGTTCTACATCCTTAGCCATCAGGGAAATGCAAATTAAAACAAGTTTGAGATTCCATCTCACTCCTGTCAAAATGGCTATCATGAAGAAAACAACTGACAATAAATGTTGGTGAGGATGCAAGAAAAGAGGAACCCTTCTGCACTGTTGGTGGGTATGTAATCTGGTACAGCCATTGTGGAAATCATTGTGGAGTTTCTTGAACCAGCTAAAAATAGATTGAGCATATGATCCAGCTATAGCACTGCTAGGCATATATCCTAATGACTCTTCTCACTGCCTTAGAGATATTTCCACAACCATGTTTATGGCTGCTCTATTAACAATAGCTAGGAAATGGAACCAGCCTAGATGTCCCTCCACAGATGAATGAATAATAAAAATGTGGTACATTTACACACAATGGAGTTCTATTCATCTATCCATCTATTCATAAATAAAAATGAAATTTTGGAACTTGCAGGGAAATGGACGAACCTGGAAAGGATTATACTGAGGTAACCCAGGCCCAGAAAGTCAAACGTTGCATGTTCTCTCATTTGTGGATCCTAGCTACAAATGTGTAGACTTGTGTATGAGCTGGAACCAAAAATTGGTAGCAGAAGTCAGTAGGCTAGAAAAAGTCAATAAGGGAGGGAGGAGAGGGAAGGACTTTAGGGCATGGTATTGTGTATATGTAAATAGATGAACAGATTTCAGGAAGTGGGATGGCCTAAGCAGTGCCAGGAGAAGAGATGGAGTAAAAAAAAAAAAAAAAAAAAAAAGCACAGGGGAGGATCAATCAAAATTCAAGATATGCTGAATAAGACATGAAAATCTACATTTTTGTATAATGGCACATCCAAAATCCATAGATTGTTACTAAAAAATTTTCAGTGCCAGGGATGGGATAACTTCCAGTGAATTGTTGGCCAGGGAGGTCCCTGTTGCCTCCCAAACATTACAGGCTATTGCCAAGGTCCTTGGCTTCCCAAGAGAAACATGTGATAAGACCCCATTGCTAAAGACCTCATATGCCTGGGTGGCAAGGTCACTGAGAAATCAAGCTAGGGCTGAGCTGTAAACCTCCTCCCTGTAGACCATCTGACTGACAGCTGAAAAAAAGCTGCACTGCATGCAGCCCTATGGAAGACAGAAGTCATCAACAGTGAAAACAATGAACACTGGAAACCTCAAGTTTGGCCAGACAGGCCAAATGACCAAACAGGTGCGATAGTGGCATGTCTGCTCTGGGGGAAACCAACTGCTCTCTAATTGGACTGGAGGCCTGCTCTATGGGAGAGAATGCATGCCTGGTACTGAAAACCTAATCAAAAGCCTATGGCAAGCTGACCATGGTGGTGCATACCTTTAATCCCAGCACTCGGGAGGCAGAGGTAGGAGGATCGCCATGAATTTGAGGCCACTCTGAGACTACATAGTGAATTCCAGGTCAGCCTGGACCAGAGTGAGACCCTACCTTGAAAAACAAACAAACAAACAAACAAAAAAGAAGCCTATGGCAGGGAAGGATATGAGCCTTAGGGGTATAAGGCCTGCTGTTGTATGGTTAAATGCATATATTATGCTCACCAAACTTCCCAGTAAGCACTATACATAACATTCATATTCATATAATAATGCTTCTCTCTCTTTTGGTTAGAGAAGCTTCTCTTTTCAGATGTCAATGACCACTGGAGTCACCCAAAAGGCAACATAGTTCTGAGAAGAAGTGATGGAGGAGTGTCCAGCACTGAAATATCTCTATCACACCCTCCAAGGCTCAGGGTCCATCGTGGAAGAGGTGGCAGGAAGAATGTAAGAGCCAAAGGAAGAGTATGACTCCTCACAATGCAACTGTCCAAACAGAAATTGGCCTTGATACCCAGGACCTCACAGTGCCTAGCAATACCTTCAAAAGATCCTCATAATAGGAAAAAAAGATGTTGACATCAAAATAAAAGAGAGACTAAAAAGAGAAGGTGGGGATGTGATGGAGAGTGGATTTGTGAAGGGAAAGTAGGGGAGGGAATTATCATGGTTTATTGTTGGCAAGTACAGAAGTTGTCAATTATAAAATTATAAATAAAAAAGAAAACCTGAGGAGAGACACAGACCCAAGAAATCCTGCATCCTCTCTAGTAATTCTCCCATTTGCATGGAGAGTAGAAGCTGTAAAGGATGATAAGCAGTGGAATGGGATAAATCCAGAAGACAGCCTTTGAGAGAATATTATGAAAGCTTATTGGGTAATAAACTGAGGACAGTTTTCATTCAGTTGACAACAGAAGCCTGTGCTTAGTAGCATTAGGTACTTCTTTTCGAATGGTACACACATTTATAAAAATCTTTCAGACTCAGAGGAATACTTTTAGTTAGTTATTATGAATTAGTCAGTCTCCCTATGGGGACAAAATCACTTCTATTGCATGACACTTCAAATCTCACTACAGGGGTACTGGATATTTTTATGCTAAACAGGGAAGATTAGACAGTTACCAGAATAGCTTTTCTTGAAGCAGCAGAAGCAGTAACAGCGGGAGAGACCTGTTGCACTTAATGGCACTGTCAACTGTTTGCATCACTACAAATGCTCTCCCTTCCAATTTGCCTCATCAGGAAAAAAAATCCTTTTAAGAATTTTAAAGTGCTTTTTCTTGCAGAGAAGTTCTATTTTCTTCTAGAAAATATATTCCTGGATTACAAAGCACTCTATCTGGGGGAGGGGATAATCCTGGAAAGAACATAACAAGACCTCCATCAAGCCTTAGTAAGAAAAGAATTTCTACAAATAAAGTCATAGACTTTATCTTAATGGATACCCATTAGCAAAAGAGAAACCAGAGCCAGATATGGTGGCTCATGCCTATAATCCCAGTATTTAGGAGGGTGAGGCTGGAAGATAGCTGCAAGCTTCAGGCCAGCCTGATCTACTAGTGAGTTCTAGGCTAGCCTAGAGTATATTGTAAGACACTGTCATAGGAAAAGAAGAGAGAGCCAGGTGTGGTAGCACAACCTGTTGTTTTTTGTTTTTTTCCTTTAATCTCAGCACTTGGGAGGCAGAGGACAAAGGATTGCCATGAATATAAGACCAGCCTGGGACTACAGAATGAGTTTCATGTCAGGCTGGGCTGGAGAGAAACTCTGCCTCAAAAAAAGGAAAGAGAGGGAGAGAGAGAGAGAGAGAGAGAGAGAGAGAGAGAGTGCAAGCAAGAAAGAAAGAAACAGGGTAAACTAGAATGAGAAATTGCCTGAATCATGAAAAAGTAAACACTTTCTATAGCTCAAAACTGGCCACAGGTTCTTGCATGCCTCATTTTCCTCCTTATTCCTTCTTTACAACATACATTGACAGAGAAAAAGAATCTGTTACAGGCATATCAGGGCTCAAGGTGAATCAATGGCCTTGATAATAAAATCCTCCTTTAAAGATAGAATATTTCAGGAAGAGGATGCCAATTCTTGAACTTTATTTCAGATAGTTTAGGTAAAATTAGTAAAGCTCTTGTGTCTTGTCTTGTGTGTTTAGTATATGTGATATATGTGGTATATGTACATGTGTGGGCACATGCACACATTCCCATGCAATATGTGCAGAGAACAGAGCAGAATATCAGGTGTTTTCCTCTATTGCTTTTCTACTTTATTTCCTTAAGATAGAGTCTCTCATTGAACCTGAAGCTGGTTTTTTTTTTTTTTTTTTTTTTTGCTTTTTTTTTGGTCAGGCTCGTTGATCTGTATAAGGCTCTTTTCAACATTCAATTTCTCTGACAGCCTCTGGGACTGAACCTAGAGGGCTTTTCATTCTTTTTTTCCTTTCTTTTATTTGGAGATAGCAGATGTTCATGCCCCATCACAATTAAAAATCAGACTTTTCCATTAATTTCCATTGACATTTTAAGCTTCTGTCTTATGACACAAATTCTCAAGGATCTTTGTAATGCAAGCAATATAAATTCAGTGTAATAATATTTGAAATTGAAAAATGTTACTTGTGTGAGTCTTTTTTTCCTTTTTTTTTTTTTCAAGAAGGAAATTTATTTAGTGGCAGCTAAAGTCTTTGAAAATAATGTCTTCTACTCCCTGGAACATACATAATTTCTTTGAAGTTAGATGCCTAAAGAAACTAACATATATGAAAGGGAACACCTAAAGGTTAAATTACTGTTTGTCCACTTATAATTAATTGCCTGCCAGGAGCCACTTGAGTAAAAATCATTTATATATTATTTATTTATTTACTTGAGAGAAAGAGACAACTAGGCAGGCAGAGAGAGAGAGCAAGCATAGGCATGCTAGGGCCTCCAGCCATGGCAAACAAACTCCAGACACATGCTCCCCCCTGTGTATCTGGCTAATGTGGGTCCTGGGGAATTGCACCTGGGACCTTTGGCTTTGCAGACAAGTGCCTTAACTGCTAAGCCATCTCTCTAGCCCAAAAGAAGATATTTTAAACTGAAGGAGTTCTTAGAAACAGAAGTCACAAATAGTTAATGTTTTCATTGAGAACTCTTACCATAGACTTCCATTCTTTAAAGCCTTATACGCTCAATTAATGTTATCTCAACTAAGCCATTTATTTACACCTGCATGTGATGATGTTAAACCATTAATTAGAGTTTCTTCTTGATTGACTGGTTGATTTAGTCTCATGAATTCAACTTTATGACATGATGTAGCAATTGTCTTGCCTCAAGCCTTCTAGCCTGACACAAAACATTCCAATGTGTGTTCCTTCCTCTAGCTCAGCGCAGTAAGATGTAATTTCAGAGTTTCTATCTCGCCTTAAGGCCCTCCCCAAAAGGAAATGGATTAATTGACAGACCTGACTCTGAGGACTTCAGAAAAGGATTTCATACTCACTAGGGGTAGTTACTTGCAAATATGCTCTCAGGTTGTAAATTCTTTGAGCACAGGGACTATAACTCACTTGTATCTTTATAGCACGTAACATGACAGGAAGATTCAAAGCTTGTATATAGAGATGTCAGAGCAAATTAATGAATACAGGAATAGAAGAACAAATAACTAATCCCTTTCTTTGTTACTCCTGAGATGCCCTAAACCTTGCAAATAGTGGGAAAGTAGAAAACTATTACATATTGAATAATGATCATGTGCTTGTTCACATGTTATTTCATAATCTACCAAGTACTATATGAAGTACATTGTTCAAACCTGTGCTATGACATTGACCAAGGCCACAGAGTCCATGGGTCAGGTAGATTTCAACACTAATTTCATCTGGCTTGTATTGAGCATCCAATTTTTCTACTGCATCAATACCTTTCAGTCTACTCTGAAAGAAATTATAAAGAATGAGGAGAGAATGGAGTGGAAGTTTCTCTGACAACTTAAAACAAGGTTTCTCTCATTCTCAAGTTAAATAGTGCATTTTTGAGGATACAAAATTAATATTTCTTTAAGCATTCTCAGGGAAATCAGTGATTGTGGAGGAAGAAATGGAGGATCTGCCTGCGATGTAGCCCAAGGGGAAGAAAGGCCACCATGATCTGTAAGTATTCACTTCCTTACATTCAGAAGTAAAGTTGCGCTGCCAGTATTCTGCAAGGACAGTAGTGAGATTCTTCGCAGCTTTAAGACAGGAAATCTCTTTACTGTGAGTCTGGGTTTAAGTCACCATGTATATACTTCAGCATGTAATTTTGGTATTCCTTAGAGTTCTGAGGAATGGCCCTGTGAGAAACAAGCTCTGTCTGATAAGTTTTCCTCTTAGGTAGTATCCTGTAAATGACAGACTGTCTTTTATATATATATATTATTTTTATTTATTTATTTATTTATTTGACAGAGAAAGAGAGTTAGAATGGGCATGCCAGAGCGTTCAGCCACTGTAGGCAAACTCCAAATACATGTGCCCCCTTGTGCACCTGGCTAACGTGGGTCCTGGGGAATTGAACATGGGTCCTTTGGCTTTGCAGGCAAGTGCCTTAACTGCTAAACCATACCACCAGTCCATGATAGACTGTCTTAAAAAATAGTCTCTGTGGGATCCATGACATCAGTGGAGTATATCCATGGAGTTTACAAAGCCCAAAATGCTCTGAAATCAAAGATAATTGCTATGTGTGGTTGCACATATTGGGAATAAGAACTCTATTTATTATTAGATTCTAAGATAGTTCCAAGTCATATAGGCTAGAGTGCCCTGCAAGACAAAATAAGTCTCAGGGTTTTAACCGCCCACCTTACTTTCACTTACCCGATTATGTTTATATTCAAATATATATATTTTATGTTTGTTTTAAGTATATGCTTTCTATGAACACCCAAAAGTATGAGGGTAAACAGATAGTCAATAGGAGCTTGAACAGAAGCAGCCACAGCTGCACATGTGAAGGCTTTCACTACACACAACTATGAACTCAGACTGCTCTAGAGAAGGACCTTGCACCAGATGCAAGAAAATGCCAACAGTATCTTTAAAAGAAGTCCAAGGGGCTGGAGCTCAGTCATCATCCAAATCAATGCCAGGCAGGCAGAGTGGCCCACTTGTAATTCTAGTTCTTAGGAGGCAGAGACAGGAGGTCCTCAGGACAAGCCAACTATCTAGACTAGTAGAATTAGCATGCTCTGGGTATAAGAAGAGAGACTGTCTTAATAATTAAGAAGGAGAGTGGTCAAGGAAGACATTCAACAGCAACCTCTGGCACTTGAACACATGTGAGTACCCACACACATGCAGGCATGTGTAAAAAGATACATCCATGCCACATAGATGTACACAATAGGAAGAAAGAAATTAAAATGTCTGCAAATTATACTCCCAAATACTGCCATACATATGGTGAGGCCATCACTAGTGAGGACGCAATCATCATCTTGGCACTGATAGAAGAGTAACAGCATGCATCAGCATCATACATGAATGGTAGCACCTCAGAAACACAGGTCTGCAAGCTCCAGATGAGGAAGGCCCAAGTAATCATTAGTGTTTTATTACTCTGCTCACAAAGGCCACAGTGTCATGTGATCCCTACACAAAAGCTGGCATTACAAACTCCACATCCCTGGAAACAATATGGTGTGTTGCATCAACAACAGAGCCAAGAAAATTCCCTATAGTCACAGTTTAATGGACTTAATAGAGGCATTAACTTGTACTCTGTCAAACAGCTGTTTTAAAAAATCCCTAAGTAGAGAGTGACATGAAAAGAATATTTTAGCAGACACTTAACATGCCAATCATCTAAAGCTAATGTTATAAGATACTGCAAAGAACAACTAATTGGGAAGTAGATTAGTGAAGGGCCTTGGAGAGGGTGAGATAAAGCCTAACCTTGAATTTCTCCTGTTTCTTTTTTTGTTGTTGTTTCTTTCTTTTTTTTTTTTTCTGTTTTCTTTCTTTTACTTCTTTCTTTTTCCTTGGTGCTGGCCTATAACTCCCAGTACCAGGATGTGGTTAACACTCACAATGAACTGTTGATCAGAGAGACCTACAATGTTTCCAAAAGCAAGACAGACTTCTGTCAGAGCACTTGATTATCTACCAGAGGTTAATGGTAAGACCCTAGTGCTGAAGACACCATATGCTGTCAGCACAGACCGTGGAGAGACCTGGCTGGAATCTGGAAGAAAGCCAGTCCCCAGAGAGTTAGCCGATCTAGTGCTAGAAGGTGCTACATGAGCTACTTGGGGAAAGTGGCCAACATCTGTCTGAGCAACTCGAGGTCTAAGCTACTCAGAAGCAAACAACCTGATGTGATGCTCACACAAGTGCAATTGTGGTACACAGCCATGGTGGGTAACCAACTGCTCTTGGATTAGCTAACAGATACTCTCAGTTGAAAGGAATCCATATCTGGAACTGGGAAACAAGTCAGAATCATATCCAGATAATGAGTTGCTTTCTAGTATTAAGATTCCACTAATGTTGGGCTGCAAGAGGGTCTACACCCATTAAAATCTCTGTAAACTAATAATGGTTATCCCATTTATATTGTGGTGACTTCACTCTCCATTAGTAAATCTGCTCTCTTTTTCAGATGGAAGCAGAACCTCAGGAGAGAAATAACCCATCATATTTCACCAGGGCCCTAGCTGAAACCATAGAGGAATTAGAGAAATAAGCAAGATGCTGCTTTCTTGGTGAACCTGGTATCAGCACAAGGGTGAAGGAGATAGACACTGAGGACACTCAACACCTACCAAACAAGAGATCTAGAGGCTCCTAAGAGTCTATCACTGATGTAGACTTAAAACGCACACAACATGGCTCAGGGAATTTCATGGAAGAAAGGGTGGAAAGATTGTTATAGCCACAAGTTGTAAATTATGCACAGAGACATTGCTTCTTCCCTCTAACTGAGGGTTGCCCCCACAGTGCATGACCCACAATCTCCATGGACATGACCTGCATCACCAATGAGGAGGGTCCCTTTGGAGGGGAGCAGGGATGAGGAAAATGATGTTACTAACATGTGCTGTTTACATACTAAGTATGTCTATGGATAATAAAAAATTTTAAAACTTGGGCTGGAGAGATGGCTTAATGGTTGAGGAGCTTGCCTGCAAAGCCAAAGGACCTCGGTTTGATTCCCCAGGACACACGTAAGCCAGATGCACAAGGTGGCACATGTTTCTGGAGTTTGTTTGCAGTGGCTGGAGGTCTTGGCACACCCATTCTCTCTCTCTGTCTCTCAGTCTCTCTCTCTCTCTCTCTCTCTCACACACACACACACACACACACACACAAATAAATAAATGAAAATAACAAAAAAAATTTTGAAATCTTAACTAAGCTTGGTTTGTGGATTATGATAAACTAGCCCAACTCCCTAATATTCCAAAATGACTGGCCCCACTGTAACACTTTCCCAGATTATAACACTAAAATAAACCAAATGGAAGAACAGTGATGTGCATCAGTTTATATACAGGTCTGATGCTTTGAATGTGAGTTGTTATAATCCCAATGACTAAAGAGAAAAAAACAACCATAGGAAACACTGACCCAACCCCAGACCTCCTTTTCTGGTGGCCACCACAAGGGGACTGGAAAGGAAAGGATCCTTCTCTCACTACCAATAACCAAGGTCATAAGGTTGTGTGAACCCATATTTCCCAGAACTTACAAATGATTAGATCCAGAATGAGAAACAAATCTGTGTTTTTCTCTTCACTGTTCCCTGTTATATCACCATTAAAGGCAGATCAGTAGCATCCCCCATGTCCTCATATGTCATACAGGGCTAAGAGCTCAATACTAGCTTATTGAGTTAGGGTGACACATAGATATCCATAGATTTAATAATATTCTTCTCGTGATAATAAAGCTAGAACCCACAAATCTCATTATGGACTTTTCTAGGTATTTTCCACCCAAGTGATAAAACACATATACGTATATGCTATTTTATCAGTCACATTTTCCCCTTTGCTATATGCCAGGTAGATCAGCTGATTTAAGAAACATAATGCTAAGAAAGTCCAATAATACATTGCAGGAGGTGTTTCACAGGCTCTTTACAACCTTTGGCCACCTGGAGTCAGTGGCTAGAAACTCTGAATGAGCAGCATGTCAATCATGGCCCTGACTCTGTGTCCTTGCTCCAATTTCCATCTTTGTGGCAGAAGACTATGGTGCACCCACCATATTTCTTCACTACCAACAAGTACTAATTTTTCCCATGTGCTTCTTTTTTCACCAACAATATTTAGCAACTTTTTCCCAATATCAATATGACTGGAAAGGACTTTATAGTTTTTTTCTAAGGCAGCATTTTCAGATAGAAAGTATCAACCCTTCAGTGCATTGGGAAATTAGTTCTATCCTTCTATCTATCCTTCTTTCTTTTGTTTCTGGAACTGGAAATCAAAATAGCCCCTTGAGCATGCTAGACAAATACTCTACCACTGTACCATACATTCTTAGACCACAACTTTGTTTCTGAAATGAGTCTAATAGAAGAGAAGAAATGCAAAAATATCAACTACATGACACAAAATAAATTCAGAATTCAATTATGGAATCCTACTTTGAATCAAGTGTGTATGTATTTTCCCATGCCACAAGATAAGCTAGACATTTAAAAAATTAAAGTTATTAGTCTATCCTGAGGAGTAATTAGAATATCAGGATTTCAACATTCTCCTCTAATTCCTGTGTACTTAAAATTGCTTAATGAATACCTACCATGCCAAGAATTCTTCTCTAGTAGCATTGCTGCCAGGGGCTGGCTGCCATGGCTGTTGGAGAAAGCAGAGCTTTGACAGATTTCTCACTACTTGCTGCTGGGCTCTTACAGGAAAAATGAAAAGTGTGCAGCTGGGCTTATTTTAATCATAAACCTAGGCATGTTTCTGGAATAATGATTCTTATGATTAAAGTCAGCAAAGTTCAAAGACTCATTTTGGCTGCAGGAAATAAAATGATTGGAATTAAAGGCAAAGGAATTAAAGCAGGTGGAAAGGAAAACAGCTTGAATGGATGGCTGCTCTGAGACAGTCTTCTTCCTTCTAAGAAACCTCCATGAAAGATCATCAGAGACTATTTGTATTAGAAATGGTACTCAGCCTTTGCAAAATTTCCATCATTTTAAGGTGTGAAAAAAAAGTTTTCTCTTTGATGCTGAGAAGTTAACCTCAGTAAAGGACACTTAATAACATCCACAGTGGACAGTAAGATAAGGTATTAATTCACTAACATAAGCCACAACTCAAGAGTGTGATTCATGGTTTGAACTGGTAAGCTTGAAAAAAATCACTTTGGAAATTGATCTAAGAGTTCTGTGTTCCTGTATTTTAAGGTGTAAGATCCTGTATTTCAAGAAATTTCTATTTCTTGTGAATATCCCAGTTTATAGTCTGCTCATGTCAGAAGCTAAATCCTTTCATGATTTTCTCTTATTTCCCTCTTAATAGTATATACATATTTTTGAACCACAATATGGTACATAAGCACATATTTCACTGCTCACTAAAGTCTCAAATTTTTAAAACTGGACTCTTTATAGGAAAGTGCAGTACTATGTATAAAATATTCTCCAGACTATAGGACACAATATTTAGTTCAAATTGTTCCCTATATAAATATTGATCAAATAGTAAAACAAAAATACAAAGGATACCTGCACTTATGATCAACACACAAAAATAAATAGCTTTCATATAAATAATGAATTCACAGAGAAAGAAATTAAGAAAACAACCTACTCATGATTGCTCCCAAAAATTCAATGCATAGAACTAAATATAGCCAAAACTGTGAAAACCTTCAATAGTAAATACTTACAAACTCTAAGAAAAGAAATTAAGAAGGATACTAATGATGCAAAGACCTTCAGTGCTAGACTGGCAGAGTTAATATTGTGAAAATAGCTGTAGGTTCAATGCAATTCTCATCAAAATTAAAATGACATGCATAACTGAGCTGGAAGAAGATAATCCAGGAATTCATATGGAAGCACAAAAGATCATGAACAGCAAAGCAATCCTAATGAGAAAAAAACACAATTGGAGGTATCACAATAATTTATCTCAAATTATACTACATGTCAATAGTAATAAATATAACATGGTACTGGCATCAAAACAGACACCTAGATCCATGGAATAAAACAGAGGACTCAGAAATAACTCACACTGATTTTTCCACTTAACCTTTGAAAATTAGCCAATAAAAAAATGAAAAAAAAAAGAGTAGATGTCTACCTGCAGAAGAAGGAAATTTTTTAAATATTTTATTTATTTATTTGTTTATTTATTATTTATTTATGAGAGAGAGAGACAGAAATAAGCAGGGAGAGAGAGAGAGAGAGCGAGAATGGGCGTGCCAGGGATGAACTCCAGATGCATGCACCCCCTTGTGCATCTGGCTGACATGGGTCCTGGGGAGTTGAACCTGGGTCCTTAACTACTAAGCCATCTCTCCAGCCCAGAAGAATGAAATTTAATCCATACCTCTCACCCTGTACAAATATCAATTAAAAGTTGATCCAAAACCTTAATTTAAAACTTGAAACACAGAAAGTGCTGGAGGAAAAAAAAATAAGGAATGTGCTCTATGACATAGGCATAAACAAAACTTTATGAACAGGACCCCAACAGCATAGGAAATAGCTCCAAAGATCAAGAAATAGGACTATATGAAATTACAAATTTCTACACAGCTAAACATACCATTAGCAAAGTGAACAGACAGCCTACAAAATGAGAGGAAATCTTTGCCACCAATTCTTCAGATGGGGGTAATAACCAGAGTGGCACATGAGTCTGGACTTTGTTCACAGTGGATGGAGGTCCTGGCATGCCCATTCTCTCTCTCTCTCTCTGCCTCTCTCTCTCTCTCTCTCTCTCTCTCTGTATCTCTCTTTCTCTTTCCCTCTCTCAAATAAATAAATAACCTATAGAATATCTAGTGTTAGCATCTGGATAAATGATATAAACATCAGACCATTTGGGAAGAAGGCTGAGAAAAAAAAATAAGGTGTCTTCAGCAGTAGGGTCTTACCACTAACCTTTAGTGGGTCATCAAGTACTCTGACAGAAATCTATCTGTCTTTTAGGAAACCTTGTAGGTCTCTCTGATCACAAGCTCATTGTGGATGATAGCCCCATGCTGGTACTGGGAGTTACAGGTCAGTGCACACTAAGAAAAGGAGGAAAAAAATAACTAATATACAAGAGTTAGAGAGAAGAGAGAGAGAGGGAGAGGGAGGGAGGGAGGGAAGATGGAGAAGATAAAGGTTAGTCTTGATCCTACCCTCTCCAGTGTCTTGTGGTTCAGGTGTTCCCTGTAAGCGCCTGGTGAAGGTTCAGCCATTTGGTCTGCCTTTTTGAAAGTAGAATTTTATGGTACCATTGCCGTTTGGGTCTATATTTGTGTTTCCCACCCCTTAAATGCCCTCCCTTCCCTTCCCATTCATCCTAGTGTCTAGTCCACGAGATGCTTGCTGGGTATGTAAGGTATCTTGGGTACATTCAGGTTAGGTGCTGTAGATGAGTGTGGTTGACATGCAAAATGGAATGGCATGGCTGGAAGTTGGAAGAGAGTCAGTCCCCAGACAGTCAGCGTGTCTAGTGCGAGAAGGTGCTACATGGGTGACTGGGAGAAAATGACCAATATCTGTCCAAGCAACTCATGGTCTCACCTACTTAGCAGCAAATAACTTGTTGTGATGCCCACAGAAGTGCAATAGTGGCACACAGCCATGGTGGGGAACCAACTGCTCTCAAGTTGGCTAACTGATCCCCTTAGTGGTACAGGACCCATAGCTGGAGCTGGGAAACAAGTCAGAACCATATCCAAACATAAGCCCACTCTCCAATATCAAGCTACCATCAACCATGGGCTACAAGAGGGCCCACACCTATTAAATTCTCCATTAAAAAAAGTAAGGGTTATCTCATTTGTCCTGGTGCTAACTTACTCTCTGTTGGAGAATCTGCTTCTCTTTTTCATACAGATGTAGATCCTAAGAAGAGAGCCACCCCATCATACCTTGAAAGGGCCCCAGTTGAAACTAAGAAAAATTGGCGAAACAAGCAAGCGTGTTGTTTTCCTGATGAACCAGAGACCAGCACAAGGGTGAAGGAGATCAACACAGAGAAAAATCAACTCCTACAAAATCAGAGAGCCAGAGCCTCAGAGGCCCCCAACACCTCATCACTGAAGCAGACCAAAAATGAACCCAACATGGCTCATGGAAATTTTGTGGAAGAGGGGGCGGAAAGAATGTCAGAGCCACATGTTGGGTCATGATATGCAGAGACATTTATCTTACCCATAACTGTGGGCTAACTCCGCAAGTCATGACCCATATACCTCAAGAAGGAGGGGCCAAGGGTAGGGGGTAGGTCATGGATGAGCCTAATAATGGTACCAAACTGACTGTATTTGCTGAATACAAAACTAATTAATAAAGAAAAAAAAATGTATGAGAATACATGCAAAAAAAAGGAAGTAAAGGTCACTAAAACAAAAAAAAAGCAGTTAACAAAATTAAATCCAATTATATAGTTTTAAGAACTATCATAAAAGCACAAATGGAGGGTAATTTCTTCCATTTGAAAAAGGACATCTACAATAAAGACTAATCTAACATCATAAATCATGGGGAGGAATTGGATGTCTTTTCTATAAAACTGAGAATAAGGCAAGGATGTGCCCTATTACCACCCTATTTAATTTTTCTCTGGAAAGGAAGTGAAATGTATACAAGCAAGAAGTTATAAAACTGTCATTTCTCAGGTGATATTATTATCTATATAGAAAATCCAATATTCAATAATAATAAGCTCCTAAATTTAATAAGCAATTATAAGTTTTCAGGGCACATTGACATACAAGAGTCAACAAACAAGTAATGAACAATTGGATTTTCATATTTAAAACACAATACCATTTACATTAGCCAAAAAAAAAATGAAATACTCAGTTATAAAGCTATTAAAATCATGTAAGATATACATGAGGAAAAATAAAATATAAATATTGTACTTACAAAATCAAATGGGATGAGTTAAATGGGAGGACTCATCTTTGTAAAACTTTTAGTCTAGCATTTGATTATCTTCCCTATAATCCATTTTAGAGCCCTACTCATATTTTATAAATCAGTATTTGTAAGAACTTTGCTATAATAATGATGTATATGTATATTTAAGGCTGAATCTATGAACACTGATATAACAATCTCATGTTTTTAAATGGAAAAAGGCAGATCTTCCTGGAGGAAAGTCTTCTTGGGTGATATTGTTCCTTCTGAAAAGCACCCTTATCCATTTATTTGTTTTGCTTACACAACCATTGCTCTAAGACATATGACTTGGGAAAAGTTGGTCAAACAGCTTTACTGTTCTTTGTTAAATGAGATATTGATCATGTCTACCTTTTGGGTTGTATTGAAAAATAATCAATGTGGAGCTCTTAGTTGAGTACTTTGCACATGCTACTTAGTAACCATCAGCTGTCCTACGTTTTTATGTTGAACTTCCAAAGTGCAAAAGGATGAGGTTGAGGGTAGGGGACAAAATTGTCATTCCAAGTCTCCAAATTATATGCCATATGGATAACTGTTAGGGCTATTTTTAAAGCTTAATTAATTCATGTATATGACACTTGCATTTTAATATTTTATTTTTATTTATTAATTTATTTATTTGACAGAGAGAAAGAGAGAGAGAGAATAGGCATGCCAGGGCCTCCAGCCACAGAAAACGAACTCCAGACGTGTGTACCCCTTCTGCATCTGGCTAACGTGGGTCCTGGCAAATCGAACCAGGGTCCTTTGGCTTTGCAGGCAAATGCCTTAACCACTAAGCCATTCCTCCAGCCCTGACACTTGTATTTTAAAATAGATGTTATCAGAAACAAAGTACATGGATGTAGTCAAAACTATATCCAGTCAGTTCTTACAATAATAGTTGGATAAAAAAGAAAGAAAAAAATCTAAAATTGTTCCTTTGACAGATATCATGATCTGAATGTAGATAATCTAAAGGAATCTATGAAAAAATTAGAACAAACAAATTTAGCAACTGTATTAGTCAGGGTTCTCTAGAGGAACAGAACTGCTAGAATGAATTATTTTAAAGGGGGATTTATTGGATCAGCTTACAGTAGTCCAATAGCAGTTGCAGGCCCGAGAATCACCGAACCTGGTAGTTGCTCAGTCCTCATGGCCAGATGCCTCAGCAGTCCCAACCCAGCACTGCAGATGGTGCTGGAAAGCCTCAAGGCTTCCTGAGGAGCAGCTGGGTTTCGATCCATGGGGGTCTTCAGTTGAGGCTGATCTTTTGTCCGCACTGGTCTTCAATCCACGCTGGAAGGTAGCAAGCAGATCCGGCAGCCAAATGGAAGGAAGAAAGGAAAGGTCTCTTTTTACCCAGAGCTTCCTTGTATCAAGTCCCCCTGTGGGCGGGGCCACCCATTCAGGGGGAAGGGCTCACCCTGGGGGAAAGACTTCCTCCTTTAGTTGATCCTTCCTAGAAACAACCTATGGATTACTAAACAAATCAAGTTGACAACACCTTAACTATCACAGTAACATTTACAGATATCAAGTAGATGTATAAACATTTTCATCCATATATACTGGCACAAAAAAAAAAAACTCCAAAAAAACTAATGATTTGACTTCCAGTCAAGATAGTGTCTGCTTAGCCATGCTTCACCTGGTGAGGTAGGAAAGGCAAGATCAATGGGGTATTTAGGGTCTTCAGGTACTAGCAGACATTCAGTGGGAGGGCACCAAGGAGAAAACTGGGGAATCCGCTGATTCCCACACACTTGGATAGCCCACATGTCCCCCAAACCCCGCAAGCCACCATCCGCACCGCCACATCAACAGGTTCCTCCTGTACTACTTGCAGGCTATGCAGACCCAGCCCAGCCAGCTGACATTCCTTACTCCCTCGCTTGGCTCCCCTCCCACTCCCTTCCACCAGGATTTTTGTCTCAGCAGTGCAGCAGCCCCTCTGCTGTACACCAGATCCTCTTGCACTACCTACAGGCTATGTGGACCCAAGCCAGCCTACTGGCATTCCTTATTTCCTCCTTCGACTCCCCTCCCCATTCTCACCACTGGGACTTTATTTAGTACCGACCTAGACCATCATCCCAGCCACCGCCCCACAGTGCACAGACCAAGTCCTCCTGAACTACCTGCAGGCTATATAGACCCAGGCCAACCAGCTAGCATTCCCCCTCCCTCCCTTGGTTTTTCCTCTCCCCATTCCTGCCACCTAGATTGCCAAACCATCTACCTCCCCACCCTCCACCTCCCACTCAGCTGCATCATTGGACCCACAGCAGTCCCATTCCCCAACCCCACCATGTCATAGGACCCTGAAAAGTCATCCACCCCCTGCTTTATGGTGCCAGTGAACCCCATTGTTCCTGCCTCTCACCATACACATCACAGAACTACAGAACTCCATCTTCCCTAGCACTACAGGAACACAAGACTGCGTTTTCCCATTCTCACCTACCCCTGTTCCAGTCTGGCTACCTGACCATGCAGTCCCATACCCTGAACCACTGACCAAGGGAGCCCATCTACCAGGTATTCAGGCCCCCACCAGAGCTTTGCAAGGCTCTGAGCAGACAGGACCCATTGTCACCAGAAGCCTACCAGAGTTAAACATAAAAGGGAATGATAACTGGAGACATTTCAAGGGTAAACTACAGCTTCCTCTTCAATTAAATAAGATTCCCACACTGTGATGATTACATCATAGCACAAAAGGAATAACATGAAAAATCAAATGGAAGTAAATCCAACAAGGTTGCCCAGTCGAACAATAGAAGTCTCTAATCAAAACATAGAAGAAAAAACAAGATCAGTACCCCAAAATGAAAACACAAGTTGTGCTACCCTATTTAAGCAATTAGCAGAACTTTCAGAAAATCAATAAACGTCCAATAATTGTATGAATGCAGTCTTAACTAGATTAGAGCTAATAGAAAAAAAAAAGAGGACCTCAATAATCAGCTGGCTAAGCTCAATGAAGACACAAATAAATGCAAAGATGAATTCTAAGAATCATTAAGAAAATCAGAAAATGATGTGAAAAGGGAACTCAACAGAGGGATGGATACTATACATAAAAAGACAACACAAAATACAAACCAAATTGAGTAAGCCAAACCACTATAGAAGCTCTCAAGAATAAAGTCAGTCATGTGGAGCATAGAAACTCAGAACTAGAAGACAAAACAGAAGAAACAGTCAGTGAAGCCAAATACTTGAATAAGTTCCAAAATTTTGTGAACACAACGTGACGGAACTCTGGGATATCCCTAAATGGACCAACATTCAGCTTATGGGAATACAAGAAAGGGGCACCACAAAACCTAAGGGACAGTTAGAGGATCCAGTTGTCATAATACCAACTCTTAGATAAATATTCTGAGCTATTTTTTCATTGAAAGTGTACATTGTTTAATTGAATTTCAGAATATATCTGTATTTGGTTCCACTCAGCCTACTTGAATACTCTCATAACAGGCAAACCCAACACCTAGGGTCACTTTTGTAGATACTCTGAGAGTCTTGAGAGCCACACCTAACACCTTAAGCTCCTACCCTGAGGTTATATAACATCAGATTGACTGATACATCTTATAATACCCAGCTAACTAGAAAATCCAATCATTAAATAATCCAGGATGCAAAAATATATACATTATAACACAAGAAACACCAAAAATCAAGACAATATAAATCCACCAAAAAGTATTAATGCATCAGAAATGACCTCCAGTGACAACGAGTTAGAGGAAATGCATGAAAAAGATTTCAAAAGAATGGTTATAAATATGTTTAAAGAAGTCAAAGAAGAAATCAAAGGAATGAAAGAGGAAATAAAAGGAATCAAATAAAACACAGGACACCAATTTAATGAAATAAAGAGGTCAATAATAGACATAAATAAGGAAATAGAAATAATAAAGAAAAACCAGTCAGAATTACTAGCATTGCAGAATACAGTTAATGAAATAAAAAACTCTGTAGAAAATCTCACCAGTAGAATGGATGAAGGAGAGGACAGAACATCTAAGCTAGAAGACCAGGTGTCAGATCTAATACAGTCCAACAAAGGGAAAGACAAACTAATAGGAAAGTATGAGTGGGAATTTCAAGATATTTGCGACACTATGAAAAGATCAAACATAAGAATTCAGTGCATAGTAGAAGGAGAAGAATTTCACTCCAAAGGCATAGTAGGCATCTTCAACAAAATCATAGAAGAAAACTTCCCCCAAATTGGGAAAGAGGTGCCAATGTAGATACAGGAATCCTTTAGAACACCAGCCAGAAAAACCTGGAAAGAACCTCTCCTTGCCATATTATAATCAAACTACCAAACACACAAATCAAAGAAAAAATATTGAAAGCAGTCAGAGAGAAAAATGAAGTTACCTACAAAGGCAAGCCTACCAGGATTACAGCAGATTACTCAACACAAACTTTAAAAGCCAGAAGGGCATGGAGTGATGTATTCCAAGTCCTGAAAGATAACGACTGTCAACCAAGCTTACTTTATCCTACAAAACTATCCATTCAAATAGATGGAGAAATAAGGACATTCCACAACAAAAGCAAGCTAAAGGAGTATTTGAAGACAAAAACAGCTCTACAGAAAATACTTGAAAGAATCCTCCATGCTGAAGAAAAAGAAAAGCACACATATAAGGAACCGGGAAAAAACAAACAATACTCAAATACTAATTAACACAAGAGAGCAAAGGTAAAACCAGAAGAACTACAAAAAAATGGCAGAAATGAATACAAACCTTTCAATATTATCTCTTAATATCAATGGCCTCAATGCTACAACCAAAAGGCATAGGTTTGCAGACTGGGTTAAAAAGCCGGATCCTTCAATTTGTTGCCTCCAAGAAACCCACCTTTCTAAAAAGAATGGACACTATCTTAGGGTGAAAGTTTGGAAAACAGTGTTTCAAGCAAATGGACCTAGAAAACAAGCAGGGGTTGCTATCTTAATATCTGACAAGGTAGACTTCAGTCCAACATTAGTTAAGAAATATAAGGAAGGTCACTTTATATTGATTAAAGGCATCCTACAACAGGAGGACATTACAATCCTAAACATATATGCACCTAACATGGGGGCCCCCAAATTCATCAAACAAATGCTGTTAGAACTAAGGCCACAGATAATACCAAACACAGTGGTAGTGGGTGACTTCAACACCCCACTCTCATCAATTGACAGGTCATCCCAGGGAAAAAAAAAAAAAAGAGAGGCATCTGGACTAAATGAAGTCATAGAAGGAATGGACCTAACAGATATCTACAGGACATTTCATCCAAATGCTGCATAATATACATTCTTTTCAGCAGCACATGGAACATTCTCTAAAATAGACCATATATTAGGACACAAAGCAAATATTAACAAATACCGGAAAATTGAAATAATTCCTTGCATTCTATCTGACCACAATGGAATCAAACTACAAATAACTAGCAAGAAATGCTATAGAGCATACACAAAATCATGGAAATTAAACAACACACTACTAAATGATGAATGGGTCAATGAAGAAATCAAGAAGGAAATCAAAAAATTTATAGAGTCCAATGATAATGAGAACACAACATACCAAAATCTCTGGGACACAATGAAGGCAGTCCTAAGAGGTAAATTTATAGCTTTAAGTGCCTATATTAAGAAATTATAAAGGTCACAAGTAAACGACCTAATGCTTCACCTTAAAGCCTTGGAAAAAGAAGAACAAGGCAAACCAAAACTCAGTAGATGGGAGGAAATAATAAAGATTAGGGCAGAAATTAATGAAATAGAAAAAAAAAAAAACAATCTGAAGAATCAAAGAAACAAAGAGTTGGTTCTCAGAAAAGATAAACAAGATTGATAAACCCTTAGCAAATCTGACCAAAAGAAAGAGAGAAGAGACACAAATTAATAAAATTAGAGATGAAAAAGGTAACATCACAACAGATGCCAGAGAAATTCAAAAAATCATAGGGACATACTATAAAAGCATATACTCCACTAAGTATGAAAATCTGAAAGAAATAGATGATTTCCTTGATTTATATGACCTACCTAAATTAAATCAAAATGAAATTAATCACTTAAATAGACCTATAACAAGCATGGAGATCCAAGCCGTTATCAAAAATCTCCCAACTAAATAAAGTCCAGGCCCAGATTGATTCACTGCTGAATTTTACCAGATCTTCAGGGAAGAACTAACACCATTGCTTCTTAAGTTTTTCCATAAAATAGAAAAGGAAAGAATTCTACCAAACTCCTTCTATGAAGCCAGCATCATCCTCATACCAAAACCAAGCAAGGACAGAACAAAAGAAAGAAAATTACAGACCAATCTCCCTCATGAACATAGATACAAAAATTCTCAACAAAATACTGGCAAACAGAATACAAGAATATATCAGAAAGATCATTCACCCCGACCAAGTAGGCTTTATCCCAGAGATGCAGGGATGGTTCAACATACGCAAATCTATAAATGTAATACATTATATAAATGGACTGAAGGACAAAAACCACATGACCATCTCATTGGACGCAGAAAAAGCGTTTGAGAAAATCCAACATCCCTTCATGATAAAAGTCCTACAGAGTCTGGGAATAGAAGGAACATATCTCAATATAATAAAGGCTATTTATGACAAGTCTATAGCCAACATATTACTAAATGGGGAAAAACTGGAAGCTTTTCCACTAAAATCAGGAACAAGACAAGGGTGTCCACTGTCCCCACTTTTATTTAATATAGTACTGGAAGTCTTAGCCATAGCTATAAGGCAAGAGACACACATAAAAGTTATATGAATTAGAAAGGAAGAAATCAAGTTATCATTATTTGCAGATGATATGATTCTATATATAAAGGACCCTAAAGACTCTACCAGCAAACTGTTAGAGCTGATAAACACCTACAGCCATGTAGCAGGACACAAAATAAATACACAGAAATCAGTAGCATTCCTATACGCTAACAACAAATACACAGAGGAGGAAGTCAGAGAATCACTCCCATTCACAATTGCATCAAAGAAAATAAAGTACCTTCTAATAAACCTATCCACGGAAGTAAAGAATCTCTACAATGAAAAATATACAACACTCAAGCAAGAAATTGCAGAAGACACTAGGAAATGGAAAAACATCCCTTGTTCCTAGATTGGAAGAATCAATATTGTGAAAATGGAAATCTTACCAAAAGCAATCTACACATTTAATGCAATCCCCATCAAAATTCCAAAGGCATTCTTCATGGAAATAGAAAAAACAATCTACAAATTCATTTAGAATCACAAAGAACCTCGAATATCTAAAATAATACTGAGCAACAAAAATAAGGCTGGTGGTATCACCATACCTGATTTTAAGCTATACTACAGAGTCATAGTAACAAAAACAGCATGGTACTGGCACAAAAGCAGATATGTAGATCAATGGAACAGAATAGAGGACCCAGATATAAGTCCAGGTAGCTATAGCCACCTGATATTCGATAAAAATGCCAAAAATACTCATTGGAGGAAAGACAGCCTCTTCAGGAAATGGTGCTGGGAAAACTGGATATGTATCTGTAGAAGGATGAGAATAGATTCTTCTCTCTCTCCATGCACAAGAATTAGGTCCAAATGGAATAAAGACCTTAACATCAGACCTGAAACTCTGAAATTTCTAGAGGAAAAAGTGGGGGAAACCCTTCAACATATTGGTCTTGGCAAAGACTTTCTCAATATAACTCCAGTTGCTCAGGCAATAAAACCGCAGATTAACCGCTGGGACCTCATGAAACTACAAAAATTTTGTACTGCAAAGGAGAAAGGACACTGTGAATAAAGCAAAGAGGCAACCTACAGAATGGGAAAAAATCTTTGCCAGCTATATATCTAATAGAGGATTAATATCTAGGATATACAAAGAACTCAAAAAGCTAAATAATAAGAAATCAAAAAAGCCAATTAACAAAATGGGCTATGGAGCTAAATAGAGAGTTCTCAAAAGAAGAAATACGGATGGCCCATAAGCATCTAAAAAAATGTTCTACATCCCTAGTCATCAGGGAAATCCAGATTAAAACTACATTGAGATTCCATCTCACTCCTATCAGATTGGCTACCATCATGAAAACAAATGATCATAAATGCTGGTGAGGATGTGGAAAAAGAGGAACCCTTCTACACTGTTGGTAGGAATCAATCTGGTCCAGCCATTGTGGAAATCAGTGTGGAGGGTCCTAAGACAGCTAAAAATTGATCTACCACATGACCCAGCTATAGTACTCCTAGGCATATATCCTAAGGACTCATCCCACTTCCTTAGAAATACATGCTCAACCATGTTTATTGCCACTCAATTCATAATAGCTGGGAAATGGAACCAGCTTAGATGTCCCTCAACTGATGAGTGGATAATGAAGATGTGGCACATTTATAGAATGGAGTTTTACTCAGCGGTAAAGAAAAATGAAGTTATGAAATTTGCAGGAAAATGGATGGATCTAGAAAGGATTATACTAACTGAGGTAACCCAAGCCCAGAAAGCCAAGCACCTCGTGTTTTCCCTCATATGTGGATCCTAGCTACAGATGATTGGACTTCTCTGTGAGAAGGAAAAAACTCAGTAGCAGAGGCCAGTAAGTTAAAAAGGAGATATAAAGGGAAGAGAAAGGAAGGGAGGAGGGTACTTAATAGGCTGATATTGTATATATGTAAGTAGAAGAATAGATTAACTGGGGTGAAAAGGCCCAAAGTGAGGTCAGAGGAAGAGATTGAATAAACGAAAGATGGAGGGAGGGCTAATCAAAATCTAAGAGGATGCAAATAAATCTTAGTGAATCCTCTGGTTTTAGACAATGGAACACTCAGGAGCCATAGGTCATTGCTAGAAAATTTTCAGTGCCTGGGATGGGATATCTTCCAGTGAGTTGTTGGCCAGGGAGGTCCCTGATGCCCCCAAAACATTATAGCCCATTGCCGAGGCCCTTGGTTTCCCACCAGGAATAGATGGTAAGACACTATTGCTGAAGACTCCACATCCTTGGGCTGCAAGGCCACTGAGAAAACCTACTGGAGCTGAGCTGATAACCTCCTCCATGTAGACCAGCTGAGGGAAAGCCAGAAGAAGCCATTCTACATGGAGTTCAATTGGAGAAAGAAATACCACCAGTGAAGATACTCAACAGTGGACACTGCAGGCCTTATAATTGGCCAGCCAGGCCAAATGAGCCAATGGGTGCAATAGTGGCACGTCTGTCATGGTGGAAACCAACTGCCCTCCAATCGGACTGGAGGCCAACTCCATGGAGGGGGGGGGGGGAATACATCCCTGATACTGAAAACTTAAAACAGGGGTAGTTATGAGCCCTATGGGTGTAACATCTGTTGATGTTTGGGAAAATGTATATACTATGCTTATCAAACTGCCCACAAAGCACTTTTCTTAATATTTATATCCTTATATTAATGGTCCTGTCATTTTGGGTAGAGAATCTTCTCTTTTCAGGTGACAGTGACCTTGGGATGACTCAGAAGGTATCATAGTGCTGGAAAGAAGTGACTGGAGTACTGAGTAACATCTTGATCACACCTTCCAAGGCTCAGGGTCTAATGCGGAAGAGGTGGTGGAAAGAATGTAAGAGCCAAAGGAAGGGGAGGACTCCTTACAATTTCCTCCCTCCATACATAAAATGGCCTGGATATCCATGACCTCATAGTGCCTGACACTGCCTACACAAGACCATCATAAGAGGAGGAAAAGATCATAACATCAAAATAAAAGAGAGACTGATTGAAATGGGGAGGGGATATGATGGAGAATGGAATTTCAAAGGGGAAAGTGGGGGGAGGGAGGGTAGCACCATGGGATATTTTTTATAATCATGGAAAAATGTTAATAAAAATTAAGAAAAATAATAAATAAATAAATACAATAAAATAAAATAAAAATAATATAACTAAAAAATGAAGTAGGAAAAAAAAGAAAAGGAAGAAATTCAGACCAAAGGCAGGGAGAACTTATTCAATAACATTATCCAAATTTAACAAGAAAATTTACCCACCCTCTCAAAAAAAAGTCCCAGCAAGTTACAAGAAGCTAAAAGAACTCCAAGCAGACTGGACCAAAGGAGAAATTTTCCAAGACGCATTATTATTACTAAGACCCTAACTGTAGATAACAAAGAGAAAGCCCTAAATGCAGCTAGGAAGAAACAACACATTATATATAAAGGTAACCACATTAGAATTACTTCAGACTTCTCAATAGAAAGCCTGAAAGCCAGAAAGGCCTGGAATGGAACACTGCAAAGTCAAAGAACCTATATCTTCCATTCCAAATGACTCTACCCAGCTAAAGTAACCCTCATAATAGATAGTGAAAAAAAAAAAAACAATAAAAGTCAGCTTTACAACTATATGAGCACAAAGCCAAACCTACAAAGAGTACCTCAGGGAATTTTCCATAGAGAAGAGTCAAATAACCAACCTCAGAGAAGGCACAAAAACTTACAAAGTCAAAGTACACACCAAACCACATACAACAATTAAGGCAGGGATTAAATCAAACCTCACAGTCATTACCCTAAACATTCATGGCCTTAATTCACCCACCAAGAGCCATAATCTAACAGGAGGGATCAGAAGATTAGACCACTCAACCTGCTGTCTTTAAGAAACCCACCTCACCACTATAGACAGACACCTCCTTAGGGTGAAAGGGTGGAAAATGATATTACAAGCAAACGGAAGTAAGAAACAAGCAGGCGTTCCTATACTAATATTGCATAAAATAGACTTCAAACCAAAAGTAATAAAGAAAACAAAGAAGGCCACTTCTTACTTATGAAGGGAATGATCCAACAGGAGGATATCACAATCATCAATCTTTATGCACCAAGCACAGGTGCACCACAATTAATAAAACAAAATCTAATTGACAATAAAACAGAAATAACCACCAGCACCATCATAGTTGAGGACTTCAATACACCATTATCAGTAACAGACAGATCATCCAAACAGAAACTCAACAGGGAAGTTAGAGAGCTGAACAAAACCATAGATCAATTAGACCTAACAGATATCTACAGAACATTCTACCCAAAATCCACAGATAACACATTCTTCTCAGCAGCCCATGGAACATTTTCTAAAATAGATCATATATTGCCCCATAAAGCCTGCCTCCATGTATATAGGAAAATCGACATAATTTCCTGCATGATATCAAATCACAATGCTGTATTGTTAGAAATTAACAACAAGAGATGAGCCAGAATTCTCACCAGCTCCTAGAAACTGAAACACACTTTAAAACAATAACTGAGTAGTATATGCAATAAAAAATGAAATTGAAAAATATCTACAATTGAATGACAATGACAACACAATATATCAAAACTTATGGGGCACAATGAAGGCAGTCCTTAGGGGGAAATTCATAGCACTAAATGCCTTTATAACAAAGACACAGAAATCCCAAACCAATAACCTAACCACCCACCTAAGGCATTGGGAAAACAAGAAGAATCCAACCCAAAAAGCTCCATAGAGAAAGAAATAATCAAGATCAGGGGAGAAATCAGTGAATTGGAAACTAAGAAAACAATTAAGAAAATTGAAACAAAGAGCTGGTTCTTTGAAAAAATAAACAAGATTGATAAACCCCTGGCGAACTTGATGAAGAAAAAAAAAACAAAAACAAAAAAAAAGAGAGACAGATGCTTCAAATACCCAAGATACCTTACATACCCAGCAAGCATCTCGTGGACTAGACACTAGGATGGAAGGGGAGGGAGGGGAGAGCATCGACAGGGTGGGAAACACAAATCTAGACCCAAACGGCAATGGTACCATAAAATTCTACTTCCTAAAAGACAGACCAAATGGCTGATCCTTCACCAGGCCCTTACAGGGAACATCTGAACCACAAGACACTGGAGAGGGTAGGATCAAAACTAACCTTAATCTTCGACATCTTCCCTCCCTTTCTCTCTCTCTCTCTCTCTCTCTCTTCTCTCTAACTCTTGTATATTAGTTATCTTTTTCCTCATTTTCTTAGTGGGCACTGACCTGTAACTCCCAGTACCAGTATGGGGCTATCATCCACAATGAGCTTGTGATCAGAGAGACCTACAAGGTTTCCTAAAAGACAGACAGATTTCTGTCAGAGTACTTGAGGACCCACCAAAGGTTAATGGTAAGACCCTACTGCTGAAGACACCTTATGTGGTTGACATGCAAAATGGAATGGCATGGCTGGAAGCTGGAAGAGAGACAGTCAGCGCATCTAGTGACAGAAGGTGCTACATGGGCGACTGGGGGAAAATGACCAATATCTGTCCAAGCAACTCATGGTCTCACCTACTTAGCAGCAAATAACTTGTTGTGATGCCCACACAAGTGCAATAGTGGCCCACAGCCATGGTGGGGAACCAACTGCTCTCAATTTGGCTAACTGATCTCCTCACTGGTATGGGACCCATAGCTGGAGCTGGGAAACAAGTCAGAACCATATCCAAACAGAAGCCCACTCTCCAATATCAAGCTACCATCAATCATGGGCTACAGAGGTCCTACACCTATTAAATTCTCCATTAAAAAAAGTAAGGGTTATCTCATTTGTCCTGGTGCTAACTTACTCTCTGTTGGAGAATCTGCTTTTCTTTTTCAGATAGATGTAGGTCCTAAGGAGAGAGCCACCCCCTCATACCTCAAAAGGGCCTTAGCTGAAACTAAGAAAAATTGGTGAAACAAGCAAGGGTGCTGTTTTCCTGATGAACCAGATACCAGCAGAAGGGGGAAGGAGATCAACACAGAGAAAAATCAACTCCTACAAAATCAGAGAGCCAGAGCCTCAGAGGCCCCCAACACCTCATCACTAAAGCAGACCAAAAATGATCCCAACATGGCTCAGGGAAATTTTGCAGAAGAGGGGGTGGAAAGAATTTCAGAGCCACATGTTGGGTCATGATATGCAGAGACATTTATCTTACCCATAAGTGTGGGCAACTCCACAAGTCATGACCCATATACCTCAACAAGGAGGGGCCAAGGGGAGGGGGTAGGTCATGGATGAGACTAATAATGGTACCAAACTGACTGTATTTGCTGAATACAAAACTAACCAATAAAGAAAAAAAGAAAAGAAAAAAATTAACAAAATTAGAAATGAAAAAGGAGAGAGCACAGCAGACACAAGTGAAATTGGAAGAATCATCAGGACTTATTTCAAAAACCTCTTCTCCACAAAATTGTATAATCTGGAGGAAATTTATGAATTCTTGGACACATACTACCTAGCAAAGCTAAACTCAGAGCAGATTAATCTCCTAAATCAACCTATCACACACATTGAGATTGAAAAGGTAATCAAAAACCTCCCCTACAAAAGACTCCAGGACCACATGGCTTCTCAACTGAATTCTATCAAACCATCATGGAATAACTGAAACCAATTTTCCTCAAACTGTGCCACACAATCAAAAGACGTTAAACATGATCTAAATAAATGTAAAACTCAGCTATGCAAATGTATTAAAATATTTAATATTAAGATGACAATATCTACCAATTCGTCTATAGATCCAATGCAATCCCTGTTAAAATTTCAATTTATTGTTTTGCATCAAATGAAAGCCTGACCCCAAAATTCATGTAAATGAAAAGAACCCTGATAGTAAAAAATAAAACTTATCTTGACAAGAAACAAAATTTGAGGAGTTACAAGTCATGGTTTCATATTTCTTTGCAAAGGTATAATAATAAAGATCTTACTATTCTGACATAAAGATGGGCATATAGATCCACAGACTAAAATACAGTGGTCAAAAATATCCCTCACATACTGGTTTTGTACAAATATACCTAAAGAGTTCAAGGGAAAAAATCATTTTAAAAAATGATTTTGTGACAGTGAGATATCCACAGAAAAAAGTGTAGTTGGTCTTTAATCTATAGCACACATAAAAATCAACTCAAATGTACATGCCTAAATATAGGAGCTAAAATCACTACAATTCCTTAGAAGAAACTAAAATAAGTATTTGTGTTTAAGCATTAAACAGCAGTAACTTACACATAACAACAAAATCACAAGTGAGAAAAAAAACAGATAAATTGAAAGCCATTAAACTTTTCACTTCAAATCACACCAAGGAAAGTGAAAACATAATTCAAAAGATGGGAGGGAATATTTCCAAAACACACATCAAATTAAGGGAATTATACCTATCATATATGCATACATATGTATAACACACACATACATATATCACAAACATATAACTCAACTATACAAAGAAAATGATAATTTTAACATGGGCAAATTAAAGGAACAGTCATTTCTCAAAAGTGCACACATGTACGTGTGTATGTTTGTGTTTGTAAATT
Organism: Dipus sagitta; assembly: GCA_036346955.1. Taxonomy (NCBI): domain Eukaryota; kingdom Metazoa; phylum Chordata; class Mammalia; order Rodentia; family Dipodidae; genus Dipus; species Dipus sagitta. The sequence goes on from CM070777.1 coordinate 85,129,988, forward strand.
ACCAATAGCATATGAAAAGGTACTTAATCCAGTAGACTATGACACAAATCAAAGTCACAAGCTACTACTTCCCACCCAAGAGGTTAGCTATAATCAAAAAGACAAAAAAATATTCAACATGTGTGAGAATGCAGAGAAACTGGAACCTTGTAACCCTTTCCTCATGGGAAAGTCAAATGGTGAAGATGCTTAGAACAGAGTTAAGTACTTTCTTCACAGAACCCAGCAATGCACATCTGCAGTGGCACCTATGAAGCATATGACCTGACATACCTTATTTGAAAACATGCCTGAAATCAAAAGGATGATTATTAATTCAGCCACTAATATCTGTCACAGTGATTCTGAGGCTGTGGCAACTTGGGAGGGGACTGAGCAGTTGAAGTTCAGCTCCAAGTAGTGCCCCACTGTTGTGAGTCAGCTGAGCATGGGAATTCTGCATCAGGACTAGGCTCCATTGGGAGCTGCGGCCTGGGAAGGGACGGACCAGCTGACATCCAGATGCAAACAAGGCCCTGCCTTGTGAGTCAGCACCACTCTGAGGTGGTTGTTGCCTGAGGAGGGTGTACCAGTTGAAATTCAGATGCAAGTAGAGCCCTGACATTGTGAGTCAGCAGGGCAGGGAAGTGGTAGACCATGGCTGTTGGCCAATCTGATGTGGCTGTCTGGGACAGAAAGGACTAACTGAAAGTCCACAGTAAGCATCGGATCAACTTGAATTCTATTTCCACACCCATCTTGAGAGCACCCCTCTTAAAAAATTATATGAAGAAGGGCTGAAGCAGAAGAAACTGTTTATCAGCTCCAGTACCTGGGAGAAGCTGGGTGCCAATCTCAGTTCAAAAACCCGGATAGCTAATAAGTCTGCAAGAAAAGTACCCAGCCTGGTCAACAGGGAAGACAGGTCTCCCAAGGTCTTGCCCAGATTTTCCAGATGGTAGCACAAGCTAAATAGACCCTGATTAGTTTAAAGTGTACCCACCTCAACCTAATGGATAGTCTTCAACCCCACACCCACCTAGATCAACTTAGACCAAGCCATTTAATACAGACTATACAAAATCTGCTATTGTTACATCCTCAGTGAGACAACTAATCTGGAGATAAGCAGATCCCTACACAAAACAGACAATATAGAACACCCAGCAATAGGATCCCCACCGAGATTACTTAGTCCCACAATGGAAACCTCCCATGAAAGATTAGACAAAACCCAAGGCATAAAAGCCCAAAATGAAATCTCAGCAAGCATTTTAACTTAATTCAACAAGACCACGAACAAACAGATGTTGGAATGGAGAAACTGGTCAAAGAGTAATCAAACAGTAACTACAAGTATAGCTGAAGAAAATGGAAGAAAAAAAAACAGCAAAAAATAATTTAAATTACAAATAAAAGGTTGACTTAATGACTTGGAAGAAAGGAAACAAAAAGAACTCAAAGGATGGATGAAAGAAATGGGAAATCATCAACAAAAACAACTCAATTGGTGGCTGAAAGAAACCAAAGAGAATCAGGAAATAGTAATCCTTAGATAGCTTAACATAATTGAGAATAATCAAAAAGAGATAAACAGAAGGCTAAAGAAATTTGAGGAGAACCGAGAAATAAATGAGCTCATGGGCCAATGGAACAAGCTCAAAGAGGACATATCCAAATGCAGGAACAAACTCCAAGCAACAATAAAAAGGTCAAATCAAGAAGTGAAAATGGGATTTAAGCAAGAGATGGAAATGCTGAAGAAAAACATAAGAGAAAATAGAAATGCATTAACCCTCTTTGAAGGCTCCCAAGAAATCCTCACCAACAGAGTAGACCACATGAACACAAAATATCAGAACTTGAGGACAGGACACAACATTTAGACCAGGATTCCAAAAACACTGTGATGTTCAAAAGAATGGGCAAACAGAATATGAAGAAATTTTGGGACACCTTTAAAATACCAAATAGTCAGACCATGAATATACAGGAAGGGAAAGAAATAAAGGCCAAGAGCATAGAGTATATCCTCAACAAAATTATTGAAGAAAAATTTCCCAACCTTACAAAAGAGAGACTGACCCAGGTATAGGAGGTGCATAGAACATCAAATGGGGCAAGAAAAGAAATATGCCATAGCACATAATAATCAAAGCAATAAACACAAAATACAAGGAAAGACTACTGAAAGCTGTAAGAGAAAAACAGCTCATTTTATATAGCAGTAAGCCCATCAGAATAACCTCAGAAATTTTAATGAAACTCTTAAAGCCAGAAGAACCTGGAACAGAGTATTTTAAAAGTTAAATGACCATGGCAACCAAGACAAACTGCTATACCCAGCAAAACTATCCCTCATAATAGAAGGGAAATAAAAACCTTTCACAATGTAAAGCAGCCATATGAGTGCATGAGCACCAAGCCAGCCCTACAGAGAACACTGTACAAACACTGCACACTAAGAAGAGAAACCAACATGCAAATGAAGAGAGAAAAAGCAACAATCAAAGGTAGAATGGACAAAAAAGCATTCAAAAACCAAGAAAACACCAAACTCCACAAAACTTTCAACATGACAGGGAGAAACTCACACCTCACAGTTTTAACTCTGAACACTGATGGACACAACTCTCCAACCAAAACACACAGCACAGAATCAGAAATCTGGAACCATACATTTGATGTCTACAATTAAAGTTAAATGCCACCTAGTGGTAAAAGGTTTAAAAAAAAAGATATTCCATGCAAATGGAAACAAGAAACAATCAGGAGTGACTATACTTACTTCAGACAAAACAAACTTTAAAAGAGATAAAGAAGGCCACCTCACACTCATTAAAGGAAAAATGCAAGAAGAGGATAGTGCAATCATAAACTTATATGCACCAAACACAGGGGCACCTAATTTTATACAGCAAAATTTACTAGACAATAAGACAGATAAATCCCAGTATAATAATAGTAGGGGACTTTAATACCCCACTATCCTCAATAGACAGAAAATAAACAGAGAAACAATGGAGCTAAATAACGCCATAAATCAAATGGACTTAATATACACCTACATAACATTCCACTCTAATTCTACCAAATACATATTCTTCTCAGCAAGCAGCAAACGGAACCTTCTCCAAAATAGACCATATGATAGGGCATAAAGCATGTCTCTACAAACTCAGAAAAATTGACATAATCCCCTGCATTATATCCAACCACAATGTATTAAAACTCAAAATCAACAACAGTAACAACAGAAAATATATTAATTCCTGGACACATAAGAACTCACTACAAAATACTGAATGGGTAGTTGAAGAAATCAGAAAGACTATCCGTAACACTATCAAAATGAATGACAATGAAAGCAAAACATACCAAATGGGACAAATGAAGGCAGCTCTAAGATGGAAGTTTATAGCACTAAATGCCTATATTACAAAAGCAGAGAGAAATGAAAATGGAAGAAATGGATACATTCCTTGACTGATAACCAAAGACTATTGCTGGTAATTCCAAGGCTCAGAACAACACCCTCCCCCCTCAGTGAGCTACTGGTCAGGGAGACCTATGAGGCCCCCAAAACAATGTAGGCCTTTGCCAAAACACTTGATTACCTGCCAGAGCTAAAAGGTATAACCCTAATGCTGAAAACATCACAGGATGTGGTCACAAAACATCAGATTACCATTTCCAAAAAGGAAACTATCTTCTACCTAGCTATCCTTCATAGAGCTGGAAAACTTAATTGTAGCTGCTGGAAAACAATGGTCACCAACAGCATGGATAAAGAGGAGACCATGCAGATTATAAAATCAACCAGTCTGACAATATGTACATACTTGTGCAATAGTGGCATGTAGGTAACCAGGTAACCAACTGCTCTCTGATTGGACAAGGCCGCTCAGTGGGAAGAAACTCATATCTGGTACTAGAAGCCAAATCAGAATCCCATGCTCAGAAAAGAGTGGGATGGCACACCAAAATTCTCCTAAACAACTTTGCATGCCCCCTTTAACCTACGTTACTCTCTCACTTGGTTGAATAATCTATTTTATTTCACAGATGGCATAGAAAATGGAGCAGAGCCTAGATCCATCATAAGATAAGATATTCCACACAATGAAGGTTGCAAAAATACTAACTTTACAGAGGAAAACTACATGCAGAAGTGCAAGGAAAGTAGTTATCATGAGAAGCAGAGCTGGGATCCAAAGCCTGACAGACTAACTTCCAAGATAGCCCTGGGCTCCTGACAACATCCAACCTACATTGATTATTCCAGAGTTCAAACTGCTGCTTCTGTGTCTACCCCGATCATTGTAAATCCTCATGGGAGGAGGCAGGGTGGAGAAAACATTCCTTATTTTCCTTTGTAACTTTCCAGCTTCTGGCACTGGTGATTGGGACTCACGGTGCTTAGTAGATATCCATGGAATTAAATCACAACCAGCTTCAGAATAAGACTTTGTGACATTTGTCTAGAAACTTCTTGTGACAGAAAATTAGACTGTTATGAGTATGTTGTTTACACATTTATTATCTGGAATGGCCTTCCATATTAAAATCATTCTTCAGCACATACATGGACAGAAGATCAATGTCATATCACCCAATGAAAGCATACCATAGTCAATAACCACTAGGAATATTACGAGTGTTTTACACATATATTGTTCCATATATAAAGCAAAACTATAAAGTGTAAGGCTTGTACTCTGATAAAGTGAGACTCAGAAGGGTTGAGTAGCATGTGCTAAGTCACAGAATCAGTAAGAAGTTCCAATCCCAGCTCTTTGACCACAAATCTCATTCTCAAGGATTCTCCTGTTCCCATGCTGTCTGACATGGTTTGGGAGCTAGTGACAGACAGGGGTGAGCAGTTCCCTGAATGTTCTGTGCTTCCCACAATGCCCTAATATCCAAATAAAGTCTCAGAGCACCCCACAGACTGAGACAACAACTACTTTGTAAATACCCAGAGATTATTTGTAAATATCAAATAAATTTTGTTTTATTAGGTTGCGTGAGTGTGTGTGTGTGTGTGTGTGTATGTGAGAGAGAGAGAGAGAGAAAGAGAGAGAGAGACAGAGAGAGAGAGAGAGAGAGAGAAGATTCCTTTTCTTAGGGAGCCTTGACAATTCCAAAATACTGATAGCAGCATACTGGTCAAATCAATTCAGTTTTTTTTTTTTAATTTTTGTTGTTATTATTTATTTATTTATTTGAGAGTAACAGACAGAGAGAGAAAGAGGCAGATAGAGAGAAGGAGAGAGAATGGGCGCGCCAGGGCCTCCAGCCACTGCAAACGAACTCCAGACGCGTGCGCCCCCTTGTGCATCTGGCTAACGTGGGTCCTGGGGAGTCGAGCCTCGAACCGGGGTCCTTAGGCTTCACAGGCAAGCGCTTAACCGCTAAGCCATCTCTCCAGCCCCTCAATTCAGTTTTTAAGAGCTGACTCACAGTAGTTTTTCAGCAGGCATGTGATCTTCTAAAAGTGATTTAATGGATTCAATAGTCCACATGTTGTGTGAGGTGCAATCTAATTTGAAGAGGCAGTTTTTGTAAGGTTAAAGTTGTTCTGGATTGCGTTGTCTCCTCTTCCCTTGTGATACACCTTGGTGGAAGAAAAATCCATCAACCCCTTCCTCCCTCATTCCTTCCTGTCTTCCACATGCTAACCAGGACTGAACCTGCTGAACTTGGGGATCAGACAAACTAGACTGTGTTCAGTGTTTTCAGGGTAATATAACTGCAGTCTCTCTCTCTCTTTCTCTGTCTCTGTCTCTGTCTCTGTCTCTGTCTCTCTCTCTCTCTCTCTCTCTCTCTCTGTCTGCCATCTCACAATTCTCCCTTGTTTACGTGTTTAAAATAGTTCAAACTGATCCTATATTAGTAAGACCTCTTGCCAACACTTCCGAACAAACTTAGTCAAGTAGAGTTGGCAGGCCCTCTGTAGCTCTTGATTCCTAGGATCTTCTGGTCCAACTCAAAGCCAAACTTTCCCATGATAGGAAAGGAAAGTAATTTTACAAAGGAGAACAACATAGTGTAGTGATATTTGCACAAAACTAACCCCAAGAATGAGCTTATAGATGAGAACTATTTAAATACATTACACTTTCAATATAAATTCTCTGGCCTTTTAATAGATCACTTTAATTACTCTGGCATTTTTGCTACATAATTGAATTAGAAAAAAATGCTGGGAGATTTTTCCAGTCAGTATTAACTAATATTTGTATAAATTTGAAAGCCTTATTTAGGTATTAATATTTTAACAAGGATGGTTCCTAAATTAAGTAATGATTATCTAAAATGAGCCATGAGGGAGGCTTGTTTGCTGCTGCCAGTTTCTCTGTTTCATTTAGGATTCTACAGGTGAGTATCATGTTCATTTTCTGGCCCAGTCTATTTCCTTGGTAATGAGGTTCACAAAATTACAGTACTGCAACTTCATTAGGGATCAAGGATGTAAGCATATCTCCCTTGAGTCTCTGAAACTGCACCTGAGAATCCTCACTTATGAAGAAATGGAAACCAGAAGTTACCAGCCAAGAGAACAGTGTTTGTTTCTCATAGTCCCAATGTCCATGTCACTGTTTATTCCAAGTATTTTACAGAATTAGCTCTAAAAGCCAAGGAAACAAAACAGGAACATGAAACAGGAGCATGGTGATCAGGAAGAGCTGCTATTCTACTTGCTTTCTATACCCATGAATTCAGGAGAGGGTTGTCTCTCTCTAGCGCCAAGCTACAGCAGGATGTGCAAGGACATGTCCCCAACTGTATTCTATATTCATTCCATGTCTATTCACATGACACTCAATGCTGGGGCCCCAACTCTTTAGGCCTACAATCACTTCCCTCCACATCTCCTTCCATTAACACTCATAAAGTCCAGATGACATCTGCTATAACTTGAAAGGAGCCAATTGAACAGTATTGGATAAGGTCTTGACAGGTTTTAACTCTGGATACCCCATGCCCAGATCAAAGAAGTCTCTAAATACTTGATAATTCCTGAGAGATTGGAGTTAGTGTATTTGTTATTTATGATGGGCCCTGACAACTTATGCCAATAAGGTGGCTCATGCTGGGCCCCTACATGGATTTTGACTCAAGGTAAGGACTGGAGTGCTAGGAAAACAAGCCATCTTAAAAATGTTCAACATCTGAAGGGATAGGTTGAGTGAGTCAGGTAGTCATAGAGTCAATTGAAATGCCTATATTTTAAAAACTCAGCAAGAACTGTGGACACTCAAGTTCCAGTGCAGTTCCATGATTAACAATACTTTGTGCATCTGCTTACACAGTGGTATGCTCAGAAAGCCATACATCCTGACACTGATTATACAAACTTAGATGGTATAGGTCTCACATTCTTTCTGCCACCTCTTCAGCAATGGGCCCTGGTCCTTAGAGGGTGTGATAAAGATGTTTCAGTGCTGAATACTCCACAGTTATTACTTCTCAGCATTATGTTGACTTTTGAGTCACTCCAGTGGTCACTGCCATCTGAAAAGAAAAGCTTCTCTAACCAAAAGTGAGAGCAACATTAATATATGGGCATAAGCATATGTATTTAGAGGGCCGCTTGGTGGGCACAATATAAGCATTAAGCTAGAAAACAGTAGTAGTTTCCTCTGTCAGGTTTGTGACCTCCCCAACCATAGGGTCTTGTCTAGGTTTTCAGTACTAGACATGAATTCCCTCCTGTGGAACAGTCCTCAAGCCCAATTCCAGAACAATTTGTTTTCTCCATAACAGATATGCCACTATTGCAACAGTTGGTACAATGGGCCTGGCTAGCTAGCTGTAAAGCTTTGCAGAGTCCACTGCTGGTTAACACCTTTGATGACTTCTCTCTCCAGAAAGGCTGCTTGCAATGAGCTTTATCCAGAATCCTGACAGCTACTCATCAAGGAAAAGACTTCAAGTTCAGATCCAGCTTGATTTCTCAGTGACCTTCAGCACAAGCATGTGGACTCTTTAGCAACAGGGTCTTACCATCTATTTCTGGTGGGCAAGTAAGAGCCTTGTCAATGGCCTATAATGTTTTGGAAGCCTCCCTGGCCAACAACTTATTTGAAGATATCCCACCCTGGCACTAAAATTTTTCCAATAACCATCTATGGATTCTGGACACAACATTACCCACCTTCACAGGATACTTCTGCTCAAACTATTGACTATATTTTTAACACACACACACACACAAATATGCCCGTATATATATATATATAATTAGCTAGCCAAGATGTAGGTTTCCATGTGGCTTATATATAATATGTTAAATTTTGATTAACCCTCCCACAACTTCCTCCTCTCCATTTCTTTCCCTGATCCCACTTAGCCCATTCCACCACCAGTATTCTGCCCTTCTACTTACATATCCCCTATACCTTCCCCTTAAGCCCTCTTCTCTCCTACCTCCCACTTATCCCCCTTCTAATTCCCTGGCCTCTACTACTGACTTTTACTCAACTCAATACAACTCAATTTTACCCAACTCAAATACAAATCTAGGGGCTGGAGAGATGCCATAGTAGTTAAGGCACTTGTGTGTGAAACCTAAGGACCCAGGTTCAATTCCCCAGTACCTAATTAAGCCAGATGCACAAAGTGACACATGCCTCTGAAGTGTGTTTTCAGTGGCTAGAGGCTCTGATGTGCCTCTTTCTCTCTTAAACAGATCAATAAACAAAATTTGAAAATAAGTTAAAAATCAAATCTAAGCTTGTGAAGCTAGGATCCACACGTGAGAGAGAACATGTGGCTTTAGACTTTCTGGGAAAAAGTTACTTTTAGTCAGTGTCCCAGAAGGAAACTTAATTGGCATGTTCCATCTATGTTTAAAATGGAATGTTCTAGAAGTCTAGAAATGTAGTCTATTTGTTTGTGCATAATACTGTGACATATTAGGTAACAACAGATAACAGGTACAAGATCAGCCTTGCATTCCCAGGCACACAGGCTGACTGTAACAGATATGAAATAAACTAATGTGTGAAGAAACCCAGTTGAGATCACTCAGCCTCCTGAAGACCTGCCATGTCATCTAGGAATCCCAATTCTACTTTCTGTCTTAGAAACATCTGAGAAAGAACCAATTCTAGGTTCTCTGGCTCTCAGCTACTTGTTCTCAACTACTTCCCTCTCTGTGGCTCTGCCCCTGCCTGTGGCTTTTTCTGTGTCTTCCCCTCCCTATCCCATGGGTTTTTCTCTTATGGGGCTTCTTCTGCTCATGGCAGCCTGGATATGCTTCTGTCTCTGTTTGGGTGCTGTTCTGTGATGTGTCTGTAGGTATGAATTGATATGAAGGTCTGCTCATCACACACAGAGTCTCTGTTGGGGACACTCCTTGGAAGACTTTCAACATGGTATGGGTATGTAACCCTGAAGCCAAGCCTAAAAAGTCCTAACTGCCTTTGGGGTCAGAATTAATACTCATTCCAATCAGTTACTGTAGCCCCTGTGGTTCATGTGATATCACTCTCTCTTTTCCTTCCCCTCCTTCTTCCCTCTTTCCTCCCTTCAATAAAATGCCACAATGTAAAATACTTCTCCCTTCCTCTGCACTTACAGAGACCCAGCTCCCTCACTTCACATAACTTATTCTTCCCTTCAATACTTTCATCAGTTATTAATAAGCTATTATTTCCTTAAACATGCCCTGGGATTTTAGATCATTATGAGTAAAATTTACAGATTCAGAAGTTTCTTTCTCTTGTATCCACTATTTTAATATCCTAATATCCTAAAGTAGTAATTCTAATGATTTTTGCAGATGGCTTTTATAGCACTGACTACTATATTAATGTTGCATGTATAAATTCATTTACCATTTTCAAAAGTTCCTGTGCAATGGCACAGGTATCATTTATTCCTATCTCATTTTTGCAGATGGAAAAACTGTTTTACTATTGCATCACTGAGCAACCATACTTAACAACCAGTCTATATTGATTCCTCTATTCAATGCCTTTGAGTTCAAGATCAAAATTAGGCAAACTTGAATTTAAATGAAAACTCCTCTTTTGCTTTTGTGCTCTGGGCCTCATTGTCATATACAAAATATAGATCACTCACTTAGAAGTTCATCCTAAGAATTAAATGAGATAATAAATGAAAACACTTAGCTTTCTTAAAAATAGTAATTGGTCACAAGTTGTGGATCATTGTTATTACTCTGAGTTCTTTCAAGAATCCACTACAATTTATTCATCTTTTTCATGATAGGATGGTGGTTACTGGCCTTCCACAAAGAGATAGGCATACTCCAAACTCCCAGGCATTTTAGAGTCTAGAACCACCTATCATGTGCTAAAGTTCAAAATATCAGATAAATAAAGCTAACAATGATGAAAGTCATGAAGGTGAGCAATGTGACAGACTAGTCAGTCACTCTGAAGAAGCAGCCTACGTAGAGATGAAAGGGATAGTGAGGATGGTGAACTAAGCTGATGTGGACCACAGTATCAGGAGCTAGTGCCTCCTCCAAAACACCAGGAAAACCTCAGTGAGGAAGAAAGGAAGTGCTAAAGGTTGAAAGAATTGGAGCACAACAAGGAACTGTCCACATATCCTTGTGAAAGGGAAGAGTTCTTGTTTTTCCTGAGTTTCTTACTAGATAATTTACTTCATCTATTATTCAGATAACATTAATTTTCCCCTTGTGTTGCCTTAAATTATCAGAACTTGATGAGGTATCTATCTGTTTTTACAGACCATCTATGTGTTCAGCACAAAGCTCAGGATGTACTAAGTTCTCAATAAATACTTGAATCTTCATGACCATAGCCAGGTAACTGTTACATTCTTAATGGATCCTGCATATTCAAAAACATATCCCAGCATTATTTTCAGTATCCTTCTTATGCCATCATCATATTTGATATGGCCCAGATTACACAATCTAATCTCTTCCTCCCCATGAAAAAAAAAGAGAGGCATAGGTGGGGAAATAGCTCAATCAGGAAAGTGCTTTCTTTGTAAGCATGATCACTAAAACCTACATGAAAATAAAAAGCCAGGATTTATGACATGTGTCTGTAATCCCTGGGCAAGTGAAGCACAGAAAGGAGGATCCCTGAACCTCACTAGACAGTCAGTCTAGTTTATCAATTCACTGAGAGAGCCTGTCTTACAAAAGATAGAAGTGGGGCTGGAAATATGACTTAGCAGTTAATGTGTTTGCCTGCAAAGCCAAAGGATCCAAGTTCAGTTCACCAGTACCCACATACAGCCAGATGCACAAGGTGGCACATATGTCTGGAGTTTGCTTTGCAATAGGTAGAGGCCTTGGCACACTCATTCTCTCTCTCTGTCTCTATCTGCCTCCCTCAAATAAATAAATCAAAAAGAAAGATAGAAGGTACCTGAGAAAGGACATCCAAGGTTGTCCTCTGGCCTCTACATACATGTGCATACATATACACTTGCATGTGAATGGACATGCATACACATCCAGACAGAGAGAGAGAGAGAGCTTCTAGTATTGCAATTGACCACATTCATATGTGGATGCTAGCCCCTTAGGTAGAAACTCTAACAAAAGAATACAACAAAGACTTGACTAGCATTTTAGTAAATTAAAATTTTATTATGTAATTGTTTTATTGGCCAAAAAGTAATTTGTACTGGCATGAGTTTGGACAAGGTGAAGGAAACACTTGCATTAAGATAAATTGGCAATAAAAACTCTAAAGTTTAAAATGCAAATACAATCTGCATGAATGGGGAATCATTAAATGAGAAGAAAAGAAACCATTCTGATGTCATTCTTGCTTCATTTAATTCAGGCCCAAGAAACACTAACTTCTAAGATATTTTCTCTTTATTTAATGAATATCCCAACTCCAATAGACACTGGTACTTTCATAACACTTTTAAAAGAAAGCCAAAGTATTAAGAAAATGCTCTAAGTTATATTTTATTCATTAACTTATATTGCTTATATTCTTTACATATGACATCAAAAAGTTAATTTCATTTCAATAGTTTCAGAGAATAGTTTTTGTTGCTGAAAATAACTGTTACGAATTCCTAATCACAAAATAAAGTATGTTCCAGCACTTTCTAGATTATCATACTACTCCAGAAAGGAAAGAACTTTCTAGGAAGTTCAAGTCTAGTTTCTGAATTTTATGACCATAATATTAATTACACTAGCAAGGAATTCTATCTTTTAAAAAAATTTTGCTAGTTAATTTACTTTTTTATTGATAACTTCCATAATTTTAGAAAATAACCCACGGTAATTCCCTCCCTCCCCCACCCCCACTTCCCCATTTGAAACTCCACTTTCCATCATACCCCTTCCCCCTCTCAATAAGTCTCTCTTTTATTTTGATGTCATGATCTTTTCCTCCTATCATAATGGTCTTGTATAGGCAGTGCCAGGCACTGTGAGGTCATGGATATCCAGGCCATTTTGTGTCTGGAAGAGCATGTTGTAAGGAGTCCTACTTTTCCTTTGGCTCTTACATTCTTTCCTCCACCTCTTCCACAATGGACCTTCAGCCTTGGAAGATGTGATAGACATATTTTAGTGCTGAGAACTCCTCTGTCACTTCTTCTCAGCACCATGGTGCCTTCTGAGTCAACCCAAGGTTGATGTCATCTGAAAAGAGAAGCTTCTTTAACCAAAAGTGAGAGTAGTATTAACATGTAGCTATGAACATTAAGAACAGTACTTACTGGGTAGTTTGGTGAACATAGTAAATACATTTAGCCACACACCAGCAGACATTGAACCCCTAGGGCTTATGATTACCCCTGTTTTAGGTTTTCAGTATCAGGGATATATTCCCTCCCATGGAGCAGTCCCCCAGTCCAGTTATAGAGCAGTTGGTTTCCCCCATAACAGACATACCACTGTTGCACCCACTGGCTCATTTGGCCTGGCTGACCAAATTTAAGGCTTGCAGTGTCCACTGTTGAGTATCTCCAATAGTGATTTCTCTATTTCCCATTGAACTGCATGCAGTATAGCTTTTTCCAACATTCTGTCAGCTGGTCTACATGGAGGAGGTTTCCAGCTCAGCTCCAGCAGGATTTCTCAGTGACCTTGCAGCCCAAATATGTGGAGTCCTCAGCAATAGGGTCTTACCATGTATTCCTGATAGGAAACCAAGATACTCAGCAATGGCCTGTAATGTTTTGAGGGTATCAGTGACCTACCTGGCCAACAACTCACTGGAAGGTATCCCATCCCTGACACTGAAAATTTTCTAGTCACAATCTATGGCTTCTGAATGTTCCATTGTCCAAAAAAATTAGGTTTCCACATGACTTATTTATGCCCTCTTAGATTTTGATTAGCCCTCCCTTCACCTTTCCTTTACTCAAGCTCTTCCTTTGGCCTCATTTAGGCCTTTTCACCCCCCATTAATCTGTTCTTCTACTTACATATATACAATACCATCCTATTACGTGCATCCTCCCTCCTTTTCTATTCCCTCTATATCCCCTTTCTAGCTTACTGACTTTTGCTACTGAGTTTTATTCCTACTCACATAAAAGTCCAATTGTTTGTAGCTAGGATCCACATATGAGAGAGAACACGTGGTGTTTGGCTTTATGAGCCTGGGTTACCTCACTCAGTATAATCCTTTCCAGATCCATCCATTGTTGCAGTCAGGTTCATGTCACTGGTAGAAATCACCCAACCAAGAGAAACTTGTGGGAAAAAAAGAGGTTTCTTTGGCCTTACAGGCTTGAGGGGAAGCTTCACAATGGCAAGAGAAACGATGGCATGAGCAGAGGGTGGACATTACTGCCTGGCCAACATAAAGTGGATAATAGCAATAGGAGAGTGTGTCATACACTGGCAAGGGGAAACTGCTATAATACCAATAAGCCCACCCCCAACAATACACTCCCTCCAGGAGGCATTAATTCCCAAATCTCCATCAGCTGGGAACCTAGAATTCAGAACACCTAAATTTATATGGGACATCTGAACCAAACCACCACATTCCACCCCTGGCCCCCATAAACTGATAACCATACATGATGTAAAAGCAATGCCTTCATCCAACTTTTAAAAATCCCCATAGTTTTTATCAATTCCAATGATGTACATACATCCCCATAGTCTAAGATCTTTTAAATGAGCCATAATAACAAAAAATAACCTTAAAAAAAACCATAATGGCACAGAATAAACATTCACACTGCACTGGGCATAGCAAAGAAATATTCAACCAATACAAGATTTAAAACAACCAGTGCAAACATCAAACTCTGTAGCTTCAAATCCCAACAATTCTAACCAGTGACAAATATCCAAGTCTGATAATTATAACCAGCAACAAGACTCTGGCATTCCAATTCTGCCCCTCCAGCTAGGCTACTCGCAGTCCTGGAAAACTTCATCAGGACTAGAATCTCTCCTTGGCAACCATCTCGTAGTCCCAGCATCTACACTGGGTCTCCACTGCAATCCACGGTTCATCCTCATGGCCTCGTGGGGTCTCCATGCAGGTGTCTAGCAAACCTGCTTCACACTGTCCATGACTATTTCCAAAACATAAGACAGCATTGCAAACTCCATGACCCTCTCTTTCCTGCATTTCTTATACTCCACAACACCAGATAGGGTGCCAATTTGTTAATCCAGTGGGGAATAAAACAGACTTTGAAGAACAGAACACTCCTTGAGCACTCAGGCCCCTTCAAAAGAGTCCACATTTTTCCTGTTGCCCCAGTGCAGGTCAGCTGGCCCAATCTCAAAGGTTATAATATCTCAAACAATTTGCAGGTTAATGGGCAGCAGTGTAAGCCCAAACATTTCATTTTTTCTGTGCCATATCCCTCTGCCCATACCAGTTCATTTCTACTCAAAGCAGCCCTGCACAACTTCTCAGGACCCGGGCATAACAGAAAGCTTTTCATACAAACTACCTTTAGCTCAGTCCAAGCAAAGCTCTTTCTCACCCTAATAAGCCAAACCTAACAGTCCATAGTTCTTACTCCATTCAGATCTTTAAGCTCTGACCACAATAGTCCATCCAGCTATATTTACAGCACTGTGAGTCATTTCTTGGGCACTTTTCCACATTCCTCTTGAAAATCATCTCCAAAAGGCCAAAGCCACACAGTCAGGTGTCTAGCAGCAACTCTATTCTTGGTGCCACTTTACTGTTGCAGTCAGGTTCACATTGCTGGTAGAAATCACCCAAACAAGAGCAGCTTGTGGGAAAAATATATTTATTTTGGCTTACAGGCTCGAAGGGAAGCTCCACGATGGCAGGGGAAAATGACGGCATGAGCAGAGGGTGGACATCACCCCCTGGCCAACATAAGGTGGACAACAGCAACAGGAGAGTGTGTCATACACTGGCAAGAGGAAACTGGCTATAACACCAATAAGCCTGCCCCCAACAATACACTCCCCCCAGGACACATTAATTCCCAGTGGATGGAGATGATGGAGATCAGCTGGGAACCTAGCATTCAGAACACTTAAGTTTTGGGGGGACACCTGAATCAAACCACCAATCCATTTTCCTGCAAATTTCATAATTTCATTTTTCTTTACCAATGAGTAGAACTCCATTGTGTAAATGTGCCACATCTTCATTATTTACTCGTCAATTGAGGGACATCTAGGCTGGTTCTGTTTCTTAGCTTTTGTGGATAGAGTGGCAATAAACATGGTTGAGCAAGTATCTCTAAGGTAGTGAGACAAGTCCTTGGGATATATGCATAGGAATGGTATAGCTGGGTCACATGGTAAATCTATTTTTAGCTGTCTCAGGAACCTCCAAAATGGCTGTGCCAGATTGCATTCCCACCAACAGTGTAGAAGGGTTCCTCTTTTTTTGCATCCTTGCCAGCATTTATGGTTATTTATTTTCATGATGGTAGTCAATCTGAAAGGAGTGAAATAGAATCTCAACATAGTATTAATCTGCATTTCCTTGATGGCTTGGGATGCAGAAAATTTTTTAGATGTTTATAAACTATCGGTATTTCTTCTTTTGAGAACTCCATAGCCCATTTTTTAATTGAGTTGTTTGATTTCTTATTGTTTAGTTTTTAAGTTCTTTGTATATCCTAGATATTATTCCTCTGTCATATATATAGCTGGAAAAGATTTTCTGCCATTCTGTAGGTTGCCTCTTTGCTCTATTCACAGTGTCCTTTGCTGTACAAAAGCTTTGTAAGTTTATGAGGTTCCAGCGGTTGATCTGTGGTGTTTTGTTTTTTTTTTTCCTGAGCAATTGGGGTTATGCTCAGAAAGTCTTTGCCAAGACTAATATGTTGAAGGGTTTCCCCTAATTTTTCCTCAAGCAGTTTCAGACATTTGGACTTAATTCTTGTGCATGGGGAAAGATAAGGACCTATTTTCATCCTTCTACACATACATATGCAGTTTTCCTAGCACCACTTATTCAACAGGCTGTCTTTTCTCCAATGAGTATTTATGGCATTTTTGTCAAAGATCAGGTGGCTGTAGCTACCCAGACTTACATCTGTGTCCTCTATTCTGTTCCATTAATCTACATGTCTGTGTCTGTGCCAGTACCATGCTGTTTTTGCTACTGTGGCTCTGTAATATAGGTTAAAATCAGGTGTGATGATGCTACCAGCCTTATTTTTGTTGTCCAAAGTTGTTTTAGATTTTTTTTATGCTTCCAAATGAATTTTGGGGTTGTTTTTTTCTATTTCCATGAAGAATGCCAAGGAATTTTGATGGCTATTGCATTGAATGTGTAGATTGTTTTTGGTAAGATTGCCATTTTTATAACATTGATCCTTCCAATCCAAGAACAAGGATGTATTTTCATTTCCTAGTGTCTTCTGCAATTTCTTGCTTCAGTGTTTTAAAGTTGTTATTGTAGAGATCATTCACGTCCTTGGTTAGGTTTATGCAAATTTGAATGGGAGTGATTCTCTGATTTCATCTTCTGTGTGTTTGTTGTTAGCATACAGGAAGACTACTGATTTCTGTGTGTTTATTTTGTAATCTGCTACTATAGGTGTTTGTCAGCTCTAACAGTTTGCTAGCAGAGTATTTAGGATATTTTACATATAGAATCATATAATCTGCAAATAATGATAATTTGATTTTTTCCTTTCCAATTTGTATCCCTTCTATGTGTGCCTCTTGCCTTATTGCTATGGCTAAGACATATATATATGTATATGTATGCGTGTGTGTGTGTATGTACACATATATATGTCATATATGTATATTTATTTATTTATTTATTTAAGAGGAAGAAAGAAGCAGAGAGAAAGAGAGAGGAAGAGAATGGGCATGCCAGGGCCTCCAGCCACTGCAAACAAACTCCAGACACATGTGCCCCCTTGTGCATCTGATTTATGTGGGTCCTGTAGCATTGAAAGGAGATCCTTTGGATTTGCAGGCAAACACCTTAACCACTAAGCCATCTCTCCAGCCCCAGATTCTGCTTTTAAACCCAGTCTGCAAACCTATGTCATTTGGTTCGGGCATTGAGACTATTGATATTAAGAGTTATTATTGAAAGTTGTGTATTTATTTTTGCCATTTTCTTGTTTTGTAGTTCTTCTGCTTTTACCTTTGCTCTCTTGCAATAAGTAATATTTGAGTATGGTTTGTTTTTTCCAGGTTCCTTATATGTGTGCTTTTCTTTAACTTCAGCATGGAGGATCCTTTAAAATACCTTCTGTAGAGCTGGTTTTGTCTTCAAATATTCCTTTAGCCTACTTTTGTTGTGTAATATCCTTATTTCTCTGTCTATTTGAATGGATAAATTTGCAGGATAATGTAACCTTGGTTGACAGTTATTATCTTTCATAACTTGGAATACATCATTCCAAGCCCTTTTGGCTTTTAAAGTTTGTATTGAATAATTTTCTGTGATCCCAACGGACTTGCTTTTGTATGTGACTTGATTTTTCTCTCTAACTGCTTTCAGTAGAAATATATATATATTTTGATTTGTGTGTTTGGTAGTTTAATTATAATATACTGAGGTGAGGTTCTTTCCCAGTTTTGTCTATTTGGTGTTCTAAAAGTTTCTTGTATCTGCATTGGCATCTCCTTCCCAACTTGGGCGAAGTTTTCTTCTATGATTTTGTTGAAAATGCCTACTATGCCTTTGGAGTGCAATTCTTCTACTTCTACTATACCCTGAATTTGTATGTTTGATCTTTTCATAGTGTCCCAAATATCTTGAAATTCCCATTAATATCTTCCTATTAGTTTGTCTTCCTCTTTGTTGGACTGTATTAGGTCTGAAACCTGGTCTTATAGTTTATATATTCTGTACTCTTCTTCATCCATTCTACTAGTGAGATGTTCTAGAGTTTTTTTTTATTTGACTGACTGTGTTTTCCATTGCTAGTCTTATGATTTTTTTAATTATTTCTATTTCCTTATTTATGTATTGTACTGACCTCCTTATTTCAGTAAATTGGTTTCTTGTGTCTTCTTTGATTTCTTTGATTTCCTCTTTTATTTTTTTGATCATATTTATAATCATTCTTTTGAAATCTTTCTCAGGCATTTCCTCCAAATCAGTCTCACTGGAGGTAATTTCTAATGGATTTATATTTTTGGTGGATTTATATTATCTTGTTTTTTTGTGTCTTTTGTATTCTAATGTAGAGATTTTGGCATCTTGGATTAATTTAATGCTTGGATTTTCTAATTTTCTGCAGTATTATTAGATATATCACTCAATCTGATATTATATATCTTCTGGGTAGGAACTTAAGTTGCTAGATTTGGGTCTTAAGATCTGGAAAGGATTATACTAAGTGAGGTAACCCAGGCCCAGACAGCCAAATGGCTCATGTTCTCTCTCTATGTGGATCCTAGGTACAGATGACTGGACTTTTGTGTGAGTAGGAAGAAAACTCAGTAGCAAAGGCTAGTAAGCTAGAAAAGAGATATAAAGGGACAAGAAAGGAAGGGGGTACTTAAGAGGATGGTATTGTATATTGTAAGTAAATGAATAGATTCATGGGGGTGAAAGGCCCAAGTGAGGTCAGGGAAAGAGATTGAGTAAAGGGAAGGTGGAGGGAGGGCTAATCAAAATCTAAGAGGATATAAATAAATAATATGGAAACCCACTTTTTTTGGACAATGGAACACCCAGGAGCCATAGATTATTGCTAGAAAATTTTCAGTGCCAGGGATGGGATAGCTTTCAGTGAGTTGTTGGCCAGGGAAGCCCCTGATACCCCCAAAACGTTATAGGCCATTGCCTAGTATCTTGGTTTCCAACCAGGAATAGATGGTAAAACCCTATTGCTGAAGACTCCACATATTTGGGCTGCGAGGCCACAGAGAAATCCTGCTGGAATTGAGCTCATAACCTCCTTCATGTAGACCAGCTGAAAGAAAGCTGGAAGGAGCCATTCTGCATGAAGTTCAATGGGAGAGAGAGAAATCACCAGTGAAGATACTCAACAGTGGACAATGTACACCTTATATTTGGCCAGCCAGGTCAAATGAGCCAACAGGTGCAATAGTGGCATGTCTGTCATGGTGAAAACCAACTGCCTTCTAATTGGACTGGAGGCCCTCTCCATGGGAGGGAATACATCCCTGATACTGAAAACTTAAAACAGGGGTATTCATGAGCCCTAGGGGTGTAACATCTGCAGCAGATGTTACACTCCTAGGGCTCATGCAAGCTTATATACCAGTTCTTTTTTTTTTTTTTTTTTTTTTTGGTGGGTACTGATTGGGTCTAATCCCAGTTACCTTTTGGGATGGCTTTGGTCTCAGTTATGCTGCCTGCCTGCTTGGGTCCATCTTTGCTATTCTGTGGGCTCAGGAAGGCTGGCTGGATTGGTGGGTTGCTTTTCTGATCACCTGTGCTGGGTGCTATGCAGATGAGTTCACTTCCCCAGGTCTCTCTAGTGCTTGCTAGAACTTGAACTGGTGGTAAGGGGAGGGGAGGCTGTGTATAGTGGCTGAAGTTCTCCTACTCATCCTCATGATCCTCTTCCTCATGAGCTGCTTCACTGGTCCCTGCCATCCTCCCTTCATGTTTCTTGAGTTTGCGAGGAGGCTTATGTGAATGGAAAATCCCCTCACCTGGCTTTTCCTGCAGCTCATGCTGAGCCCACTGGCCATGGCTGCATAAATCTGGTACTGTTGCTGCTGGAGCTGCTTCTGCCTGCTTCTGTGGTCTCTGGACACTCTGGATCTTTCCTATTTCTATGCTGTGGTTGATAATTTCTTATACATCTTCACTTTTTAGTAGAAGAGTGCATTTTGCTAGTTTTCTTTTTGTTGTTGTTTTGTTTGTTTGTTTTCTCCCCTACACTGCTTTGGCATGGTTCCTATGCTGGCATCTTAACTGGAAGTAACTCTAGCTTTCTGGTACTAGGTATATAACTTGAAGAAATAGGTTATTAGAGAATGATTTTAAAAAAAAAAACAGTCAAACCTGAATGATGTCCATGTCAAAAAGATTTTCAAATACAGTGGTTATTGTATCCAGTCTAATCTTCTATCCATTTAATATGAATTTTACCTTGGAAAAGTTTCCAGTCACCCTTATGACTGGTAGGTGAGGTAAGCAGTAGTGAGATTCAGCAGGCCCAACATGGCCCAAGTCCTTTTCTCCCAGTATACAGAGGACTTTACCTCCTGCATAACATGAACAGCAGTCCCCAGGGCACCTCAACTTACCCATTCCAAACCTACACACTAGTGGGAGCTGAAGCGTGTCCTTTAAATTTTTTCTTAAAATTGAATATGTGTTCAGCATATATTTTGAGATACATTAAAATGAAAAAGACATCCAAAACTTCCCAGTAAGCAGGAGAATATACAGAAAATAGATCCTCATAAAATAGGTGACACACAACATATAGGATACTTACTTAAATTTGAATCTCAGCAAAACAACAACAAAAATTTGAATATAAGTATGTTCCAGCATTGTATGGACATAAAAATTAATTTTTTTATTTAAAAGTCAAACTCAGGGCTGGGGGAAATGGCTCTGTGGATGAAGAACTTACCTTGCAAGTATGTGTACTGATATAGATTACTGATATAGGAACAAGGTAGCTTTTCTCCTGGTAGATACCTAGTGACTGGCCCACAAAAACATGAATCCCACTTTGCCTTCCCTGGCAAGTCTAGAACCAATGTCTGATTTAATCTGATACAAGATAGCTTCAAACACAAACTTCATTCTTCCCCAGACCCCCCACCTGAGCAGATTGGTTTTTCCTCTTGAGTCTTGCATTCTTAGCCCTGTGCATAGGCCTTTCCTAAGTCAGAGTTTCTCTTGGGCCCACCACCAATCAGCTTTCTTTCTATACCCCTAACTCTGGTGTTGAGGTTCATTCTCTTTGGATATTTGGTTCATATAATTGGACTTGAGGCACATGTGTGAGCTCTACCTTTTCACTTTCTTCTTTCCTATGTGAGGGGGATCTTTTCAGTCTCCCCTCCTGTTCTGCAGCCTGGCTTTGCTCTCCACATGTGAGCCCCCTCATTACAGGCTTCTTTCTCAGAGAGAGACCTTTCTTTGTGTGAGGTGAATCTTCTTGACCTCCCTGCCCCCTCAAGCCAAAATTCTTTTGGCTAGTGCTCTTATGCTTTGCTTTCCCTTTTAAGTTTTTCTAAAATAAATCTCATAATTCATAATATTTCCTCCTCTGAGTCTGTGTTCTCAGTTCTTTGTTAATGTGGGTAAGAAATCAAGACTTGAGAGCTGTAGGCATGAGTCCTAATCCCCCAGAGCTTTCTCACCCACATCAGTACCTGAGTTCAGATACAGACCGTCATTCCCCAGAAGCCATATAAAAGGAATTGGCAGCTTGCATCTTTAATCCAAGTTTACCTATGGGGAGAAGGGAGCTGGGGACAAAAAAAAATTCTCCTAGGAAGTTCGCAGGCCATCTAGCCTAATAGGTGTGGAAGAACACAATGAGAGACTCTGCCTCAAAGGTGGGAGGCAGGTCAGGACTGACACCCAAAGCTCTCCTCTGACCTCCACATGTATGTTTTAGTGTAGACACACCCACACCCATACCCATATGAACAGACAAACATGCATCATACAACCCTTCATACACACAAAATCAAATTCAAGTAGGTATGCTCTATATTGATTTGATAAATCTCATAACTCTAACCAAAGCTCACATAGTCACTTATTTACTTAACAAATATAACTCAAGTTCCAGTGGTGGTCAGTCACTATCCAGCTGCTGGGGCTTAGTAATCATAAGTCAAATTCCTTCATAGGGTTTTAGTCCATCTTGACAACCACATCAAGGAGCCTGCAATTTTGACAGGCTGTATCAGTTGAGCGATGATCATGATACACCACTCCACATAAATCAGCCCTTGCATATGCACAGTCATGTTGCTACAGTATTGGCCTGAAGATATAGCACAGTAATTGAGTACCAACAGAGCATGCCTCAGGCACTGGTCAATCAACAATGCTGCAGAAAATATGAATAGATTTGTTTAAAATAGAAATTGTAATCAGCCTTTTGATCATAGAAAATAGCTATTATTAGTTGTCTGGAGAGCAGAATTGTTTTAAAGCAAGTTCATCCTTCTAAGCTAATGTTATGCCCAGTTCTCGGTGCCCCCAGTGACCACCAAGGAGAACCAAACACATACGCAAAGGCAAGGAGCTTTATTTGGGGCTTAAGCTCATACTCTTGACTTCACTAACACAGTGGATCCGTACAAGAGCCCATCATCTCCAGTAGCCTCATGACCCAGGAGTACAGGCCAAAATATTGGTGCCTCTTGCTCTGATGATTCCAATTGGCTTTGGCTTCTACATAGGTAAATAACACACTTAGAAAGGAAGTTACAGCAGCCTGGATGTATGTACATATAGAGCACATTTGATTACTGAAGTAGATTTAGTTAAAGAATGGCACAAGGGCTTCTAAAATCATTTTGTCCTATCTTTAAAAATTTTGTCATACTGTGTCAGCATAACCCTTATATATGAGGTATAGAAAGTAGGCAAATCTCATATTTTAAATATCTAACATTTATAAATATAGGCAGAACCTGTTACCAGTCTTGAAAATAGTACCAGTTGATTTAAAAACTAACTAAATTAACCTAGAAATTGTCAGAAAAGGACAAGTAAGACAGTATAAAGTCTTAGCACCTGTGTTTCAAAACATCTTTGATTAGTTCAGATACCTGTGTGGGTACAAATTACCCAGAGAACATTGAAAGCAGAACCACAGAGCTTGAATATTTTTTTTCTCTCAGATGAGGACCATTGTTTGAGCATGAGGCTGTACCCTAAAGTAGGGAATGTGTCTTAAGAGTTAATTTTGTTATAAGCACTGGACTTATATACAATAGAGCAGAATCTGGACTCCTTCTTCTTTTTTAAACCAAAACAGCTAGCTAAATTCTAATATAACCCTTGATAAATCTTTTTGAAAGAACAAACATCATTTGACAATCAATGATTTTGGCTTAAACTTGATAGTTATTGATTTTATGTACCACAGATATTTTTATTAACATAAAACAATTTCATGTTTTACCCATGACTTAAATTTGATAAAGCTTAAGCAAGCTATCCCAACATATTTTAGTCTAAAAATTAGTTTTTTGTTACTTAAGAGTTTGCAAATGGTTGAAAAATCTCTAACTTTAGGCATGGTGTTTAGGTTTAGCCTGAAAATTCTTCCCTACATAAGCACATCTTTATCCACATACTTTAACATTCTCATCTAAGTACCACTGAAAAAGCATTTTTAATGAGCATTCTATGTCCCAATATTGAAAAATTCCTTCCCAGTTTCTTCAATCAATTCATCTCACCCCATTATTAAAAATCTTTCTTATAAGGCTATTATGAAAAACTACACCAAATTAATTAATCCTATTACTCACTAACACGTGAATAGTCTAAAGACAATTTTATGTCATTAATACCAATAAGACACTTGAAAATTAGTTTAGAAGTACCTAAGGCAAATTTTGTTGCTATCTTGAGACAGGCTGGCCTAGAAGTCAGGTCAGTCACGTCCTCCTTTTATGTATATTAAGGACATTACAATCTTTTTGTTTTGAATACCTGACAAGTTATAAGTTACCACTTTAGAGAGAATTGTGTTGTTTTTAATAATCTTCTATGTAAGTTGAAGTTGACCTAGAACATAAATTCAGTAATTATATTTATGATATCATGTAACAAAGTATGACATTTTTTTACATAAAATTTCAGTTCTTTATAGGCTATAATTAAACGTGACCATTTTTTTTCTTCCTTGCTGCTTTTTAGTGCACTGTGGCTTCTGGGTGGGGCTTGCATCCACCTTGGATCAGCCCTGCCCTACTCCCAGCACTCACCAGGGGTCCCATCTAGTACACGTGGATGCAATGGCCAAGAAGACTGCCAGGATGCCAAGGACTCTGGCTATCTGAATGGGAAAGGGAGGCAGGGAGGGGGGCATTCCCTTCGACTGTTAGGGAAAGAGGAGGCCTCCAGGACTGCCAGGAGGCCTCTGAAGAACGCAGCCCACTGGGAGGCTGCTGAAGAAGAAGGGGGCCTTCTTAGGGGCCACTGGGAAAGAGGGGCCCTCCAAGACTGCTGGGAGGCCACTGGGAAAAAGGGGGGCCCTGTTCAGGGCCACTAGGAGAGGAGGCAGAGGCATGGCACCTGCACGGGCAGAAGTGCCATTGTCTGTCTGCCATCTGACTCTGACCACTTTGGAGTGCTTGGCTTGTAGTTTCGCTGCTTAAAGAGAGTGAGGAGAAATTTCCTTCCTGAACTTTTAGTTTCCTAGCCAGATAAGCTATGCGGGTCCACATGTCTGGGTCATGTGGATGCCCAGAAATCTAGAAATGACCTGGAGGACATCTTCTGAAAAGGAGCCTGCCTCCCTCTGGGAGAGCTTAATTCCCTTAACTTTCAGAAGAGCTCTTATTCCATCAATCTGAGATTTTTCTTTTCTTTTCTTTTCTTTCTTTCTTTTTTTTTTTTTTTTTTTTTGTGGGAGACAATGTTACCCATGACAGAGAAAGATTAGAAACACCAAGACCACAGGGCAACATTCCCGAGGGCTGATTAGCACATGGGGGATTCCACAAAGATCTGGGCATGAGCCTGTCCACAAGTTTAAGAGGCCAGTGACCTGCCCTACAGGCTTTTAAGAGGTTGATGTGTTGCCATTATTGTTTGTTTGTTTGTTTTTATTTTTTTGTGTGTGTGTCAGAGAGAAATAGATTGAGGGTTTTGCCAACACCCAATGGGCTGTCTGGGTCCAGACAGAGGACAGCTGGCTGTCAGTCAATACCAAAGAGTGGCCTCGGCCAAGAGCCATCAGTTGCCAGTTAGTCATGTCTGGTCCCACGCGATGGCGTAAACCAAAAATAAAGGAGGAGAAAGAGAAACCTGCCAGCCCTCAAAAATGTGGAGGCAAGGCCACAGGGGCCAATGTCTCCCAGTGCCTCTGGGAGAGCACTCACCTACCCTGTCCATCTCATAAGGTCCCAGTTCAGGCACCAGCTGTGGGATTTTGGATTTTTGTTTGGGGGGCCCGGCCAGCTGCAGTTCACCCTGAAGGCATCCAGGCAACCAGGGGTGGGTGAGCATGAGAAGAGAGAAGGACACTCCCAGGAGACAGTTGAACAGATCTCTCCTTACCTGCTACCATGTTGAAATCCCAGTCTGGTCTAGTCAAAGGGAAGAAGGTATCAATTATAGCCTGATTATTGGTGAGATTCCCATCAGTGCCCAGAATCAATTTCTGGGCTTCAGTCTGGATTCTCTCTCTTTCCTCTGTAGTAAAGAGAATCTGTAGCAATTGTTGACAATCATCCCAAGTTTGTAGGTGGGTGAAAATGGTAGAACCCAAAAGGTCAATAAGTCCTTGCAGTTTTTCAGAAAATTGAGGATTTTGAATTTTCCAAGTATAAAGATCATTGGTGGCAAATGGCCAGTAGTGATGTGGCTGATTACCATCTTGGTCTGGGGGGCCCATAACCTGGAGGGGGAATACTGTGGCCTCCAGGTCCAGGGCTTGACTTCGAGGGGCCCTAATTTTAACATCCTGAAAGTAGTCCGTCAGTAAAGAAAGTGGGGTAGTCTGGGTCTGTCCCATCTGTCCAATCACACAAATAGTAATTCCAACAAAGAAAAGGAAAAAGAGATAGCAAAAAAGTTCAACTGGCAGTGGCTACAAAATCAAAACTGAGACAATGGCTTCTCACCATTCCATTGTAGCAACCTGTGTTGCCTCTGCAAATCTACCAGGGGAATGAAATCCCCCTCAGGTGGGCCTGGGGCACCTGGGACCCACCATCCAGACAGAGTGGCCTACAGGGGTGCGTCCACCCAACCACAATTTTCTGATGAACAGAAGGATGAAGGACAGGTTTTCAGGAAAAACAAAACACAGAAGCACAACAGAGAAGCACACTTACCAGCTGGCGACCCTAGCTCCACGTGTTGGTGGTCCTCAGGGGTCTCTGAGGGCATCCCGCGATGAGCCCCCAAATGTTATGCCCAGTTCTTGGCACTCCCAGTGACCACCAAGGAGAACCAAACATGTATGCAAAGGCAAGGAGCTTTATTTCAGGCTTAAGCTCAGACTCTTGACTTCACCAATGCAGTGGATCCGTACAAGAGCCCCAAGTGTCAGGAGAACAGAGTTTTTACAGGGATTTGAATATAGAAGTGGAGGATGGTTATATAGTTGGTTGTTTTAAACAGCAACTGTAATTGTATTCTCCTGACTGGCTTAGGATATTGGCTGGCAAAATTGATGGGCAGGGGATATGGGAATGCTAGGTAGATTAGGTAACCTTTATTGTGATTGGCTATGTGGGTTTGAGGAACTTAAATGACACTTTAAGCAACTTATCTTATGATCATAGGAATGTATGCCATAAGCAGTTTATGGTTTTTTTTTTTTTTTTCAGTAACTGTTAAACTCTTACTTAAACCTTGCCAGGAAACAGAAACTTAGGCCTACTGGTGACTCTGAAGCTTATCATGGCATCCCTCTGGTTCCTGAGTCCTTCACTAACTTATCTCCATGTTGTTTCAGCACCATGAGTCCTGTATCTGAAGCCAATGCTGACACCACAAATTTAACCTCCAGAACTGTGAGGTAAACAAATCTCTTTTAATCATGAATTACCCAGTATTATGCATTTTGTTATAGCAACCCAAAATAGACAAAATTAGTTAACAACTTTTGATTGCCAATCTTGGACAAGGAAATCCAAAGGGGAGTATATTATATAAGGATGACTCCATTATTTTTGGTGTGTGAAGCTAGAGCTAGGGTCAAGGTTTATTATATCTTAGTGCAAAATCTCTTTCCTTCTCAAAGGTGGTATACTTGAATGGCCTCTGCTCTCTGTGTGACATTGAAGTGAAATGCCATTTAGTGACTGGTACATGAACAAATGTGCCCCACCCTAAGACTTGAACTTACCACCAAAGGGTTACTAACACTTTAAATAAGTGAAGCTTGGCATACTAATTTTTTCCAGTCATACAAATAACATTCAACTCAATAGTATTCAATCCCCACATGTCTTTGAACACTTTCTCCATTTCAAGCCACACTGCTAAATTATCTGTGCCCTAAAGCATGAAAATTCAGTGCATAAATCAAAAACAAGTTAGTTTTTTTTTTTTTTTTTCCTCATGCTGCTGCAGAAATTCCAATTTACCACACCATTTAGCAACAAAGAAGCAAGCTTCAGATGGGATCAGGGGTAGCATAAGCAATGAGCCTGATAACATGGGCAAGAGTCCTGGAATTTCTCACCAAATTGAATTATTTATAGTTCCAGAGAAATACATTAGCATGCAGATAAAGTGTGAAGTCAGAGCAACCATTTTCTATCTCCTGTAGTCTCTGTTTTAATTGTTATTTACTTTGAATTCCTTCCTCATAAATTACCCCCTTGAGCTATACCAATACTACCATTGAATATTTGTTTTCTTTTATTTTTACAACTTCACAATGGCTCCTATATTGAGATAAAATCTAGGCTTGTATTACCTTGGCAAGCATTTGTGTAAGTTTTTTAACTGCACAGGGGAAGAGCTATATCAATAGCAGCTGCAGCTGCAAGGAACTGTCTGGTCTGTAGAAAGCTCTTGGGTTAGGACTTATGAGAACCAGATTCTGGGTCTAGTTCTGTTGTAATATCTCAATCATTCCTGCCAGTCATCCCACATCAGAGAAAGGGGACCTACATCACTCATGAAACTTGTCTCCCAACATAGATTCTCTCCTTCACTGACGTGAGTCATTTAGGATTCAGGAGCTCTATCTCTTAACTGATTCACTGTATCTCACCCCTAAACTCCTCTGAATGATAAAAATAAACCTCCTAGTTTCTGGTCCAAGTACAGTCTCAACTACTTCAAACTAGACAGGAAAGCCAGTGATCCTATATTTTTCTTATGAAAATAATAAAAGATTCCCAAATTTGTTCTCAGTTATAATAGACAGAAGGTATGAGATTGTTTGTTTCATGTGTGAAACATTAAATTTATAGGGCTGGAGAGATAGGTCAGTGGGTAAAAGCACTTGATGTGCAAGCATGAAGACCTGAGTTCAACCCTTAACATTAGCGTTAAAAGCCTGCTGTGGACACACACACCTATAAAATGATTACTCTTGGGGAAGCAGAGGCAACAGGATCACTGGAGTTCCTTTGTCAGTCAGTTGAACCAACATATGACATAAGCCCCAGCTTCAGTCAGAGACCCTATCTCAAGGGAATATGGCACAAGTACAGTAGGAGAAGGCATACAATATCTCCTTTGTCCTCCATATGCATGTATATAGTGTGCATACATGTGTGCACATGTGCCTATACACACCACACACACATACAACAATGCCATTCATTCTATACAAATTCACACACATAAACACATAACAGGCACACACATAAACACATACATACACACATAAACACACACTAAAATTAACTTGTACTTTTTTTAATATTTCATTTATTTATTTATTTGCAAGCAGAGAAATATAGAGAAAAGAGAGAGAAGCAGAATGGACACTCTGGGGTCTCTAGCCACTACAAACATACTCCAGATGCATGTGACACTTTGTGCATCTGGCTTTATGTGGGTACTCAGGAATCAAACCTACATTGTTAAGATTTGCAGGTAAGTGCTTTAACTGCTGAGCCACCTCTCCAGCCCCTCTTTTAGTTTTTAATTAATATCCCTTTCAAGTGATAGCCGAGTTATAGCATACAAATGGTGCTTATTCCAGAGGAAATTTCAGAGAAGGTCAATAAGCTAAGTTGTCTGCAAGTGACCAGAATTTCAAGCGTTAAAATCAGACGTTTTTGCCACTCAATACTAAGACATTTCCCAGCAAATTAAGAACATAAAAAATCTTACTACCTCTTCTACTCTGCCTCCCACCCCCAATTCCAGGAACAGAAGGATGAGAAAGAATGATAAAAACATATCTTAGTATTTATTGGAAGCAAAGGTCCATTTTCAAAGCTTATTACTACTTAACCCACAAGAAGCAGGTCTTTAACCTCCAAAGAACCAGAGTCTTGGTCTCCCGAAGAAAAGAGAAATGCATAGCACGTCACATGACAGCCAATTTAAGAAGAAAGAAATAAAATGATCCATCCACAGTTTCAGCTTGCAATTTGTAAAGAAAGCATGGTATCTGATCATCCTGGCATGTTCCTCATTTTCTAGTTAAGAAAAAAAAAAATCAAGGGTACTTATGATAACTGTTCTTTTATTAAAGTGAGATGATTGCTTCAGGATTTAAACATGTTTATAATATTAATTATTCCCTAATGACATTTCTAATATGATCTGTGATAAATCGCTGCCAAAACCTTGCTCTCAGCAGTGATGTCGTGTGGGACTCTAACAAGCATGACCCAGCTCCCTTACACAGATTGGACTCATTCATTACCCAATGCCACTGCCAATTTGCATCTCTGATCCACAGGCATTTTCCCTCCAGCTGTTACCTAAATCTGCCCTTGCAGCCATTTCCATCAGCTCTGGAGATTTACATATGGTTGTCTAGGTCTGGCTGTGGGGGTTGTACTCTCCACCAGGGGATTCTAGAGGAAGCCGACAGTCCTTTTAGGGGCAGCCTCTTACGTAGAAGTTCCCCATAACCTTTTATTTTTATTTTTATTTTTTATTTTATTTTATTTTTTTACAGTCAGTTTGGTACCATTATTAGGCTCATCCATGACCTACCCCCTCCCCTTGGACCCTCCTTGTTGAGGTATACGGGTCATGCATTGTGCAGTTAGCCCACAGTTATGGGTAAGATAAATGTATCTGCATATCATGACCCAACATGTGGCTCTGACATTCCTTCTGACCCCTCTTCCGCAAAATTTCCCTGAGCCATGTTGGGTCTGCTTCAGTGATGAGGTGTTGGGGGCCTCTGAGGCTCTGGCTCTCTGATTTGGTAGGAGTTGATTTTTCTCTGTGCTGATCTCCTTCCCCCTTGTGCTGGTAACTGGTTCATCAGGAAAACAGCACCCTTGCTTGTTTCGTCAATTTTTCTTAGTTTCAGCCGGGGCCCTTTTGAGGTATGATGGGGTGGCTCTCTCCTTAGGATGTACATCTATCTGAAAATGAGAAGCAGATTCTCCAATGGAGAGTAACTTAGCATCAGGACAAATGAGATAACCCTTTTTTTTTATAGAGAATTTAATAGGTGTAGGCCCTCTTGTAGCCCACAATTGACGGTAGCTTGATATTGGAGAGTGGGTTTACGTTTGGATCTGGTTCTGACTTGTTTCCCAGCTCCAGCTATGGGTCCCATACCAGTGAGGGGATCAGTTAGCCAAATTGAGAGCAGTTGGTTCCCCACCATGGCTGTGTGCCACCACTGCACTTGTGTGGGCATCACAACAAGTTATTTGCTGCTAAGTAGGTTAGACCATGCGTTGCTTCAACAGATATTGGTCATTTTCCCCCAGTCGCCCATGTAGCACCTTCTGGCACTAGACGCACTGACTGTCTGGGGACTGACTCTCTTCCAACTTCCAGCCATGCCATTCTAATTTACATGTCAATCACATAAGGTGTCTTCAGCAGTAGGGTCTTATCACTAGCCTTTGGTGGGTCATCAAGTACTCTGACAGAAATCTGTCTGTCTTTTAGGAAACCTTGTAGGTCTCTCTGATCAAAAGCTCATTGTGGATGATAGCCCCATGCTGGTTCTGGGAGTTACAGGTCAGTGCCCACTAAGAAAATGAGGAAAAATATAACTAATATACAAGAGTTAGAGATAAAAGAGAGAGAGAGAGAGGGAGAGGGGAAGTGAGGGAGGGAAGATGTAGAAGATTAAGGTTAGTCTTGATCATACCCCCTCCAGTGTCTTGTGGTTCGGGTATTCTCTGTAAGGGCCTGGTGAAGGATCAGCCATTTGGTCTTTCTTTTAGTAAGTAGAAAATTATGGTACCATTGCCATTTGGGTCTAGATTTGTGTTTCCCATCCCTTTGATGCCCTCTCCTCCCTCCCCTTCCATCCTAGTGGCCAGTCTAGGAGGTGCTTCCTGGGTATGTAAGGTATCTTGGGTAGATTCAGTTTAGGTGCTGTAGATGAGTGAGACTATGTGACCATTTTTTTTTCTGTGATTGGGTAAGTTCACTGAGAATGATCTGTTCCAGGTTCAACCATTTTTCCTCAAATTTCATTGTGTCATTTTTTCTTACTGCTGTATAGAATTCCATTGTGTAGATATACCACATCTTAGTTATCCATTCTTCTAGTGATGGACATCTGGGTTGATTCCAGCTCTTAGCTATTACAAATTGAGCCGCTATAAACATGGTTGAGCAAATCTCTGTAGCCTGTGCTTTGAAGGTTTTAGGGTAGATGCCCAGTAAGGGAATAACTGGGTCTGTTGGTATCTCTATACTCAGCTTTTTCGGAAGTCTCCATATTGCTTTCCAAAGTGGTTGTACCATCCTACATTCCCACCAACAGTGGATGAGTGTTCCTACTTCTCTACATCCTCACCAGCATTTATTTTTATTTGATTTTTTGATGTTTGCTATCCTTATTGGGGTAAGGTGGAATCTCATAGTTGTTTTAATTTGCATTTCTCTGATGATTAGGGATGATGAACATTTTCTTAAGTGTATGTTTGCCATTTCTATTTCTTCCTCTGTAAACTTCTGTTCAGCTCTTTTCCCCATTTTGTGAGTGGGTTGTTTGACTTCTTACTGTTTAGATTTTTGAGTTCTTTGTAGATTCTAGAGATTAGGCCTCTATCAGTTGGATAACTCGCAAATATTTTCTCCCATTCTGTGGGTGATCTATTGGCTTTGCTTATTGTTTGCTTGTCTGTAAAGAAACACTTCAGCTTCATGTGATCCCATTGGTTGAGTGACTATTTAAGATCATGAGCTACTGGGGTTTTGTTCAGGAAGTCTTCTTCCATACCTATATCATGGAAAGTACTTCCTAAATTTTCTTCCAGTAGTATACGAGTTTCTTGTCTGACATTGAGATCATTGATCCATTTGGATTTGAGTGTAGTGCATGGGGAAATGTGTGGATCAAGTTTCAGTTTCCTGCAAATAGTTATCCAGTTTGTCCAGCACCATTTGTTGAAGATGCTGTCTTTCTTCCAGCTTATATTGTTTGGGACTTTATCGAATATCAAGTAGCTATAGTTGCTTGACCCAAAGTCTGGGTCCTCAAGTCTATTCCATTGATCTATACTCCTGTTTTTATGCCAGTACCATGCTGTTTTTATTACTGTGGCTTTGAAATATAGCTTTAGATCAGGTATGGTGATGCCTCCAGAGGTATTTCTTTTGCTGAGGATATGTTTGGAAATGCAAGGCCTTCTGCCTTTCCATATGAAATTTGAGATCATTTTTTCTATCTCTGTGAAGAACATTGTAGGGATTTTAATTGGAATTGCATTAAATCTGTATATTGCCTTTGGTAGGATTGTCATCTTCACAATGTTAATTCTGCCTATCCAGGAACATGGGAGGTCTTTCCATTTTCTCAAGTCGGCCTCAATTTCTTTTTTGAGTGTTTTTATGTTTTCGTTGTATAGATCTTTCACTTCCTTGGTTAACGTTATTCCAAGGTATTTTATTTTTTTTGTTGCAATTGAAAATGGGACTATGTCCCTTATTTCTTTCTCTGTATCTTTGCCCTTTGCATAAAGGAAGGCTACTGATTTTTGTGCATTGATTTTGTATCCTGCTACTTTGCTATAGGAGTTAATCACCTTCAGGAGTTTTGGGATGGAGTCTCGCGGGTCTCTTACATATATAATCATGTCACCAGCGAATAAAGCTAATTTAACTTCTTCCTTTCCAAATTGTATCCCTTTTATTTCCTTCTACTGTCTTATTGCTTGAGCTAGGACTTCCAGTACTATATTGAAAAGCAGAGGTGAGAGTGGACAACCCTGTTTTGTTCCTGATCTTAATGGGAATTCCTCCAGTCTCTCTACATTAAGTATTATTTAGGCCTTCGAAGCTTCGTATATTGCCCTTATTAGGTTAAGATATGAACCAACCATGCCAATTCTCTCCAATGTTTTGAACATGAAGTGATGT
Organism: Dipus sagitta; assembly: GCA_036346955.1. Taxonomy (NCBI): domain Eukaryota; kingdom Metazoa; phylum Chordata; class Mammalia; order Rodentia; family Dipodidae; genus Dipus; species Dipus sagitta. The sequence goes on from CM070777.1 coordinate 85,163,509, forward strand.
TGAATCTTGTCAAAGGCCTTTTCTGCGTCTATTGAAATGATCATGTGGTTTTTTTGTTTAACCTTGTTTATGTGGTGTATTACATTGACAGTTTTCCGTATGTTGAACCACCCGTGTTCCTGGAATGAATCCCACTTGGTCAAGGTGGATAATACTTTTGATGTGTTGTTGGATTCAGTTTGCAAGGATTTTGTTTAGGATCTTTGCATCTAAGTTCATCAGGGAAATAGGCCGTTAGTTTTCTTTTCTTGTGGCATCTCTGCCTGGTTTTGGTATTAGGGTGATGCTAGCTTCATAAAAGGAGTTGGGTAGCTTTCCCTGTTGACCAATTGTGTGGCACAGTTTGAGGAAGATTGGTTTGAGTTCTTCCATGAAGGTTTGATAGAATTCAGCTGAGAAGCCATCTGGTCCTGGACTTTTCTTTTTTGGGAGGATTTTTATTACTTTTTCAATCTCTGTGAGTGTGATCGGTTGATTGAGATGATTAATCTGCTCTGTGTTTAGCTTTGGTAGATGGTATGCGTCCAAGAATTTATCCATCTCCTCCACATTATCCAGTTTTGTGGAGTAGAGGTTTTTGAAATAAGTCCTGATGATTCTCCCAAGTGAAATTGGGAGAATCCCCATAACCTTTTGTACTTGTGCTTCCTAAATGCCAGAAATTGGCCTCAAAGTTAGCTGTTGGAAGCCTTCTAATGAATCTGGAGGCTTTACTTATGTTTTGCCAACCTCAGTAATTTCAGTGGCTGTGAAACGTAGGCTTTGAATTGTATAAAACTAATTCTTTTTCAAAGAAGACAATTCTTAATAGATTCTGCTATTATGATTTTTATCCTATCATGTCTCTGATGGACTAAGGGACCAAGAAAAATCAGGGAATAAAAGAAAGTGATGAGCATGGAAATGAATGGATTACATGCAAAGATAATACATGAGCAGCTGGCTGTCCTTATGTGAAATGTTGAGAAACAGTTTAAATTAGTTTTCAATTTCATAAGTTAATTCACTCACTTATTCATTCACTAAAAGGATCCATCACTAGCTAGAAACTGAGCTTGGAAGAGGGAATACATGAGTGAGTAATTATGGCTCAGAGAATATCTTATCGGTAAACTCTGTGAGACCAAATCTCTTCTATTACATCCTCCAGCCCAGTGCAGGATGTACCAGAGAGTGTTCAGTCAAAGAGATACTGAGAGAGGAGCAGAGAAAAGAGGAGGGAAGAAGAAAGAAAAGATAAGAAAAGCTAGAATAAACGTGGTTGTGCAAGTATCTCTAAGGCAGTGAGAAGACTCATTAGGATATATGCCTAAGAGTTCTATTAGCTGGATCATATGGCAAGTCTATTTTTAGCTGTCTCAAGAACCTCCACACTGATTTCCACAATGGCTGTACCAGATTACATTCCCACCAACAGTGCAGAAGAGTTCCCCTTTTACCACAACCTCACCAACATTTATTGTCATTTATTTTCTTGATGTTAGTCATTCTGATGGGAGAGAGATGGAATATCAAGGTAGTTTTAATTTGCATTTCCTTGATGGCTAAGGATGTAGAAAACTTTTTAAGATGTTTATATGCTATCTGTATTTCTTCCAGTGAGAACTCTCTATTTAGTTCCATAGCCCATATTTTGATTGCGTTGTTTGATTTTTTTATTGTTCTGTTTTTTGAGTTCTTTGCATATTCTGTACATTAATCCTCTGTCAGATGTGTGGCTTGCAAAGATTTTCTCCTATTCTGTAGGTTGTCTCCTTGCTCCATTCAGAGTCCTTTGCTGTACAAAAGCCTTGTAATTTCATGAGATCCCAATAGTTGATTAGTGGTTGTATTTTCTGAGCACTTGGGGTTATATTCAGAAAGTCATTACCTATGCCAATATTTTGAAGGGTTTCCCCTCCCTTTTCCTCTAGCAATTTCATAGTTCTAGGTCTGATGTTAAGGTCCCTGATACACTTGGATTTGATTCTTGTGGATGGAGAAAGATAAGGATCTATTTTCATCTTTCTACATATAGATATCCAGTTTTCCCAGCACCACTTGTTGAAAAGGCTGTCTTTCCTTCAATGAATATTTTTGGCATCTTTGTCAAAAATCAGATGGCTGTAGCTGCCTGGATTAACATCTGGGTCCTCTACTCTGTTCCATTCACAATAACTATGAAATTGAATCAGCCTAGATGTCCATCCACAGATGAATGTATAATAAAGATGTGGTACATCTACACAATGGAGTCTATTCAGCAGTAAAGAAACATGAAATTAAGAAATTTGCAGGGAAATGGACAGATCTGGAAAGGATTATAGTAAGTGAGGTAACCCAGTCCCACAAAGCCAAACATCGCATGTACTCTCTTATATGTGGATCCTAGCTACAAATGTATAGGCATGAGTGTGATCTGGAACCAATAATCAGTAGCAGAGGCCTATAAACTATTTAAAAAGATATAAGGGGGGAGGAGAGGGAAGGTCTTAAGAGGATGCTATTGTAAATAGGTAAGAAGAAGAACAGATTACAGGGAGGGGAAAGGCCTAATCAAGGGCAGGGGAAGAGATCATGTAAAAGAAAGATGGGGGGCGGAGGGTCAAACAAAATTCAAGATATTCTGAATAAGGCATAAGAAAATCTACTTTTTTAAAATAATGGCACATCCAGAAGCCATAGACTCTTACTAGAAACTTTTCAATGCCTGGGATGGGATACCTCCCAGTGAGTCTTTGGCCAGGGAGGTCTATGTTGCCTCCAAACCATTACAGGCTATTGCCAAGACCCTTGGTTCCCCATGAGAAAGAGATGGTAAGACTCTATTGCTGAAGATGTCACATGCCTGAGCAGCAAAGTCACTGAGAAATCAAGGTGGTGATGAGCAGAAAACCTTCTCCCTGTAGCCCAGCCAACTGAAAGCTGGAAAAAGTTGTACTGTATGCAGTCTTATGGGAGACAGAAGTCATTAGCAGTGAAAACAGTGGACACTGGAAGCCTCAAGTTTGGCCAGACAGGCCAAATGTTGGAACGAGTGCAATAGAGGCATGTCTGCTCTGGGGGAAACCAACTGCTCTCTAATTGGACTGAAGGCCCACTCTATGGGATGGAATACATGCCTGGTGCTGAAAACCTAATCAAAAGCCTATGGCAGGAGAGGTCATGAGTCTTAGGGGTATAAAGCCTGCTCTTGTCTGGATAAATGCATATATTACTCTCACCAAATTGCCCTGAAATCACTACACTTAATGTTCATACTCATATATTAATGCTACTCGCACTTCTGGTTAGAGAAGCTTCTCTTTTTAGAAGGCAATGACCATTGGGATGGCCCAAAAGGCAACATAGTGCTGAGAAGAAGAGACAGTAGTGCTCAGCACTGAAACATCACACACCCTCCAAGGCTCAGGGTCCATTGCAAAAGAGGTGGCAGAAAGAATGTAAGAGCCAAAGGAAGGGTACCAGTGCCTACATACAACTGTCCAGACAGAATTTGGCCTCAGTATCCAAGACCTCACAGTGCCTAGCAATACCCAAACAAGACCCTCATGATAGGAAAAAAGATGATGACATCAAATTAAAAGAGAGACTAATGTATAGAGGGAGGGGATATGATGGAGATCGGAGCTATTAAGGAGAAAATGGGGGAGGGGAGGGAAGGGAAATACCATGGTTTGTTGTCTGTGAGTATAGAAGTTATCAATAAAAATATATATAATAAAAAAAGAAAAGCTAGAACACAGTAAGGTAGCTGAGAATTCAAGTTTTAGCCCCATTTATGTTAAAAAATATGTGGTCCAGAGAAAGGACTCAGTATGTGTTACTTGTTTATACATATTATAGAGTAAATGTGATCCATCTCCAAATCATTGACTATACTATATGATTTATTTGTGTTTAGACTGGATAACAAATATCTTAGCAAAAAGCTTGATGTTTTCTTAGAAGTGATCATAGCTACTACCTATCTCTAATGTTTATGTATGTATACAAGTATGCTTTGGTAAAATTGTTTAGCTAATTACACTTTGAGGCAAGTGTATAAAAAAGGTAGAAAAAAAATGGGTGTCTAATCTAATGCTAGGTTGTTGGCCTTCCAGATTGGATTGATGGCAAGAAATAGCAGGAGCTGAAGATGTGTGTTTGTGGAAGATTTTATTGTTTAAACTGAATTCTTAGGACATCATCCACCTGTTCAGGACCATTTGTCAAGAGCTCACTGTGTTGAAGGCATTAAGTTACAAGGAGTAGACCTTCAACACAAATAACCTGTAGTCATGGGGACCCAGCCAGATAGAGAAAGGAGTAAGATGCTTTGAAAGGCCCACATAAAGAAAGCACTAGAGAGCTGAAGGAGCATAGCCCCTATCCATCCTGGCCCAGCTGGAAAGCTACAGGGGAATATATACTTCATTTAGCTTCTTTAAACACTAAAATTGAATTAAATAAGAAAAATAAAAAGGAAAACAAGTAGGACCAGAAGACAAACAAAATGGGAAGAATATTGGATAAGATAAAAATTACACAGGCCCATAGAATGGGGAAGAGAGAGGTCAATGTCTATGTGAACAGCTGTATCAGGTTCTCTCTAGCCACTGGGAGAAGCAAGACCCTAGTGAACCATGGAAAGGGGCACTAACTGGGGAGGACTTGGGTGGCAATGCTAAAGAGAATAGATTTTGTCCTGAGGATAACAGGAAATTTCATTCATATGCTAAGGCAAACAAAGACACAGATGTGTACCATGCAGGAGATAGATGATTAAAATTAGCAGCCCTGTAAAGCATGCATGTAGATCATTTCAGTGACCAAGAGTTCTTCTAGAATGTCAGGGAAGCCAGATTTGAGCTTGAAGAAACAATGGCTGAGAATTTTCTAGAATAAAGAACTCGCCTAATATTGTGTAAAAGTTACTAGGCTAGAGTAATATCAATAAATTTGCTCCTAAAAAGTCCAGAAAAAATTTCAAAAACTGCCTAATCCTAGCACCACAAAGAAAATTATCAACATCTTTGGAAGAAAAGGCACATCATTCACATTGAAGTTGACAAAACCCGCAACGTAGATTTATCATCAATAACAATATGTGCTGGAAAATTGCAAATACCATGTTGAAATTGTGGAAGCAAAACAGTAGACTAAGACATTCACAGGTGACATAGCAAGCATATAGCATAGAAAGTACACATTTTCACATATATGAGAACCACAGGAGTATGCAATCCTAAATGCTCACTGAAATGTGCATTAAAAGACACATTTTGGAAAGGAAAATGGAGGGACACAAAATGATGGGCTAGAACATAATCCATCACAGAAATCATAGAGTAAATCACACCCAGATATAAACCATAACAATGTTTTGTGATCACAGGATTAAGACAATTTTAGATTAAGACGAATTGGAGAAATTCAGAGAAAAATTCAAATGTGATAAAAGATTTGCCTCATTTCCTTCATGTACATAACTCAATACATATTTGTAGAATTAAAAATTTAAAAAAAAAATAAAAGTTCTCCTGGCAACAGAGTCCAGAGCTTACTCACTGAGAGCTGTGCCTCGCTGACATCCTGACACATGGGCTCATCTGCATTACAATAGACAATGTGCAATGTAGCAACCAGGCTGTCCCAACCATGGGTAAAAGAACTAAGTACATTTTGTAAGGTTCGTGAACTACCAAACACAATGCAGAAACACTCTGAGGCAGGGAAAAGCTGTTTATCGGGGCCTGAGCTGCTAGGCTATCTCATGGGAGGAGAGAGAGAGAACAGCCAGTGTGACTCTGGATGGTTTGGGTTTTTATAGAGTTTTTCCTTTTTGGGGTGGGATATAGAAGACAAAGGACTGGGAAATGCAGAGGAGAGCAGGGACCAAAGGGAGAAGCTACTGAGTCAGAGGGACAGAGATCAAAGGGAGCAGGAGGTGCCATCAGGAGAGGAGCCAGGTTGTCTCTAAGATAAGATCAGCAGGAAACTATGGCCAAGGGCATTGTTCAGTCAGGGAAGTGGGGGTTGGGCAATATAAACTTCTAAAGCTCCATCAATCAGGCTGCTGCTGTTCTCTTCCTTCATTTCAACTCTAGCTCCAGGGTCTTTTCCTACCTAACGCATTTATTCCAAAAAAGTTGAGAAGATACAAAATTTCATGTGATAAGCTAACCTCATGAGGTTTATATGGCAAGACTCAAAGATCCAAATGGAGAGTTCAAAATTAAATACTGCACATCAGTAGGGCTAATTGTGCCCAAACATGTGTCCTGGGTGCCTATGATAGGATCAAATGGCTTGTCTCTACCAAGGTAAAGAAAACCATTGTACAAGTGTGAAAGGCAAAACTACAGAATCAGAACCCCTCTATTTCTTATTTATTTTTCAATTTTTTTATTTATTCATTGACTAAGGAGAGAGAGAGAGAGAGACAGAATGGACATACCAGGGTCCCTGCCACTGCAAACAAACTACAGATGCATGTGCCACTTTGTGCATCTGGCATTACATGGTACTGGGTCATTAGGCTTTGCAGATCATTAGGCTTTGCAGGCAAGTTCCTTAACCACTGAACCATCTCTCCAACCCCATAATTTTTATGGAAGCATTTTTGAGCAATAAAGCAATTAAAAGACTAGTAATGAAAGTCCTGCTCCGGAGGACTCCCCGGGCTCAGTCTCAGGAAAGACGGCACCCCAAATCACTCACGAGAAATGGTCTTGATGCAAACAGCAAGGGGATTTTTATTCCAGTGCGCTGGGGCCCACAGTCATACGCCACACAGGGGTAGAGGGCTGTGGACCCCGAGTGCAGGGCCAGGACAGCTTTTATTAGGGTTACAACAATGCCCACGCATCGTGAACCAATCATTCCATAACCTCGGGTACCCACGCAGTGTTGACCAATCAATGTGTAACATTTTATGGTTCTTAGGCTAATCATTTTAAATTGTCCAAGCCCGCGCACCATGGACCAATCAATTTGTAACACATTATAATCTTCTTTCTATAGCCTCAGAGGTCTGCATTTGCGCGGGCTCCTAGGTGGGAGTGGCAGTAGTCAGATCATTTCCTTTTATCTCACTAGGCCAGAGTCATGTACTCAAAGGCCTGCTCTGTGTCCCTTTTTAAACTTTTAATTTTTTCATCCTTTCAGTAAAAGAAAAATACTGCAGACTTCACTCATTTAACCAATTCCAAGCACATGAGTTAAGTGTGTAACTATGAAGGACGGGTATGGGGATTTGGATCAAACCACTTTCAATCTCCTGACAGTCCAGGAGTGCAATGTGGAGTAGTCATGACACTAAGAATATCACTGAAGCAGAGGTGGAAAGCCAGACCAAGAAGGAATTGCCTCCCTTTTGGGACCAGGAGGTATACCATGGCAATGTGGGTTCAAAAACTCTCGCTGTAGCAGGGCTCCAGGTGGAGTGACATCTGGGTCACAGGGAAGATTCTAACACCAGAGTACTAGGTGGCACCCAACCCTTCCCTGGGAGTTTGCAGCTGAGTCAATTCTGAAATTTTCATCTCTAACAAGTCTCCAGGAGCTCCTGATACTGCTGTTGCTGGGGTGGAATGTTCAGAACCTGTGCACCTGACACAGGTATAAACTTGTCAAATAGAGGTGCGAGTGTCAGCATCCCACAAAAAGGAAACCATGGATACAAATATGTAAAATAGCATATGAAAAGCAAAGCCACAATCTGGTTATAATCAAGTTGAGGTGAAATATAAAACAGAGATATATAATACCATGAAACAGTACAACCTTAGTGAATTACTAGTACATTCCTGCTAGCTGAAAGCAACTGTGCTGGAATATAGTAGTTAGGTAGTTAGCATAAAGCAATGGCTACCATTTCTTCAAAATCATCTACCTTGGGCTCTCCCACAATGTCTCCACACTCTCTGAGCTGAAACAGCCATCAGTGCCAACCAGCTCAGCCACAGTGTTCAAAACTGATCTCTTCTCTCAAAAAGAAAAGGAATTGCAAAATTCCTTCAGTATAGACAGGGATGGTTGGAAACTGTTAAAAGGAATTTTAACAAGAGCTTTTATGTTTCATTTTCTTTATCTAAAAAAATGTCTAGTCTGGGGCTGGAGAGATTTCTTAGTGGTTAAAGGTGCTTGCTTGCAAAGCCAGATGCACAAAGTGGTTCATGCATCTGAAATTCATTTGCAGTGGCAAGAGGCCCTCACACATACACATTCCCATTTTCTCTCAAATAATAAGTAAAATACTGTTCTTAAAACTGTCCAGTTTAGGGCTGGAGAGATGTCTCAGTGGTTAAAGGTGCTCCTTGAGGTCATTCACACACCATGAGTGCATTTACCCATCTTGAATTTGAGTGGCAGGGTAGAATGCTATTGTGCTTGGAATACTTAGTGCAAGATGAGCCTGAAGTCACCCAATCCCAACCCTGTTGCGCTATCTAGGAATACATCCTTGGCCATCTGCTGCATCAAGGTCATGGGTGCCATCCCAAGTGGACTCCCATATATCTCTACACAGTTCCAGACTTTTACATAATGTGGACACAAGCCTCACTGAGGAATGCAGCTCAATGGTCACCAGGATGCTGTGTTAAAGTATTTTAAAGAAGGACTCCTATGTACCTCTCAAGGAAATGAACTTAGGGACAAAGAACTCTTCCAGGCCCCTGGAATGGGTAGAGACCTTACTTCCCACAAAACCACAGACAAAAGAGATCCCCTCTTTTAAAATGGAAGATATTTGACATTTTCCTAGGCCTGAACTTGAGTCTCAGGTTTCCTTCCTCCCAGGAAAGAACCAGTTTATCTCACAGATAAACATGCATATGTTCTAGTGTGTGTCTTATGGCTTTTTACAATTGTAAGATGGCCATTTAAAATTAGTTTCCTTCCCCTCATTTGCCAACATTGTAAATAAGCAAATTCCTTTACCAGCTTGTTTCTGAATTCCTTTTGAAATTCAGGGAAACTAAGGTAGCAGGTTTTCAGACCTAGATACTCAGTAACAAGACTACCCCATGCTCAAATTATAACTGTTTGCTCTCTGCCTCCCATCTCATCTGTATCCCCTGTTAGGTCAGGACAAGCTCCCAAAAATAGAGCCACCAAGGACAGCAGGACGGTGGCAGAGTCTTACCCACATTCCTCAAGAAACCATCTAGCCATTATCCCTCCCTTACCTAACAACACTCCCCCAGGTCATGATTTCCTGCCCGCTTATCTCCTAAGTTGCCTGGTCACTGTTCTGGTCTCACACTCCAGCTATTTGAAATGGCTAATGTAAAGAACAAAGAAGTTCTTTTCCCGTCCTCACCTTCCCCCAACTGAAGATCCCTATAAAGCCCAGTATCTGGAATCTCAGGTTGTACATGCTATGCTCTTGCTCTCAAGAGTCAGTCCTGGCAGCTCATGTCTTTCCTGAATAAATGCTTTCATGTTTGCCTCAGTGTGGTTTGCATGGTCTTGGTCACTCCCAAACCTTACATCTCCCAGGTGTGCCTGTCAGTGTTTGTGACAATTTGATGAGAAATTATCATTCACTGTACATGCATCATCATCACCAACAACAGCCTTTCAGTTGTAAGATCTCTTATATAACCACTTTTCAAAGCCACCGTCAGGTAGGAGCCACATGCTTTCCCCTTGGTTTTGCAATACTTTATAAAGTAACATTAGTAAGGCTAGTTGGACAACCAAATTGAGGTATTTCATGGAAGTCAAATCTTTGTGTTTCTTCTTACATGAGCAATTGCATTTCTGTGAAGCTGAAGGGAAAATGACCAAGAGTCATGAATTTAAGCTCATCCTAAAGAGTCTGTGTGTGAGATGTTTGGAAAATACCCTTCAAGAAGGTTGACCTAACAGAGCACACTAATGACAGCACATTTATTGACACACTCTGTACTTAAAGCACATTGGATAAACACTGTCCAAGACACTAAGAAAGTGATGACATGTAAAACACAGTCTCTGCCCTCAAGAGCTGCCAGTAGGGAAACTGAACAAGGAAGACACACTGTAATCCAGCACAGGGATGTCAGGAAGCCACAGGACATGTGTGTTGTCACCACATGGTTAAATGGGTCAGTAAATTTTCCTGGGAAGACACATTGATTTATTATTTTATTAATTAGAGAGAACTAGCAGTTCCTGTCACAGGTTTCTTAGTTCTGAGTTTTTGGTCAACTCAGGAAAGAACTACTTTAATATATATCCTATCCATTTTTTCCCTACATCCTATTTGAGATCAAATTGGACAGTTACAACATTCATGTAAAACACAGCTCTCACAACTCAAAAGGAATAAATTATCCTAAATTACCCTAAAATTCTGAGCGAGTTACATAGTGACTTCCCATTACAGCATAGAACCACGATGAACAATAATCTTCAAGAAAACCAACCCCCACGGAAGGAATAAGAGTTTATTCTTGAGCAAGATATGAGTGACCATGGACCAGGAACATATTATGATTACCCTAATGTTCCATGTAGAAATTCCCCCATGAGGTTTATAAAGTCAGGAAACAAAACATAAATCAAGGCAATTTTTAAATGCACTGGTAGAAACATCAGGCTGGTGGATTAAGCAAAGCAGGTCTGCTATTTGTTCTACATGCTATCTAATGCATTCTTAATTTTTGGGTTGGTGGAAGACAGTAAACATATTCCAGAAAGTTTTACCTGATATTATGTAAGACACAGGGAGAGCAATGCAAAGCTATTAAAGGAACTAAACATAGCCCAAGATAATTTGCCTCTGCAATGCAATATTCCAAATCTCCACAATCACGAAGTTCTAATCAGTAAACTAGCATCATAGAATCTTGAACACAGATGTGGCTTTTCTTCTGGAAACTTCAGTTCACAGTGGCAATCATGGGCTTTGAAATTGTCAAGAAGAAAACTCAGGGGTGTAATGGTGATCCTCTCTGAGGGCCAGAGACAGGCTTTCAATAAACTTTACAAGTTTAAATTATCCTAAAATTCTGAGCCAGTTACATAGTGACTTCTCATTACAGTATAGCCATGATGAACTTCAAGAAAACCAACCCTCACCAAAACAGCATTAACTGAGCTCTCCCCACTTGGCCAAGCACTGTCCCAAGCACTTGAGAGAGAACTTTTCAAGCAATTCTCAAGAACAATGTTGCTAGAAGTGAGTATTCACATTTTACCATCCTGCAAAGCCAAAATTTGGAAAGGTAATAACTTAGCCACTTCCTGTTGCTCATGGCTGGCAGAGCAAGGATCCTTTCTCACATATACAAAATTCCAGAAGATCTGTTTTCTGCAGACAAGAAGCTGATAGAATAAGTACTACATGGAGCAGGTCGGAAGAAGTCTCCTTTTAGCTAAAAGGCTTCTCTAGGCTCAGAAACCTACCTGGATTATAATATGTAATGGGATACAGCTGTAGACCCCCAGGTGAAAGAGACTGTAAATTACTGTTTCCAATGGTGCTCCACCTGCATGCTTTGAACATGCACTTCTGAAACAAACCCATCTTTCTGTATATAACAAAATTTCTTGGCACAAGGAATGCTGGCTCTTAAGTAAGGACTGGTAGCATGCAAGGCTCCTAGTGGCACTATGTGGCTACTGATGGGCATCATGCTCTGTTTCCCTTTATCTTCCTTTGAGCAGCCAGCATGTGACAGAGGTGCCCAATGTACTCCACTGTGGGCTATAGAGTTTTCATTTCACTGTACACCTCAGCAGGGAAGCAGAGAATCCTCTTGTGCCGACAACTTGGAGTAAGTCACTCAGCCCAAGGATACAATTCCTTTAGGGCCCAAAGTAACCTATCATTTAACTTCCTGTCTTGACACTTTTCCTTCTTTAATAAACTCCATGTTCCTGTCTACGGGAACAGTAGAAAGCTAACTGTCCATATGTTCTTCCTAGCAACAGCAGTTTGGGGTCTGGTAAAAGGGCTCACTTTCCTTTCCCAGCACCAATGACTAAGATGACTGGGTGATTGTCATACCCTTCTGCCCTCTCCCCAGCCAAATATCACGGGCTGCCACATAGGCTGCAGATGACTCTGCCTGTGGAATCTGGGTGAGGGATGGCCCTGGTGGTTCTGTGGAATGGGAAGCAACATGCAGTGCCTGCTATGTCACTATGAACCCAGTGTTCAGCAACATGAGACCTCCCTTTTTCCATTAGCCAGGCTGATGCACATTGCTTGCCTCTCAGGGTCTCCTACTATGCCATGCTAGTTGGATTGCAAGGAGTACACAAAGCTGAACATACGATGGTCACAAAGAAAAGGTTGATGAAGTCTCCTCTGGACCCTCCAGGTAAGGAAGCATTCATGCTTGAAGGGAACCGCCTAGAAGGTGCCTTTGGGCCTCTCTTATCTGGTCAATGTAGCAACACTTAACACCCAAGAAGGACCCTTGCTCTGACTCCTGTATATAGCAGCTCTTAGGATAGCTGACAATGAGGGAGCCTCTCAGCAGAGGCTGTGTGTGAGGTTAGAGCTTGATACATTATCTCCCTAATCCTAACCTAGTGCTATAGGCACTTTTCTTTATTGCAGGGCCATTAGGTTATTCAAGGCCTGTGAGGTGCAGAGCTGGCATTCCACTGAGGATTAGCTCAGGCCCAGGAGACCCACACCCTTGTGAGAGCAGGAAATTCAAGCTATCAGGATGTAACCCTCATAAAATCATTTCTCCCCTGAGTCTCCTACCTCCAGCTGGGGCCACTTGATCATTTAATTGGGAATTCAGAGGGAGTATGAGGTCTACAAACTTTGAAAAATCTTACCTAGTGATGAGAGCCCCACTTGATCTTCAGAGCAGATTCAAACAAATTTGCTTTCTCTTTTTTTTTCTTTTTTTCTTTATTAGTTAGTTTTGTGTTCAGCAAATACAGTCAGTTTGGTACCATTATTAGGCTCATCCATGACCTACCCCTCCCCTTGGTCCCTCCTTGTTGAGGTATACGGTTCATGCATTGTGGAGTTAGCCCACAGTTATGGGTAAGATAAATGTCTCTGCATATCATGACCCAACATGTGGCTCTGACATTTTTTCCACCCCATCTTCCACAAAATTTCCCTGAGACATGTTGGGTTCATTTTTGGTCTGCTTCAGTGATGAGGTGTTGGGGGCCTCTGAGGTTCTGGCTCACTGATTTTGTAGGAGTTGATTTTTCTCTGTGTTGATCTTCTTCCCCCTTGTGCTGGTATCCGGTTCATCAGGAAAACAGCACCCTTGCTTGTTTCATCAATTTTTCTTAGTTTCAGCCGGGGCCCTTTTGAGGTATGATGGGGTGGCTCTCTCCTTAGGATCTACATCTATCTGAAAAAGAGAAGCAGATTCCCCAATGGAGACTAAGTTAGCACCAGGACAAATGAGATAACCCTTACTTTTTTTATAGAGAATTCAATAGTTATAGGCCCTCTTATAGCCCACGATTGATGGTAGCTTGATATTGGTGAGTGGGCTTATGTTTGGATATGTTTCTGACTTGTTTCCCAGCTCTAGCTATGGGTCCCGTACCACTGAGGAGATCAGTTAGCCAAATTAAGAGCAGTTGGTTCCCCACCATGGCTGTGTGCCACTATTGCACTTGTGTGGGCATCACAACAAGTTATTTGCTGCTAAGTAGGTTAGCCATGCATTGCTTGGACAGATATTGGTCATTTTCCCCCAGTTGCCATGTAGCACCTTCTCTAAGTAACTTGGCTCCCCAAAACATGGAATAAGCCATGGTAACCCAATGAGTTGTATATTACATTCAGCCCTACCAGCAGACCCGGACTGCATTTTACTTTATTTTTTAGTTAGCATACAGTCTTAGGTATCATTCTGGAATTTTCAAATACAATTTTAGTTGATTTACCTCCCTCCATCTTCCCCTCTGTATCCTTCCTCTTCTGTTGCTAATTCCTGTGATTATATATAAATTTTAAACTTAGTTATTTGTACGTGTGTGTAAGCTTGTCCACATGCATGCACCATTGCAAGCAAGTTATATGTTGGTGGCTAGGGAATTGAACCTGGTGTGGCAGGTTTTGTAAGTAAGTACCTTTAACTGCTGACTTTTCTCTCCAGCTTCTTTTTCCTATGTTTCAAAAAGTTCCTATGGGGCTGGAGAGATGGCTTAGAAGTTAAGTGCTTGCCAGCATGACTTCAATCCCTAGAACCCACGTAAGGTCAAGTTTGGTGGAAGACACTTGTAATACTAGTTGTAAGGTTCAGGAGTGACCAATGTTGTGCCAAGACCCCTGACCAGGAGCCAAGACCCCAGTCACCCAAGAGTCACCCAGAGAACCACCACAGAAGCCGGACACTCGAATGTAAAAGCAGCAGGTTTCTTTATTGCAAGCCTAGGCCTGGGTTCTGTCCACACAGTCTGGCACAGCTGTAGTGAGGGAGAGAGCCCAGACCCTCAGAGGGAAGGGGTTTATAAAAAAAAGAAAAAAAGACTGCCAAGGTTACATCATATTGCGACTTTTAAGATGATTGGTTCTGAGAGGGAGCACTCAGGAATTTCAGAGAGGGTGTGTGTGGCAACTCCAGCCTACTTATCTTAGGTCAATAACTTGTTTGCAGAACCTATCTTTTGCAAGAGCTGTTTGCAGAACTTATCTTTTGCAAGAGGCTGGGACCTCCATGGCTAGGTATCTCTGGAATGTTCTTGGATGGAGGCTTCCCAGGAATCGAGGGGAGAGGGTGGCCTATAGCTAAGCAAGCATGGATACAGAAGGAAAAATAGCACATTAGTCAGCTAGTTCCTCATCTGAGTCAAAATGGCTGTCTGATTTAAAATGGCCACACCACTGTCCAGCCACTAAGTGAGGTCACAGAAGCCAGATGCAGCACATTACTTCTCCTCGGTCTCTCAACCAAGACCATGGAGACCACTCTGAAGCAAAGATGGAAGCTTTTATTCAGGGAAAACACAAGGTGCCAGGACTGACTCTAAAGAACACAGCACAGTCAACTTTGAGATTACAGATAGTGGGCTACATAGAGCTCTTCAGTTGAGGAAAGGAGAAAAAGAGAAGAAACACCTTTGTTCTTTACATTACCCATAGAGTGTGAGACCAGGTGGGAGATAAGGAGGCAGGAAAGCTAGACCTGGGGCACTGTTAGGCAAGGAAGGGATAATGGCTGGGCTGTTTCTTGAGGAATGTGGATGACCCACTTCCTTGTGTCTATTTTCATCCTGCTGTCCTTGGTGACTCCATTTTTTCTAACATTCCAGCCTTTTGTTAATGATAAGAGGTGAAGGTTAATTTTTTTTATATTGACCATAAGAGCAATGAGTTTTTATGGGAGTTAAGCCAGCCCGATTTTTTTTTCCAGCCTAATTAATTTTATTTAGTTATTTATTTTACATTTTATTTATTAGACAGAAACAGAGAAAGAGAATGGTCACAGCAGGGCCTCCAGCCACATGTACATCTGGCTTACTTGGGTTCTGGTGAATAGAACTTGGGTTGTTAAGTTTCACAGGCAAAAAATTTATGGTATCATTATGACATTTGTGAATATAATTTGTTTGATCCTTCTCCTTCATTATCTCCTTTATCCTTCATTTTCCCTTGTATCCCCTTATCCTTTTTTTTTTTTTTCTTTATTAGTCAGTTCTGTATTCAGCAAATACAGTCAGTTTGGTACCATTATTAGGCTCATCTGTGACCTACGCCCTCCCATTGACCCCTCCTTGTTCAGGTATACGGGTCATGCATTGTGGAGTTAGCCCACAGTTATGGGTAAGCTAAATGTCTGCATATCATGACTCAACATGTAACTCTGGCATTCTTTGCGCCCCCTCTTCCGCAAAATTTCCCTGAGCTAAGTTGGGTTCATTTTTGGTCTGCTTCAGTGATGAGGTGTTGGGGGCCTCGGAGGCTCTGGCTCTCTGATTTGGTAGGAGTTGATTTTTCTCTATGCTGATCTCCTTCCCCCTTGTGCTGGTATCCGGTTCATCAGAAAAACAGCCCCCTTGCTTGTTACTCCAATTTTTCTTAGTTTCAGCCGGGGCCCTTTTGAGGTGTGATTGGGTGGCTCCCTCCTTATGACCTACATCTATCAGAAAAAGAGAAGCAGATTCTCCAATGGAGAGTAAGTTAGAACCAGGACAAATTAGATAACCCTTACTTTTTTTTTTTTAAGGGAGAATTTAATACGTGTAGGCCCTCTTGTAGCCCACAATTGGTGGTAACTTGATATTGGAGAGTGGGTTTACGTTTGGATCTGGTTCTGACTTGTTTCCCAGCTCCAGCTATGGGTCCCATATCAGTGAGGGGATCAGTTAGCCAAATTGAGAGCAGTTGGTTCCCCACCATGGCTGTGTGCCACCACTGCACTTGTGTGGGCATCACAACAAGTTATTTGCTGCTAAGTAGGTTAGACCATGTGTTGCTTCGACAGATATTGGTCAATTTCCCCCAGGCGCCCATGTAGCACCTTCTGGCACTAGACGCGCTGACTGTCTGGGGACTGACTCTCTTCCAACTTCAAGCCATGCCATTCTAATTTGCATGTCAATCACTTAAGGTATCTTCAGCAGTAGGGTCTTACCACTAGCCTTTGGTGGGTCATCAAGTACTCTGACAGAAATCTGTCTGTCTTTTAGGAAGCCTTGTAGGTCTCTCTGATCAAAAGCCCATTGTGGATGATAGCCCCATGCTGGTTCTGGGAGTTACAGGTCAGTGCCCACTAAGAAAATGAGGAAAAAGATAACCAATATACAAGAGTTAGAGATAAGAGAGAGAGAGAGACAGGGAGAGGGGAAGTGAGGGAGGGAAGATGTAGGAGATTAAGGTTAGTCTTAATCTTACCCTCTCCAGTGTCTTTTGCTTCAGGTGTTCCCTGTAAGGGCCTGGTGAAAGATTAGCCATTTAGTCTGTCTTTTAGTAAGTAGAAGATTATGGTACCATTGCTGTTTGGGTCTAGATTTGTGTTTCCCACGCCTTTGATGCCCTCCCCTCCCTCCCCTTCCATCCTAGTGTCTAGTCTAGGAGATGCTTGCTGGGTATGTAAGGTATCTTCGGTAGATTCAGGTTAGGTGCTGTAGATGAGTTAGACTATGTGGCGATTTTTTTTCTGTGATTGGCTAAGTTTACTGAGAATGATCTGTTCCAGGTTCAACCATTTTTCCTCAAATTTCACTGTGTCACTTTTTCTTACTGCTGTATAGAATTCCATTGTGTAGATATACCACATCTTAGTTATCCATTCTTCTAGTGATGGACATCTGGGTTGATTCCAGCTCTTAGCTATTACAAATTGAGCCACTATAAACATGGTTGAGCAAATCTCTCTAGCCTGTGGTTTGAAGGTTTTAGGGTAGATGCCCAGTAAGGGAATAACTGGGTCTGTTGGTATCTCTATACTCAGCTTTTTCGGAAGTCTCCATATTGCTTTCCAAAGTGGTTGTACCATCCTACGTTCCCACCAACAGTGGTTGAGTGTTCCTACTTCTCTACATCCTCGCCAGCATTTATTTTTATTTGATTTTTTGATGTTTGCTATCCTTATTTGGGTAAGGTGGAATCTCATAGTTGTTTTAATTTGCATTTCTCTGATGATTAGGGATGATGAACATTTTCTTAAGTGTATGTTTGCCATTTCTATTTCTTCCTCTGTGAACTGCTTTTTCAGTTCTCTTCCCCATTTTGTGAGTGGGGTGTTTGACTTCTTACTGTTTAGATTTTTCAGTTCTTTGTAGATTCTAGAGATTAGGCCTCTATCAGTTGGATAAACCACAAATATTTTCTCCCATTCTGTGGGTAATCTATTGGCTTTGCTTATTGTATGCTTGTCTGTAACGAAACTCTTCAGCTTCATGTGATCCCATTGGTTGAGTGACGGTTTAAGTTCATGAGCTACTGGGGTTTTGTTCAGGAAGTCTTTTTCCATTCGCATATCATGGAAAGTACTTCCTAAATTTTCTTCCAGTAGTATTCGAGTTTCTTGTCTTATATTGAGACCTTTGATCCATTTGGACTTGAATGTAGTGCATGGTGAAATGTGTGGGTCAAGTTTCAGTTTCCTGCATATGGTTATCCAGTTTGTCCAGCACCATTTGTTGAAGATGCAGTCTTTTTTCCAGTCTATATTGTTTGGGCCTTTATCGAATATCAAGTAGCTATAGTTGCTTGACCCAAAGTCCAGGTCCTCAAGTCTATTCCTTTGGTCTATACTCCTGTTTTTATGCCAGTACCATGCTGTTTTTATTACTATGGCTTTGAAATATAGCTTTAGATCAGGTATGGTGATGCCTCCAGAGGTATTTCTTTTGCTGAGGATATGTTTGGAAATGCGAGGCCTTCTGACTTTCTATATGAAATCTGAGATCATTTTTTCCATCTCTGTGAAGAACAAGGTAGGGATTTTAATTGGAATTGCATTTAATGTGTATATTGCCTTTGGTAGAATTGTCATCTTCACAATCTTAATTCTGCCTATCCAGGAACATGGGAGGTCTTTCCATTTTCTCAAGTCGGCCTCAATTTCTTTTTTGAGTTTTTTTATGTTTTCATTGTATAGATCTTTCACTTCCTTGGTTAACGTTATTCCAAGGTATTTTATTTTTTTTTGTTGCAATTGAAAATGGGACTATGTCCCTTATTTCTTTTTCTGTATCTTTGTCCTTTGCATAAAGGAAGGCTACTGATTTTTGTGCATTGATTTTGTATCCTGCTACTTTGCTATAGGAGTTAATCACCTTCAGGAGTTTTGGGATGGAGTCTCGTGGGTCTCTTAAATATATAATCATGTCATCAGCGAATAAAGCTAACTTAACTTCTTCCTTTCCAAATTGTATCCCTTTGATTTCCTTCTCCTGTCTTATTGATTGAGCTAGGACTTCCAGTATTATATTGAAAAGCAGAGGTGACAGTGGACAACCCTGTTTTGTTCCTGATCTTAATGGGAATTCCTCCAGTCTCTCTCCATTAAGTATTATTTAGGCCTTCAAAGCTTCGTATATTGCCTTTATTAGGTTAAGATATGAACCAACCATGCCAATTCTCTCCAATGTTTTGAACATGAAGTGATGTTGAATCTTGTCAAAGGCCTTTTCTGCATCTATCGAAATGATCATGTGGTTTTTATGTTTAACCTTGTTTATGTGGTGTATTACATTGACAGATTTCCATATGTTGAACCACCCCTGTGTTCCTGGAATGAATCCCACTTGGTCAAGGTGGATAATACTTTTGATGTGTTGTTGGATTCGGTTTGCAAGGATTTTGTTTAGAATCTTTGCATCTAAATTCATCAGGGAAATAGGCCATTAGTTTTCTTTTCTTGTGGCATCTCTGCCTGGTTTTGGTATTAGGGTGATGCTAGCTTCATAAAAAGAGTTGGGTAGCTTTCCCTGTTCACCAATTGTGTGGCACAGTTTGAGAAAGATTGGTTTGAGTTCTTCTATGAAGGTTTGATAGAATTCAGCTGAGAAGCCATCTGGTCCTTGACTCTTCTTTTTTGGGAGGTTTTTTATTACTTTTTCAATCTCCATGAGTGTGATGGGTTGATTGAGGTGATTAATGTGCTCTGTGTTTAGCTTTGGTAGATGGTATGCGTCCAAGAATTTATCCATCTCCTCCACATTATCCAGTTTTGTGGAGTAGAGGTTTTTGAAATAAGTCCTGATGATTCTCCCAATTTCACTTATGTCTGTTGTGATCGCGCCTTTTTCATTTTTAATTTTGTTAGTTTGAAGCTTCACCTTTTTTTGCTTGATCAGATTGGCCAGGGGTTTGTCAATCTTGTTTATTTTTTCAAAGAACCAGCTCTTTGTTTTGTCAATTGTCTTAATTGTTTCCTTCGTTTCCAGTTTATTGATTTCTGCTCTGATTTTAATTATTTCTTTCCTTCTGGAGCTCTTTGGATTGGATTTTTCTTGTTTTTCCTGTGCCTTCAGGTGGATGGTTAGGTCATTGATTTGGTACCTTTCTGTCTTTTTTATGAAGGCATTGAGTGCTATGAATTTCCCCCTCAGGACCGCCTTCATTGTGTCCCATATGTTTTGGTACGATGTGTTCTCATTGTTCAATTCCAGAAATTTTGCAATTTCAGTATTTATTTCATCTACTATCCATTTATTGTTTAAAAGTGTGCTGTTCAGTTTCCAGGTGCCTTTGGGATTCTTGGTGGGTCTTTTGTTGTTGATTTCTAGCAATATAGCATTGTGATGTGATATCATGCACGGAATTATGTCAATCTTCCTAAATATGTGGAGGCAGTCTTTGTGACCCAGTAAATGGTCTATTTTAGAGAATGTTCCATGGGCTGCTGAGAAGAATGTGTAATCTGTGGATTTGGGATGGAAGGTTCTGCAGATGTCCATTAGGTCTAAGTTATCTATGGTTTTGTTGAGCTCTCTTACTTCCCTGTTGAGTTTCTGTTTGGATGATCTGTCTATTACTGATAATGGTGTATTGAAGTCCCCAGCTATGATGGTGTTTGTGGTTATTTCTGTTTTATTGTCAAGTAGGTTTTGTTTTATGAACTGTGGTGCCCCTGTGTTTGGTGCATACAGATTTATGATTGTAATATCCTCTTGATGGATTGTTCCCTTGATAAGTTGGAAGTGGCCTTCTTTGTCTTTTTTGATTATTTTTGGTTTGAAGTCTATTTTATCCGATGTTAATATAGCTACACCTGCTTGTTTCTTATTCCCATTTGCTTGTAATACTGTTTTCCACCCTTTCACCCTGAGGAGATGTTTGTTTTTAATGGTGAGGTGGGTTTCTTGAAGGCAACAGATTGAGGGGTCTAATTTTTTGATCCATCCTGTAGCTTGTGTCTCTTGATGGGTGAATTAAGGCCATTAATATTTAGGGTAATGACTGTGAGATTTGATTTGAACCCTGCCATATTGTGATGGTAAATGTGGGTTGGTGTTTTCATGGAGATTGAATTTTTTTGTGCCTACTCTGAGTTTGGTTGTTGTGATCTGCTTCTTGTAGGCAATTGTGTTTGATCATTTTTTTCTTCTCTGTGGAGAATTTCCTGAAATACTCTCTGTAGGTTTGGTTTTGTGTTCATATATTTGTAAAGCTGAGTTTTGTCATGGAAAGTTTTTCTTTCACCATCTATTATGAGGGATACTTTTGCTGGGTAGAGTAGTTTGGGTTGGAAGCCATAGGTTCTTAGACTTTGCAGTGTTTCATTGCAGGGCCTTCCAGCTTTCAGGGTTTCCATTGAGAAGTCTGAAGTAATTCTGATGGGGTTACCTTTGAAGGTGGTGTGCTGTTTTTCCCTAGCTGCTTTTAGGATTTTCTCTTTGGTGTCAATGTTTAGAGTCTTAATGATAATATGTCTTGGATTGTTTCTTCTTTGGTCTAGTCTGTTTGGAGTTCTATTGGCTTCTTGTATCTTGATGGGCCTTTCTTTTAAGAGACTGGGGAAGTTTTCTTCTATTATTTTGTTAAATAAGTTCTCCATGCCTTTGGTTTGAATTTCTTCTCCTTCTGGTATTCCAATGATCCTGATATTGGGACGTTTAAGTGTATCCCACAATTCCCTCATGTTCTGTTCACAGGAGCTTTTGAACTTACTGAAATTTTTGAACTCTAACTGTTTCTTCCATCTTGTCTTCCAGATCAGAGTTTATATCCTCCACTTGGCTGACTCTATTCTTGAGAGCTTCTAGCGAGTTTTGGACTTGTTCAATTAAGTTTGCATTTTCTATTATTTTTCTATGTGGAATTTCCATCCCTCTGTCAAGCTCCCTTTTCACATTATTTTCTGATTTTCTTGATGATTCTTGGAGTTCATCCTTGCATTTCTTTATGTCTTCATTTAGCATGGCCAGCTGATTTTTAAGGTCTTCTTTTTTTTCACTCTCCCTCAAATCTCTTAACTCTCTTTGAAATCCTTTAATTTCTTATCTAATCCTTCCAATTTCTTATCTATTAGTTCTAGTTTAGTGATAGCAGTATCCACACGATTGTTGGCCCTTTCTTGCTTTCCTGCAAGTTCTACCATTAGGTTGGTCAGGGTTGCATTGCTCATAGCTTCAATTTGGTGTTCTGGTCCTATTGGTTCTTCTATGTTTTGGTTAGATGTATTCATTGTGGGACTGGGTGATCTAACTGCATTTTCTTGCATTTGATTTTTCATGTTATTTCTTTTGCACTGTGTTCTGCCCATGACAGTGTATGGGCATGTATGTGGGCGTATCAGCCTGGGCTCAAGAACAATGGGAATCTTATGCAGCCTGAGGCAGTTGCCAAGAAGCCTGGGCTTTGGCTGTCACTTGCCAAAGCCACCTATCTACTGCCTGGCAGGGTCGCCAAAGTTGCCTGAGTTCTCTAGCGGTAATGTGCCAAAGCTGCCTGCATTCGTGCTAGGAGTGGCACTGAGGCACCAAGCACTGAAGCAGCCTGAACTCTCGCTGGGAACACTGGGAAACGGAAGCTGTCTGCACGCCCCGCCACAGGACAATTGTGGACGGCTGCACGGCAGACAGGTAGGGGATGGCACCTGAGCTGGTGCAAGCAAGAGACACAGTCTGAGCTTGGGTGGCACCTGCTGTGGGACTGGGCTTGCTCAGTAAGTGGGCCAGTGGACGAGAGTGCGGAGCAGTCTAAGCCTCCACGCGCAGGGAACAATCTGTGCGGTGCGCGGTGGCAGCCGTGCGGGCTCCTCTGTGGTGCAGCAGCAGCGGCAGGGGTGGTGCTGTGAACACGGTGGTTATTTGGGGTGAGGGGTGGGCTACCCGCCCGTGAGGAGATCCGCGATTCTCTGTTCCCCCGCTTCTGTGCCCTCCCAGATTTCTCTCCCCTAAAGTCCACTATATACCCTTAATATCTTGCCTTTCTTTCCCCGGGATTTGCAACGCAGCTAGGCGGTCACCATCTTGGCCCGCCAGCCCAATTTTAACATACAATAGAGACAATATGATAGACACAAAGTAATTTTTAAAATAAGTACCTTTAACCATTGCACAATTTTAAGACTTAACTACAAAAATATTTATGACTTTTAAGTGAAGCTTAGACAAACTATACTAACATTGTTTGTATACACTGTATTTTCCTAAGACATGAGTTTTTTTAGTTTTTCTTAGAACAAAAATCTCAATAAGTCACTTTTTATAAGACTTGGATTATAACCTCAGTGATAATCATCTACCAAAATCAACATGAGCAAGACAAGAACCATCTTAAAATTACAGAGTTTTAGTTCTAAAGAGAGAAAAATGTTATACCTCTCTACATTTCTTTATACCTAGCCTAGGGAACAATAGAAGTCACTTCCTTAGGAAGCAAATGGCAGGTAAACAGAAGGCTATACTGGTCTGAATTGCATAATCCAGGGCCTGTATTGTTAAACAAGCACCCTAAGGGCAGATAAGCTGGGTATTGGGAGACTCCTGGTTATAGCCCTACCTCACACCCCCCAGGCACATCCTGTAACTGACATACAGAGCTGTTCACGAGTCCCTTTTTCTTCCCTATCATCTTCTAAGATACACCAAATTCACCACTATATTTAAAATTACTTCATATATATATATATATATATATATATATATATATATATATATGTTTCATTTATTTGTGAGAGAGGAAGATACTGAGAGAGAGGGAGGACGAGAGAGAGAATGGGTGCGCCAGGACCTTCATCCACTGCAAACAAACTCCAGATGCATGTGCCACCCTGTGCATCTGGCTTATGTGGGTCCTGGAGAATCCAACTGGGATACTTTGGCTTTGCAGGCAGACACCGTAACTGCTAAGCCATCTCTCCAGCCCCCTAAAATTAATTTTATGGCTGTAACTGTCACATGTGAATTGTGGTTTATGGTTTAACTCCTATCTTATTTTTGCAATAAATATTTTGTAGTTTTTTTTTTTTTTTTTTTTTTAATAAAAGCTGACACTCTGAGCAGTTCAGGGCTGCTCTCAGAGATTCCGCACTCTGATGTGCAGCTGAGGCAGGTCAGTTCACTCCCAGGACTTTGTGAGTCAGTGGTCTTGCTTGTGCAACACCACACCTCACTACATAGTCAGGCATGGTGATGCATGCTTATTGATAGCTAAACACCATGGGCTTTGTATAAGCCAAATTAGAATATTTTGATATCTGAAAAAGTCTGATATTAACAAAAAGTAGAGTTTACAAATTTAAGACACATGAGGCTACAGAGAGTAGACTATGAACAAAAGATCTTCTGATGGAATTTAAATAAACAAGAAATCTATATTATATAGTAACATTTTTAGCTTAAATATGAAGACATGATAGCTGGACGTGGTGGCGCACGCCTTTAATCCCAGCACTTGGGAGGCAGAGGTAGGAGGATCACTGAGAGTTCGAGGCCACCCTGAGACTACAGAGTGAATTCCAGGTCAGCCTGAGCTAGAGTGAGACCCTACCTCGAAAAAACAAAAATAAAAAAATAAAAAAAATGAAGACATGAAAATTTTTATTATTTTTAAGCTTATCAGAATTGTGATACCTTTATATAGATACATTTTTTGAGAAGATCAAGCACTCTTAAAAGCTAAATAAGCTGTCCATCCAATCTATAAGTCAATTTTTGAAATTAATTTAGCTATATTTGTTGTGCCAAGACACCTGAGCAGGAGCCAAGATCCCCAGTCACCCAGAGAACTGCCACAGAAGCTGAGACACTCCAATGTAAAAGCAGCATGTTTCTTTATTCCAAGCCTAGGCCTGGGCTCCGTGGGCACAGTCCAGCACAGCGGTAGTGAGGGAGAGAGCCCCTTTCTTTTGGGGGAAGGGGTTCATATAGGAATTCGAACAAAGAAGTAAGGGATAGATACATGATTGGTTGATTTAAACAGTTCTGATTGGCTTGGGGTTTCAGTGGGCAAAGTTGGGGGCAGGAGCTAGAGTTGGGAGCAGGGGCTAGGGGCACTCCAGGCAGATGAGGTAATCTCCATTGTGGTTGGCTAAGCAAGCAGTGGTACATTCTGCAATGTCCTTGAAGTGGAGATTCTTCAGTTTCTTATCTAAGCAGGTGGTCGGAGGTGGGAGCCCCCCCCCCCCCCCGCAGTGGAGTGTTTCTGGAATGTCCTTGAAGTGGAGATTCCTCAGAAATTTTAAGGGGAAAAGCAGCAATTGAGCAAGCAAGCAAAGTTTACCAAGGCAAAAGTCAGCACTTTAGCTGGCTTGTTCTGTATCTAAGTCAGGGCTGGGCCTTTTTACTTAAAACGGTTATATTTGGTCTCTCATATTTAACATACCCAAAGAATCGAGGAACAAGATTAAATTTATATGATCTAATTAAAAAAAAAAGAGACAAGTCTCATTGAAAAGAGGGAATGGTCATGCCAGAGCCACTTGTGACTGCAAACAATTTCCAAATGCATACTCCACTATGTGCATTTGGCTTTGTAAATAAGCACCTTTAGCTACTAAGCCAAAAAGAAATATTTTTAATCTGTTAACATACAACAAAATTTTATGACACAATCTTTAACTATTCAAACCTTGACCACGTCTATATTCTGCCTTTAATGATTTGGTAAACTTGTTCAATAATGGCAAGTATTAAACAAAAGTATTAAGACTGATTGTTGGAGGAATTGAGGAATTTCATCTTAAATCACAACATAACTTTGTTTAAAATTTTCTTTACTGTTCACCATGAAATAAATAGTTTTTTATGTGTGTAACAGATAAATACTGTTTAATGTTTCAAATATGGTCTATTTACCTTATAAAATAGGGGGGGAAAGAGTAAATAGTTCTTCTATGAGACTTTTTTTTTTTTTTGAGGCACAGTTTTAGATATAACCTTAGGAGAGAATTACATATTCATGTGTCAATTTTAACCTTAAGGTTTAGTTTAAAGATTGACAAATAGAGGAACCTGGATAACTTGCTTGGGCACTCTAAATTTAGTCTTTCATGACCATTATTATGACCAGATTAATATCAATGAATTAAAGTTAAGTTTACAGCCTGAATACCATAGCAACCTGCTGCCAGCCAAGGCCATACTTTGTTATCTGATGCAAGCCCTAGGCTAATAGTCATTTTATATCTCAAGAAGTCTGTAATCTGATTAAGTATTTTGTTTTAACTTTCTGTTTAAGCTTACTCATATCTTCATCTAAATATTTCACTCATAATTTTATCTACATATTGTTACTTTTCAATCTATGTAACCACTCTGTAACAATCTTTTTATCAAACATTTAACATACAACATATAAATTTTTTTCCAGTTTATCTTTTTTAGTCAGTTCATCTCATAACTACCAACAACAATGTTTATTGTCCTTATCATAAGACTTTTAATATGACCAATTTTTATAAGGTGTTCTGAAATAACTTTTTTGAAAGAATAGATCAGATTTGATTTATACTATTTACCCAGAATAAACATATAGATTTTGGAACTTTGTTTTATATAATGTTCCTGAAACACATTGTTTTTAAAAATATGAAAGCAGATTTAAACTTTATTAGAAATTTTAGAAAACTTTTTTAAAATTAGGGATTGAGTACTTCAAAATTTAAAAATAAATCTTGAGGCCATTGTCTGTTAATAGTTCCATAGATGCATAGAAAGATAAAGTAAATGTAAAACAATTACACATTTCTTATAAGAAGTCCCCATCTGTTTATAGTGACTTGGCATTCATTCATCGTCATGCTGGGGCCAGGATCCCAAGATTCCCTGTGCTTGCATCCCCCTGGCTCTGCAAGGCAGGGAAGCTATGAGAGAGCCATTTTTTTTTTCTTTCTAAATTCCAGGGAGAGTTTTGGACTTTGCTCAGGGATATAGGCTGCTTTCTGATCCTGTCATTTTACAACTCTTTAAGAGTAGGACAATGTTGCATTTTTTGTCTATGATCTTAATTACTTTTAGTGTTCCTTCTGGAGATCACTCAACAGTAAAAATTGGCTATGCCATCTAGTACAATGGACTTGGTGGAAAACATCCCCACAGTGAAATGGCACTGCTCAGAACAGAAATCATTCTGCAGCCTTAGGGCTGTGAGCCCCATACATGCTCATACACACACATTCATTTTAAGTGTACTTTCATATAGATTCTAGACAACCATTTATCCTTCGCATATTCATTCAGTCATCCATTTATTCAGAAGTTATGCTTTCCCATTTTAAATTTCTATTGTATTTACAATTCCAGAGACTAAAAGCAAACCTTGTTACCAGGATGTTACCAGGGTGTCAGGAGAGGCTGAGGAAGCTGGAGGAGCCATAGGAGCTATAGGTGTGTGGTCATCTATGGCATCTGGGTCAAATGCAGAGGGTGAGGATGGGTATGGGGGAGGAGTTGAGTGAGAGTGTTATACCCAGTTCTTGGCACTCCCAGTGACCACCAAGGAGAACCAAACATGTATGCAAGGGAAAGGAGCTTTATTTCAGGCTTAAGCTCAGTCTCTTGACTTCACCAACGCAGTGGATCCATACGAGTGCCCCAAGTAGCAGGAGGGTAGGGTTTTTATAGGGATTTGAACGTAGAAGAAGGGGATGGATACATGATTGGTTGATTTAAACAGTAACTGTGCTTGTATTCTTCTGATTGGCTTAGGATATTGGCAGGCAAAGTTGGTAGACAGGGGCTAGGGGAATTCCAGGCAGGTTAGGTAACCATCATTATGATTGGCTAAGCGGGCAGCAGTAACATTTGTGTGCATCTGATTGGCTGGGGTAGGAAGGCAGAAGGCACAAGTCTTGGGCAAGTCTCAGGCATGTCCTGGGCATGTCTAGGGGCTGGCTTAAAACTCAGGCCTAGCCAGGGCAGCACCCTATTGAAGCCTGTCATGGCATTAGTCTACTTTCTGGGTCCTTCAAGAGCATATTCCTGATACCTTGGCTAGAAGGACTTGGTGAGAATAGCAGGTAGAGCAGAGAGAAGGCCTTGCATACAGAGTGAAAAATAGGGTATTTTGGATCATTTGCCTGTGCCTTGGTGGAAGTTTTTTAAATCAGTGAGAATGTGGAAATCAAAAGTACCATTCTCAGGCCATTTGGACCCATTGTCCAGCTTATATTGTGACCAGAGTTGCAGAGAAAGACAAGATGTCATGCAAGAGTCCTAGAGGCTTTAAGTTCTTAAGGAGACAGGGAAAGAGCAAAATGAGGGTGAGAGAAAAATAAACCAGGGCCTAAGCTGGGTTTATACAGAACACCCATGGCCTGTCAAGATGAATAGCGCCTGCACCTCCCATGTCACAACTGTCAGCTTTTTAGCCTGTTAGTGGGCAAGGAGGGTGACTGTGCTGCCAATGGAGAAAGTTGCTGGCTGTAGAAGATTAGAGCAGCTGTCAGTAGAAGATGAGAGCCCAGGACAGAGAGGGAGAGGAGGAAGGGAGAGGAAGTGTCCCAAAAGGCACCCTTTAGGGTATGGTAGACCAGGGAGTGAGAGGCCCGAAGTGTTGAGAGTGCATCTTTCTTGAGACCTGGGGTTGGGACCTAATGGCCGAGGGGTGTAGCCTGGCATGCTGGCATGGCTTTCATGAGGAGAGATGAAATTGAGAGCAGGCCAACCCTAGAGGGACACTTACTGAGAAGGAGGGAGGAGATGGAGAAGGGAAGAGTGAGGCTGAAATGTGGTGGGTGTGAGAGCCTGTATCAGGCACAGATGGCCCAAAGCCTTCAGATGGTCAAATGGAAGCTAGGTGGTCTGGTCAAGGGAAAGGAGGTCTGGCCACCCAAGAGAGCAACCAGAAGCCTTCCTACTTGCATCATGAGTACCAGATATAAATCAGGTGTGACCAAGACCACGAAGACCACTCTGTGGCAAAGATGGAAGCTTTTATTTGGGGAGAACACA
This sequence comes from Dipus sagitta, assembly GCA_036346955.1. Classification (NCBI taxonomy): domain Eukaryota; kingdom Metazoa; phylum Chordata; class Mammalia; order Rodentia; family Dipodidae; genus Dipus; species Dipus sagitta. Next base: position 85,192,246 of record CM070777.1, read on the forward strand.
AGGTTCCAAGACTGACTCTCAAGAGCACAGCATAGTCAACCTTGAGATTATAGATATAGAGCTCTTTAGTTGGAAGGTGAGGAAGGGAACGAACTCCTTTGTTTTTTTATATTAGCCATAAGATGTGAGACCAGGTGGGAGATAAGGAGGCAGGAAGCCTAGACCTGGGGCATTTTTAGGCAAGGAAGGGATAATGTGTGGGCAGTTTCTTGAGGAATGTGGATGACTCACTTCCTTGTGTCTGTCATAATCCTGCTCCTTTGGTGACTCCATTTTGCCCTCACCTAACACTAGTGTTGGGGAGAAAGATCGTAGGATCTCTGGTGCTCCATTTGGCAAGATATAGACCAATGAGGGACCCTGTCCCTCCCAAAATAGCAGGTGGGAAGCATCTGTAGTAAACACCCAGATTTGTCATCTGACCTCCACATGCAGACACACACTCACCTCCACTCACCCCTACCAAAAAGTTCCTGAGGTATCTAACATCAATGCCAAAGCTTGAGAGTACCTCTGAAGAACAAAACAATTGTTGCTTGAAGGCATTACAGGCAGCCCCCACTGGTCTTACACATATTTTATGTATGTCCTCAAGAAAGATTTATTTCAGAAGATTTACAAGGTAATGTAAACCTTCTTTCTCAGACTGAATCTCAATGTTTAACATGGGTAAACCTATTGAGATTGTCTGTATGCTTAGATATTCAACGTTGAATCTTTGTCACAAGATCACAAGATGTTGTACTGAAAGACCTCCATATTCCTAACTTGAAACATTTTTCCACTTCTTAATGCCCAGCTAGAAACACTGTAGGTGCAAACCTGTATGACTCTGTGCCAACAAGGGACAGGCTGCCATGTGCTCCTTCATCCATGTCTCCCACAGACTGTGAGGAATTGGGCTGCTGCTATAACTCTGAAAAGGATGAGATGAGTTCCTGTTAGTATGGAAACACAGGTGAGTAGCCCATCTCTGAAACCAGCTGAAGAAAAAAATGCCAATAGTTTACAGGGAAACCAGAGTTGGGGATTGCACTGCTCCCAGGACAAACTGTAAAAGTGGTTGGAAGCTGATGTGTGAGCAATGCCTCCTAGGCCTCTTTGGAACTGTAGAAAGACAACTGTCTACAGCCTTCTATTGTCTTCTTTCCCAGAATCTAAACATGAAACATACAACACCCAGGGACCTTAAGAAAATAAACCTGTGTGTCAGGCACTTACTAAATGGTCTCAAAGAATGGCCACTATCATAGCTAGAAGCCTAAGATTGTGTTTATATTTATTTGCAAGGAGAGAGAGAAAGAGAGAATAAAAGAGAGACAGGGGAGAGAGAGAATCAATGAGGGGGGAGAGAATCCATGAGGGGGAAAAGAGGATTGATAAGAGAGGGGAGGAGAGAGTGAATGTATGAGTGAGGGGTTGAGAGACAGAATTGATGAGAGAGGGGAAGAGAGAATTGATGAGAGAGTGGGGAGAGAGAAAGTCAATGAGAGAGAGGGGAGAGAGAGAGAGTCGAGGGGGGGAGAGTGAATCAATGAGAGAGGGGGAGAGAGAGAGAATCTATGAGAGAAGGGGAGAAAGAGAATTGATAAGAGATGGGAGAGAGAGAGAATCGATAAGAGAGGGGGAGAGAATTGATGAGGGGAGAGAGAGAATCGATGAAGGGGACAGAGAGAGAATTGATAAGAGGGGGGAGAGAATTGGTGAAGCGGGGAGAGAGAGAATCAATGAGAGAGGAAGGAGAGAGAAAGAATTGATAAGAGATTGAAGGGAGAGAGAGAATTGGCGAGAGGGGGAGAGAGAGAATCAATGATTGGGGAGAGAGAAACAATGAGATGGGGGGACAGTGAGAATCGATGAAGGGGGAGAGAGAGAATTGATGAGAGAGGCAGAGAGAGAGAATTGATGAGAGACAGGGGAGAGAATCAATGAGAGAAGGGAAAAGAGAGAATCAATGAGAGAGGGGGAGAGAATCGATGAGGGGTGAGAGAATTGATGAGAGAGGGAGGAGAGAGAGAGAAACAAGGACAGGGGAGAAAGAGAGAAACAATGAGAGGGGGAGACAGAGAATCGATGAGGGGGGAGAGAGAATCAATGACGGGATAGAGAGAAACAATGAGGGGGGAGAGAGAAAATCAATGAGGGGCAGAGAGAAACAATGAGAGGGGGAGAGAGAGAAACGATGAGAGGGGGAGGGAGAGAATTGATGAGGAGGAGAGAAGAATTGATGAGAAACAATAAGAGAGGAGAGAGAGAGAATCAATGAGAGGGGGAAAGAGAATTGATGACAGAGGGGGGAGAGGGAGAAATGATGACAGAGAGGGGAGAATCAATGAAAGAGGGGGGACAGAGAATCAATTAGAGGGGGTAGAGAGAATTGATGAGAGAGGGGAGAGACAGAATAAATGAGAGAGGGGGAGAGAGAATTGATTAAAGAGGGAGAGAGAGAATCAATGAGAGGGAAGAGAGAGAGAATTGATGAGTGAGGGGGAGAAAGAATGGATGAGAGGGGGGAGAGAATCAATGAGAGGAGGAGAGAAAGAGAATTGATGACAGGGTAGAGAGAATTGATGATGCAGGGAGAAAGAGAATCAATGAGGGGGAAAGAATCAATGAGAGAGGGAGGGGAGAGAGAGAACTGATGAGAGGGGGGAGAGAGAATCAATGAGGAGGGGGGCAGAGACAGAAACAATGATAGAGGGGGGAGAGAAAGAATCAATGAGAGGGGGAGAGAGAGAGAATCGATGCAAAACAATGAGAGAGGGAGAGAGAGAATCAATGAGAGAGGGAAGAGAGAAAATTGATGAAAGAGGGGGGAGAGAGAATCAATGGGATAGGGGAGAGAGAGTTGATGAGAGAGTGGAGAGAGAGAGAATCAATGAGTGGGGGACAGAATTGATGAGAGGAGAGAGAGAGAGAATCAATGAGAGAGGTGGGAGAGAGAATTGATGAGAGAGGGAGGAGAGAGAAAATCGATGAGAAGTGAAGAGAAGGAGAATCGATGAATGGGGAGAGCAAGAATTGATGACAGAGGTGGGAGAGGGAGAAACAATGAGAGGGGAAGAGAGAATGTATAAAAGAGGGGGGAGACAGAGAATTGATGAGAGGGGAGAGAGAGAATCGATGGTAGAAGGGGAGGCAGAGAATTGATGAGAGAGGGGGAGAGAGACAATCAATGACAGGGGGACAGAGAGAAACAATGACAGAAGGGGGAGAGAGGGAATCAATGAGAGAGGGAGGAGAGATAACCAATGAGAGGGGGGAGAGAGAATCAATGAGGGGGGGGAGAGAGAGAATTGATGAGAGAGGGAGGAGAAAGAATCAATGAGAGGGGGGAGAGAGAATCAATGAGAGAGGGGGAGAGGGAAAAATGATAAGAGGGGGGAGAGAGTGAGAATTGATGACAAACAATGAGAAAGGGGAGAGAGAGAAAATCAATGAGAGAAGGGGAGAGAGAGAAGCCATGACAGGGAGGAGAGAGAGATAATCAATGAGAAAGGGGGGAGAGAAAATTGATGAGAGGGGGAGAAAGAGAGTTGATGAGAGTGGGGAGAGAGAGAATTGATGACAAAGGGGGAAGGGAGAGAATCAATGAAAGGGAGGAAGAGAGAAGGAGAGAGAGATGAAAGACAGAAATAGAGATGGGGAGAGAATCAATGAGAGAGGGAGAGGGAAAGAATCAATGCGAGATAGGGAGAGAGAGAGAGAGAGAGAGAGAATAGACGAGAGAGGGAGAGAAAGAGAGGAAGAGAATTGATGAGAGAGAGAGAGAGAGTATCAATGAGAGAAAGCATGTGTGAGAGAATTGGTGAGAGAGATAGAATCACTGAGAGAGAGTGTGCAAGAGAATAGATATGACAGATCATGCATGTGAGAGAGAATTGATAAAAAAGACAAAGAGTGCATGAGAGAATTCAGAAAGCATGCACAAGAGAGAATTGATGAGAGAGAGAGCATGTGAGATCGAGAATTGATGAGAGAGAGCGTGCATGAGAGAGAATTGATGAGAGGGAGCTATGAGAGAGAGCAGACATGAGAGAGAATCGATGAGAGAGAGAGTGCATGTAAGAGAGAATCGAGAGAGAGAGAGAGAGCACACATGTGTGAGAGAAAGAAAATAGAGAGAGCATGCATGAATCACAAGAAAGCACGCATGTGAGAATTGATGAGATACCATGTACATGCATGTGTGCATACGACAGAGGATTGATGAGACAGAGAGCGCACACAAGAGAAAAAAATTGATGAGTGAGAGCAAGCAAGAGAATCGATGAGCGAGCATGCAAATTGATTAGTGAACAAGAGTGTGAAATGAAGAAGCTGACCTGCCTTCACAGGTCCAAGCAGAGAGAGAGAGAAGCACAAACCAAAAGCCACACAACACAGCACACTTCGGAAACTCCAGCTAGGCACACTTTGCATATCTTTAGATTGAAATTTCAAAAACACCACTGTTGTGCCAAGTCCCCTGACCAGGAGCCAAGACCCCCAGTAACCCAGGAGTCACCCAGAGAACCGCCACAGAAGCCGAGACACTCGAATGTAAAAGCAACAGGTTTCTTTATTGCAAGCCTAGGCCTGGGCTCCATCCCTACATTCTGGCACAGCGGTAGTGAGGGAGAGAGCCCCTTCCTTTTGGGGGAAGGGGTTCATATAGGAATTCAAACAAAGAAGTAGGGGATAGATACATGATTGGTTGATTTAAACAGTTCTGATTGGCTTGGGGTTTCAGCGGGCAAAGTTGGGGACAGGAGCTAGGGGCACTCCAGGCAGATGAGGTCATCTCCATTGTGATGGGTTAAGCAAACAGTGGTACTTTACGACTTTTGAATTGACAGGTTTACCTAAGCAGGTGGTCGGAGGTCGGAGGCCAGAGGCCCCCCACAGTGGAGTGTTTCTGGAAGGTCCTTGAAGTGGAGATTCCTCAGTTTCTTATCTAAGCAGGTGGTCGGAGGCCAGAGGCCCCCCGCAGTGGAGTGTTTCTGCAATGTCCTTGAAATGGAGATTCCTCAGAAACTTTAGGGAGAAAGGCAGCAATTGAGCAAGGAAGCAAAATTCACAGAAGCAGAGGTCAGCACATTATCTGGCTAGTTCTCTATCTACATCAGGCCTGGGCCTTTTTACTTAAAATGGTTACATTTGGCATTTCATTTCCCCCTCTCTATGCACCTGGGGAGCCAATCTTGGATCCCAATTGAGTTAGTGAGTGGAGTCTAATGGTATATACTGTGATCTTAAAACCATAAGCTGTACTGTATTAATTAATGTGTTCCCTAGCAGAAGCAACTAATCTATTAATAATGTAGGGTCCTATTGTGATTAGCAATAAAAATAAAAGTAATGGCCCTGCTAAAGCAGACAGCAGAGTTGTTAACCATGGGGAATGACTGAACCATGACTTAAACCATCCTCTATCAGTTTTGTTTTTTCTTTTTCAAATTCTCTCATATCTTTGCCATTGAGTCTCTAATTAGACCTGACTGGTTGATATAAAAACAACATTCTTTCCTAAGGCCACATATAGTCCACCTTAGTAGGTGGGTGTGATGAATCCAAGTGGCAATTCCATCCATCTTCACAGCAGTAGGTATGGTCAGGATGAAGACTTAGGGTCCCTCTTCCAGAGGAGGGTCCCTTCCAGCAGGGTTCCAGTGTCTTGCAGCGATGGCGACACCCAGTCTCCCAGATTATTTACATATTTTAGGTTTGAAAATAACCCTTTGAACATCTTTTTTCTTAATTATAGAATTAAAACTATGGGGAAAAGATGTCTTACTGTTTGTTTCCCCTCTTGGAAAGGTTTTGTGTTACTTAATAGGCCATTCATATGTGTAAGGTATTCTTTATTTTTGGCTATACATTTCTCTCTGTGTGTTTAAGACCATGGAGATAGCCAAATTTAATTAAGGATTAATTTAGGAGGTCATTAATGGCTCTCTAAAGAGACTTTAGGGACCCAGGAGCAGCCCCATAGCTTACTGGTGTCTTCTGTCTGTTAGGATGACTCTGGGCCGTGCTGGCCAAGTAGTTTTCCCTTCTTTGGGAAGTCAGGAGGACTGATTGCTCCTCAATTATGACTCTCCTGTTTCAGACTGTACACCAATTATGTTTGGGTCTCCATATCCTCCCTGCTCAGGAAGACAGGTGACTTACCAGGGGGCCAGTGTAGAACTGTCCTATCATCTCCAGTGGCCCCATGACCTGGGAGCACAGGCCAAAATATTGGCGCCTCTTGCTCTGATGATTCCAATTGGCTTTTGGCTTCTACGTAGGTAATTAACACACTTAGAAAGGAAGTTACACCAGCCTGGATGTATGTACATATAGAGCACATTTGATTACTGAAATAGATTTAAAGAATGGCACAAGGGCTTCTAAAATCATTTTGTCCTATCTTTAAAATTTCAGTTGCACTATGGCAGCATAAGCCTTATATATGAGGTATAGAAAGTAGATAAATCTTATATTTTAAATATCTAATATTTATAAATATCTCATATTTTAAATATCTAATATTTATAAATATAGGCAGAACCTGTTACCAGTCTTGAAAACAGTACCAATTGATTTATAGGCTAACTCATTTAACTTAGAAATTGTCAGAAAAGGACAAGTAAGACAGTATAAAGTCTTAGCACCGATGTTTGAAAACATTTTTGATTAGTTCAGATACCTGTGTTGGTACAAATTTCCTAGAGAACATTGGAAACAGAACCACAGAGCTTGAAAATTTTTTTAAATGAAAACACCTAGCTAAATTCTAATATAACCCTTGATAAATCTTTTTGAAAGAAAAAAATCATTATTTGACAACCAATGATTTTGCCTTAAACTTGATAGCTATTGATTTTATGTACCACAGAAATTTTTATTAACATAAAACAATTTTATGTTCTACCCATGACTTAAATTTGATAAAGCTTAAGCAAGCTGTCCCAACATATCCCAAGAAGATGATGGTTATCATTACTGAAATTAAATCACTTAACTCTAAGTGATTAAACCTAGTTATGACCATTCAATAGAATTAGCCTCAAAAGAGAAGAACTAAAGAGAGCCACAGTTATATGCTGTACTCCTTTTTCTTTGTCAGAGACAATTGGCCATTGTCTCTAGTCAGAGTCTGGGGGACACATGGCTTAAACTTGTATGGGGCCTGAGATAAAGGGGGTTTCATCCATTTTTTCAGAGTCCAGCTTTCCATGAATTTAAGCAACATATGTTGGAAAACAAGAACAAAATGAAATTACAGAGCAGAGAGATAAGTATCCTGACATTTCTTATCCTATTCTGAAGTCGTTTTAACATAGCAAATTTACCCATTTGCTAAACACAGGGTGATAGATTCTTGTCTATGTTTAACCTTGTTAGACCTCCAATTACATCTGTACTTATGACTTTGTGACCCACCTAGCATAGGCATCACCTGTGTCTAATATAAGATGAATTTAGATTAAGACTATGTCCCTATATAAAACTTTTAGAGTATCCTTAAGAGTCTGTAAACAATTGAAACATCTCTAACTTTAGGCATGGTGTTTAGGTTTAGCCTGAATTTTTTTTTCTATATATGCACATCTTTATTCACATACTGTAACATTTCTATCTAAGTACCACTCAAAAGGCATTCTTAATGAGCATTCTATGTCCCAACATTGAAAAATTCCTTCCCAGTTTCTTCAATCAATTCATTTTATCCCATTATTAACCACCTTTCTTATAAGGCCATTATGAAAAACTTCACCAAATTAATTAATCCCATTACTCACTAACAAGTAAGTAGTCCAAAGACAATTTTAAGTCATTAATACCAAAAAGACATTAAACTGAGGCAAATATTGTTGCTATCTTGAGGCATGCTTGCCTAGAAGTCAGGTCAGTTGCCTCCTCCTTTTAAGTACATTACAAAATTTTTAATACCTGATAAATTACAAGTTATCACGTTAGAGAGAATTCTGTTGTTTTTAATAATCCTATATGAAAGTTGAAGTTGATCTAGAACATAAATTCAATAATTATATTCATGATATCATGTAACAAAGTTGACATATTTTTTTTTTACGTAAAATTTAGTTCTTTATAGGCTGCAGTTAAATGTGACCCTTGTTTTTTCTCTCTCTCTCTGTTGCCGCTTTTTGGTGTGTTGTTGCGACTGGGCAGGGCTTGTATACACCTTAGAGCAGCCTTGCCTTACTCCCTGCACTCACCAGGGTCCAGTCTAGTACACATGGAGGTAATGGCCAAGAAGACTGCTGGGAGGCCAAGGACTCTGACTACCTGAAGGGGAAAGGGGGGGACCCTCCAGGACTGCCAGGAGGCCTCTGAAGAAAGCAGCCCACTGGGAGGCTGCTGAAGAAGGAGTGGGCCCCTCGGGGACCACTGGGAGAGGAGGCAAAGGCATGGCACCTGCATGGGCAGAGGCACTATTGTCTGTCTGCCACCCGACTCTGACCCAAGCTGCTTTGGAGTGCTTGCAAAGCTGGCTTGTAGATTTGCTGCTTAAAGGAAGTGAGGGGAAATTTCCTTCTTGAACTTTTTATTGCCTAGCCAGATAAGCTATGCGGGTCCACATGGATGCCCAGAAATCCAGAAATGACCTGGACAACTTCTTCCCAAAAAGAGTCTGCCTCCCTCTGGGAGAGCTAATTCCCTTAACTTTCAAAAGAGCTCTTATTCCGTGAATCTGAGATATATATACATATTTTGGAGGGAGGCAATGTTACCCATGACAGAGAAAGATTAGAAACGCCAAGACCAGAAGGAAACGTTCCCGAGGGCTGATTAGCACACGGGGGATATTCCCCAAAGCTCTGGGCATGAGCTTGTCCACAAGTTTAAGAGGCCGGCGACCTGCCCTACAGGCTTTTAAGAGGTCGATGTGTTACCGAGTATTTTTGGGTCAGAGAGAAATAGATAGAGGGTTTTTTCCAACACCCAACAGGCTGTCAGGGTGCAGGCAGAGGACGGCTGGCCTTCAGTCAATACCGAAGAGTGGCCTTGGCCAAGACACATCAGTTGCCAGTTCGTCGTGTCTGGTCCCACGCGATGGCACAAACCAAAAATAAAGGAGGAGAAATAGAAACCTGCCAGCCCTCAAAGACATGGAGGCAAGACCACATGGGCCAATGTCTCACAGTCCCTCTGGGAGAGCACTCACCCACCCTGTCCATCTCATCAGTGCCCCCACAAGAATTGGGGCTGAGGCTTCAGCAGTGGGCATGGTGTCTCTTTTGGGTGTAACTGCCAGCACCTGTAAAGGAGGGGGCGAGGAAGGGAGGAAAAACTTCACCCAGGGGCGAGGCTGTTCTATCAGGTTCCTCCAGGTCACAATATAAGGGATTTGATCAGGGTGTCCACTCCTAGGGTGAAAAACATTTTTTTTTTAACCTCAAGTATGGTATTTAGATGAAAGGTACCCTCTGGTGGCCATCCTACATTGAAGGTAGGCCATTCAGAGGAACAAAATGCAATCCATCTGTCTTTTTAACGTTTACCCCATTGTTATGGGCAACTGCTTTGACGTCCTTCCAGTGCGCGAGGCAGAGTCCTAAAGGGGAGGAAGGAATCTGTCCCATGTTATTGAGTCAGGGGAGAAACGTCCATAGGATTAGAGCAATGACAAGACACACAAGTATTACACAGACACACAGGCCCCCCCCCAAAAAAAAAAACAGATGCACACTACAGATTAGCAGGTTTGCTCTGTCCCAGAGGACAGAGCCCCCACTCAGATTAGCAGGTTTGCTCTGTTCCAGAGGACAGAGAACCCACTCAGATTAGTGCTCTGTCCCAGAGGATAGAGCCCCCACTCAGATTAGCAGGTTTGCTCTGTTCCAGAGGACAGAGCCCCCACTCACATTAGCAGGTTTGCTCTGTCCCAGAGGACAGAGCCCCCACTCAGATTAGCAGGTTTGCTCTGTCTGGGACAGAGCACCCACTCAGATTTAGCAAGTTTGCTCTGTCCAGGACAGAGCACCCACTCAGATTAGCAGGTTTGCTCTGTCCCAGAGGGCAGAGCCCCCACTCAGATTAGGTTTGCTCTGTCCCAGAGGACAGAGCCCCCACTCAGATGAGGGGGCAGGAATTCTCATGCCTCCTCCAGGTCTGTCCTTATGGCATGTCCACCAGGATGTATGACCTTATCAGAAAACAGATGTGGCTAGCCTACAGAGTGAAAGGAAAAAGAGAGCACTCAAGTGGAAAACTTACCTGACCGGTCGGAGAAGAAACCTTTGGGGTCTCTGGGTATCCTGGACGAGCCCCCAAGATGTTCTGCCAAGTCCCCTGACCAGGAGCCAAGACCCCCGGTCACCCAGGATTCACCCAGAGAACCGCCACAGAAGCTGAGACACTCGAATGTAAAAGCAACAGGTTTTTTTTATTGCAAGCCTAGGCCTGGGCTCCATCCCTACATTCTGGCACAGCGGTAGTGAGGGAGAGAGCCCCTTCCTTTTGGGGGAAGGGGTTCATATAGGAATTCAAACAAAGAAGTAGGGGATAGATACATGATTGGTTGATTTAAACAGTTCTGATTGGCTTGGGGTTTCAGCGGGCAAAGTTGGGGACAGGAGCTAGGGGCACTCCAGGCAGATGAGGTCATCTCCATTGTGATGGGTTAAGCAAACAGTGGTACTTTACGACTTTTGAATTGACAAGTTTACCTAAGCAGGTGGTCGGAGGCCAGAGGCCAGAGGCCCCCACAGTGGAGTGTTTCTGGAAGGTCCTTGAAGTGGAGATTCCTCAGTTTCTTATCTAAGCAGGTGGTCGGAGGCCAGAGGCCCCCCACAGTGGAGTGTTTCTGCAATGTCCTTGAAATGGAGATTCCTCAGAAACTTTAGGGAGAAAGGCAGAAATTGAGCAAGGAAGCAAAGTTTACAGAAGCAGAGGTCAGCACATTAGCCGGCTAGTTCTCTATCTATGTCAGGCCTGGGCCTTTTTACTTAAAATGGTTATATTTGGCCTTTCAACCACCACACCTTAAGATCCACCCATTGACACTGCCTCCAGCTAGGCAGCTGCAGATATAAATTACAAATTTAACACTGAATATATTGGGGGCCGTCTATTCAAAGTACCACAGGGAGGGAGGGAGAGAATTGATGAGAGAGACAGGGGGAGGGAGAGAATAGATGGAGGGGCAGGAAGAATGAATGAGAGAGAGAGAGAGAAAGAGGGAGGGTGTAGGGAGAGAATCAAGGGACAGAGAGAGAGGAGGAAGAGAATCAATGAGACGGTGGAGGGAGATAATTGAGAGAGAGTAGAGGGAGAGAATCAATGAGAGAGAGGGAGAGAGGTTGGAGGTAAAGAATTGATAAAAAAAAAAAAAGGGCAGAGGGAGAGAATCAATGTGTAGAAGAGAGAGGGAGGGAGAGAATCAATAAGTGGGAGAGGGGGGAGAGGGGAAGAATAAATGAATGGGTGAGGGGTAGGGAATAAATGAGTAGATGAGAGGGAAGGGACTAAATGAGTGGGTGAGAGGGTATATATGAGTGTGTGAGAGGAAGAGAGGGATTAAGTGAGAGTGTGTGTGACTGAGAGGGAGAGGGAATAAGTGTGCGATAGAGAAAGAGGGAATAAATGAGTGTGTGTGTGGGGGGGGGGAGAGAATATGTGAGTGTGTGTGGGGGCGAGAGAGAATAAGTGAGTGTGTGTGAGAGAGGGGGGAAAGAGAATAAATATGCATGTGTTAGAGAGAGGGAGAGAGAATAAATGAGTGTGTGAGAGAGAGAGGGAGAAAGAATAAATGAGTGTGTGTGTGAGAGAGAGAGAGGGAGAGAGGGAGGGAGAGAGAATAAATGAGTGTGTGTGAGAGAGAAAGATAGGGAGAGAGCATAAGTGAGTGTGTGTTTGAGAGGAAGAGGAAGAGGGAGAGAGAAGAAGTATGTGTGTATGTGTGTGTGTGTGAGGGGGGGGAGAGAGAGCATAAGTGAGTGTGTTTGAGAGAGAGAAAGAGAGAGAGAGGGAGAGAGAGAGAATAAGTGAGTGTGTTTGAGAGAGAGAAGGAAAGAGAGGGAGAGATTATATGTGAGAGAAGGAGAGAGAGAATAAATGAGCGAGAGAGATAAAGAGAAGAAATTGGCATGCCAGGGCCTGTAGTCACCACAAACAGACTCCAGATGCATGTGCCACTTGATACATCTGTCTTTATGTAGGTACTGGTAACTTGTGTGGTCAGGCTATGCAAACAAGTGCCTTTAAGTGGTGAGCCATCTCTCCAGCTGAGATTATACTGATATTTTTATTTTTATTTGTTTATTTATTTGACAGAGTAAGAGAGAGAATGGGTGTGCCAGGACCTCCAGCCACTGCAAACGAACTCCAGATGCTTGCACCTCTTGTGCATCTGGCTGACATTGGTCCTGGGGGAATTGAACCTGGGTCCTTTGGTGTTACAGGCAAATGCCTTAACCACTAAGCCCTCTAGCTGATATTATGCTTGGAGAACATGGATGGATACTTTCCATAGGCCCCCACATCATCTAAGGTTTCCTAATAATAATAAAAACGTCCCCATCAATGAGATGAATATGACACATATTAATATCTGAGCTGTGAGCAGTAAAATAAGTCCAGTGTTACTGCACCTATCTTACAAATGCAGCTAAATCCAAATTAGGGCCTTACTTCAATGGAAGAGGTGAGACCCAACTGTAAGTGCTCACTCAGAGCCTCAACTGTGGCCAGCTAATCTTGCTCCCCCATCACCAGAAATGCCAAGCTATCAATTGGGGAATCAAAAGCACCTAGGACATCAGGTGTAGCTGGCTCTGTCATGGAGCAACCTGACCTCATACCCTCTGGTGTTCCGGTGACATCCCACCATACAAGAGAGTGTTACGTCTCCATTGCTATGTCCAGGAATGTAACCTCACCACCCCTGCACTTGGATTCACTGCATTTAGTCTTGAGGAGTGACAGTGAGTGTGATCCTGTGATGATCACACCCATCTTTGTCCTGTTTAGGTTCCCATTTACTTCTTGTGTGACCACAGGCAGGTAAGAAGAGCTGCCGTTGGGCTTCCCTCTTAGCTGTGGAGATTGGGTGGCAAAGTTCTCATGATGAGTAGAGGGGCAGTTGAATAGTATGGCCATGAGGGATAGTCTTGACTACACTTGGTGTTTATGAAAGCCTAAAGAGCAGAAAAATGCCTTGTGTGAGAGAAGCCGCTTCTGGCACTCAGAAAGCCAGCATCACTTTACCATGCCACAAACAGAAAAGACAAGGAAAAGGTTGCTCATATTGCTGGGTATTCTGTAACCAGCAGGCGTGCTGGGTATGATTTGGGGGTGGTCTGATTGCCTCATCTGAGAGTTCAAAGTGCCTCCCATTTTGGGTTCTGCAGTAAGGCAAAGCCATACTTTCTCAGTGTATTCACTACCAGGAGCTCCTGCCTCTGATAAGAAAATCTGTGGTGTACATGGCTAAGAAAGAGGTCAAGGCAAATAGAGAGCCACAACATCCAGTGGCAGAAATAATAGGCTTCTTTTTACCCATGCAGATAACTGGAGACCAAGCAGTGTATGAAAATAAGCTATTTGCTATTAGAGATGTGAGAATCTGGGGCCGTGGATCTATTGCCTGGGATAGCATCTTCAGGTAGAATCTCAGCGAACCTTGGTCCAGAGAGGCCAGAGGCCTTCATATCCTTCATAAAGCAGGAGTTCTCAAGTAAACTGAGTTTATGTAGGAGCAATTGTCAACAATAAAATTATCTGCTGCCTTGGATTGTTTATCTTGCTGACCACTGCCCTTCCAAGTTCACCTGCTGCACCCCACATTTGTCTTGACTTCAGTTCTTCCACTTTCCTGGGTTTTCTGTTTCTTATTTGGGCCTTTTACTTCAACTTTCATTGTCCATGTTGTATCCAAAGGAAATGTTTGCACATCTGGTGTTGCATAATGTTGTGAACATTATGTCCTTCCTTAACTGAAAGCTAAAAAGCTTAAGCCTCAGGGTCCTATGTGAAATGAGTGCTATTTAGCTTTCTTTCCCTTGATATTTATTTTCCAATCATAGGCCAGTCCTTCTATGAAAGTTCTGTAGGGACTCTACTTCCTGAGCTTCTTCAGTCCTTCTCATTCTCCTTCATGTCATATCACCTGTGAGGTGTGCCCTAAACACTTTCTCTGCACAGTAACCTGTCCTTCATGTACTAGGTTTGTTTGTAGACTTATCTCCAACTTGTGTTGGTCTTATTTACATATAATCATAATTCCACAAGGATAGACACCATGTCTGTCATGTGTATGAATTTGTGTCACACCTAGTCACTCCTAAGGCTTTAGGATGAAAACCAGCCCACACATGCTCACTAAGCTCTTGTTTCCCTACAGGCTCTGAGTCAGCTGCAGCTACTCTATGCTCAGTAACACATACCCAGTTGACATCCAGGTATGGACTCTCCCACCACCCCTTCCTAAGACTCAGCCTGGATTTTTTTCTCTGGAACTTCAGATTGCCAATGGTAAGACCTTTGAGTTTTGTACATATGGCTTATAATGTAAGTCTTGTGACAATTCCAGGCATGAAAACCCTAACTTGGTAATGTGACTCTTGTATAGGTGTTGAGAGGGTAAGAAACTGTCCCTAATGACTCAGAAGTCCCTAGTTCTATTGTCTCCCTTAAAGTCTTTATTTTGACTTTGTACAGATCATAACTATGGCTTTGACTATGGTGCAAGTGAATACCCACTGGTAAAGTTACTCTGGGATCCTATTTACATGGAAGTTTCTATCCTTCATAAAACAGACCCTTCCATAGGGCTGCTGCTACAGAAGTGTTGGTCCCCACCCAGCCCCACCCCCTGGATCCATCACAATGGCCTATCCTGGTAAAGGGGTAAGTATTTCCTGCACACATCTCTGTGGGCTGTCCAAGCAGCCTGACCCAATTGCTGAATCTCTTGGCTTATGTGCCCATATGCTGAAGACAACTATCAGATCCAACGGATCCCTGTCCGGAGAGTCTTGAATCTGCCCTTCCCCACTCACCACCAATGCTTCATCAGTTCTACCTTCAGCATCAAGGATTCTGGAAGGGCAGAGCAGGTTCTTAGTGGACAGGTATTATGTCCCTTGTGCTCCTGCATGACTCTAAACCCCTAATCTGAGTACTGTTGCAACATCCTTCCTTTTGTATCAGGAAGTAAAACTGAAGGACTCTATTTGAACATACAATAGGAACCTTGTTTATGGTCTGGAAAGATGAATAAATGCAGTAAACAGTCATTAAAACTGAAGGGGGGGGGGCTCATTCTTTTTAATAGACATTCTCTTACTTCTCCTGTTCCTATTCTTATCCATAATATTCAGACCAGAAGCCTAACTGCATACTGTTGCCGAAATGTTTAATCCCAATGGACCCAAAATTTTCACCCCTGAAATAGGACTATAAATTATTTTTTAGTTTTCTGGCTGTACATTTTGTAACACTTATACTATCCTTTATGCCCTCCAGTTATTTTCTACTATTCTGGACTTTGAAGGACTCAGGAACCAGAGAGATGCCATGTCAGGCTTCAGAGTCACCAGTAGGCCTAAGTTTCTGTTTCCTGGCAAGGTTTAAATAAGAATTTAGCAGTTACTGAAAACAAATCACAAACTGCTTATGCCATACATTCTATAGTCATAAGATAAGTTGCTTAAGTTCCTCAAATCCACATAGCCAATCCCAATAAAGGTTACCTAATCTGCTTGACATTCCCCTAGCCCCTGCCCACCATCTTTTCCCACCAGCATCCTAAGCCTATCAGAAAAATACAAGTGCAGTTACTGCTTAAATCTACCAATCATGTAACCATTCCCCTGCTTCTTTGTTCAAATTCCTATAAAAAACCTGCCCCCCCTGCTGCTCGGGGCTCTTGTACATATCCACTGCGCTGGTGAAGTCAAGAGTCTGAGTTTAAGCCCAAAATAATGCTCCTTGCCTCTGCATATGTGTTTGGTTCTCCTTGGTGGTCACTGGGGATGCCGAGAACTGGGCATAACATTTGGGGGCTCATCTGGAATCCCCTCAGAGACCCCCTAAGGACCACCACCAACACATCCAGCTCAGGTCGCCAGCTGGTAAGTGTGCTACTGTTCTATGTTTTGTCTTTCCTGAAAATCTGTCCTTCATCCTTCTTTTCATCAGAAAATTGTGGTTAGGCAGATGTGCCCCTGGAGGCCACTCTGTCTGGACAGCAAGTCCTGGGTTACCCAGGCCCACCCGAGGGGGATTTCATTCCCCTCGTAGATTTGCAGAAGCAATGTGGGTCGCTACCATGGAATGGTGAGAAGCCGTTGTCTCTGTTTCAGTTTTGTAGCTGCTGGCCAGCTGAACTCTTTTGCTGTCTCTTTTTCCTTTTCTTTGTTGGAATTACTGTTTGTGTGATTGGACAGATGTGACAGACACAGACTACCCCACTTTCTTTACTGATGGACCATTTTCAGGACATTAAAGTTAGGGCTCATACCCTTAGTGTAGAGATAAAGAAAAGTATAATCATCACCTTTTTCAGGAGTGAATGGCCCACCTTTAACCTGGGCTGGCCACCAGAGACCACTAGAGGACACCTTCCTCTTACTGATCATACAGCGAGTCCAGGAAAACATTGTTTAGGTACCTCATGGCCATTCAGACTAAATCCCCTATATTCTGGTTTGGCATGACCTAGTGGAAGTCACTCCCTCTTGGGTTAAACCTTTTCTTCCTCCTCCTCAGGAGGGCACTACTATTTTGGCAGTGAAGAAGAATAAATCAGATGACTCCCCTTCCTCTTCCCCCTCCACTCCCTTATACCCCATACTCCCAAACTCACAGGAAGAAGAAAAGATCTTCCCTCCTCCTTAGCCCCTTCCACCAGCAGCCCATGATCCTCCACCAGCATCCCAACCTCCACCCATACAAAGCCCTCCCACACTTGTAGTAGGGCCCCTTGGAGTCAAGCCCCAGACCCAGAGGCCACAGTGTTTCCCCTCCAGGTTATGGGCCCCCAGACCATGATGGAAATCAACCACATCACTACTGGCCATTTGCCACTAGTGGTCTATATAATTGGAAAATACAAACTCCTAAATTCTCTGAGAAACCACAGGGGCTTATTGATCTTTTGGATTCTGTTATTTTTACCCACCTACTGACATGGGATGTCAACAATTGCTGCAGATTCTCTTCACTACAGAGGAAATAGAGGGCAGACTGAAACCCGGAAATTGGTTCCAGGTGAAAATGGGAATCCCACCATTAATCAAGCTATCATTAATACCTTCTTCCCTTTGACTAGACCAGACTGGGATTTCAACATGGCAGCAGATAAGGAGAGGCTCCAGATGTACTGCTGGACTCTAACGGGGGTGTCTCAGGCCTGCCGCTAGGCATCCCACTAATTTGGTTAAGGTGAGTAATGTGCAGCAAGGCAAAGATGAGACTCCTGCCACTTTTCTGGAAAGACTCATGGAGGCATATCGTGCATATACTCCTATGGACCCAGAGCTTCCAGAAAATAAGACAGCAGTTATTCTCAGTTTTGTTAACCAGACAGCCACAGACATAAGGAGGAAGATTCAAAAACTGGGCAGACTAGCAGATAAGAGTTTACAGGAGGTAGTGGCACAGGCAGAATGAGTGTATAATAACAGAGAGAGTCCCAAGGAATGCCAAGCAAATAAAAAAAGTACCCGCAACTTGGCCAAGATTCTCCTGGCAGCCACCAGAGTCCCCTGCTACTCTGCACCGGAAATACAAGAAACTTGCAGGACAGCAAGGTAAGAGGGGACCTCCACAAGAAATCTTCAGTGTGACCAATGTGCTTATTGTAAAGAGACGGGACATTAGATAAAAGAATGCCCTAAAGTTCCTCCTCAGAAAACCAGCCACTCAGAGCGGGTGCATGTCCTGGAATTAGAAGGACTTGATGACTGAGGGAGATGTGGTTCGGACCCCCTCCCCAAGCCCAGGGTAACCTTAAAAGTGGAGGGGACGCCTATTAATTGTTAAATAGATACTGTGGCACAACATTCAGTACTAACAAAGCCCCAAGGAAAACTATCAGATAAAAAGTCATGGGTGCAAGGGGCCACTGGTATAAATCAGTACTCATGGACTACTCGAAGAACAGTGGACCTTTGCATGGGCCAGGTATCCCACTTCTTCATGGTCATACCTGAGTGCCCCTACCCCTTACTGGGAAGATACTTAGTAACCAAAATAGGAGCTCAAATTTCTTTTGACCTGGATGGGCCTCATCTTACTGATAGAAATAGGCACCCAGTACAAATATTAACCATGCAACTAGAAGATGAATATAGACTCCACCAACAACCAGGTCCCATGATGGACATTGCTGAATGGTTACAAAAGTTCCCTGGGGCCGAGACAGAAACATGAGGGATGGGACTAGCTTCTCATTGGCCACCCATTTGGGTGGAATTAAAGCCCAGAGAAACTCCTATCAGGGTGAGACAATACCCCATGTCAAGAGAAGCCCATATAAGTATAACCCCCCATATTAGGTGACCCCAAGACCTTGGGGTGCTTGTCCTCTGCCATTCTGCATGGAACACTCTGCTCCTACTGGTAAAGAAACCACATACCGTGTATTATAGACCTGTCCAGGACCTAAGGGAAGTTAACAAATGGGTGATGGATATCCACCCAGCAGTGCCAAACCCCTACACACTCTTGAGCTCCTTGCCTCCCTCCAGAGTATAGTATAGTGTTTTGCACTTAAAATATGCCTTGTTTAGCCTGCTGCTGGCAGCACAAAGCCAGCCACTATTTGCCTTTGAATGGCATGACCCAGAACAAGGGTTTAATGGACAATTAACCTGGACATGGATACCCCAATGATTCAAAAAATCGCCTACCCTGTTTGATGAGGCTCTACATGAAGATCTGGGTGAATAAGCCAACTGCACCCACATTTGACTTTTTTGCAATATGTCGATGACATTTTTATAGCCACAGATACAGCACAGGCTTGCCAAGCAGGTATGGAGGGTTTATTAGCCTTGGGAGACTTGGGGTATCATGCTTCTGCCAAAAAGGCCCAAGTTTGTTCAAGAGAAATAACATATCTGGGATATATTCTTAGGGATGGACAGAAATGGTTGTCTCAGGCCAGGAAAGAGACTGTATTAAGTATACCAACTCCCACCACTCGCAGAGCAGTATGTGAGTTCTTGGGATCCACTGGCTTTTGCCACTATGGATGCCTGGATTTGCTGAAAAAGTCAGGCCCCTATATGAATTGACCAAAGAAAGGAGTCCCTTCCAATGGACCTCAGCCCAGGATCAGGCATTCAATGAAATAAAAGAGGCACTATTGACTGCACCTGCACTGATGCTACCCGACATTAACAAGCCCTTCTGCCTCTATTTGGATGAGAGGAAGGGAATTGCTAAAGGAGTTTTGACTCAGACACTGGGACCTCGGAATCAGCCAGTTGCTTACTTATCAAAAAAACTGGATACTGTAGCAGCAGGACGGTCACCATGTCTAAGGATAATAGCAGCAACAGCCCAGGTGGTAAAAGAAGCCAATAAATTAACATTAAGGCAGGAACTACAGGTAGTCATTCCCCATGCCATAGAGGGAGTTCTCAAACAACCCCCCGACTGATGGGTGAGTAATGCTTGCACAACCCATTATCAAAGCTTGCTTTTAAACCTGCCTCAGATACAATTCTCTTCCAGTACAGCCTTGAACCCTGCTGCCTTGTTGCTGGACCCAGATCTGGAGGGACACCGCCATGATTATGCTGAAATCCTGAGTCGAGTTACAGCATTAGAGAAGACCTGGCTGACCAGCCCTGCCAGACACTGAAGTTACTTGTTATACTGATGGCAGCAGTTTCATGAAAAATGGACAAAGGTATGTGGGGGCTGCTGTGGAGAGTGAAACAGAAACTGTCTGGGTGGCAGCATTATCTAAAGGGACTTCTGCACAATTGGTGGAACTTATTGCTCTGACAAAGGCTTTGCAATTAGGCAAAGGCAAGAAGCTGAATGTGTATATAGACAGTTACTATGCCTTTGCGACCACCCATGTACATGGGGCTATCTATCAAGAAAGAGGCCTCCTCACAGCAGAAGAAAAGACAATTAAAAACAAAGAGCAAATTCTGGACTTGTTGGCCACCTTATGGTTGCCCTCTAAACTGGCCATTATGCATTTCCCTGGCCACAAAAGAGATGATACTCCCATGGCCAGGGGAAATATGAGGGCAGATGAGGTCACTAAGAGGGTCACCCTAGATACTGAGCTGTTATTGACTCTACTTCCGGACCCAGGACCTCCAACTTTACCTTACACTCCAGTGTATTCAAAGGAGGACACCAAACAGATTAGTAAATTGTGTTCAACACAAGGGGGCACTGAAGGTTGGATCAAAAGTGGGGATGATAAGTTGATCCTTCCCATGCACGTGGCTCAGCAACTTCTCCAACACTTGTACTGGTCTACACATCTGGGCACAAAACAGTATGAAGAACTGATGAGACACAGTCACCTTAAAATACTCAATTTAAGATCTCAAATTGAAGAAATTGCTAACAAATGCCTAAGTGGTAAAATGACTAATGCCAACAATCATCCTAAAGGAGATGGGACATGCTTGTGAGGTTCCAAGCCTGGAGCACACTGGGAATTAGACTTTACTGAGGTAAAACCTAGCAAATATGGTTACAGATATCGTTTAGTTTTTGTAGATACTTTTTCAGGATGGACAGAGGCTTTCCCCACCAAGCATGAAACAGCTCAAGTGGTAACTAAGAAAATCCTAGAGGATACCCTTCCCAGGTATGGAACGCCTGCTCTTTTGAGCTCAGAAAATGGACCAGCCTTTATCTCTCAGGTAACACAGGAAGTTGTTAAAATTTTGGGGCAAATTGGAAATCACATTGTGCTTATGGACCTCAAAATTCAGGACAGGCAGAGAGAATGAATAGGACTCTAAAGGAGACCCTTACTAAATTAACCATGGAGTCCGGCAGGGACTGGGTATCTCTCCTTCCCTTTGCCCTCTACAGGGTGTGAAACACACCCTACATGATAGGCTTAACACCCTATGAAATAATGTTTGGGAGACCACCCCCAATTCTGCCTGACTTAAAAGCAGAGTTGATTGCTGAATTTGATAATCAACAATTGCATGAATCTCTTCAATCTCTTGCTAGAACTCATAAAGAGGTATGGCCAAGGCTGAAGGCCTTATATGAGACTGGACCTCCCCCACTGACTCATGGTTATAATCTGGGAGACTGGGTGGTTGTTCATTGCCATCACTGTGAGACACTGGAACCCCGCCGGAAGGGACCCTACATCATCATCCTGACCACACCTAATGCAGTGAAGTTGGACAGAATTGCCACTTGGATTCATCACACCCACATCCGGCTGGCAGATCCACTGGCTGAACCTGAGGACTACCAGCCACAATGGAAAATCGACTGGGAATGGAGCACCCAACTCAAGCTTCAACTCAAACGCTCCTGATCCTGACTGTGCCCCTAACTGTATGTACTACTAACCCTCACCTCCCCTGCAACATCACCTGGCAGATTATCACCACTAGCTCCAATAAGGTGGTGATACAAAGGTCAGAGGCCCACCCTGCCCCCCGGGACCTGGTGGCCCTCTCTGACTGTGGACTCATGTTCCCTCTTCAAACAAGAACCTTGGCATGAAGGTAGAATAGGGATCCCGGGATGTGGAACTCAGACTTCCATGCAAGAATTACAGAACATCTGCTTTTATGTGTGCCCAGCCCCTACAGATAAGAAAATGTCCTCAAGATGTGGGGGAGAAACAGATTTTTATTGTAAAGCCTGGGAATGTGGGCAGGCTGGAACTTGTCATTGGGTAAATAAGCCAACACCCTCAGGCCTCATCAAAATCCAGCAACGCAAGGCCATTAAGTGTTAGGCGACCCTAAATGTAACCCCATCAGTATTTCTTTCACTGAGACAGGAAAGACAGACAAACTGGGATGTGGGGTTTACTTGGGGGTTGTGGCTCTACCAGACGTGTTATGACAATGGAGTCCTGTTTACCATTAGGCAGCTTGAAAAGTCATTAGGCCAACCAAAGAATATAGGACCCAACAAGGTCCTAATCCCCAGACTGTCCCCCAGGTCAGCCCCTAAGCCGACCCCTAGACCACCCCTCAAGCCTTCCCTGTAGAGTCTTAACCCAACCCCTACACCTTACGCCTAGAAACCAGAGCCACCGACTGAACAAGAAATGGAACTGCAGATGTCACTTATTGATATTCTGGCCCACACTTATCAAGTTCCTAATCCCTCTAGACCAGAACTAACGCAGTCCTGTTGGTTATGTTATGATGCAAGGTCCCCATTCTATGAAGGAACAGCAGTCTCTAATTGATATAATGTGTCATTAGATGTAAATAAATGTAGATGGCAACAGCCAGGGACTATAAGGCTCACCCTTCAACAAGTATCAGAACAAGGGCTTGGCTATGCATTAGTGGTACCAGCCCTAATTCAATCCCCTCTCCTTTGTGTAATCAGACTATTTTTATCAATGCTTCCTCCTCCTATTTCATTCCCTCCGAAGACTCCTGGTGGGCTTGCAGCACAGGACTCACCTCCTGTGTTAGTGCATCTGTGTTAACTAATGCTAGGGATTTCTGTGTCCAAGTACAGCTGGTCCCCAGGGTCACTCAGTCGAAGAAATGAACCAACGACTAGGTACGGATCTAGTTAGGATGAAAAGAGAACCTAATACTGCCCTAAATGTTAGCTTACTGATAGGTTTGGACCTTGCAGGGGCAGGAACAGGAATAATTTCCTTAGTAACCCCAAAACAGCAGTACACTGGCCTTAGAGCAGCAATAGGCTTGGACATTCAGGAATGAGAAAAATCAATCTTTCACTTGCAAGAGTCACTCACTTCTCTAGCGGAGGTAGTCTTTCAAAATAGAAGAGGTTTAGATTTACTCTTTCTCCAACAAGGAGGGCTATGTGCAGCCTTGGGAGAAGAATGCTGCTTCTATGCTGATCACTCCGGAGTTGTTAAGGAATCACTAGCCAAAGTTCATGAGGGATTGTTAAGAAGAAAAAAGGAACAAGAAGATTCTCAAGGATGGTTTGAGTCATGGTTCAGTCATTCCCCACGGTTAACAACTCGGCTGTCTGCTTTAGCAGGGCCATTACTTTTACTATTGTTGCTGATCACAGTAGGACCTTGCATTATTAATAGATTAGTTGCTTTTGTTAGGGAACACATTAATACAGTACAGCTTATGATTTTAAAATCACAATATATACCATTAGACCCATTAGACTCCACTTACTAACCTAACCAGGATCCAAGATTGGCTCCTGATGGAACAAAGAGAGGGGGGAATGAAGGACTCAGGATCCAGAGGGATGCCATGACAGGCTTCAGAGTCACCAGTAGGCCTAAGTTTCTGTTTCCCAGCAAGTTTTAAATAAGAATTAAATAACAGTTACTGAAAAAAGATCACAAACTGCTTATGCCATACATTTCTACAGTCATAAGATAAGTTGCTTAAGTTCTTCAAACACACATAGCCAATCACAATAAAGGTTACCTAATCTGCTTGACATTTCCCTAGCCTCCTGCCCACCATCTTTTCCCACCAGCATCCTAAGCCTATCAGAAAAATACAAGTGCAGTTACTGCTTAAATCTACCAATCATGTAACCATTCCCCTGCTTCTTTGTTCAAATTCCTATAAAAAACTTGCCCCCCTGCTGCTCGGGGCTCTTGTACAGATCCACTGTGCTGGTGAAGTCAAGAGTCCGAGCTTAAGCCTGCAATAAAGCTCCTTGCCTTTGCTTACGTGTTTGGTTCTCCTTGGTGGTCACTGGGGGCGCCGAGAACTGGGCATAACAGACTTGTCACTGTATTTCAGAAATGGTGCTCCCATGATGCCTTGCTAAGGGTTTCATGCTTTTGGGTCTCACATCTCAGCACATTTCTGCCTTGAGGAGCTAAAGCCCAGCTGCCATTGAGCCCAAGTCTGAGCAAGCCTCAGCTCAGCATCAGCAGGCAAAGAAGGCAAACTGAACTATGGTGCCTCCACCAAGCCCTCTGTTCCCTGCATTGTCTGAAAAGTGCTACCTTTCCACCCTTGCTGTGTGAAAGAGACTGTGGACATTGCCACAAGGCAGTAGATCTCCTTCTTCCATGCTTTAAATTGCCTGATGAAGTGAAAGAGCCACCTCATGAGATGTTTATTATTTCAAGTGATGTGGTTGGGAAAGGAGGAAGCAGAGGGACATCTGTAAAGAGATTTGTGAGAGTAAAATAAAGCCAAAGCTCCAGGGATATGGGGTAAGATGAGTTTTACCTGCAGAGTTTGCCTTTCAATTTACAGATCGAAATAAGGGATTCAGTCATATTATTTACTAATTCATACTTCACATGTTCTATGGTTTGAATCTTGAATGTCTCCCAAAAGTTCACATGAAGAAAGACTCTTTCAGATGGAGGGTAGCGTGAGGAAGTGGGACCTAATGAAAGGGATGTAGCTCACTGGGGGCATTCGCTTGAAGCAGGTATTAGGACCCATCTCTTCTTCCTCTCTGCCATGAGGTAAAGAAACGACCCCACCATATATTCTAGCAATGATATACTCTGGCACCACAGGCCTGATGCAAATAGGGCAACTAGCCCTAGACTGAACTATAAAACCATGAGCCAGAATAAACCTTTCCTTTTGAAGCTGGCTATCTCATGTATTTTGTCACAATAATTGAAAGCTCACTGACATATAAAGTGCTCTTATTATATATTTTTTTTATAGTTAATTTTTTGTTTATTTTTATTTATTTGAGAGTGACAGACAGAGAGAGAAAGAGGCAGATAGAGAGAGAGAGAATGGGCGCGCCAGGGCCTCCAGCCACTGCAAACGAACTCCAGATGCATGCGCCCCCCCCCCTTGTGCATCTGGCTAACGTGGGTCCTGGGGAATCGAGCCTCGAACCGGGGTCCTTAGGCTTCCCAGGCAAGCGCTTAACCGCTAAGCCATCTCTCCAGCCCCTCTTATTATATTTTTAATTAGTTTATCTCCTCTAAATAGATAAGCAAGGGCCTCTAAGAAAATGAAATTCATTTGGCACATTGTGAAAACACCTAGAGTACATTTCAGGAAAGGAAGCTAGAGCGAGGTAGTGGGTGGGATGTTGGTCAAGGATAAAAAATATCAAATGGACAAGAATATATTTTAAAACTGTGTTGAACACATTCACTAAAGATAATAACAGACTAGAGTTAATAACAATGCATTGTGTACTTGCAAATCATTGGAAGCCCATTTTAAGTGTTTTCTCCAAAAGTAGCTCCATGTAGCCATTCCATGCAGTAGACATGTTTGAAACGTCACTCATGATCAAAGCATGCAATTCTGATTTTTAAGTTAGAAGTAAATATTGAAATATGTTAAGAAGCAGAAGGGAGACATTGCTACTGGCCACTAGAGTCACGCCTGAATTTACCCTGACAGGTATGAGGAAATTGTACAGAGATGGTTCTCTCTGCCAATTTACTTCGTGATTGGCCTGCTACCTAGAATTTGTTGATGTTAGTCTTTCCTCTCGGTGTTGGACAAAGGGCCCAACACACAGCAAGAGCTCAGAGAATATTTGCCAAATGTATCACACCAAAGCAAAGTGTAATGTAACTAGGTTTAGAGAAGCCTAGAAGCTGAACTTGAACTAAAACAGGTTTGCTCCCATTTCTAGCAATTTCATACCAGGGAGGACTTCCAAGGCTGGAAGTGCCATGAGGCCTAAGAAACTCACGAGATTCCCAGGCCTTCCTTCAGGTTCTATAAGCAGAGAACAACTGCTCTGGAGGAGGTTCAGCTCTTTCGTGCAAAGGCTGCCTGAAAGCCCTTCATGGAATTCAAGTGACACAGGTGTTATGAGCCGACACCTATGCTGAGTGGAAATTTTCCGTGATAGAGCTGACTTTGAGTCCTCAGGCTTTTGTGAGTAGCTGCAACCAATTCATCAGTTCAGCAAGCTAGATTTGAGTGGAATTATTTTCTTTATTTGGGGCATAACCAGTACAAGTATCAGAACATGACTGCACTTTGGGCATTCTTCTGATGATTATCATTTGATGATATGGAAACACAACATGATTTTTTTTCTCCCACTGAGGAAAAGTACTTGGCCAAAATAAAATTAAAATGCTGCTTACAAATGTCATGAACCAGTGGTAGCTATGTCACCATCTTTTGTTCATAAAACAAGCCTTTGAGTTGTGGAGATGGCCTTTAACCACTGAAACTGAGGAGGAAAAGCCCTGTATCCACTAGAAGTCACTATACTTTCCCTCCTCTCTCCAGAACCTAGCACCCTCTTCTCTGATCAGAAGTATAACTCTGGCCTATAACCCTACCTAAAAAATATAAGTTGCTTTTCTTTTGTTGCTGTGACAGAACCTATCAGAAGAAAGGAAGGATTCATACTGATGCAGTTTCAGGGAACACAGTCCATACTTGTGAGGAAGGATGATAGAACATCTTGTTGCAATGGAGTAGGAGCTTGTGGCTGCCATTTCTCACATCTCACATCACATTTGCTTCTTCTATGCCTTTTTTGTGGTACTGAAGATTGAACACAGGGCCTCACATATATTAGGCAAGTATTTGACTCAGCCCTAAACATTGCTGATAAATGAAATCATGTGATCTTTTATGAATGGCTCCTTTTACTTAACATAGTATTCTCGCACTCAGTCCATATGGTACCAGGCTTTAGTACTCCATGATTGCTCTATTTTGATTATGTGCTCATCAAGCAATGGATGTTTGATTTGTTCCCAATTGTATACTATGGAGAGTTGGCTGTGAACATTCAAGTACAAGTTTTTGTGTGGATAAATGCTCATTTCTTTTATGTATATGCCTATGAGTAGAATCTCTGGGTCATCTGGTACTCCTATATTCAACATTTTATAATGGCTTTCCAAAGTGATCCTACCATTTTGCATGCTGACACGTAATGTATGAAACTTCCAGTTTTTCCATATGTTTATCAGCATATCACTATCTATCTTTTTAAAAACTTCATCTATTTATACTATTTGTCTTATAATATTTATCTATTATTTTTGTCTCAAATTAATATTCATAATACTCATAAGCCATTTTTAAATGTAAAAATGAATAAAGACTGTGGGTCCCTGGATCCTGGGGCCTCAGTTCCTGAGGGCATCCAGGCTACTATGGAGAGTAGGGGAGAATAGTTCTCCTTTATTCAATAGGGACATAGGTTTATAAGCAGTTGAGAGTGGGAAGAGGGTCCTAAGGGGATTGGTGGGTTCAAAGGTTGCCATCCCAGGCCTAGGGATGTTCATTCCATCATGTGGGGAGAGAGTTAGGTGATCTACATTGCCAGGCAAGAGGGTTCACAGGTGGATGGGCTGTGTGAAGGCTGCTGGCTGACACCATATAAGGAGTTTCCTAGGCATCTGGCCAAAGGTCACAGGGCTATGAGCTAAGCCTAAATTCAAGTGTGCTGGGCTTGGAGAGGATGTGGCCTCCTGTAGCCAGGGGCCTGTAGCCAGGCCTGTCTCCTGAAGGTTCCAGCCTATGCCTGGCAGAGCTCAACAAAAGATAATGAAAATTGCCTACTTATAAATCCTAAAGTACAATATTGGTTACTTTCTTGCTGCTGTGATAAAATGCCTATCAAAAACAAAGGGGGAAGGATTTTTTTTGACTCACAGTTTCAGAGAAAACAGTCCATTGTGATGGGAAAGAAATAAAAGAACATTTTCAAATCTTAATGGATCAGGAAACAAAAAGAATGGTGGTCTGAAAAAGAAGCACATATCACTTGCTCGGCCTGTCCCCAGAAATTAATTTCTATCAGCTCAGCTAGGCCATAGTCCCAAAGGCATCACAGTCTCCTAAAGCACCACCAGCTGGGGACCAAGTGTTCAAGCATCTGTGCCTGTGGGGGACATTTACATTAAATCATAACAAATACTAGCTGGTATAATCAAATTAGAAGAAAAACATAGAAAAGCACAAGTGAAAAGAATTCTTGCTCTCTATTCCTTGTCCCTCTTCCTCAAAGAAACATTGAACAATAGTTTCTTGTATGTCAGCCCAGAAAAAAAAAAAACTTTATGTGTACAGGACATGTAGTTCCCACAGAGTGGCAGCTCTGTTCACCTTCCATGGATTCTGTTGTCATTATTGTCTTTCTCCAAGACTATAGGACATGTCTCATGTTTAGAAGGCCTGTGGCCCATACCAAGCAAAGGAGAGTTGGCTGAAGATTCTGAGCCTGACCTTTAGGAGTCTGGACTGCATCTTTCCCCTTTGCAGCTTCTCACAGGGATCAGTAAAGAACTTTCTATACTGGAAAAACAATGCATGGGCCTTTTACTTCATTTTATGTTTTGCTGAGGCCCCTCAAGTACACCATGTGAGTACAGAAGACTGAGCCCAGGAACAAGAGCATTCTGTGCCTCTGGGCCACATGTTTGGCATTTGGCTCAAGGCTCTTGGAAACACTTTGCATGTTCCTCCTTTCTCCTTCAGTTTATGCCTGCAGGCTTTCTTTACCTGGTGATTGCTGAGGTGACTGGAGGACGCTGATAAACAAGGCTGCTCATAATGAAGGTCAAGGCAGCAGCTCTCAGTCAAAGTCATATTGAAATTCCATGAGTCAGCCCTTTCTGAACATGATGTACTGGAATGACTTGTGTGAAATGACACCAAAGCCACAAGATGACTCAGTGACCTTGGTTTGGGGCCAATCAGCTTGATGTTCTGTGTTTCCTGTGAATAAGTCTTTCCCTTATTTTATCTGATTGCCCTTACATCATCTGACTTTTTAGATTGTCATTCTATGTTTTTCAAAAAGAAAAAGTCTCTGGAATAGCAAATTGTGAATTCATACTAATAAACATTTTAAATACAAAAAAAATTGACAGTAAAAGGTCTGTAATTCTACTTACAAAAATATCATTATCTTCTCTTGACCCTAAGCTATTTTAGCTTTTGAAAATTTATAATAATTGAAATGTAGTAAAGCAGTGAAATTACTTTCCCAACTGAAGTCTGATGAAAACAAACACAAGAATACAAGCATGAAAATACAAAACAGAATTTAAGTGTTATAAGTGTGATTTACATTTAATGTTGGTAAGACACTGGATAAAGTTAAAAGTAAAATGAGGGGCAAAATTAATTATAATGGAATTTGTCTAAGTGAAAGGTCATTTAATGAAATACAATGTGAAGGAAAAGATTGATCTGTACATTTTAAACCCTGAAATAAAGTTGAGAAAGTGTAAAATAATAATTACTTTTATAATATCTAAAGCATGCCTAACATTCTACAGAAAAACCTTTATGCATTGTTTTATTTGATGTTCACAATGACCAATGAGATAGGTTATTCCTGCCTTAATAAAGAGATGTTTCGGGATCTTTCAATATTGATACTACATTAAAGAGTACATTTTATACAAACTGTTAAACTGATTGAATAAAACGTTGAGAAGGCTATTGTTTTGTATGAGGCTCCTGCATTGGGTCACAAAAGACCACACTACAAGTGAAGATGTTGTCTGTCCTGCTAATGTTCCACATCATCAAACTTGGATCATATTATCACTTGAACTACAAAGTAACAAGGACAGAGGAATAAATGCCCAAACTTTCAAACAGCAAAGTTTCAATTAGCATGATGATGAAGTTCCCCATTTTAGATTAAAAAATAATGCCAATCAACATCCTTAAAGTAATGTAATTTTTCAACACATCCAATCAATATTTCACCCATAAAATGAATAAATGAATATTGGCAATGACCTGTCACAGTACTAGGCAGTCTGACTTCTTTGATATTCTACTCATTCTAAGAGACTGAGAGATTGAGAATTAAACAATAGAATTCCCACTTTCCAGGACATCCCACTCCTTGTACCAAATTTATATATGTAATTTCTTGCTTAGAAATCCTTATAAAAACTATATGGTATTTTAGGTGACAAACATTTCTTCCATAGGCAGATTTTATACTATTATAAATAATTTAAGGGAGAATACCCTTAGAAAGATGTGATTATGGACTGTTATATTTCTTTACATAAATTCCTGCATGTAGAATTGCTATGTCAAATCACATGTATTTTTCCATGTTTCACAATATATATATATATATATATATATATATATATATATATATATATGAATATAGAGATATGGATATATCTTTTGTATATGAATGTAAGAAGTAGGATATGAATTTGTTTAATACAACTGCTTCAAACTAAAGGCAGGGCTAGAGAAATGGCTAAGTAGTTAAATGCACTTGCTTGTAAAGTCTGATGGACCTGATTCAATTTCTCAGTTCCCATGTAAAGGCAGATGCACAAAGTGGCTCATGTATCTGGAGTTTTTTTTTTTTTTTTTTTTTTTTTTTTTACAGTAGGAGGAACATGCTCATTCTCTCTGTCATCTATCTATGTCTGTGTCACATACATACACACATGATTATATATATATATATATATATATATATATATATATATATATGTATGTATATGATGAAGTTCAAATTAGAAAAGCAAAAGGAGTCATAATAGGTTTTTTGGTTCATGATTCCTTAATTTTAGCTGCAAATAGCTACCTTATACATTTCGATACCCCCCACATACATATATGCTCCCTGATAATCAATGACATTATGTAAAATTACAGCTTTTCCTTTGGAGATTATACTTCTGTAGTTGCCGCTTCTGTGGATTCCAGAATCTCAGCCTCTTCTGCTTCTCCGAGATGCAAGATCCAGTCCCTATAAGGATTGGAGCACCAGGCGATGACACAAATGCTGTCCTCCCAGGTTCCAGTCAAGAGTAATAACAAAAAGCTCCATTTCCATGGAGACCACCAACTTAGGCCTAGGAAAACAACTGTGCTCCAAGCTGTCCCTGGAAGGAACTGATTATGCTCTTCTGTGACCAATTCAAGCTTCTTTCCATGAGGAAACGCAATTATATAAATTTCCTTCCACTTTAAAGCAAAGGAATAAAAACCAAACTACTAAAGAACCCACAGGATTTGAGAAGCAAGTTATCTCCCATTTACCTAAGGCAAGGTCTGGTGCAAACAGATAAGAGTCTAATCCTTAGCTGTGCCTTAGTTCCCATGAGACAAATGCATGTTTTATTCACTGTTCCATTTCCAAAGGACAGGCAATGTCTCAATTGGTTTAATTCCTTTCCACTGAGAACAAGGGAGAGAGAGAACAAGAATGCTGGTGGTGTCAAAGGACTCCTAGACTGGCTCAAACCTTAGGGATAGAGCAACCTAGGATATTTCCTCATTATCTCTGCAGCTTCAGTGTTTTTAACACATGTGAGCAATAGTGGGTAATCAGTAGAAATTACATAGAGGGATGCATAAATGATTGATAATGTGACTGCACATCAGTTCCTTCCCATAATCTTTCTCCCCTAGCATACCATGATGCAGCTAATAGAAATGTGATCATCTTTCATCTATCTCCTATCATGGCTCTACAGATAGCAGGTACTGCCCAGAGTGTACTTGATGGCTAGTGGATTCAAGGGGTTCAGTTCCTACTAGAAAGCCAGCAATCAAGTAATACCCAAATGATACCAAAGTAATTTGCTGTAACATCCATCAAATCCTAAGCATGCCTCTCCTCCACTCAGCAAGCAGAAAGTGGCCTCTATAGGGTAATGTGACCTCTAAGTCCCAGGAGTGGCCTCAGGAAGCATTCTTATGTATCAAGTAGTGCAGGCCTGAATGATGTTTGGTGTAGGGAGGGAAGGGAACATATATACACTCATATATGGTTGCAGCAATCATAGAAAAATAGTAACTCTGACCCTCCAAAACATTTTCAGTTCATACTGAGCTTGATTCATGAGAATAAATATTCTTTCTTAAAATTGGACTTTTTGGGCTGGAGGGATGGTTTAGCAATTAAGGCATTTGCCTGCAAAGCCAAAGTACCCAGGTTCCATTCCCCAGATGCACAAGGCGGTGCATGTGTTTGGAGTTCATTTGCAGTGGCTGGAGGCCCTGGCATGCCCATGCTCTCTTTCTCTCCTTCTCTATCAAATAAATAAATAAAAATAAAATATTTTTTTAAATTGGACTTTTTGACAGCATGTGAAACAGGTGGAAAACTGTTAATTCCAAGTTGTAAACTATTTTTAGTTTAAGAACATAATTTTCCCTAGTCTTTTAAGCAAATTTTTGGTGCTGTAATAAAGCAAAGTACTTATGTTTCCTTAGTGATCTGCAATTTTCTTCTAGTGAATGCCTGTCAGAAATTATATGATTCATTGATGTATTCAGTCTTAGAAAAGTGACACAGCATCTTTCAACCATTGTACTGGGTTGTACAGGGCTCAATACAACTCGTAAAGAAAGAATTATTTATCCCCATTTTATCTACCAGAAAAAAACCTCAAGGAGACTAAGCAAGTTACCCAAAATTGCACATTTTCCTGATGCAAACAGAGCACTTAATGCTTTACATTAGACTTATTAGCAGCAAAAAGGACTTTTTCGATTAGCTTAATCCTAAACCATAACTAGAAATAAATGGGTTACATTATCTGCTGCATTTGGGTGAACTTCATGAAAGGGTCATGAAGCAAGATGGTACCCATACCAGAAGCACAGCAGTCCATCCTATCAGAATCAAGATTATTAAAAGGTCTTCACTTGAGCTGGGCGTGGTGGTATGTGCCTGTAATCCCAGTACTTGAGAGGCAGAGGTAGGAGGATCACCATGAGTTTGAGGTTACCCTGAGACTACATAGTGCATTACAGGTTGGCCTAGACTAGAGCATACCTTGAGAAAACAACAACAACAACAACAAAAAAAAAAAGAAGGTTGTCACTGACTATGACTTAAGGTACTGACAAGCTAGCAGGAGAGGGCTGCTATTCCTCATTAGATAGCTTGCAAAGTATGAGACCTTAATGATCTGACAAACTCCTTCATCATCAGCACCTTTTGTGGTTTCATCAGCCCCATTCTCTGGCTTCATATTTCTTCTTGGAACACCAAAAGTCCAGCAAATAAACTGATATGTTTTAGGTAGTCAAATAGATATAGTTTTAATGGTTTATAGACCAGAGCCATGGCTCAAATTTACTTCTGTATTTCTTTCCATTTGTAGATGGTCTCTCATGTAATCCAAGTTGCCTTTGAACCATGATCCTCCTGACACCACTTCTCACATGCTGGGATTACAGGTAGGAACCACCATGCCTACCTTCACATCAATGTCTGTTCTTTAAACTATTTGGGGTTTGGTTTGGTTTGTCTATACTATTCTTCTTAATTTCAAAGTGTCTGCTATTGCTAATAATTTTTCTGCCAAAAGACACCTCTGACTTCTTTCCATTTCCTCCCTAGCATCCATGTCCCTCTTTCTATAATGTGGAGTTATACAACCTAGTCTGGAGAAGAAATCACCCCACCCTCCTGGACGCAGCCTAGTTGGGATGATCATTTAATCACCCACTGAAAGGCAAGGTTGCGTTTGTGTGACTGACAGAGATTGACATAGAGATAAAATCTCTGGAGTCTGAGAACAGAAGTGCTCAGAATCAGCACTTTGACCTGCTAGTTGTCACTGTAATGAATACAAAATAGTGTTCAATCAGAGGACAAGATAGAGAGGAATAGAGGAAGGGAAGGAGGACACAGAGGATGAGGTTAGAGAAAACAAGGTAGGATTCATGAACATGTTTCAGCTGTGTTCCTGGATTCTCTGGTGCCAGAAGTGCTCCCTTGGCTTCCAGGTTATAGAACACATGCCATTTCCTATTGCTTGAATAAGTCTGACTAGGGTTTATGGGTTTATTTCAAAGAAATACTACAATTTCTTTCACATTTTGAATTCAATTAACAACCATGAAGAAAATTAATAATTCAATTTATACTAAGTTGTAACTTACTTATGGTCTAATGTCTCTGCCACACACTCCAAGGTCCATAGTTACTTCAGGTGTTTGAAGATTTGAGGTCTCCATTCCATAAGAATCTGTCTATACTATTCTGTCTTATTTTGAAAGTTCTTTTTCTTCATATGCACATCCCAGTTTTCCTTATTCTTATTAACATCTTACATTGATGGGATATATGTATTATAATGAATAAGCCAACACTAGCAATTTTCCATAGGCCATATTTACCTTAAGGATCACTCTTTTTGTTATATTTCCTGTGAGTTTTCACAAATGTACACCATCATGTAGCCACCATTGCAGTGCCATATAGGGCAATTTCATTACCCTAAATATCCCATGTTCCAGCTGTTCACCCTCTCCCTGCACTAGTCATGTAACCCTTGGCAACCACTGTTTGTTTGTTTTTTTTTACTGTCTATGTTTACATATAGTTTTGACCTTTCCAGAATGCCATACAGCTGGATTATAGACAGTGCAGCTTCTTTATACTTCCTTCTTTCATGTAATAATATGCATACAAGATTCTTCTACATCTTACCATAGCTCAGTAGGCCATTTCTTTTTGTCACTGAACAATATAGGTGTCAGCATTACCATAGTTTATCAGCTTCTCTGCTGAACTACATCTCAATGGCTTCCTCTGTGGGAAAATAATTGTAGAGCTTCTATGGATGGGATTCTCTCTTTCTCTTATGCCCAGCTTGTCTTGTCTCAAGGCATTCTGTCTTTCTAGATCCTCTGAGATCACCTGCCAGAAGATACTTCCCATCTCAGTCACATCTGGCTTGCTCCCTCCCAACTCTTCACACAGGTCCTGTCAGCATGATGACATCACTGTGTGGTTTCTCTGTGTTAATCCCTCACCACAGTGAGTTCTCTGGAGTACCCTGCCTTCCAGAGAGTGCTTCAGTTTCCTTGTCTGTAAAATGAACATAGGAAAGTTATAAAGCCTAAAACAATAGCAGACTACAAAGAGTTCAACACCAAATCAGACTGTCAAGTAGGCCTGCCATGGCTCAGGGAACATTGCAGAAGAGGGGACAGAAAGATTACAAGAACCAGGAACCACGGAGTAGGTAGGAACACCCTGAGGCACAGTTTCCTTACTATTTCACTCCTGGCTGAGGTCTTCATGACCCCATAGTGAATCCCATAACCCCACCAAGGAGGTCCCGAAGGAAACAGGAACAGTGGTGAGGGGATAAAAGAGTATAACATATATATGTGTGTGAGTGTGCGTATGTGTGTGTATATGTAGTAACAAAAATACATATATAATACTTGAAAGTTGGTGTGCACTATGTCAATGTTAATCATTACCTTTTCTTTTTTTTAATATTTCATTTTTATTTATCTATTTAGTTGACAGAGAAAAAGAGAGAGAGAGAGAGAGAGAGAGAGAGAGAGAGAGAGAGAGAGAGGGCATGCACCAGGGCCTCTAGCCACTGCAAACAAACTCTAGATGCATGCATGCCCTTGTGCATCTGGCTAACATGGGTCCTGGGGAATTGAACCTGGGTCCTTTGGCTTTGCAGGCAAATGCCTTAACCCCTAAGCCATCTTTTCAGACCCCCCTCTTTTAAAATTGATGTTTTCACCCAGAGCAACCAGCACATAGACATAATGTAACTAGTTTTTTCTGCTTTTTAATTGTACACAGTAAGAGGTTACAATATGATATTTCTATATATGCATATAACATATATTGATCATACTCACTCCGTTACCCTTCCATACCCTCCTCCTTCCCGTTTCCTTGTCCACACCTATGATTTTATGTCCCTTTCTCACCCTAGTCTCCACATATAGGAGAAAATATGGGAGACCTGTCTTTCTGTTCAATTTTTTAATCTGCAATTTCTTCCTTATGTTGAGTGACACTTGAATGAACACACTTTTATTTTACAATAATAAAAACCTTTCAGAAAATCAGCTTCTAGCACTGTAGAGTGTTCACAAAATATGACTATTTAAGGAGGCTGAGAGTCTCCTGGGTAAGCCACCTCTGTGGTGAAGGTCACTGTCTAGGTAAGTTAAGAAGGCCTTTAAAGCTACTAACAGAGCCTGACCTCAGTCCTATTGCTCTTCCTCACCCACCTCACTACTAACAGAGCTTGCACTCAGCGTGCTTTCTCTTCCTCTCCTAGCTCACTCTCCAGGACAGGAAAGGCCTGGGGATACAAACTCAGGCTCCTATTGAGCACCCATCCCCCCAACCTATGTAGGTTAACAAATGCATCACTGAATTACACATAACTAACTTGACTTAAGGCTTTTCATAGACCCGTATCTCAAAAGTTGAGTTGAAGACTAAAATTTTAAAAGTACAATAAATTCCTTTGAGCAATAGCATCACTTGGGATTTAATTGCACTATAAATGAGCTTTGATCTCACAGTTATGACAATCTTAGCAACCCTCCTCCCACAGTTCAATAGTCAGACTAATTAGCTTATCTTGCTAAGTCATTAGATATGCATTTGCTGATGTCATTTCCCTCCACCCCCTGAGAGTCCGTCATGTCATGATTACTGATTAACTTTCATTCAGTAGAGCAGGATTTTCTTTGTGTACCTTTTGCTTTGCTAACACACTGGGGGTAGCTGGGGGCCCAGGGTACCTGCTGCTGTCCCTTCTTTCCTTTCGAGGAGAAAGTTGGCAGCAGAAAGCTGAGTGTGCTGGGTCTAACTAAGCAATGTTTGAGCTGATTAAACAATTGCTGTCATAGTCTAGATTCTGCTGAAGCCAAGACTGAGACAAAGGCTTCTGACTCTTTATGTGGTAGAGATGTAGGCCCTGGGATAGGGATGAGGACATAGGGAGAGAAATAGAGAAGGAAGGAGAAGCCTCTTAAGGGCACATGACCAAGCCAGCTGCTGCTCCAATGGACAGTGCTCCCCACCTTCAATGCATCTGTTTTTATACTGTGTGTGTGTGTGTGTTCATATTCATATGTTCAGATGCTGTGCTTGCATGGAAAGTGCTTTACCAACTTCCTAAACCCAACACATGGCCTTTAAATTTTTATTTCCTTTTGTTTCCCAGCATTATTAAGACATAAATGACCCCAATAAAGTATATATATTTAAGATGTACACCATGACTTTTGCTTATGTAATATTGTTAAAAGTTTATCACAAATCATGCTAATTAGTATACCCACAACACAGGTAACTATTCAATATTTTTAAAAAAATTTGTTTATTTTTATTTATTTATTTGAGAGTGACAAAGAGAGAAAGAGGCAAATAGAGAGAGAGAGAATGGGGGCGCCAGGGCCTCCAGCCACTGCAAATGAACTCCAGACGCATGTGCTCCCTTGTGCATCTGGCTAATGTTGGTCCTAGGGAATAGAGCCTCGAACCAGGGTCCTTAGGCTTCACAGGCAAGTGCTTAACTGCTAAGCCATCTCTCCAACCCCTATTCAACATTTTTGTTATTTTTGTATGAACACCGAAGATCTGATCTCAGAAAATTTCAAATGTACAGTACAATATCATTGACTGTAATTGTGTCAAATAAAACTAAATCTGAGGCTGCTTCTGTGTTTTCAGTCTCTATATAACAAACTGTATTCTAATTTAGTACTCAGAATCACTGAGAGCAAATTTAGGAATTTTTTTTTTCACGAATTTCTAAGTCTTGGCCAGTTACTGTAGCTGAAATTCCGTCAATCACAGGGCCAAAGTGGTCATTCATACCATATGCAAATAAGGAAACTTCTAAGCTTCAACAGGTTAGCTGTCTGTCCACCTTCCTTTCCTTTCCTTTTCATAAATGCTGCCTGCTCATGTTGCAGATTAGAGCTCTCTGAAGCTCTGCTTGTGAGGGTTGTGTCTTGCCTATGCTTCACTGCATTTAATTTGTATAAAGCTTTTGTATGAACAGTTACCACGATGTATATTAGATCACCAGAATGTAGATGTTATATAACAGAAAGTTTTACCCTGGGGCCTTTGTACATATTTCTCACCACTGTCCTCTCAGAGGAAGTGTGGGCAGCACTTGTCCTTGGCCCTGGCCTGGGTGACATGTCTATGAGTACCAGATGAGTCATATCAAGCATCCTCACACAGCAGCATCAGTCAAACCTAAGGCAGGAAGCAGAGGTGCCTGTCCTGGGACATGAATGGACTTGTCACAGGGCAACTGTGTGGAGCTGGAAGAAGTAGATATGGACATACAGGATCAGATAAGACACTAGAGCTGTGGTGTATGCCATCAGCCCTTTTCACTTGATACTTGTAGAATTTCAAAGAGGGCACCTTCATTCCTTGAGTCCTCTCATCCCACATTACTAATTTCCAACTGGATCTTAGAATATTAAATGTGATTCCAAGACTCATTCAATGATACTCTGTGTGTTTTTATTTTGTAGAGTACTGTGATATTTTCCAAAGTCATTTAAACTTGCTTCTTAAAATTGCATAGACTATTTTTAGGAGTAGTACTGAGTTGAGAAGGTCTGGGCAGCAGATGAACTCCCACAGGGATGAAATTCTCTGCTCATAAATCACTAGAACAGCTTCTGTACACGACAACCTTGTCTTTCCATTGTCACACAGAATTGAGTGTTCAAAACCTCCCATGACTGATTCTAGTACATCTTTATAGCAGGGAGATGGGTAATTCAGACCCTGGATGATGGAGGTCCTAAAAGGATGCACCTCACAAAATGGAATGTATGTGGGGAAATAGCTTGCTTCCTTGCAAGCCTCAAATGGAGCACTTTCATATCATTGCAGTGTGACAAAATAATGTTAGATTCTATATTTAGGTGTGCAAAGTGTGAAGGGAAGGGAGTTTGTTTCTATACTTCTAACATAGTTAAAAACAAGAAGCTACATGATACCTAGATAGAGGAGTATGTAAAGACTAGGTGTCACCCACCATTAGTCATTTTCTTGACTCTGACAAAAATAATCACACACACAATAACAGAAAGGAGGAGATTCATATGCAGATCTGTAGCAAAAACATGACCTTCAGCACCTCAGCTAATGCACGGACACTGTGCACTGCCCTGAGGACTAACAGCCACGCTTCAGTGTTCAGCAATGGGCTACTTGCCACATATGCTGTAGACGTGTTTGATGTTTTCACCCATGATTTGTTTATATCTGAGTTGATGTTAGGAAGAGGGCATTACATTAAGACACTTATGACAGGGTATTAGCTATCAGTGAGTTCCCTCAGAGCTTATAAAAACCTTTTGAATTATAATTTCTGGAGGAGAATAAGTTTTATGACATTTGTCTTATCTGAAAAAAGTTTAAAGATTTGGGCCATAAAGTAGACAACCCAGAAGATCATGAAATGCTTTCATTCGGCATAGTAGAGCAGGCTTAGGGTTTTTTTTTTCCCCACTCGTCATCAGCTTGTAGGCAGCAAATAAAGTAAACTAGTGGAAAAAAATCATAAACCTTCTCTACTATGCCAAAAGGAAAGCATCATCTCTAGACACACAAATTATTGCAGGACTCTTGTAAAGATTACTGTGATGTCATCATAAGCCCTCAGCACAATTAGACCTGGTCCTATTTTAACCTACCTAAACAACAAAAAGGTGACATGGGAGATGACTCAGTTAATAAAGGACTAATGTGAAAGTGTGACAATCAGAGTGAGGATCCACAGCACCCATGTAAATGTTGGGCAGACATGGTGGCCTGCCTGTAATCTCACCAGCATTCAGGGAGTGGAGGCAGAGGGTCCTCGGGGCAAGCTGGCTAGCTACATGGGCAAAAGCAGCAAGCTCTGGGTTCAAGTGGGAGATACTGTCTCAATAAAAACAGTGGAGTGTGATGAAGGAAGACACTCGACTTAACCTCCAGCTTTCACATACACACACACAAACATGCATGTACACACACACATGCACACCACACATACAACCATACAGAATCTGCACAATTAGCGTACCTCACTTACCTCATTCTTGAGATAACGACACAGGTTATTAACAATTATGATAAAAGATAATATCTATTGGGTGTGATTTAAGCGAATGTTAAAGATTGAATGATTCTCACAACAATGCAGTGAGGCAAGATATTATCCTCATTTTAGGCATGGTACCCCACTACCCCACAGGGAAAGACTGAGGCCCTCATGACCACAGAGTGAATACCATAACCCCACTTAGGAGGGCCTCCAGGATAACAGAAGCTTGAGCAAGGGGACAAAAGAGAATAACATGTTATAATTTATATAAAATAAAAATAATTAATTTAAAAAGATAATATCCTTATTTTAAAAGAAGAGAAATCTTAAATTTAACTTGGTTAGGCAACATACTATATTTGGTTTTGTCAATTTCTCTGTTCAACCCCTAGGATACTGTCTGGTATAAAGAAAGGCACTTGGCAATTCTCTGCTGAATATATAAAATAACAAATTAAAAAGTAGTAATATCTAGAGTCACCCCTGGAATATCAAACCTTTCAGGTACCTGCTCTGCTGCTTATTATAAATAAGACTGTGGAATGGTTTGAGTTGTAGGCAACCTACCACTAATTCTCAGTAACCACAAAGACAAGCCATCTTCTTTCTTTACTACGTGTATATATGTGCGTGTGTGTGTGTGTGTGTGTGTGTGTGTGTGTGTGTGTATTTAAAGGATCACTGTGTAACCTCAGCTGGCCTTGAGCTTTGGATCTTTCTTCCTGATCCTCTTAAATGCCAAGATTAGAGATGCATGCCTTCTTTCAGCATTGGTGGATAAGACGATGGAAAATCTGCCCAAACAATCCAACCGTCTATAGAAGATATAGCCAATACTTCTCATTTAAGTATTTCTTTTTTTATAAACCAAAAATCAGTCCCTAAATGTAAGATAGGCTAAAAAATACAGGAACTTCACATTAGTAAAGTAGCCACAAGCCCTAAATTTATGAATAAGCTCCAAACTAAGAATCATCACAATGTATTACAAGGACAAAGGAAGGAATGAAGGAGAGAGACAGAGAGAAGCAGAGAGAGAGAGAGAGAGACTGACAGCTTACACACGAGTGAAGCCCTTCTAGAAAAGATTCACAATAGGAGCCTAGAAAGAATAAAATTAGCATTGTGTAACTTAGGCAATGCATGCCACATTCTCCACAGTCAGAAGGTCTCCTGAATGCGCCTCCATCAATTAAGCAGTCACATTGTCTGAACTTGAAATCCAATTGTAGAATAATTATACTGGGAGCAGAACATGCTATTTAGATACAAATCACAGGCAACAGTAGACAAGCCCAGCTGTCTTGCTGCTGGTTGAGGCTCGCTTCTCCTGTCACTGATCCCTAGGGAGACAAGCACCCTGAAACCAAGTACTAATGCAAGCTCACAGCATGCCTTCTGCTTTATACAACTGCTTTCCATGGGCTCTCATTACATCTTCCCCAGAACTGTTGATGTTACAAAGCTGCATTACCAAGGCCAAAATACTTTCAGAACCATGGACAGCTCCACCAACATTGCTAACCTGCCTGTTCTACAAGGAAGAGTCCCATGAACCCTCATGAGTCAATTCACAGAGCAACGATTAAACCATAATTAATCCAGTGGGTGATACCTGGCAAGAGCGCCAAAATATCAGAGACCAATAGAAACCGTTTGCAAACTAGAGCTTAAAATTTCACTTACAATATAATTTAAAATTGCAAAATCTATTTGTTCTTTTCTCTAACATTTATTTAACATTTATATAGCTCACTGAAGAATAGCCTAATACTACTACATTCAAGTAGCATAAGTCAGCTTATTCTAACAATGATTTTATCTAACAATAAAAAACAAAGATATTTGTTCTAAAATAAAACAAAAGTTAAAACTCAACATACACACAAAGTAAGTGTGGCAAAAATGTGTGCCTATTTGTATGGAAGGCTAGAAGTCTAGATCATTCTTCCAGGAGAACCAAATAAAAATATTTATCATAATATTACAACCAACTTTGTTTTAAATAAACACTTATTGAGGTCTAGCACATTGACACAGATCCATCCCGATAACTTCACAGTTGAATTATCCAAAGTGAACATAGCTGCATATCAACCCTTCAGATGAAGGAAGTAACACTACAACATTTCAATAGGTAGCCAACTCTTCCCATTTATAAGACCCTTCTCTTGCTCCATATTGACTTTAAGCCACAGACTGGCTTTCCCTGTTTGGAATCAGAGAGTATTTTTTGCCAGGCTGACTTCTTTCATTCAATAATGAGATTTACCCATATTGTTGTTTTCATGGTGGTCCATTCATTTGCATTATGTAGAGTTCTCTACTGTATTAATAAAGCACATAAACATGGGGATCACTTTTCTACTCACTTGTGGATGGATGTTATTGTTTGGTGTGTAACTGCTGTGGGTAGTGTTCCCTATAAAGGACTCCATGCATCTTTTGTGTACATATTTATTTGCATGTACACATCTATGACTGTAATTTCTGGTTCTCATGGAACAATCAACTTCTGTACATAGCAACACATAAAACAATTTTAAAACTTTTTATGTTTGTGTATTAGGTAAATTTCTCTAGAGAAACTGTACTGATACAGTAAACATGTATTGTAAAAGGGAAATCACTAGAATGGCTTACAAATAATGGGGGCTAGGTAGCCCAACAATGGCCACCTGCATGCTGGACAGGCTGAAAGTCTGGCAACTGCTCAGGTTCCAAAGCTGTATGCTGGAGTTTGTTTCCACCCTGATGTACCCATTCCCTCTCTCTCTCTCTCTCTCCCTCTCTTTCTCAGCTAAATAAATGAAAATAAAATATGTAAAAAGTTAAATACTTGCACAAAATTTGCTAACACCCATGATTATCTCCTTGCATCTTAGTTTGAGAAACAATGAACTAATGGAAGATATGTAAAACCTTTACTTCAGGACTGATATGCATGGAACTGTGGCCTTCTAATGAAGTGATTGGTCTGTATAGAAACACTCTGCCAATAGGGCATGAGGTCTTGTAGGGAACATTTCTGGAAGAAAAAGAGAACTTCTTAGTAGGTGCAGAGGAAAGGAACTTATGAATAACAATTAACAGTGCTAACAGATGATTGCACTGCTAGCAAACTAGATAGGAAGCAAATTTATGACAATGTCTGGGTGTGATACTATTTCCTGTTTCTGAAAACAGGAGATTGGGCTTCTTTTCAGAGAGGAGAAGTACAGTGAATTATTTCTTTAGGGGAGGTCCCACATTCATGCTCTCTGTCTTACTCATGCCCTAGGATAATGGGTAATTAGTTTCTTACAGCATTTTTGAGTTACATACTTCTGCAACTTCCCAGGTATATAAGTGAATAAAATCTGTCATTTCTTCTACTAATTTGTCAGTTTCCTTTAAAGGTATATAAACGTAAAATACAAGGTAGAGGGAAAGATTTTCCTCCCTGATTCAGGCAAGGAAAGCAAGTATTAGTTGCTCCCTTGTATTAAAACATCCTTGACACACGAATCTAATAAATCCTTAGATGCCATGAAACATCTTCAATAATTATATCCGAAACTTTCTAGGAAGAAAGTATGAACCAAAAATATTTTAATTATGATGAAATTACAACAGGCAGAAGAAAGAAACTGCTAGATAGTTATGAAAACCAAGAGTTCTTAGGAAAATGAGCAACATACCAAAGCAAATCACCATGATGAGAAAACAAGGCTTCCCTTTATTATCCTGGACTAAAAATATCCCATCAGTTCTTCATCCAGAAACAGTTATGTTCAACTCGGTTTCAATTTGTGCAGAAGCAAGTATCAGTGAATACTGATGCTTTGGGTGAAAACCCAAAACTTTTATGACTGTCTGCTTTCCTAGGTCATGTTTGTGAGATTAAAAAGGAGCCTGTTTATATTTTTCACACCATTCTTATTACAATAGGAAAAGATATTAGAGCAAGAAACTTGACTTCAGAACAAATGTTGCAGCTTTTCCATTAACCCGCTGTTGCCATTACATTCACGTTGCTGGACAAACATCTGACCAGAAGCATCTTATGGGAGGAAAGGATTTATTTCAAGCTCATACAGAATCCAGGGGAAACAACATCCATGGCAGAGCAAGCTGACTCAATTCTATAAATTATGGCAGACAGACATCACCAAACACCCAGCAAACACGAACAGCTAGAACTCCAGCTGCTCTAAACTCACTTAGTAGGGCTGGACTATATAAGATCTGCCCCCAGTGACATACCTCTTTGCCCAGCAGGTCTCTGCCCACTAGAAGTTCAAGTTGCAAGCTCAATCTTTTAAAAATATTTTATATTTGTTCATTTATTTGACAGAGAAAGAGGGAGAGAGAAAGAGAGAACAGGCGTTCCAGGTCCTCCAGCCACTGTAAGCAAACTCCAGACACATGCACCCCCTTGTGCATCTGTCTAATGTGGATCTTGGGGAATCCAACCTGGGTCCTTTGGCTTTGCAGGCCTTAACTGCTAAGCTACCCCTCCAGCCCTGCAAGCTCAATATTAATAAAAAAGAAGTCATTGATTCAAACCACCACACCAGCCTGGATCATTAAACTCCCAGAAGTTTTGCCTGAACAGTGACTGCACAAAACCTTCCTACCTTACTGTCCTGAGAGTCCTGGAATATTGTCTATGTGAGGACAGTAGTGTGACCAACTCCTGTTTCTTTGCGTAGTTGTGATGTTATTTTAAAAGGCAACATGGGGTTTTGAGAATGCACATATCTTTTGCTCTATGTTCACATTAGCCACACAATTATGACACAACTTTGGGTGGTAGGACACTGAACTTGTTCTACTAGGATGTGTGCAATTAGTACTCATGGCTATCAACAGCCCCAGGTATCATCAGGTCAGGGATTGGAACAAAAGTGTGTCCTCTCCAACTTCCAGTGAAGACATGTAGAGGACATACATGCAGCCTGTCATCAGGGGGGTGGCATAGCATAACACTATAGGTACTCAAACCATCCACAGAATATCTAACCA
Source organism: Dipus sagitta (assembly GCA_036346955.1). Lineage (NCBI taxonomy): Eukaryota > Metazoa > Chordata > Mammalia > Rodentia > Dipodidae > Dipus > Dipus sagitta. The sequence goes on from CM070777.1 coordinate 85,237,157, forward strand.
TGCAAGCCTTTATCCATGTCAGGTTTCCATGAATTCCATACCTGCATAAGGTGTTAAATGCTTAAAAAGTTCTCTTTAACTATGTCCACAGTCAATGTGGCACTCACCACTGGCGACCACACAGAGACTGTAGCAGAAACCTTGTAACTATAATCACCCAGAAAATGGGTGCTTAAGAAAAACATTTTCCTGAAAGGCAAGAGTGAAAAAATGTTTAAATTTTCCAGATGCAGTTTTTTATAACTAGAACTTAAGTATTTTCATTGTAATATGGGACTAAAAGCAGATGTGTTCTCCCCTTACAGAATACCAGGCTCGTGGGAATGGGGCCATGACTCAGTGGATAAAATGTTTGCTGTGCAAGAATGAGGACTGAATCCTTAGTATACACATAAAATTCCATGTGTGGTATGTGAGGAAGTATTCCAAGTGCTAGGGAGTAAACAACAGGAGGATCCCCGGGGCTAGCTAGTTGAGTTGAATTGGTGAGATGCAGATTCAGTTTGAGACCCTCTTCCATAAAAATAAACTAGAGAGCAATATTGACTTCTGGCCTCCTCGCACATGTGCATCTGCACCCCCACACTTACACTTCCAAGTGTGCAAACATAAACATGCATACCCACATACACACACACACACACACACACACACACAACTACTAGTCATTTATCCATGGAGCATCATTAAGACTCATCACCAAAGTGCATTTGGAACTTAAATTGTGACTATCAACTTATTTTATGAAGTATTGGAAGAGTTACTTCTAGGGGGATAGGAGTGGAATATATGAAATAAAATAATATTGACCTATGTGCATGTGTTGAAGCTCTTGGGGACCCAGGGAGTCCACAATAATTATTTTTGTGTGAATGTTTGCATAATGGTGGAATCTAAAATTTCTAAGAAGAAAAGTATTATGATTAAATATGAAATGTCTTCCACAATCTCATGTTTTTGAGCACTTTTTCTTCAGCTGGTGGCACTCTTTGGGGGGTACAGAACTTTTGGGGCACAGGCCTAGCTGGTAGACACAGGGCCACACAGGAGAGGCTAGAGGGTTCTGGTCATGCCCCAGTTCCAGCCTGATATCCTTAACTGACCTGCTGACATGTGAACAAGCCACCTAATGCTGTCACCACCATGGAGCCACCTGCGGCCATGCTCCTCCACCCCCATGATAAACTATATCCTTTCAAACTATGAGGTGAAAGAAATCCTCCGTCCTGTTAACAAGTGCCAGGCATGAGATGAGAAAAGTAACTAATGCAGTTATATCTGAGTTTGGGTCAGGCAGCCTCAAATTGAGATGCAGAAGCCAAGTCTCATTATGTTTGAGATCCCTGTGTAACAAAGATGATCTTCTCTTTTTTTTGTCCTATATTTCCTGTGGAATAATTAACCATGATTACAAAGATTATCTTCTCTTTTTTTTTCCTATTTTTGTTGAGACAGGTTCTCACATAGCCCAGGCTAGCCTCAAACTCACTATGCAGCCAAAGATCAGTGACCTTGAGCTCTCTTCCTCCTGAGTGATAGATGCAGCATCACCGTTTTTTTTTTTTTTTTTTTTTTTTTTGCTGTTGTTGTTGTTGTTGTTGTTGTTTTGTTTTGTTTACCCCTTGATGACCTGCAGGAGGTATATTGCTCAGATTGTCAGTGAATGTCAAGGATGGGAAGTGCCAGGCCTTGCTTCTTCACCATCCCCCACCTCCACAATGATGTGGATGCAAAGCCCATTGGCCAAGGGAAACTTCCTTTTTTTCCCTCAAATATTCCTGCCACCTCCCAGGACTTCAAACCCAGATCTTTCAGTCAGAAGAGTACACAAGAACTTGACAAGCCTGAGTGTATGCCCTTGCTGCTCACCCATATTGTGTGTTGTGTTCACTTTGATGTGGACATAAATAGAAGACCAGAATCTATCCATGGCCATTATGTCCCGGAAAGAGTTGCTCTCCAGTGGATGCTTCCTGCACAGTCTTTCATGGCACAGTGCAGCACATCCTCGATGTGTTCTACAGCTGATTCCACCTATTCTACTCAGACTCCCTGATGCCTAAGATCCCTTCCTTGAGCAGGCTTGGAGGTTATTCCCTTAGTGCAACTAGACCTACTCCTTCCCCCAAGTAAAAATGTTACCAAGAAATAAATACAAAATCAGGCACCACAGCTCAGACACAGCACCAATAAAGTTCACAAGAACAGGTGATATGTTACTGATAGCCACCACAGTTCTTGGCACACAGCAGATTTTCAATCTGTAATTGTGTGTTTAACTAACTACTTGCTAGGGTTCCAATTCTTTTTCATATTGATAGAAAAGAGATCATATATCAGGAAAAATACAATTTTCTAAGCAAAGACGAGCTCATTCAAATGAGAGATGGGGGGACAAACCATCACTGAACTACCCCATGACTGGAAAAATACAAGGATGGAGCCAAATGTCTGTTGAATTTAGGGCTCCATGTCACCAATACTACCTGTGTCTCACTGTACAGGGTTTCAGCAGCTTATGGTGTTGACCTACACTCCACCCTTAAGTTACAAGCTCAGGATTCTATGAGTCTTAAGTATAAATGAAACAGAGAAAAAATAAGTGAGAAAGTTAGTTAAATAGTTTAATCAGAGCAGTTTTACAATTCTAAAATTAACAAGCAGACTTGTAATAAAAGAGCTCCAATGGCTGCAAAATGACCTTGCTTCCATTCTGAACCTGCCTTTTTAATTGCAAAGATTAGCATTACATTTAAAAGGACTCAGAATGGAAAAATGTAGTGATATCTATTATCATCCATGTTTTGTGATGCAACTGGTGAAATCCCTGAATGGATATTGCTTCAGCTTTGATATCAAAAAATGGCCTGACAAGGAGTCCTGAAACCAATGGCTGATCACTGGTAAAAGAAAGAGGAAAACCCAAGACTACTGTCACATTCTTAATGTATCGTATTGTTGGTAGATGACACTGGCTCCAGATAAACAAGTAAGCCCACAGCACTTTATTACTATGAATAGAACTATCATGGAAGGTCTCTCGTGTTGATCAACTTGCTTCTGAAAGTTTTCTTGTTCATTTAAACTTGCATAATAAACATGCAATGAGTGATTTCTTTTGAAAGAATTTTTTTGCAGTCTTTTTGTTTTCATACAAAGATTTCATAAAGTTGCAATGTTGAATCAGAGTGTTACCAAATTAAGAGCAGGAGCAAGGGGGGGGGGGGTAATGTGAAGCAACTGAATGAGGAGAGCCTCCTTCTGTCCTGAGGCACACCACTCACCTTCTTGTAAAAGTGCAACAGCTTTTCTTACCCTCCCCCACCAAAGAAAAAATAAAGAAAATTAAACCCAACTCACAAAACCAATCTAGCTAAGAAAAACAAAAGGTTGACATAAAGAAAATAAAGATGTTTTTCATGCACATTATCCTCTGCATAGCTCAACCCACATATAGTAAGGCACTATTTCCCTTTGCAACTGGTGTCCACGGCAACATGTAAGTGCTACAGTGCTCTGTGACTCTCACACACTTCCTTCTGGATGGCAAAATCAAGAGAGGTCAGGTGACTGTGGCTGCCAATTGTGGCTGTGAAGGTCTGGCAGCTCAAGGGAGGCATGATAATCCTCAGAGAAAACTGTCCATGTGTGGTATGGTAGAGTGTCCACAATGGTTTTCTTCCCAGAGTTCTTTTTTTGTCTGTTTGTGGACTTCGATTGTTCTTCGGTCTTTTTTTGTTTCTCAAAGAAAATATATGAGGTGGGGGAAAACAGTCAGTCCTCAGAGACCAAGCTTTGATGCTCTCAGATGGCACAGAATGCTGGCAACTCACAAAATCAGCCAGGTGTTTCCAAGAGAGCAGAGAAATTGATTAAGAGGAAGGATGGAGAGGTCAGAGAGAGAAGGGGACTTCTTGGTTTTGGTTTTTAGAGATGGTCAGGTTATGATTTTAATTTAATTGGTCTTCATACTGTTTCCGGAAACAATCCCCTGCTGGAAAAAATTCCCAGCACCTCTCTTGATACATCTTCCAGACATAAGATTCCTGTAAAAGTAAAGGAAATACATTAATGTGGTTCTGAAAATCAGTCTGCTAATACAAGAAAAAATATAGAAAGAAACTCAACTCTGATAATCTGTCACATGTAATGGGAAAGTCAATTGTTTTGTACATTAAAGTAGAAATCTATTACTTTAGTAATAAATAATCAGTTCATCTTGAACATAATAATAATAATAATAATAATAATAATAATAATAAATTCTTATATGCTTCCTATGGTTCTTATAAAATATTATTCATTGTATCCTACTTCAAATTCAAACTATTAACCATTTGTCAATGACAAACAGGTGATCAGGCATGGAAGAGCAATTTCAAGTTGCTTAAAATTTTTAGACATTTAGTATTTTGCAATGTTGACATGGCCGTAATACATGAGTGAGAATCCATTATAAATTATAGGCCACATTATTAAGCATTTGAGGACATTAGAACTAGGAATACTCAATTTTCTTCAAAATGAGAAGTCATATGCAAACCTAGCATTGTCAGTAAATAAAAAACTCATTTTAAAATGGGAATGGAGAGATGGCTTCTAAGTTAAGAAGCTTGCCTGTGAAGCCTAAGGACACAGGTTCAATTCCCCAGTAAAACCAGATGCACAAGGTGGAGCATTAATCAGGAGTTTGTTTGCAGTGGCTGCAGACCCTGACACACCTATTCTCTCTCTCTTTTTCTCCCCCCCTTTCCTATCTGTATCATTCTCACTCTCTCCACCTCAAATAAATAAATAAAATAACATGTGAAATTTGACTTTTGTATATTAATCCCAGATAATTTTATACTCTCATCATAAACAAAGAGAATTTTATATCAAGATACCATAACTAACACTTGAATGAAATTCCTTCCCTGACTATTTAACACATACATGTGCTCTAACATGTACCATTTTTCTTCTCATTGTTTCCTTTGGAAGACAGCACAGTCACCATTTACCTACCTGTCCCGTGTGCTCTGTTTCATCTTTGTTTATGAGATACATCAGAAAAAACCTATAGATATAGAAAGACTGGTCATCAATGGGTACATGACAATATCAGAATTAGTAGCAATGATTCTTAAGCAGCATATGTTGCTTTACCATTCAGTCATGGTAAAAAACAGACAAAATATCACAAATACATTCCTTTAAAATGAATTACAATGAACTAGAAAGAAGGAAGCATGTTTGAGTTCTCATACCTAACATGATATACAATATTACACCAGAGATTTTACACATGGCTATAAGTCAGGAATATACACACTTTGGTTGGAATCAAATCAACACTGATGAATTTTAATTAAAAACTGGCTTTATAAGATGTAATTTTTGATTAATTTAACTGAGAATAGCTCAACCACTTTTTTCCCTCAATAATGCCACTCCATAACTCATGTCTCTTTAACATTAAAATCGAGCCAGGAGTGGTGGTGCACAGCTTTAATCCAAACACATGGGAGGCAGAGGTAGTAGGGTCACCATGAGTCCAAGGCTACCCTGAGACTACATAGTGAATTTCAGGTCAGCCTAGGTTAAAGAGGGACCTTATCTTGAAAACCGAAAAAAAAAAAATTGTACATTAAGAATGGCATTTTCCAGCACTCGGGAGGCAGAGGTAGGAGGATCGCCAAGAGTTCGAGGCCACCCTGAGACTACATAGTGAATTCCAGGTCAGCCTGAGCCAGAGTGAGACCCTACCTGGAAAAACCAAAAAAAAAAAAAAAAAAAAAAAAAAAGGCATTTTGCCAAACCATGGTTTTGGTTATTCCCAAGGAAAGGCCACATATCCATGTATTTAAAACACTGTAACCAGGTATTATTACACATGTCTGTCTGTAATCCTAGCACTCAGGAGTGAGGAGCAGGAGGATCATGTGTTCAAAGCCAGCCTGGAATACATAGTAAGACCCTGTCTCACAAAAGAAAAACAAAAAAAAAAAAAAAAGAAAGAAAGACACTGAGTTTCCAATGGTGCCCAAAGAGACTTAAAAGTAGTCCTCAAGTGGGTATCATGGGGAGAGGTGAGGTTGTCATATATCTCAGGGAAGCATCTAGATTCCTTGTTGAAATGGGAATAGGCCAAGACTCACTGAGAGGCTGTCTTGCACCCTCCACATTCTAGAAAGAATCATTCCCATAAGGAGTGGTAGCTTAACTTCGTTTTAAATCAACCTAGTCAGAGGCAAAGAGCACAAGACTGTCTCTCCAGTGTGTTTGTGGGCAATAAGAAAGGGCCCCTCTCCAGCTTCTGGGGTTCCTGGAAGAGAAAGGAATGGGCTCTTGGGAGATGCACTCACAGGTAGTTGGCCAGGTTGTGCTCCTGTAATGTGTGGGTTTCAAAGCCATGTGGCACCGTGTCAAAGTAATCATTACCTATTCCACAGATAAAGCACTTGGTCTAGAAGGCAAAGGAAAACGTTGAAATGTCAGATAAGCCACAGAGAAAAAAACAAAAGAAAACAACTTCTCACTGTGTTCTTCAACTCTTTCCTCTGAATTGAAACACTTTCTTGGAGAGAAGAGGGAGGCTCTTGAGTCTTAAAGACCTGCTAGAACATACCAGGCTTAGGGAGTTCACAACACTTTCAAGACTCAGGATGTTTAGAAAGTGAAAAGATTCATAAAGCTCCTCCCCAAGGTTATATAAGCAGCAAATAAGTGCTGGGGGAGAGGACTTTTTGGAAGAGCTGCCTACAATTTGGGCAGGGAGCTTGAGGTCCCTCAGTCGTGAGCCACCCAGCACCCATGCTCTGTAGGCCTTTCGCTGATACAGCTACCCTTGAGCCACTTGTGATGCTCCTGGAAGGAAGCCAAATAAACTCCTTGGTTCACTAAGCTCCACTTTGCTGGAATGGTTTCCTCAGAGCTCCCCGAGAAAAGGCATGCAACATGTTGCTTGAGGGTAGTTATTTGATGTTTTTTTCAATATATGCTAATCATCCACTGTATGGGAGTTGTGCCATGCCCTTGAATACAAATTTAACTGCTATATCACTTCATCTTGAAGCTGGCTTATATGATATGGGTAGTAATAGGAGGGTGGGATAGATGTAGAGAGGGCAAGACAATGCTGACTAAACAGCAGTACCTTTTCCTAATTCCCTGCAGTGTACATGCTAATGCCATGCTCGGTGATCATTCCGCTCATGGTTCTGAGTATACAGCTAACTGTGTCCTCAACTACAGTGAAGCCTTGCTGCCTCCCTGGATAAACCAAGCAGGGAATTGATACAAACTGTTTCCCTTTGGGATGGTCATATCCAATACCAAGTACGAGGCACTGTATCAGCAACACTGAAACAGCCTGTCAGCACTGGGCCAGGTACGGAAATGGCCAATGAAAGTATCTAGGAACTGCATGCTTCATCTTGTTTACTCTCCTCCTCTAGATCTATCTTTCTTCAGACAGCAGAGTGGCCTCTGCTTAGGTCTGCCTTCTGCAGACTGACACAATTGAAGGCAAAGCAGACACTCCACCTCCTGTCAGAATTTTAGAATCATAAGGTTTATATAGAGGTACAAATGCATTCAGTGATTATTGTCATTATAGGACTGAGATGCTCTTCTTTCCCTCATAAGTAGAAGCTACTGAATTTCATTTGAAGCAGGTAAATGATGTCCTGGGTTGTAGATAAATCATGAATGCCATCCTGTCTCATGGTCAAGCCCTCCTAACAGTATTCAGGCCACAATTTTGGAGGACAATCAGGTCATTACACCACTCTACTAGATGCCTCTTAAACTGAGCAGGTCCAAACCACACTCACTAGCTGCACTACAGACCTGCTTCTCGTCAGCACCTAGGTCAGCTGAGCCACCACCCACCCAACCACTGGCTTATGCCTGAAGCCTGGGTATTTCCTTCATACTTCATCTACTTTATCCTTGGCAGCTGGCCAATCACCATATTCCTCTCATTCTAGCTCCCATGTTACCTGATGTCTGTCTACTTCCTTGGTTCTCTATGTGGAGGATGTTTTCAACATGTTTCCTGCTCTTGGACTGATCAATCTCTACTTCGTTCTCCACCTCGTCATTCAAAGTTTTTTTTTTTTTTTTCTTTTTAATGTGACTCCCATCACCTTGCTATCTTGCTTAAAACTTTTACTTGTGTCCCAGCCAATATGTTAAACTGTGGATTTCTATCAAATAAGTTACTAGAATCTTCATTTATTAGACTTTCACCCTAATCCCATCATTAGAATTTAAATGCATGAACCACTTATGCTTGCTTATTCATTTTTCTCATTGTGTGACAAAAATACCCCATAGAACCAACTTGAGGGAAGACACATGTATTCAGGCTTACAGTTCAGGATGTTATGTGGAAAAGGCATAGCAGAGGGAGCATGCATAAAAGAGCCAATTAGGTCTCAATGGGCCAGGAAGAAGAAACTCAGGCCAGAACTGAGGTTGGTTTATAATCCTTTAGCCCAGCCTCTATGTCCCTATATCTGCTACACAGGCTCCATGCCTAGAAGGTTTTTCAACATCCGTATACAGCACCATAGGCCGAGGGCCAAGTACCTAAATTCATAAACCTGTAGAGGACATTTCACATATAGATTCCAAAAAGAAACACTGCATATCGCATTCCCTAAGTCAATCTTGTAATCACCTCAGATGGTGACCTGAGATAATCCAATGGGAATTTATCCTTGGAAATGGGCACAGGGTGGCAGAAATAGGAAAAAGAGATGCTGCCCAAAGTGCCCGCTCTCTCTCCTTCTAAAACTCCAGAATTACCCATGTATCTCTTCCTTCTCAAAAGTTCCCTTCCCATTGGAGAGTGAGCCAACATCAATCCCAGAGACACAGCACTTAGGTAACACTTGGGTGATGGCCTATCAAAAAACCTGGTTTTGGACAAAGCATCTCCCTTCTTGTAGAGGGGCAAGTGGTGTATTCCTGTCCATATACACTTGACATCCAGTACAGTTCTAGCCTAGCCACTGCTCAAGTATGTGTATTGCTTGGATTGCAAACAGGGCATTGAAGCCGCAGTGTAGATTTGCTATCTTCTTCCATATTCATGATTCTCTTGATAACAGCAGTGAGGAAATAGCACCCATAACACCTCCATTTCCAAGTCACAGACAGGCTTACCTCCATGTCTTCCTTGACTTGCTCCTGTTGGTCTCTAAGTTCTCCAAATGCATCGATGATTAAACCTAATGTTAAAGAGACACATGTGATCCTTCTCAACTACAGAATGATTATTAAATTCACAGTGCTGGGATGGAGAGATGGCTTAGTGGTTAAGGAGCTTGCTTGAGAAGCCTAAGGACCCATGCTTGAATCCCCAGATCCCAGGTAAACCAGACGCACAAGGTGACACATGTGCACAGTTGCACATTTGCACAAGGTGGCACATGCATCTGGAGTTTGATTGCAGTGGCTGGAGGCCCCAGTGTGCCAATTCTCTTTCTCTTGCTCTCTCTCTCTCTCTCATAAAAAATAATAATAATTCATAGCCCCTTGGATGTTCCTTCCAGGAAAGAAAACATACACAACCATATTGGGAGATGCTACGAACATAGTAGACATGTGAGATCACAGTAGACACTCCTACTAGAAAAATGAGGCCACACTGCATACACCTTCTAGGGAAGTGAGGTCACCCTGGATGCTCCCATTAGGGAAATGTGAGGTCAAACTGGATATTCCTGTTAGGGAAGTATGAGGTTACATTGGATACTCCTAGGGAAGTAAGGTCACACTGGACACTCCTTCTAGGTTACAGAGGTCACAGTGGACACTTCTTCTAGAAAAATTAGGCTACAATGGACATTTCCTCTAGGAAAGTGAGGTCATACTGGATACTCCCACTAGGGAAGCTATATTCTCCCTGGCAGCAAAGGTAGATGCTGTAGCTGGCTAAAAACTCACTGGAAAGATATTTCTAAATGAGCAACAGAGCAAGGGTAAATGTGTCTCAATGTGGCACGTTCAAATGTTGTTACTGCTGATTTCGTGCTGGAAAGGAGTGATGATTCATCCTTGTAAAATATGTACCAAGAAAATGTTAATTTATAAACGGACATTCCTAAGTTAACTGATAGTTAAGGTCACTTTTCCTGTAAAGTGTCACATACTACCTATAATTTAACACAACTCACTCTGGAATTATTTTGTTTCCACCCCTTTTTCCTGCTGTAATTCCTCAGCTACATCCTTTCTTCCGATTGTTTATGATTTTATCTTCTTATAAAACACAGTATTGTTGCTTTCTATAAAGGCATAGAAAATGTGTTATATCTCCTTTAAACTTATCTTTAACAAAAAATATCATCATGTAATGCTTAAGAGATTTAAAGATAATGTCACATTTTAGGTATTTATTTCAAGCTAGGAAAAATGTGTTAAACAGAAAAAAATAATGTGACCCAGTCCACGTTAGTCTGGAGTTAAAGGAAGTGGTTCGTGACACAACTCTACCAGGATATGGAGTCCATGTCTCCCCTGGGCAGCTGTGCACTTTGGCCAAGGTACTAAGACTCTCCAAAGCTCAGTCACTTCACATGTACCTTGTGAATCCTGACACTTCCTCAAAATGTTGGAGAAAGTGTCAGATGAGTGACTATATATGCCTGGGTCATGTGAGTATTCAGTAGTGAAAATGACTGCCATTGTCCATATGATGCATTGGTTGAAAGTTCTCAACAACTGTAGAACTTAATGATTTCCATAACCTCTTTGGAACAGACCCTTAAGGCTAACTGGTTTACTAACCTCAACACTTATAAAGCTAATAAATGGCATGGCTGGGATTCAAACCATAAATTATATACTCTTGCTCTGAGAAACTACATTCCCCAATCCCAGGGTCACATACTTCTTCTTTTTTTCCTCCTCTCTACAGATTTCACAAGGAAGAAATACTGAAGTAAAACTTTAACTGACTTTACAGAAAACATGCAACATTTTTTAAACTACCATCTCTTGAAGTTCTCTTTAATTTTTTTTGTGTTTATATGTGCATGTGGTATGTATATATGTGTACTTGTATGTATGTGTGCATGTATTGGCCAGAAGTAAAAGGCTCTTCTACCATATATTTTGACACAGATGTCTCATCAAACCTGACTCAACAACTCAGCTGGTCTAACTAGTCTCAGTGAATCTTCCTGACTGCCTCCCAGGGCTGCTTAGGTTCTGGGAATCGAAGGCCAGGTTCCCTCCTTGCTTGCATACCCAGCACTTTACTGACTGAGCATCTCCCCACCATCAAGCTTAAGACATTCTCAGCACAAGCTGAACTCTGGATCCACCAGCAAAGGGTTCCAGAGTCACCACTGCTACCTGGCGGGGCTTACCTTGTATGATGGCCAGGAGGATGACAATCACGAAGAAGAAGAAGGTAATGTCAAAGATTATCCGATAGATCTCATACTCATCTCCCGCTGGGTCCTCTATCTCATCGCCTATGCCCCCTCCAGCACGTACTCCCACGTACATGTGGAACATGTAGCACTGGAAGAGAAGGACAGAGCCAATCTAGGGTCTCCACGCCCCTTCACACCCCAAACGCCAGGCTTTCTCTCTCATTCCTGACCCTCGCTCTGGAAATGAGGCAGGTCTCTGTCTCTATTCCTTGTCACAGAGATGCATGTTACTGTTGCTTATTAAACTTCCACACTGTGTCTCTCCTTAGCACCTTCTGCCTTACTTGAAGAGAATGAAAAATGCCACATTAGCACCTCAGTTCTGAAACACCTGTGACAAAATGGTATTATGATCACATTGAATGGCAAGGAACTACATAAAATTGTAAAGATAACATAAGAAACATTTCTAAAGGTTGATTTGGTAGAGAGAAATGCTGATAAAGATTTATTTACTTGTTTTTGGTGGGGAAAGGCATAGTAGAGCAAGGTTGTGACCTATGAAGAACATGGTGGAATTCCAGATCCAAGGCTTCAGTTCTGAGGAACAAGGGGAAGTGTTAGGTCTTACGAGTTTCTGGGGAAGGGGAAATGAATGTTCCATGTCATGGCCCAGCCAAAGTGGGAAGAAAAAAGGTGCCAGACTAGACCACAGCCATAACTCAGGTGGTCCTGGGTTCTCCTGACAACAGGGGCTCATCTTGCTTCCCCATTGGGCCTTGCTCTGGGCACCACAGTTTCAAGTGCCTGTACCTGTGTTATATCAGTAATAGATTCCCCAGTTATTCTGACCACAGTACAGGCCTGGAAAGGGAAGTAAAAGTACAGTGGAAGAAAAGATGGAAACTTAGAAATTGAGCCACAAAGATGCACACCTGGAAAGCCTTCTTCCTACAATGAAATGGCCACAGGCAGTTCTCAGCAACCCCTGAGCCTCCTTAAGGGGTCTGCAGTGGGGGATCACCAGCCCTATGCAAAACTGCCTTTGAGATTCTGGTCCTTAAGGAGACAAATTCCCTCATGAATGTCCAGTCAGTCTCTCCAGCTACAATCATCCTTCATCCTTAAACTGTATTCTGTTTTTCCCTTTCTTATCCTACATTTTTGATGAGGAGGTTCAAATTCTACCAGGACGATGCTGGTTTAATTAGGTTCCCAGACTGAAATACCATGATCTGAGAAGAAAAAAGAAACCCCTGCTGGAATTGAGTTTGTAAACCTGCAGCTGCAGTGCCACCTGCTGGACACAGTAGAAGCTGGAGGGCAAAGTTTCCATTGATTTCCTTCACCCATGTTGACAGCCAGAAGAGCAGACAGGGGAGGTACAGAGTGTGACGCCCATGCAACACAGCGCTCTGAGTGGCAAAAAGTATCTCAAGAAAGATTATAGACGTCAGCTAGAACATAGATTCACTCTATGGAAAGAAACTGCCAGACATAGTGGCACAAAGAAAGGATCTCTTTTCAGAGCCAAGGTTCCAGAAGTTAATCTGGAAAATAAATTGTTCGCTTCTTAAAGAAGCTGATGCTGATTAGTAAGGACCCAGCTGAAGAGAATGCCTGGGATCTAAGACTGTGAGACTATTCTAAGGAATGTGGACATCCACTTGGTACTTTTTACTCACAATCGGTTGTTCTGAGCTCATGAAGAGCCTCAGACTCTTGCCTGGTTCTAGTAATTGGCAGCAGCTGATGTCATGAATGGGTTCAGAGCTGGAATCTGGCTGCTGTCTTAAAGTTGAGTTTTCCCTGGCAAAAATAACTATCCCATCACAACTTCATGGGACTCCCCAAGCTCATCCTAGTCAAAGACAAGATGGGAAGCTTATGGTTGTGCACAGATAGGAAACCCTACACCAACCTTGTACATGGTCTCACTCAACTCCAGCAGGGATTGCTTTTTTCTTCCCACAAAGACATTGAGGCTTTAGCTAAGACTATAATTCATATCAAGAGTCCAAGTCCTAATTCATAAGTGAGATGGTGATGGTTAATCCTGACTGTTAACTCATTTGGATAAAGACACACTTAAAAATTAGTGAAGAGTTTTTAGGGTGTTCCAGATACAACTGGATTAATCTCTGCATGGATTCATATTGTGGTGGCATTATTAGTGTATACTTGGAGGTAGAAGGCTCACTGGGGGCATGTCCTTGGGGCTGTCGCTTCTCTTGGTCCTTCACATCCACTTTTCTCTACTTCCTAGTTACCATGATATGAACTTCCTCAGTCCACCATGCTTTTCACACCATGATCTACTGACACCTTTGAAACCTTGAGACAAATAAATAATTCATATTTTTAAGTTGTTTTCAGACATTTTTGTCACTGCAAGTAACACACAAATTTCACTGTCTTCTAGATTTACAACCCACATAACTGGGGAAAATAAGCCAGGCAAAGTCATGGCTTTCCTGGGAAATATTAACAGAAGCAGTGCAGAAGCAGTGAAATCCCATACAGAGAATGAGTGACAATATGGTCACTTCAGGATTCCCTGTACATGGAGACAGAGTCATGTATGACCTCTGATGAGAGAGCAGGTACTGCAGATGTCTAACTGTGGCAGAATATTATAAAAGAAAGGATGAGGCCATTCTTCTTGAAAATCACTGTCTACAATCAACCCCATCTTCCACCAACCTTCAGAAGATCAGCTCTATGCAAAGTTCCTCAACATTTCAGAAATTTCAGCAAAGTATTTTTCTCAGATCTTATAAAAGAGCAAGCTTAGTAGGGCTTCTAGAAAGGTGCTTAACATGCCTAGTCCTTCAGGAGAGGGGTTGTGCTCAATCAAGCCTTCTGCTCAACAGTTGTCCAGCACAAAAATATTTCTGACTTAATAGCAGAAGGATAAATTGAATTAATGACTGTGAGTAGCACAACCGAGAATAGCAAGAGAGTCTTAACTGTTCTTAACTATGTGGCCCATGACAAGTTATTCAAACTCTCAGTAGCTCAATTTCCTCATCTGTAAAATGGGAACAATAAGGGCTGGAGAGATGGCTTAGCAGTTAAGGCATTTGCCTGCAAAGCCAAAGGACCCAGGTTCAATTCCCCAGGACTCATGTAAGTTATATGTACAAGGTGGCACATGCATCTGGAGTTTATTTGCAGTAGCTGGAGGCCCTGGCATGCCCATTCTCTCTCTGTCTCCCTCTCTCTCTACCTTTCTATCTGCCTCTTTCCCTCTCTTGCTCTCTCAAATAAATAAATGAATTTTTTTGAAAAAATGGGAACAATAAGAGCACCTAGTTGTGGCACAAAGTTATCATGAGACAAAGGAGATTAAATGGGTTAATTTTAGAAGCACTGAAGGCACTACATCACATAATGTCATTTATAGTATGTTCAATAGAAGTACCTGAGACAATTTCTCACACAATGCCACTTATAGTGTGTTCCATAAAAACACTTGAGATACTACCTCAATAATGTCATGTATAGTACATCTCATGCAAGTACTTGAGACAATACCTCATATACCATTCAATGTATGCTCCATAAAAGTACTTATTCAGTGCATGAATAATCCCAGTGAGGAACTTGTGGCTCTGCTGGTATTTTCTTCTGTTTGAGGAATTACCTGTACAGATCAGTGATCACATTCCATTTAGCTCTGACACTACACTACAAACAGATTACCAGCCCATGAAAATCACAAAGTCATCTGCAATACATCTTCATGTGATCCTAGTAATGTACCCTATGTGAGAACTGTGAATCTAACTGCTCCCCCCTCCTCCCTTCCAGGAATTAGTCTCTGTTTACAGTGCTTCTTATTTTGAGAAGAAATGAATTGGGCATTTTTTTTATAACATGGTGTGGGACAAATAAGCTTTGAAAATGAAAGATATTAACATGCATATGCCAAAATAGTAATAATTAAACCAGGAGAAAGCATGAAAAGCAAAGTCTTCATCTTTCCCATGACCCTGATTCCTGGGCCTCCTCTCAGGAACTGCTATGGTTCTTGCTTTCCTCACTCACAGTTTGTATGTCACCCCGCATTCGCATGAAGAGGGTCCTCCATTTTTAAATAGCTGCATAATTTTAATGGGTCTACTGTAACTGAGCTAATCAGAACTCCATTAAAATATTTCCAACTTGTGTTAGTAGCTAATGTTTTTTGAATATATGAAAGGATATTTGTAAGCAAACCAATTGGTAAATTAGTAGCAGAACTGACAAAGCAAAAGGTATGTATACTTAAAATTCCATAAATATTGTAAAATTTCTAATACTGTCACATAAATTCATATCCCTGTAAGAGTAGTGTGATGGTTTCCCCACTAATTCACTGACTACTTATTAGCAAGCTTTAATATTTTTTGATAAAAATTATTTTTCATTGTTTTGATTTGTGGTAAAGGCAGAGAATTATCATTATGTTTAAAAGCTGTAGGAGCAAATCTCTCTAGCCTGTGGTTTGAAGGTTTTAGGGTAGATGCCCAGTAAGGGAATAACTGGGTCTGTTGGTATCTCTATACTCAGCTTTTTCAGAAGTCTCCATATTGCTTTCCAAAGTGGTTGTACCATCCTACATTCCCACCAACAGTGGATGAGTGTTCCTACTTCTCCACATCCTTGCCAGCATTTATTTTTATTTGATTTTTTGATGTTTGCTATCCTTATTGGGGTAAGATGGAATCTCATAGTTGTTTTAATTTGCATTTCTCTGATGATTAGGGATGATGAACATTTTCTTAAGTGTATGTTTGCCATTTCTATTTCTTCCTCTGTAAACTGTCTGTTCAGCTCTTTGCCCCATTTTGTGAGTGGGGTGTTTGACTTCTTACTGTTTAGATTTTTGAGTTCTTTGTAGATTCTAGAGATTAGGCCTCTATCAGTTGGATAACTCGCAAATATTTTCTCCCATTCTGTGGGTGATCTATTGGCTTTGCTTATTGTATGCTTGTCTGTAAAGAAACTCTTCAGCTTCATGTGATCCCATTGGTTGAGTGATGGTTAAAGTTCATGAGCTACTAGGGTTTTGTTCAGGAAGTCTTTTTCCATTCCTATATCATGGAAAGTACTTCCTAAATTTTCTTCCAGAAGTATTTGCTCAGCCATATTTATAGCAGCTCAATTTGTAATAGCTAAGTGCTGGAATCAACCCAGATGTCCATCACTAGAAGAATGGATAACTAAGATGTGGTATATCTACACAATGGAATTCTATACAGCAGTAAGAAAAAAATGACACAATGAAATTTGAGGAAAAACGGTTGAACCTGGAACAGATCATTCTCAGTGAACTTACCCAATCACAGAAAAAAAAAATGGCCACATAGTCTCACTCATCTACAGCACCTAAACTGAATCTACCGAAGATACCTTACATACCCAGAAAGCACCTCCTAGACTGGCCACTAGGATGGAAGGGGAGGGAGGGGAGGGCATCAAAGGGGTGGGAAACACAAATCTAGACCCAAATGGCAATGGTACCATAATTTTCTACTTACTAAAAGACAGACCAAATGGCTGATCCTTCACCAGGCCCTTACAGAGAACACCGGAACTACAAGACACTGGAGAGGGTATGATCAAGACTAACCTTAATCTTCTACATCTTCCCTCCCTCACTTCCCCTCTCCCTCTATCTCTCTCTTTTATCTCTAACTCTTGTATATTAGCTATCTTTTTCCTCCTTTTCTTAGTGGGCACTGACCTGTAACTCCCAGATCCAGCATGGGGCTATCATCCACAATGAGCTTTTGATCAGAGAGACCTACAAGGTTTCCTAAAAGACAGGCAGATTTCTGTCAGAGTACTTGATGACCCACCAAAGGCTAGTGATAAGACCCTACTGCTGAAGACACCCTATGTGATTGACATGCAAATTAGAATGGCATGGCTGGAAGTTGGAAGAGAGTCAGTCCCCAGACAGTCAGCGTGTCTAGTGCCAGAAGGTGCTACATGGGCTACTGGGGGAAAATGACCAATACCTGTCGAAGCAACGCATGGTCTAACCTACTTAGCAGCAAATAACTTGTTGTGATGCCCACAGAAGTGCAGTGGTGGCACACAGCCATGGTGGGGAACCAACTGCTCTCAAATTGGCTAACTGATCCCCTCACTGGTATGAGACCCAAAGCTGGAGCTGGGAAACAAGTCAGAACCATATCCAAACATAAACCCACTCTCCAATATCAAGCTACCGTCAATTGTGGGCTACAAGAGGGCCTACACCGATTGAATTCTCTATAAAAAAAAAAAAAGGGTTATCTCATTTGTCCTGATGCTAACTCACTCTGCGTTGGAGAATCTGCTTCTCTTTTTCAGATAGATGTAGATCCTAAGGAGAGAGCCACCCCATCATACCTCAAAGGGGCGCTGGCTGAAACTAAGAAAAATTGGAGAAACAAGCAAGGGCGCTGTTTTCCTGATGAACCGGATACCAGCACAAGGGGGAAGGAGATCAGCACAGAGAAAAATCAACTCCTACCAAATCAGAGAGCCAGAGCCTCAGAGACCCCCAACACCTCATCACTGAAGCAGACCCAACATGGCTCAGGGAAATTTTGCAGAAGAGGGGGCGGAAAGAATGTCAGAGCCACATGTTGGGTCATGATATGCAGATACATTTAGCTTACCCATAACTGTGGGCTAACTCCACAATGCATGACCCGTATACCTCAACAAGGAGGGGCCAAGGGGAGGGGGTAGGTCATGGATGAGCCTAATAATGGTACCAAACTGACTGTAAAAAAAAAATAAAAATAAAAAAAAATAAAATAAATATTTTCAAAATATTTAAAAAAAAAGCTGTATGAAAGAATTTTACTGCTAAAACTGTCCATGTTATTACTGACTTACTTTTTTCTTTTAATAGTACACTAAGGACTTCATAGGTGAAGGAACCCACACTTCATTCAGATTGAATGAACTTCATCTAGTTATTTTCTCTTTAAGACTCCATTTATAGTAGTTCCTTTGTAGAAATAACCTTTAGGCTTTCATGGATCTCAGGTTTCATATCATATTCAAAAAGATTTTCCCTCACTTAACAGTTACGATTGTAATTTTTTAATGCTTTTATTTATGTATTTTAAGCAGAGAGAGACAGAGAGAATGAATACACCAGGGTCTTAAGCCACTGCAAAAGAACTCAAGATGTATTTGCCCCTCTGTGTATCTGGCTTTATGTGGGTACTGGGAAATCAAATATGGGTTATTAGTCTTTGCAGGCAAGTGCCTTAACCAATGAGCCATCTCTCCAGCCCAACAGTTACCATTGTTATTTTAAGGAGTCAGATCTGTCTTGATGGCTACTGAGTCAAAAAGCAAGGTTGGAATATAGTTTCACCATTTTCCCCTTAGGAGTTTATAAACTTGTTGCACTATTTTTCTCATTTCATGACTGCAAAAGCCAACTTTATCCTATGTAATTTCTGTGAGCACTTGCTTTTCAAGTTTTTTCTCTTCCATTAACTTTTCATCTGCAGATATAAAAGGGTCTTACTTTCTATACTTTAAAATATTGTTTTATTCCTCATATCACTTTTTTGGGGTCTTTATGTTTTTCTAGAATTATTTTAGAATCATTATATTAGTTCCCTTGACCTCTCTGCACAATCCCAATTATGAACATGTTTCAATGATGAGATCCCTCTTTTTCCATGTAGAATCACGTGTTTTATCTTAATTTTCTCCTTTCTGGCCTAAGATGTCATATATGGACACTTCTGATATGCCATTATCAGAGTCAAGTTACAAAACAGTGACAGAGAAATGTGAACCTTGAACATCGTTATCATTGAAAACCAAGACCAAAAAGGAAATTTAAGACAGCATATCCAGTATAAAAAAAAACATGGCAGTTCTATCAACAGAGCTATTTTTGGATTTTAATAGCATCAGGCAAAGTTTTTAAGGCAAACTAAAAGGCAAATTTTTAAAATCTTCTCCAGGAAATAATTTTACCTGACATCCTGGGAATACATGAGTAACAGGCTAGTGTGATGACATTTCTCCTCGTTCTATGCTTCTCAGCGATTCCACTAATTATCAGGCTGAGCAACAGATGTGGTAATTTGACAGACATAATACTTTATGTTCTACTGAAGATAAAAATTGCTGCTCTTTCTTTAAGAGCCACTCAAGTTTTTATTGTGTATAGTATTTCCTCCTTTGTGCTGTTCAAGATGCATAATTACTTAGATTAAAGATGCAGGAGAGCCTTTTCCATTTTCATGAAATCAAAGTTAATGGACTTACTGTTAGCATATCATCACACTTCATGTCTGGTGTGTCACCATCTTCACTTTTATTGTAGAATTTTCGGAAGAAATTAAATGCCACAACTGTATATAGGTACACGACAACAGCTAATAAGCCAACAGTTAACACAAGCTGTAAAGCAAGGTGACATTGAACATGTATTAGGAACACAGGACACATGACTGGCAAGTTGGACAGCTATGTCAGAGGGGAGCACAACAGCCAGACAGATTTACTGGCTACAAGGGATGGGATCCATAACCTCATCATTCTCCTTTCATAGCTCACTAGTACAGAAATGTATTCACATATCCTTTTCATATCAAGCTGTCAAAGCATCTTATTCAAAACTTGACTGCTCAGCTATCTCATAAATGCACAATATAGTTGGACTATGGATAAATTATGGTTTGATATCACATTCCAGTCACACATAAACCTTAATTTATTTTTCTATCTATCATCTTAAACAGCAGTAGATATTGCAGGAAGTACTTTCTCCCATCTTTATAAGGCCTATTTTCTGTAAATAATTTACAGTTCTAAAAAATCATCTTATTTGGGGCTAGAGAAATGGCTTAGTGGTTAAGCTCTTGCCTGTGAAGCCTAAGGATCCCGGTTCAAGGCTCGATTCCCCAGGACCCACGTTAGCCAGATGCACAAGGGGGCGCACGCATCTGGAGTTCGTTTGCAGTGGCTGGAAGCCCTGGAGCACCCATTCTCTCTCCCTCTCTCTCTCTATCTGACTCTTTCTCTCTTTGTCACTCTCAAATAAATAAATAAATAAATGAATAAAAAAATTTAAAAATATCATCTTATTTGTCTTATAATAGAAAGACACTGAAAATTAAATTTTGTTTTAGAATTAATAGGACTTGGTATTACTTCTGCAATGTGGGAGCATGATTGGTTATAGCATATGGTATAAATATATTTAAAAATACAAACTGAAAAGTATTACTCTGACACATGGGAAATTAATTGATATGAAAACACTGCAATTAATGTCCAACATTTTGAAAGCAATCTTTCTCAAAGTAAAATTCAATGTTATACTTAGAAAAGTCATTCAGCTCTATTTGACATTACTTTAACTCCAATCTTTACATGTATAAAATTTTACATCAGAGATCCAAGGATAGAATTCTGTCTGTCTGTCTGTCTGTCTATCTATCTATCTATCTATCTATCTACCTATCTCCCTCCCTCCCTCCTTCCCTCCCTATCTATTCTTTCATACCTCCCTACCTATCTGGTATAACAAAATGTGATTTTTACCAAGTTAATGAAAATATATTTCTGATAACATAATAGAAATTGTAAACATACTAAAATGTGTATTTATTAAATCTTCATAAAATGATTTTATAATTATGTGCAGATAGTATACTATCTTTATAGAGGCTTTAATTCATTTTGAAGAGAAGTACAATGACACTAAAGTTTTGCATATTTTACCTGTTTAGATTAGTAAACTTTGTATGTTTCTGCATATAAATCTTTATATCTCAAAAATAATAATAATCATAAAAGTTCATCAATTGATTGACAAACCTGTTAGACTTTATATGTTGAAATACACAATACACTCAGCAACTTCATTTCTTTACCTATACTGGGAGCTCAGTCAAAATCTACTGACTAATAATTGAGCCCAGTAGACTTGTCATTGAGCCCATGATGTACCCAAAGCATCATGGCCATATTCAGCACCTGAGGTGACATGTGTATGAGCCACAATGAGATTTAGAAAACAAAAGACCATGCCAATGGCAGTGAACTGAGACTATAGCTTTAATTATTGAGGTGCCTTTATTTTTAAATGTATGGGGCTAGAAGTCTCTGCAGAAGGGCTTTTAATCCAAATACCTAGCACAGAGTGGTTAATACCCAGGAGACCCATGAAAAATAGCAGATGAATTAATAAATGTATACTTCTGTACTAGATTATACTAGAGTTTCAACATGGAAGAACTGAGTTCCATCAGAATATAACTTGATTATCTGGACTTGAGCCCACTGTCCTCCAAGTCAGCATAAGCTTGTAAAGCATAAAATATGATTTTTTCCTTCAATTTAAAAGTGGTTTAAAAAAGTACATGATTAACTTTAAATATTACTCCTAATGTGAGCAGGGCATTAGAGTTCTGTAACACATGCTGATACTCCAGAGTATCAGGCAGAGTAAATATTGTCTTATAAGCAAAATAGGAACTAATATCCTCAGAGGTAAATATGTGTGATTCTAAGTTGTTTTTACTTAAGCTTCACAAAAATCTTACACATAAATGTTATTATTAGTTTTATTTTACAAGAAAAGAGAGTTGAGATTTATGAACACTAAATAATCCATCCACATCTGAGGTCACAGTCCTTGAACTAGTTCTCCTAGACTCTGAAACTACTACTACCCCTGGTTTATAAAAAGGTGTAGACCCTTCATTCAAACCAAGACTTTACAACCATACATTGTAATTCAAGAGCTGGTTTATTGTACTTTGCTGAGTTTATTTGTTGCTGCTTTTAGTTTCTGAAAGTGAAAGAGAAAGATGGGCTCTTACCTGTTTACCATTGTGAGTTACTGAGGACAAGATGGTTCTCAATGTCTTGAATCCCATCGCGATGTCAAGGAGGTGAGCAGCAAAGAAAAAGTTGTTATAATGTCCAAGAACAGACATGGTCATATACCAAGCTAGGTAGAGGAAGGACTGGTGGGACCGAACAAGGGAAAGAGTATCAGAAGTCAGAACACATGAAAGATGTCAAGAGCCACTTTGTGTTGCTGTGTTACTCACTCCATGTAGCTCATATTCAAAGACTACAAT
This sequence comes from Dipus sagitta, assembly GCA_036346955.1. Classification (NCBI taxonomy): domain Eukaryota; kingdom Metazoa; phylum Chordata; class Mammalia; order Rodentia; family Dipodidae; genus Dipus; species Dipus sagitta. The sequence goes on from CM070777.1 coordinate 85,259,640, forward strand.
TTTGTAATGGTAGTGATTTGGCTATTATATATTTAAATTGTTCTGGAAGATTCCTTGTTCTCTCATTTAAAACAATGGCCTTTCTTACTTATCCTCTATTGGAGAGAAAAACTGTCAACCTACTTCCTGACAGCAGGGCTTCTCAATTTCATCACAACTGCTCTTTTAGACCATATAATTAATTCTTTGATGTGGGGCTGTCCTGTGAGACCTAGGTAGTTGGCAGCATCTGCTAGGTGCCAGTAGCTCACACTGGGATCAGCAAAAATGTATATGGACAGTCTAAATTGTCAACCAAAGACATGATTTCCTCTGTTGAAAATTCTTGTCTACAGTGAGCCAAAAGACCCACCAATTTTCTTTCCTTCCTTTTCCCTCCTCCTTTGATTTTAATTTATTTACACACTCAATCACTATTTATTGAGATCCATTAGCTATCTGAGATTATGTAAGAAATTTTATCCACCAAAAATTTCACATTACATGAACAAAATTAATCTAAGAAAAAACAATACTCCTGCATCACTGAAAGGTATGATAAGCTTAGCTACACAATTAGTTCTATTTGAAGAAATCTCCTGGGGTATACTTATTAAATGTAAATGATTCACTTCACATACACACACACACATTTCTGGGGAGTGAATAAGAAAGATAAAAATCTTTTGATTATTTTAACTTTCTGAATTAGAGTTTCTTTTGCATGTGGTGTTTTACTGATTAGATATGGGAAGGAGTCTTTGTAATAGCAGGAAGAACCTGACCCAAGAGCAGCTGATGGGAGGAAAATTGTTCATTTTACTTTACAGACTTCAGGGGAAGCTCCACAATGGCAGTGGAAAACATGGTATGAGTGGAGACTGGACAGTTCCTCTGCTACAACCAGTGGAACACCAAAGCATGAGAGTAAGCCAACTAACACTGGCAAAGTGAGGGTTAATAAACCTCAGGGTCCACAGCTCCTCCAGCAAAGCTCCTTCTCCAACAAAGTTCCACCTCGCAAATTGCTGGGAATTAAAAATTCAAAATACTTGAGTTTATGAGGGACATCTAACAAACCAACACAGGATCAGAACTTTTGCTCTGACATTCTTAATCTTTAACAGAGAAGAAAAAGAAAAAGAGGCTTAGATAAAGCAAAAAGATTTCATGGATAATATAGGGTTGAAGCTAGGCAAATAAAATGGCATTTAAGAAAGACACTGAGATGAGACAATTCCGAGTTTGCTGGGGATGGGTGTGGGTTTCAGCGCTGGGTCTCTGTTTGAGAAAACCAGGCTGTGAAGAACAGAGAAGCATACAGTCTTAAGGCCAAGTTGAGATATAGGTGACTCCCATAGCCACTTGGATGCTGTTGAACTCATCCATAGCCTAGTAACTTCTGAAAGTAGCATTCAGGAAAATCTATTAAGTAGCTACTAAATGGTAGCTATTGTTTCATACATTTGTTCCCATGGTCTCTCATTTCAATTCTAACAAGATTCCTGACACAAGGGAATCTTTAGGCCCAATTTTCAAATGAGGAATCTAAGCTCACTCAGGGTGTGATACTATCTAAAGAACATGGTAGGTTGCATAATCAGTCAATTTCAGAAACTACTGGAAAAGCCCAAGGCTGAGGTCATGAGACCCCAAGCAGTGGTGAAACTGGTAAGAGTAGAGAATTAGAAAGGACAGAGATGGGATAAAACTTGGATTCAGCAAATGGTCAAAGGTATTAGAGGGAGACAGGAAAGGAAGGATGCGCATTAATATTTTTAAGCTTAGGTATTAAGAACAAAAACAACAACAAAAAAAAAATGGAAAGGTAACCCTGTGAGTAGAGGGCTAGGTTTGGTAAGAAGAGCGGAGGATAGGGATGGTGCTACACTTACCCTGGGACATTCAGGTGGGGGAATTTCATAGGATAGTAGGAGAGGCAAAGTCTTGGGAAAAAGATGAGTTTGCGAGCACAAGCACAGTAAGGAAATGCAAATAAGTGACAAGTTGAGCCAAGAACACTTATTCATTTGGCATAGGGGATGCCCAGCTACATCTGAACGAGAGATAAAGAATGAATACCTTGAGCATCAAGCTATCTCATGTAGTATGTGTGTCATGCTTAAACTAATTCTTCCTTTTCCATTTCTGGTGGATTGAAACAGATGTTCCACATAAACTTATGTGCTCTAACTACCTGGTCCCCAGCTGGTGGCAATTTGGGAATTAAAGTCTTGCTAGAGGAGGAGCATTGCTAGGGAAAATTTTACAGATGTTACAGCCAGCTTCCTGTTGCCAGAATTTTGCTCACTCTCCTGCTTCTGTGGCAGAGATGATGTCCAGCCTCTAGACATGCCAAGCTTTCCTCTGTCATCATGAAACTTCCTCTCAGGAGTGTAAGCTAAAATAAAAAGCTTTCCTCCCATCAGCTGCTGTTGGTTATGTGCTTTGTCCCAGCAATGAGAAGGAAGCTGCAACACCATTATACGAAATTTCCTAGGAGCCTGTACTTTATTCGACAACTCTACTATGCTATTGGAGACTGAACACAAGTGAGAAGTGCCTGGCCAAACAGAAGGCATAAGACTGCAGATGCCTCATAGCCTGCTGGAGACGGCAAGCATGCCATTTCAGGATCACGAGGAATCGAGAGTCAGTCCCCAGACAGTCAGCACATCTAGTGCCAGAAGGTGCTACATGGGCAACTGGGGGAAAATGACCAATATGCATCCAAGCAACTCATGGTCTAACTTACTTAGCAGCAAATAACTTGTTGTGATGCCCACACAACTGCAGTAGTGGCACACAGCCATGGTGGGGAACCAACTGCTCTCAATTTAGCTTACTGATCTCCTCAGTGGTATGGGACCCATAGCTGGAGCTGGGAAACAAGTCAGAACCATATTCAAACATAAGCCCACTCTCCATTATCAAGCTACCATCAATCGTGGGCTACAAGAGGGCCTACACCGATTGAATTCTCTATTAAAAAAGTAAGGGTTATCTCATTTGTCCTGGTGCTAACTTACTCTCCATTGGAGAATCTGCTTCTCTTTTTCAGATAGATGTAGATCCTAAGGAGAGAGCCACCCCATCATACCTCAAAAGGGTCCCGGCTGAAACTAAGAAAAATTGGAGAAACAAGCAAGGGGGCTGTTTTCCTGATGAACCAGATACCAGCAGAAGGGGAAAGGAGATCAACACAAAAAAATCAACTCCTACCAAATCAGAGAGCCAGAGCCTCAGAGGCCCCCAACACCTCATCACTGAAGCAGACCAAAAATGAACCCAACATGGCTCAGGGAAATTTTGCAGAAGAGGGGCGGAAAGAATGTCAGAGCCATATGTTGGGTCATGATATGCAGAGACATTTATCTTACCCATAACTGTGGGCTAACTCCACAATGCATGACCCATATACCTCAACAAGGAGGGGCCAAGGGGAGGGGGTAGGTCACGGATGACCCTAATAATGGTACCAAACTGACTGTATTTGCTGAATACAAAACTAACTAATAAAGAAAAAAAGAAAAGAAAAAATAAATAAAAATTATAAATTAAAAAAAAAGAAATAGCAAAAAGTTTCTATGAATTCTGTGAAACTGTACCTTTCTTGAAGTTTGTTCTTGCATGACATGATCAGAAAATCAAAGACTGAGGCTAAGAGCTGTGGCAGTAGAGAGAGAGAAAGAGAGAGGGAGAGAAGAGAAGAGAAGAGAGAGGAGCAGAGAGCAGGAGAAGAGCAGAGGAACAGAGAGAGAGAGAGAGATGGAGAAACTCAGCTGCCTTCAGCATTAGCCTGTCAGCTTGCATCAGAACTTGACTTCGAGTCGTTACTGCGCTGCTCTCTTTCACACCTCCCTTCGGGTACCCTCCTTCAAACCAGGGCTGGACCCCGGCAACAGCCTAGCAAGGTCTCAGAAAAATATTTGAAGAGAGTTCTCCAGGTTTCCTTCGGGACTGATACACACTTAAATTCTCTGGAGGATTAAAAGAAAATCCCCATAGCTAGGAGAATATTATGGTCAGGTTCACCTGGGCAAATGTAGACTATGCAGGGACTGTGGTATGGAAGGTTGCACTCAATGGGCCAAAACTAGTATACACTGACTACTTGAACGAAAGATACCAACTGAAGCAGGGGTTGGGTTGCTACTGTTTATCCTGAAAGTTTTTCGTCATCAGATGACAAATTATATTTAAGATAGCATTTAACAGTTTTTGTCTTTAACAGTTCATGGCTCTAAAAGATGCTTACAAGACATGATTTTGTAAACTCAGGAGTGTCTATGATGGCTGAGTGAGGCAAGGGTGAGGACAAAGGGAGGAGAATCTTTGATGTCACAGACTTTACATAGGAAAACAGAATGAACATTTACTATGAAAGTTAGTGTTAAAATTAAAGTGATGTCCTGAGACTAGAGGATTTAGCAATAGATATTTGTTTTTTCATTACATATGAATATATATAATTTGGTTCTGTGTTTAGTTTCTACGGTTTTTGATAAGGAAAAATCAGGAAAAGGGACAAAATTATTTAATGAATTTAATTTGGGATATTTAACTTTAATATTTTTATTAGGTTTTTAAAACTTGGTATACAAATAATGGTTTTCATTATGGCATGTTCACACACACTTTGTTCATTCTTTTCTTCTCCTGCTCTTTCCAAACCCCTGCCCATTCCTGTAGGCCCCTCTCTTTCAACCAGGCCTCCTTCTAGCACAGCTAATTCTGAAAATTGTTATTTATTTAGAAATATTTGAATATTTGTATATCTTCAAAGTAGATCATTAGCTACCTAAAACCTGAGTGGAAACACGCATGAATTTCCATGTTTTGTCTGTTATATAAATACTTTTTTTTTTTTTTTTTCGAAGTAGGGTCTCACTGTAGCTCAGGCTGACCTGGAATTCACTATGTAGTCTCAGGGTGGCCTCGAACTCATGGTGATCCTCCTACCTCTGCCTCCTGGGTGCTGGGATTAAAGACATGCGCCACCACACCCGGCCTTATGAATACATTTTTAATTCAGTTATTCAGCTTTTCTTTTATAATTTTTTCTATGACAGAGAAATAGAGAGAGAATCGGTGTACTAGGGCCTCTAGCTACTGCAATAGAACTCCAGACGCATGTGCCACCATGTGTGCATGTGCAACCTTGTACGCTTGCACCACCTTGTGCATCAGGCTTATGTGGACTTGAAGAGTTGAATATGGGTCCTTAGGCTTTACAAGCAAGCACCTTAACTCCAGCCCTTCTTTCAGCTTTTTAAAGTAGTAGAATAAGAGATGAGCTTATTAATCATATCTGTACTTGTATCTTTCTCAGATAAGATATTTTATGAAATGCATTGGTATTTCAGTTAACTTCCTTAAATAACTTCCTTCCATCTGCAGATATTCCATAGACACATCTAATCCGTATGGTGTCTGTTGTGGTGATGGAGCGGGCTTACATTGTCAGTGAAAACGACTCCCAGTTTCCACATCTGATACTTCACATCAATAGAGTTCAGCCTGGAATGACAAAAGGAAAAAAAGAATAATTTGTAGATATGAACATTAATCTGAGATTTAGCTCACAAGGTACTGCTGGCATTCACTTGCCAGGGGCAAGATTGGAAACCTGCAAAGGACACTCATCCCAGGTAAAAGAAAAGAGCAGAGTACTGTGCTGGGGGTATGCCTCAGTGTTCTCTGATGCCATCACAGAGGAATCATGGAAAACAAAACAAAACACTACCTCTATCTTGTGGTATTTAAAAGTGGCCTTTTCATTTTCACTTGTTACACTAAGTTTTTAACACTGAATAGAACCTAAACTCACCTTACGTGTAACACTTATACATGGAAATTGTGCTAAATTATCAACATGTGTGTTTCACGAACTTTTATTGAACAATTGTACTAAGAACTCAGTCGAAGGGATTTCCTGTTCAAACAAAACATGTTTAAATATACATATTTTATAACAAAAAATTTTTAAAAATGGAAATACTGTTTTGCTTTCTTTTACTTTTTTTTTTTTGATTTTCTTTTATGATGCTGAGGATTATAGCCTAGACCTCCTGAGTGCTAAGGAAGTCAAAGTTCTACCCTGTGTTTGTTTCCTTCTGCTATCAGTAGCCTTATCTACTTTATTCCCATTAATCCAGGCAGGTATTCAGCCTCCCCCCCACCCCTTCCACACCCCCTGCCAAGGCACATTGTAGACACTTCCTTTCATTATCTAGTGCAGCATTTATTTGTTGTTGTGGGTATTGATTTACATATGCATGTTTCTTTTACTGATCTATGAACAGCATGGACAATACCTCACATGATAAATTACCTCAATGAATCTATGCTGAGTGAGGAAGTTTTAGCATATATACCATAATCTTTGCAGATTTAAAAATGCAAATATTAAAACCACTTTTTCTTCATCAATTGATGCTGACTTATAGACTGTATATTATATGGTACATTTATCAGCCTTTCCATATTCCAATTTCAGGTAATTTGTTACATGGACAAATACAATACTGTATATAGGCTATGGTTTGCAAAATGGCCTCTTTGGATTTAAGCAGTCTTTAATTACTTCTTAAATCATGTTCTGTAACATGACCAACCTTAAATTATAAGAGTAAGGAGAGGTGGTGGCTATAAAAGCTGATGGCTTGGAGACTTTTCTTTCTTAAAGAATGGTTTCCTTTTACTTGAACTCAGGATTTTTTTTTTTTTTTGGTTTGTTTTTAATTTCTGTTTCTTATGAGAGAGAGTCTTGCTATGTTGCCCAAACTACTGTCAAACTACTGAGCTCAACTGATCTTCCTGCTTTAGCCTCCCACATACTGACACTTGAGTGCATCATGTGACGAGTATATTTTTTCCTTCTTACAGAAAGTCTAGAGTGTCCTTTCTCAGGTACCATCCACCTTTTCTGAAACTCCGCAAATAGTCTTTTCTGGCCAGTGAACCCCAGGACTGCCTAATCTCTACTTCCCCAGCATTAAATTACTAACTTGGACCAACACACCCAGCTTTTATATTTGTGTTCTGGGGATTGAATTTGAGTCCTCATGCTTGGAAGGCAAACATTTTACATCAGAACAAAAATGTTTAAAGCTGATGTATTTTTAAGGGAAAGGACTATGTTTTATTTGAAAAAAACACACTGTCTATGTAATAAGAAATCACCTTTTAAATGCATGCATGCATGCTTTGCTTTTGTTTAATACATTCAGCTGATCAAACTTGCTAAATAGACATGGGCACACACATCCACTCATTGCACACATTCCTGAGTGTGTGTGAGGAAAGTGAGAGCAAGAGTGAGCATTCACTCAAGGAAACTTCACTCAGTTGCGTATACTCTTCTACTGACATTATTCCATTCAAGTACCACTTAGACAGTACTTTATTTAAAATAAACTTTCAAAGTGATAGTATGATATTACACAATATTTATGGCATACTAAAGCTTTGCTATTTTAAAAATGTAATTATTATATTAAGGTATGAACTTTGAATATTTTTAATAAAGGAACTATATAGTTTCTGTTTCCAAGGAATAAAAATTAAGTTGTGCTCAAACAAGGAGCATGTAAAGCATAGTTGTGTATATATATATATATATATATATATATATATATATATATATATATATATGCTTATGTTGTCCTTGAACTTTAAGGAGTACTTAAGGTTAAAAATGGCTATTTAAATTAGGAAAGTGAATAATAATCATTGCCTCTTGCTTTATTTAAATAACAAAAATGACACCTTCAGAAATTAAGAGGAGGCCATGGGGGTGCCCATGCCTATAATTCCAGCACTCCAGAGACTGAGACAGGAGGATCTTGAGTTCCAGGCCTACATAGTGAGATCCTATCTCAAAAACAAGTAATAATAACAATAATAGTGGGCTCAAATACACAGAAGGGTGAAAGTGAACAATGTGCTAGTTTCCTGAGTTGAGGGAAAGGAAATCAATGCATGAATCAGTTCAGAAATGCCTTGATTTATTCCCTTCAGCCTTGTCATCTGCAGGGCAGCGCAGGGCAGAAGTAACTCACACAGCAGACAAGGAGCTGTCCTTCTTGGGCTTCTTCTTTTCCCTCGCATCACTGAAGTCCAGTGCTGCCTTGTCCATGCCTAGTAGCTCGCTGATTCTATCTCGGCCATAGAACTCTCCATATTTATCCATTACCTATGGTCAAGGAAAGCATTCTATTAGCCTCATCATCAGTGTGAGTATATACAAATATCTTATTGTTGTTGCATTTACTGTAAATCTGCTAGATTTTAAAGTATAAAACAATGAATTACATCTTTTCTAGAATCACAATGGTAAGTAAAACAAATACAGTGCTTTAAATGCTGCCTCTCTGAGGAACAAGATTTCTCACTCCAGAAAGAGGGATACAAAATGGAGGATATCTATAGTAAAAGACTGCAAATTTGGACAAAATGGACTTTTCCCAAATCCAGTCTTTGTATGAAAAATTTGGTTCATTCTACATGACTGTCACAATATGTATGTGTTATCCTTTACCTTCTATGACTCTCATTAATATGTTTTTTCTAATTTATTTATCTGAGAGCAACAGACAGAGAGAAAAAGCGGCGGGGGGAGAGGGAGGGAGGAAGAATGGGTGCACCAGGGCCTCCAGACAGTGCCAACAAACTCCAGACGTGTGCGTCCCCTTGTGCATCTGGCTAACGTGGGTCCTGGGGAATCGAGCCTAGAACTGGGGTCCTTGGGCTTCACAGGCAAGCGCTTAACCACTAAGCCATCTCTCCAGCACTATGACTGTCATTATTGGCATCCCATACTACAGATAAATAAACTGTCTTATAAGAATTAAAATAGTGTGCCAAGTGTTGCTAAACTTAGTAAGAGACAGGATCAAGCTGCATCCAGGTAATGCCCAACACTGTAGCCAATGATCTGCACAGAGTACTTGTTATGAGGCAGGCTATCACAACAGTTCCAGCACCCTGTTCTCCTATTAGCACTCCATTCTCTAGTCTCCTCTTCTCACCTCACTCCCTTTAGGGTGTTAACTCCAACAACTGGCAATTTTCATTTAGTCCTAGACCTACAAGTTTGTCACTATCCACCTGTATCTTGTGTCCTCATGTTAATGTTTTATCTTGTTTTGCTTATGATGATGTTTTACTCTGTTCAACTTGTTTAAACTTACTATGTAGCCTAGGCTGGGCAGAAACTCACAGCACTCCTCCCATGTGCTGAGATTACAGGTCTAAACCACCATGCCGGCCTAATGTTAATTTTTATGTAGTGCAGATGCCATGTCCTTCTTTACAATCATTTCTTGATACCCTTGTTCAAACTCCTAAGGATCACTATAAACATATGCCTTTCAGATTAACTAAATCAATGTGCTCCACATTTTTCTCATGATGTTGAAGCTGGCAAGGCTAAATGATATGGAACTCTGTGGTGGCCTCTCATTCTTGCTCCCTAGAGGAAGAGGTGGGTACTGCAGTGAAGAAGCCAAGACTGGAAATGAGCTGTCAGCACAGTTGATCTTGCTATTGCTTTGACATAATAGTTTACTCAAGAGAAATTCTTGTTTTCATAATTTTAGCAGCACCCTCTTTATGACATTAAAACTTAGAATGAAAGTTTTTAATTATCTATTTAGTATTATTACTTCAAAGCTTTAGCCTAATTTGATATACAAATATTCATTAGTGCAAAATGCCTGAAGTAGTAGCTCACAAAGAGGTAAGAAACATGCAAATACTCATACATCAATAAACACAATGCTTCTTTCAAGAAGCAAGCACAAGGACACACATGCACTGTGCTCGATGATATAGTTGATTTGAATTTAAGTTGTTAGTATAAGATGTCTGTCAGACTGGTGACAGAGTCTTTCAGCAGCCCATTGACAAGCACTCTTTGAGCAACACTGAGCTGACGAAGAGAAAGGGGAAAGATGGCTTTGCCCACAGTCATGTCTATGAACAGTCCACTGCGAGCTAGAATTCACCATAAAGTAATGTGTGTACTGAGACAACTTGGAAATTAGAACAGTTCAGAGACACAGCAAGAGTTGGGTATGGTAGATCATGCTTATAATTCCAGCCCTCTCAGGAGGCTGAGGGAGGAGGATCACATTAAGTTCAAGGCTGGCCTTGGCTATTAGGTTATAATAATGTGAACCCCTATCTCAACAACAAAAAAAGAAGACACCATAAAAAGTGATTATTGCACAGCAGTCTACAACACACAAGCACTGTCATGCATGACATTTCATCCAAAACCCATGGTAGTACATTCAGATCCTAAGTACCAAGGAGGGAAGAAATAACCCCTGACCCTGAGGTCAGAAGCTCTCTAATCAGAGCTTCCGTAGGGGTCAAGGTCATGGCTGACAACTGTCAGTGTCCTCTTTACCAGCCCCCACAGCAGTCAGAGTAAGGCTTACTTTTGAAAAAGATTGTTAAAGCTGTATAATGAAAAGTAGTCTGAGACCAGAAGAGGTCACCCAAACAATACAAAGAAAATGTTTACTGATTCGTTCTGAGTGGATTAAGCACTATGAACTAAGCCAGGACAGGCAAGGGAAGCAATGACTGTTTATTTGAAGACTATATAATATGAGTTTCTCATGTGCAATTCTTAAAATGCATATTTAATTCTATTGTCACTTTGAAATAATATTAGCAGGCAGCTAAAGCAGAGCACAGAACCACAATTCCACACCTAAATCATATCAAATTCAAATCTGAAATACACTTGAAGAAAAATATTGAGAATATATTCCTTCTCAGAAATATTACCTTTCTCTTAACAAATTTATCCCAGTAGTTGTTGGGAAATGACCTAAAAATATAAAAGTACAGAAATAAAAAAATGATAAATAGCATACCATTTAAATAAATAGGATACTTAAAATAAGAAATATGCATATATCCTGCCACCTGCATAAAAGTACACTGAATTAAATTAGCATCTTGTTCTATAATTTTTCTATATCACACTTGAATATTACTTTCAGTATTTAGTACATAATGATATGCATAGGTAAATTAAATTTAAATTAAATTTACCTAGGCTGATACTTTAATGGAGAATATAACCATATTTATTGTCAAGTTATACATTTATCACTCATTTTTAACAGATTAGCATATAGATTTGCTTATCAGTTGTCTTTAAAAACCATAATATTTAGAATTCAGGTCTTGAGATGTGGCTCACAGGTAAAATCCCTGCCTACCATACTTAAGGTCTTGGGTTCAATTCCGTGTACTGCTAAAAATAAATTAATAAAATAGAACTGCATTCATTCTTTTTCCTATGAGGTAAAAAAAAGTCTAATTTCCCACTTGAAAATTCAGAACTCACCAGAAGTAACTTTTAGAATAAGATATTTGATCACAATGATATTTTTACTCTTCAGTATAAATTTCAAAGATATAACATCATTAATACTTTTTATGTGGAAAAATTATATGTTGGAACAGATTTATATCTGAAACAGCAGCTAGTCTTTTGGTTTTTAACCCCACATGCTGATTAATCATTGGGTAGAGAAAGAATCTGTTTCTCTAGCTTACATCTGATGTCATGTCATAACATTTAGCTTGGATTATACAAGGCTGTGTGGTGGTACCTATTGAGAATTGATAATTCAGATACCTTAGCCATGTGAAATTCAATATATCTGACTTTCATGCTATTTTCCTTTCCTTAATGAAGGATCTCTGCTTTGTGGTGAGATAGTCAGCCCTGTGGGAGATGAACCCACTGCTACACACTTCCCTGAGCACTGAGTAATAGACGTGCAGTCCCATCAGTGCTATGAAAATGGCCTGAAAGCCCTTTTTGATTAAGGGACTCAGAATACAGAGGGCAGAAATTGCAGGCATCCATTAGAAATGTGATGGTGCTTAGTTTTTTTTATTTTTTTTTTTGGCTGAATATGTAATTGTTACTCGCTTGACCTAAGCTTTCAACCAATCTGCAGAAACTCTAGTAAAGTCTTTTTATATCTTGAAATTTCTGAGCACAGTAATCCCTTATAGTTCTTCACTCACTGTGTGTTGATCACAAGTCTGTCCCACTGCCCTTTAATATCATCTTCTGATGGCTGCTCTGTAATATAAAGTCCATCAAATTCCAATTTCCTTGCTACTTCCTTTTCTCGCTTAAAAATAACCAGTGGGACCTGCAGATGAAAATAAACATGGAGGCATAGTTCAGATGGTTAGCATCTTCTGTGGTCACTATCTTTACAGAACAGGTTCTAGAAGGAAATATTTCCCATGTACTTCCAGGAAGATGAAATTGAGTCAATTGAATTAGTTATATTTAGGCAGAAAGAAGCATCTAGAAAGGTTCTGGAACATACGTGTGTGTGTGTGTGTGTGTGTGTGTGTGTATACATATACATATATATGTATATGTGCATATATATATATCATATAAATTACAGATATGTATAAATCAATGTGAACAGGGGTAAAAAAAATTAGTGATCTTACTAATGGTACAAATAAATACAGAGCTTATTTTGAGAAATCGCTTTAATGTTGACATGTAAATTGGAGATAAATTTAAGTTGCAAAATCAGAAAAAATCTTTGTCAGTTTGTCAAGTTGTCTCCATAGCCTTTCAATAATCCCCTATTCATATGGATAGATGTTATATCAGAAGAGACAGAAGGTGTACACATTCACTAAGTATCCAAGAATGTTCACCCCCAAGAGTCAAGGAGAAAATAAGAGAAAAAATATATCATACAAAGGTATACAAAAACATTTTATACTGTAGTTGTTTATCTTGGGCTCTAGTTTTTCAAACATCTTCTGGAAGCTTCACAACCAGGAGCAACAGTGAAATAGAGGCTTTGTAACTGCAAGGCATTTTGCTAAAAAAAATAAATAAATAAACAGGCTTGCCAAGGTAATGGGAAGCCCTAACTACTCATAGCAAATATCTTTAATTCTGTTCACCAAATTTTACTGCGCCCTTAGTAGTGCTTTAGGGATATAAACCCATTATTTTCTGGGTGAAGTGTCATCAACTATAAATGATTTCTGCCAAAGATGGCAATAGATACATTCCTAGTAACAAAGCAATCCAGACTCACAGGTGTTTCATTAAGAAAAATAGTGGATGGGATAGTTCATTTCTGTGGGGTCAAGTTGTAGGTGAAGCTGTCTCTTATATGAATAATTATCAGCAGGTGAACAAATGCTATGAAAAACGGTCATTTCTCAGGGCAGCCTGCAACTACCAGGAAAACTAGCCTCCTATGGTCTCACACAAGGACAACCCTAAAGGGTTTGCCAAACATCAGAACTTGAAGTCCTTGGCCATGCTTTACAGTTTCTGCATCTGTAGCCAAAGTTTTCCCTCTACCCCAACCTTTTTCCTTTTGCCCCACAAATATTCATGGAATATTTCCAAATAAATGTCATACACACAGATTTCCAAATAAATTGGAGTCCCAGATGTCCAATCCACAAAAAGCACACAAGGACCAGCATGCTTTGATGCCTCATTATCTTACTTTCAAGCAGTAGTATCCAATGATGCAGAAGAAGGAAATGACCGTGTGGAGAATAGCTAAGATGCGCAGGGTGGGCTCCATGTAACCACTGCTCTCCTCTAGGACATAATGAACTGCAATGATTCTCTGTGAGCTGCTGTCCAGGCTGGTGGTCACTTGGACATTTTCACTGGAACTTCGAGGGGGCAGTTCCTTCCCTTCAACCACAGAAGAAGTGGAGACCTGATTTAAATCATGTGAAACAGAGTCAGTTCACTGCATAATGTCATTTTATGTCATTGCACAATAAAAAGACTAAAAGGAAATGCTAACAACAGGATAAAAAACTGCTTCTCCCACCTTAATCCCTTACTAAAGTAATTGCCAATCACAATTGTTCAGATAAAGCAAAGACAGAGAAAAAAATGGCTGGTATGAAAACAGGAACATTTTGAACATGTAGATAAAGTCAACTATTTGGAAAGATAATGCTATACATTTTGCCACAGTTTAGTATTTTAAACTTTGGACTTACTTTGATGTTCAATATGAAAAGCAATTAAACCCAATAAGTTACCAAGCCCCAAAAGGAGGAGAAAGGTAATTTTACAAACACCAAGGCAAGTAATAAATATAATTTTAAAGATCATGCTAATCTAATGAAGAGTTGTGAGATTCCAACCAATGCAGAAAATGTTAGATGTTTTTCTTCTCAGTTCCCCAAAGAACTTAATGTAACAGAGGTCCTGCCACATCCAGGTCTATTAACCAGTATGATCTTCAGACAACCCAAAGCTGTGGATGAACATAAAGCTGAATCTAACCTCCTATAGCCCAAGCACACTGATGTCTTTCTTCTACACTTCCCAGGAGCAAATCTGTCTTCTCTTCCTGGGCATCAGTGATAGGCTTGGGTTTCAATTTGTCCCTTTCATTCAAATGCATTTCAGAATTGGTTTAGATGTCCTCAGTTACAGATCTAGGTAGTCTGTGTGTTGCTACCAGTCATTTTGTACATTTAAAATTTAAATTTTGTACATTTAAAACCTATTCAGATGCACATACCTTATAAAAGAGCAAGATGAAATTGATTGCAAATGCAACAAATAAGGCCAACATTCTCATGTTGTAAAAGTTGCGAGCAAAATAGTTCTGAAAGTAGAAAAGGTTATGGAAAAGGTTACTGAGTAAGAGATCTGAAAGGTGAAGATAATTTAAATAAAGCATTAATTCACTAAATCCAAACTACCAATTGTGAGCCTACTAGTTACCAAACACAATTCTCAATGCTGCACATATACAGTGAAGGAGAAGGTTTTGCTATCAAGGAAGAGACAACTAGTAAAAAGGCATATGTGCACGTGTGCACGCACACACACACACCCGTGTGTGCACATACACACATGGCTGAGGAGATGGCTCCATTGCTAAAGTGCTTGGCATGCAAGCATGAAGACCTGAGTTTGGATCCAAACCACACACATAAAATGCTGGACATAATAGTATGTGCCTGTAATCCCAGCACTGAGAAGGCAGAGACAAGGAATCCTTGGGGCTCACCAACTAGCTGTTCTAGCTGAATCTGTGAGCTATTGCTTTAGCAAGAGACCCTTTCTCAACAAATAAGGTGGAGAGGGACTGAGACACTTGATACTGATCTCCAGCATTCATAAACATACATTCATATACACATGTATGCACAACACATACATATGTACATGCAAAAAGAACAAGAAATCTTACCCAAAACTATAAAATATAAGTTTAGGGACTGCTAAATGGTATAATGAAATATATACAAGGTAAGCATTTAGGGAATGGGCTAGTAGTTTGGACAGATGGTTGGGAAAAGCCTATCTCAGAAGGCACTTCAGCACAAATCTAGAGATCACAGGAGGAAACTGATCTAACGCTGATGTAAGAGTGTGTTAGAGACATGGGCATTGTAGGTGTTAAGAGTTATGTGGAATGTTTCAAAAATGGTGGACATAAGCCCAACCCTACCACAAGAAGGGAGAAGGAGGCAGTGTGGCCACATAGGTTGAGCAGGGGACCAGGTTTTTAAGCTTCCATAAGAATTTGTGCTACCTGTTATAGCACATTGATTGATGACCCTGCTCATGACCTGAGCTGCACTGCCTGATTATCAGTCCGCCCTGCTGCTTTCTAGAGTTGGAAGGTGAACCAAAGACTTAATCCTTCCTACAACATTTCTTGTCCTATCTGTCTTGTGAGGATAATGATAAAATCTGCCTCATTAGTTTGTTTTGAGGAAAAAAATGAGAACATATAAGGAAAGCCACTTGTTAATGTTAGTGTAATAATAAGTAAATCTATTACATAATAGTTTGTGTGATATCCCTGTGGTAATTATTATTTTACTTTAGAGGGAATTTAAGAGGATTTGATGCAATCATATTATGGGTTAGAAATTACACTAGCCACTGTGTGTAGGTAGTACGCGGCAAGAACGCAAGCAGTTACCAAGTTCTTATGGGACTGCAGGGAGAGGTGGTGCTGATGGTGGCTGTCCTCAGGAGTAAATGTGGACATGACAAGTGTGGCACACTCTGGAGATACTTGGAAGGGAGAACTGAGAATTGCTGCTGGATTATAGTAGAGGTGAAAGAGAAGACCCAAGGATACAGCCTTTTGGATTTGGAAGCCTGAACAACTAAGTAAATTATAACAGAATTTATTGAGTTGGAAGAAACAAAAACTAGCAGTTTAAGATAAGAGGCTCTGTAGAAAGCAAATACTTGTGACATAAAGTGAGTGTTAGCATCATAAGGCCATGCCAGAGCAATGAAACCTCTCATTAGCCTTATGTGTACCTATTCCTTCTCCTTTGGGTCATTTCCCTGCAAAAGACCCTGGATTTATAGTCAGAGATTTCCTAGGAGAACATCAGAACTAGTCAATGATTTTTTTCAACCTGAGGGTCTGCAACAGATGAACATAAAACCAGGCAAAATATGTTGCTTGTTGGACCAGAGCTGACCACCACACCCAAAATGGGCTGGTCACTGCCTCTACTGTGAAGGTGGGGTGTGGTCAGAGAATTTAAGTTAGCTTTCTCTGGTTATCTGAGCAGGGATGTCAGAAAGACTTGAGGACAGGAACCTGTGGGGACCTCATGTAGTCACAATTGTTCTTGTGCATGCAAACTGGTGAGCAGGGACCATCAGTAAAATGATAAGCAAAGATAAGCAGAAAATTAAAGGATATGTACAGAGACAGAGAACATGTGAACCTCGACACAGAGAGATGGAGGACAACCTCAGCTGCTTCCTTTAATGCAACTGCTCTGAAACATACTCCTCAAGAACACAAGGGGTACTACAGAGTCCATTCAACCTTAACCATCAAAAAGGAGCTACAATGGAATTCTATACAGCAGTAAGAGAAAATGACATTATAGCATATTCAATGAACAATTTACCCAGAGCTATCTAAAATGTTCAGTGGACTCTATAATAAATAGAATACATAACTTGGGGGAAAGCTCTGCCAAATGTATTAGACACTGTATGTAGAATCATCTCTCTTTATTCTTGCATCTTCTTTCACTTGTTCCCCTGAGAATAATCTTGAGCTATCATCAGTGGAAAGCTGGCTCATTAAGTTAATATTTTTACAACTGGTTTATCTTTTTTCTTCTGAGTTTGACAAAAGGTAAAGCAATAGGAGTACAGATCCTTTGGTTCAGACCTGCCCTGTCAATCACATGGACCTTTGGAGATGACCTTTGCCTGGCTTATGCTGATATGCTGCAGAGCCTTAGAAGGCCTGCATTGTTCTGTCCTAAGATCCTCCTGGGGGGACACTAGAGAATGGCAATGTCAGTCATGAAATCAAATGGTGTTAGACAGTATGACTGTGCATAGAGGTCCTGGATTTGGCAAAATGAACAGTGGATCAAAGGTGCTGATTATAAAAATAAGCACACTAAAGTGGGAATAAAACATCTAGTCAGCCTCCTATATCTATAGGCTCTATCTCCATAAATCTAACTTGTTGCAAAAAGAAAAGAATGGAGAAGTTAAACTGTCTCCATACTAAAGCTGAGCATATACAGATTGTTTTCTCTTGCCATTACTCCCTAATTAATGGATTCTCACCATACTTTCTAGTCAATTTATGTTGCATTACATATTGCAAGCAATCTAGATATGACCTAGTGTGCACAGAAGGATCGTGTGGGGGTTACATACAAATACTACAATATTTTTCTGCAAAAGACAAGAGCCTCCTCAGGTTTTGGTGGTGGAGAGTGTTTCTAGAACCAACTTTTACAGTTAGCTATGGACAAGATGGCTCTGGGACTATGTGCAGATGAAGGCCACTGACTATTTCCTAGCCCAGATTATTATGGTCTCCAAATAAATCAGCAGCGATTATCATTCTCAAACATCTTACTAGGAGCTTCTGTTGATAAGCTATGATCTTCTTCCAGAACGCAGACTCGGGTACTTCCGGCTCTCCATATCGATGTGTGTGGAGCTGCCTCAACTTCTGCTTGCTCTTGTCTTCTTTGGCTTTTTCCTCTTTCTCTCCATCTTCCCCCCTGTGGGCAAATGAAATGTAAGTTATCCAGAAGCTATGGAATAGGTGATGTGCAAAATATCAAATGAACTGATCCCCAGGAGCCACATAAAGCTGGACACAGTACTGTGCGTCTGTAATGCCAGCACCCCTACTGCAAGATGAGAGGCAGAAATGGAGTCATGGAAGCTTGTGAGCAAGCTAGCCTGGCAGATGCAGCAGCAAACAAGAGATTCTGCCTCAAAACAAATGGAGGGCAGGGACACTCACGGTGATCCTCTGACCTCCATATGATCACTATGGCATGTTCCTATGCCAACAGTCATTCATATGAACACATATACGTTCATATCCACAAAAGTTTTAAAAAGTATTTCATTGAAAAGAAGAGTAACAACAAAGATGTTTTGGGCTCATTTTCCAACACACCTTACTTTTCTGTTATTAAACACAGTCAGGGGAATTGAAGCTAGAGCCTCATGCATTGAAAACAAGCAATCTACATGACATTCCCAGTCCAATTTTTATTTTTAATTTTTTTCATTGACTTGCTCAAGTTGGTTTTGAACTCTTTGTATAACCCACATAGGCCTTGAACTCGCAATCTTGCTGAGAAGCTAACCGGCCTATGTCACCTGGAAAAATACCTAACCTTAAAATTATAATTTTAACATTAAATATATATTGTCTAGCCATTGAGACTTAAAATCAAAGGTCAAAAGGGAGACAGACAGAAGAACACCAGCATTCCCTTTTCTCTGCTCCCTACCTAGATGTGAGGAAAGTACTGCTGCCATAGCCATGAGCCAGTCCTAGTTCCGTGACCTCTTCACCATAATGAACTCAAACCATGAACCAGAAATGAACCCTTCTTTGCTTCACTTGTTTCCCATCAGATATGAGACCATAGTAATGAGAACAGTAACTAATAAAGGACTGTTCCACAAAAATTGAAGGGTCTATGCATTTAGTTTTTTCCACGTGTATAAAGTAGATCAATGTACTAATACAATGATATATATATATATATATATTCATGTTTATTTAATTTTATTATTTAATTTTATTAAATAATAATAACTACATTTCTATATTAATTCCAGACAACAATGGAATTAGAGGGACAAGAATTTTGTACCTAAAACCCCTCTAGGTACAAAATGAAAGTAAAGTGCTACATACATGACCACAGGTGCAAATGCTCCACTTTCCCACATGAGGCACAGCTGACATTGCTTTTAGTATGAGGTAAAGAATTGTCATTGGAATGCCTGTCATGCTGAGCTATCGGCTTCAACAATTTTGTTGTCACAGGCTCTTATACGGTCATTTTGACAACTGATCCAACAGTTGATCAAACAGGACAAGTAGGTTTACAAAACAGAGGAGAAAATAAGCTTCTATGTGAGAAGCACTATAGGTACCTAAAAAATAGCATTGCTTCCCAGGCCTGTAAAGATGAGCATATGAGACTGTATACACTCAGGGAAAGATGTTGAGTTTGGTTAACATAAGGTCCTTGTTAAGAGGGACTTGGGAGTCAGACATTCTCATTGCCTCTTATCCAGTTCTCTATTTTTCTACTCTGCATCTGCTACTGTGCTCCACAGCCCCTCTGGACTGATGACATGTCCAGGCCCCACACCAGCCTGGCTGCATCAGCATCTCTGAGAGGGTGCCCATGCACCTGCATGCTTAACAAACAGTCTGGGAGATTTTAGGCATATAGCTTTGGATTATGCTGAGGAATATCACTCCAGGGCATGCCATGCTGCTGAATTTTAATACTTCTGCTCTCATTTAAAAGGTCAGAAACACATGTGAAATCTTAAAGACAGAGTTTTATCCATCTGTCATCTGTGGAAAGCACTCATAGTTAACGGAGTCTTTTCTGGTAAGTGAGAAGCACAGACGGAAGCCCACAGAACAAGGGAGAGCTCAGAGAGGGTGGGTGGGTTCTACACTTAGCCCTGCATGAATGAAGCTCGCATCTTCACAGAGATGTGACACTGGGTCATGTGGTCCCTGCAGGGTGAGAATCTCTGTCACAGATCCCAAAGACAGAGAGATAAACCCTTGGAAACATGGAGAATGGAAAGAAACCACACATACTCAGCTTTTTCAGGCTCAGATTTGGTTTCTTCTTTTTCTTCCTTTTCTTCTTCTTTCACCTTTTGTTCCTTGAACAGATCAACAGAGAACAGAAAAGTTGGATTTATGCAGCCCTGTGACTGTGCTTGAGCGTATATCATATAGAACACCGTTTTGCTTATACTGAGGAAAAGTTCCACATGTGTGTTTATTTCTACTGATCTGATCACTCCCCACTTCACACTTACCTTTCCCCAAGCAGGAGATAGAACTTTTCTTAGCTTTGTCTCCTATCTTTTCTCATTTCAGAAATATCAGTCTTTTTCTTACCTACCTACCCACATCTCAGTCAACCTTCAAGGTCACCTTAAATCTCATTGCTTAATCTTCTTCTTCTTTTTTTTTTTTTTTTTTTTTTTTTGTATTTCGAGGTAGGAACCCACCTTAGCCCAGGCTGACTTGGAATTCACTACGAAGTCTCAGGGTGGCCTCAAACTCACAGGGATCCTTCAACCTCTGCCTCCCAAGTGCTGGGATTAAGGGCATGTGCCACCACGCCTGGCTCATTGTCTAATCTTATCAAAATACTGGCATATGTATTGTATCAATATTATAAACCCTTTCTATCTAAGAGTAAGCCTTTTGCCTTTGAATTCCTATGAACCTGATGTTCTTAGACACATGGTAAATCTTCATAAATACTTGGGGATGGAAAATAGGGATAACTAATGCCATTAAAGTATACACTTAAGCTTATATCTTCATAGTGCATAATCATGTAGTTTTTCCTTTTTTCTTTTTTGTTTTTTTGAGGTAGGGTCTCACTCAAGCTCAGACTGACCTGGAATTCACTATGGAGTCTCAGGGTGGCCTCAAACTCATGGCGATCCTCCTACCTCTGCCTCCCAAGTGCTGGGATTAAAGGCATGCGCCACCACACCCGGCTTCATGTAGTTTTATCTTTATGTGTGCGCATGTTCACACATACTCATGAGTGACAGGCCGTGTGAGGAAGTACAAGTACATGTATGTGTATATATGACTATGTATGGAGGCCAGAGAGCAACATGGGTATTGTTCCTCAAGAGTGAAGCTCACATTTGTTTTGAGACAGGATATCTCAATGGCCTGAAGCTTTCCAATTAGGTTAAATTGGCTGACCTGAGAGCTTCAGAGATTCTCTTATCTTTGCCTCCCCAGCACTGAGGTAAAAATATGTACCACCATGCTGTTGTAGTCTGTTTCTCATTGCTGGCAGGAAACACCTGACCAAGAGTAGCTTGTCGGGGAAAAAAAAAAAAAAGGTTTAATTTGGTTTACAGACTTGAGGGGGAAACTGCATGATGGCAGGGGAAATCATGGCATGAGCAGAGGATGAACATCATCTTCTGGCCATTATTAGATGGACAACAGCAACAGGAGAGTGTGCCAAACACTGGCAAGGTGAAGCTGGCTATAAAACCCACAAGCCTGCCCCCAATACACTACTTCAAAGAGGCTTCAATTATCAAATTGCCACCAGCTTGGGATCTAAGCAGTCACAGCACAAAAACTTATGGGGGACACTTGAATCAAACCACCACACATACCCAGCATTTTTATGTGGGATCTTGGGATCAAACTCAAGTCCTCAAGCTTGCAAGGGAGGCACATGACTGAGTAAGCTATCTCCTTAGCTTTAATGTAATAATTTGTATAAAGTCATGAAAGGACTAGTTTTGCCTACCATATGAACATTTATTCATGAAAATTCAACTGATACATTTACCACCACATCCTTAGCATAAAACCTATTCTAACCTTTATTGGTTGTACTCATGTGCCTGAAGTCAAGAGGAGAGAGAGAGAGAGAGAGAATGGGGGGGGGGGGATTTGCAGGAACTTAGAGATGAATTACCTGAAGCTTTTCTTGCACCTCAGGGATGGGGACAGGGTTGGTCATGAGGTCACTGAGACCAGCATTTGGATTATGAGGAATGAGTCTGTATTGCCCTCCTTCCCTCTTCAGATCCAAGCCAAATATGTCTGAAAGTAGGTCACTTTCCTCTGTCAATTCCTTCAGGTCTGCCAGATCTTCAGTGGGTAGGGTGGTCTCTAAGGGTTTCCTCTCTCCCTCCTCACCATCACCTCGTACCTCATCCTGAGTGGGATCTGGCATGTTGGCTAGAAGTTCTGCCACTTTGATCTTTTTAGCACCTTCCACCAGGCTTCCCCCCAGCAACAGGTTGCAGACAATGCGGAAGAAGCCTCTGCAAACACTGGCTACAAAGTGCAAGAGAGTCATGAACACGCTCCAGTAGGACAAGAAGAAGGCCGTGACCATGTCCTTCATGGTCATCTTCTTCACTCTCTTCATCTGCTTCTTCAGGCTCTTCAGGCTGAGCATCCTCATGAGGGTCAGAACATTGTACCTGAGTGCAAACAGAGCTGACTGCATGGTTAGGATAGAGAAGAAGCCCATCCGAGGCCCCTGCTCTTCCAATCCCTCCTTCTCATTCTCTTCTTTATTGGCTGATCTCTCATTTAGATCAGACTCTGAGATCTGAGCAGCCAGCTGCATCTCAAATATAGTGTCTTCACAGAAGTTCACAAACAGCTCCATCTTCTCCTTCTCTCCTCCCTCATTGACTACATCGAATATGAACTGCCTTTTGGACTCCTTCACCTGTGGCTTCTCCCACTGTGTTCTGCTGGACTCACTGATCTCAAAATATACCCTCTCAATGCGCTTGGCACTGCCCATGATCTCGATGCGGCCTAGGAAAGGCTGAAAGTAGTTGAGCACACTCTCTGCTAACTCTAAGAAGGTCTGCAGCCGCGTGTCATTGGGCATGTGCTCTGACAGGTTGGTCAGCAAGACAGCAACATTGAAGCCAATGTCCTTTGCTGGCTCATGGAACCTTTTGACAAACTCTTCATAATCCAGGGTTTCATTTTCATCTGTCTCAGCACAGGACAGGAGGAATTCAGTTTCTGACTGGGTGTAATGCTTGTGACTCTCCATGGCTTTGTGGAAGTCCCTCTTGGAAATGATTCCTTTGCCATCAGGGTCATACTCTTTAAATGTGTCAGAGGATGTCAAGTCCTTTAGCTTTAAGAACATATCAAAAAATTTAAGAATCATCTCCACATTGTTGGAGGATTCTACAAGCATATCGACCATCTGTTTGCCAATGGTCCCATTCACAACATTACCTGTTGAAAAAACCAATGTAATTATTCAAAATGAACATTTTTTGACAAAATCAATGTTTATAGAAAAAAACAATATATATCTGGAATTAAATCTGAATGAAAGCTCTTGCCTTGATTTGTCCCAGGAAAAGATGGATGTTTAATCCTAAACTGTCAATTTAACGAGTCATTATAGGACCACATGCAAACCATGTTCTAGAGTAATTCCAGCTTTCTGTAATCCCATATGCCTAAACCGATGCTTCTTCCCTCAAGTTACTCAAAGAAGCATGATGTTTTAGATGAAGAAAATGGGGCAAATGTTCAAAAACTGAAATCTATACACATATTAATAATTAAAGTGAACATCTATACAGCCCTTTAGGATTGAAAAAAAAATCTAATTTAATGTTCTTTAGGCCTGTAAGATGGTTATCCTTATTAATTCTGAATTTATAAAAGATAATTGCAATTGAGCCAGGCCAAATGATTATGCCATTTGTGACATGACTATGAAGAGTTAGTGGCAGGACTTCAAAGCAGATCCCTTGACAGTGAATTACTTCCTTTCTCTGATTATGATGTAAATACCTTCCACTGTCCCATGTCCATGTCCATGACCCAGACTTTATGTAATTTAAAAGGCAGATTACCAATCAGCCTCAGAAAAATTAGTTATTATCCTAAATTATATAATTACAGACTCTGGATTCCTGGACCAGAGTGATCTATGAAACAGAACACAGACAGAAGTGGTACTTAGTCTGATACCATAGGGTGAAGAGTATGAGATATGGGGCCACATTAATGGGCTGAATCCAGACTTCAGAAACTCAGGGGGCAAGCATGTGAAGCAGATCTATTAGCTTCTTTTCACTTCTTTTTCCTTATTTGCAAAACAACAACAGCTCAAACTAACCAAGGAGGAGTGATGCAACGCATGGAGGTGGGGTGTGATATAATAGCAAGAGTTTCTTAGTTGCTTTTGTCATATTGATACAATTTCTCTGCATTTCCACATCAGTCTCTCAGTCTCTGTTTTGCAGAGAAGGGAACTAAAAATGGCAAGTAGCTTTCCCAAGGATCACAGCATCAAGAAGAAGGAAACTCAGACTTTGAACCCTGATGGCAGGTCAGAAAGCAGTAACTCTATGTCTACTTTCAGTGCCCGATATACAAGAGAAATGTAATAGCAAAGGAAAATAAATGGAGAGGGGAATAGAGAGAGGGTTAGGGGCGCTAAGCTGAGGCTCTTCTTGCAGCATCTCATTCTCATTCTCCTGCCAAGACCTTTAGAGCACACAGCAGTGGGCAGCCTGCTCACACAGGTGGAATCCATCCACATGAACTCTATTGACTGCAGAACAGACAGACAAATTGTTTTATTCTACAATGATTGTCTGGAGAGTTTGCTCTATAGGATGTCAGGGTGAAATGGAAAAGTGTATTGGAAAAGATGACTTTTTCATTCTGAGGATATGTCAACTGAAATATGCAGCATTTTAAGCCAGACTCTGAAAGTCAAAAACTGCATATATCAATTAGGTATTCGAGGCTTAACTTTATATGCACATACATGTATGAGTGTGTATGGGTGTGTGGGTGTGTGTGTGTTGAAAAAAGAAAGGGGACTATGAAAGGGGAGGAAGAGGTCTAAAGGTAGGATAAGGGGGAACAAGAAAGAGTGGTGGGTTTTATGTGTCATGCAAACAGAAGAGGAGACTGTTCAGTGGGAATGTACCAACAATAAGGGGAGAAGGGTGATGGGAAAGAGGAGGGATGAATAAAAACAAAATTTGATGATACATATGTATGAAAATGTCATGATGAAACCCATTTCTTCATATTCTAGCAAAAATTTAAAAAGAGAGAAAAACCAAACCTTGAAAACAAGAATAACTGACCTATCAAAGCTATTGGTCAATTCTTAGTGTTATTTTATGCTTTGCTACAATCTGACTCTGCAAACAAGCACAAATTTGAAAGCTGAAAGAGAATATAAAAGTATAAAAAAAAATCTACCTTCCAGCATGGACAGCAGCATGACTACCATATCCTTTTGAAGATCCATCAGTTCCTTTAATAGCTCAATTTGACTGGAATCCTGAAAATAGAAATATATTATATCTGAAATAATATGAGAAAAGTGTGGAGCAAGAGCATAACATTTCTCCTCCTAAAAGGACATTGTTTGCCAACACTCTAAGCACCTGAAAGCGTTGAGGGTAGAACTAACTAAAGGCAAAATATAATTACATGGCTTATTGAAAATCAATATGCTGAAGAAGCAAAGAGTACACACCACTCATTCCCATGTGTGTTCAACAAAGTACGTGTAAGGACTGCACATGTGTCTAAGGAGAAAAAGAAAGAAACCCAAGTGATGGGCAAGTGCTCCACTGCCAGATAACAGTCAGCTGTTTCTGAACATGGGACACATTTTTATCACTTATACTTTCCCTTCTAACCTTTACTGTTAAGTTATTATATATTATGCAGAATCTATCTATCATATAAATATGGCAAATTGGAGACATACAGGATAAATCTATCCCAAAATGTGCACAGGTTTTACCTGTCCTATTATTATATAATAAATCTCACTACTCCATTTCAATAAGTTTTCCAGTATTTCTCTGGTTTGGGGGGTTTTGTTTGCTTGTTTTCATTTGTCTATGATCTTTATATCACAAAAACTATTAGACATAGGGACGCTGTATATAAAAATCACTATGCATAGATTGAGTCCCTGGAAATGCAGAATGTGCTTACATCTATGTGACAACACTGTATCTCGTGCAAAATAAGTCAAACTATCCCTTAACACTTTTCATTCAAAAAATGCACAAACCGTCATGTGGCTAAATGTCTGAACTTCTGGAATGGATGGCTCTGTCTGTTACCTGTGCACAACTGCTAACCTGCATTGAATGATAAAAATAATGGATATGTACGATGTTACAAACTTTTCTCCCCATACATCTTTAGTCTTTGATTGAACAGATCCATTAATGAGAAAAGAAGAATGTGACATTTCAACAGATTTTCCAAATTGACATTAAAGCTGTGGAAAGTCTGTCTTGTGGAAAGTCTGTCTTTATGTGTTTTTCCTTAGCACTATTATTATCTCCTTGACATACAGGAAGTTAAATGTCCTGGTAATGGGTGAATACAATCTTCTCTTATATATGATCCTATCTTTCTTTAGTAAATTTGTCACAGATCACAAATCCCTTTTTAATATCCATAAAGGCGAGGGAAATTCCAATGAGGAAAAACCAGGGAACAAGCTCAGGAAGTCAAGAAATGTATGATTTAGAGACTCTCCAGTTCTAGCAATCCTTTGATATCCTTAGTTCCCAAATTTTAATGATGATTCTTAGCTTCTGTAAAGCAATTTTTATTGTTTTCTGATATACAGCAAAAGACACAAAGGGAAGAGATATGAAGGAGATAATATCCAAACAAAAGCATTTTTCAGTGTTAACAGTCTAGTGTTTCTTGATTCAGGAAATAACTATTAAATTACCTGAGACAGCTTCATTTGCATGTGGGCAAACACATGGAGGAAACCCACGACTGCATCCCAGAGCCTGCTGTGTGCCAAGCTTTGCTGATTTCCAGTGCAGGGGCCCTGCAGCATAAATGCACAACAATCATCCCTGATCATTGTATCTGCCAAAGTGGACTTGGGAAAATACCAAAAGAAAATTTGACTCTGAGTTTACATATCTTATTGCCAGCATGTTATCTGAAAAGATATGAATACATAATGAAAGAAAGAAATATAGCAGTGATAATGGTGCTCGGTACAGACAAGCATGTTCTTCTTAGGAATATTTAAGATGCCCCTCAAAAAGTTTCCCAAGGATTTTTATGTTCTGCTTCTATATGAATAACAAAATACTGGCAAAACCCACTGGTGAATCATTACATTTTCTGCTGGCATTTTCCTCCTTAGAGGAAAAGGAGAAGGTTGAGTGTTTTGGTTGTTTGGTCAAATCAATCAATAGTCACGACCATGTGTAAAAGAACATGATATCATGATTAAGATGGCAATATTCTTAGGATGTCTAACTAGTAATCTGGACAAAGAATTCACACAGACAACAAAAATCCTCTCGTTTTCTTTCTTTTTCTATTTTTTGGGGGGTGGGGCTTTTTTGGAGGCAGGATTTCATGGTAGCCCAGGCTGCCCTAGAACTCACTCTTTAGCTCCTGGCTGGCCGGGAACTCCCTGCAGTCCTCCCACATCAGCCTTCCAAGTGCTGGGATTAAAGGCATTCACCACCATGCCCAGCTCTCTCTAACATTTGTAATTTTACAACTATTTGACAGATGGAAGCCAGGTGTGGTAGCACATGCTTTGAACCCCAGCAGAGGTAAGAGGACTATGGTGCAACCATTGAGATTTTCTAAAGATTAATACTTGATCATTAACTATATAAATATAGAACTCAAGACAATGGAATCAATTATAAATACTTGGAAATCCATTTCTGGGAGACCTTTAGTGAGCTTATAAACTAATTTAAAGCATGTCATTGTAGACTTAAATTCATTGTAAGAAATTTCCAAGTAACCTCTAACTAGGAGCCTAGCTATTTAGCTAATTATATATTATATACAACATGTACTTAGTTTATTAAATGCATATATATCTTAATTATAGGAACACAATAAAGAATTTCTCCCATCTTGACTGGTAGGTACAATGCTAAACCACATTCAGACTGACTACGTGATCAAATTAACACTCTTAGGGGAAGTAGGCGCTCCCCTAGCGCTGACCTCTCTCCTGTTTTTTGTTTTGTGTCTTAGAGGACTCTTACTGTACAGTAATGTTTTCCTGAGTGGGGAAAAGGATCCTTATTTCTTCTTTTCAAGATGGGAAACTCACACCAGATAATCCTAATACATTTTCCTTAAAATTAGATGAAAGTGAAAGTGTGTTCCTTTCAGTCCTGTCTTTCATTATTACCTTAGTATCTTTGTGTGTACCAAGCCTAGTACAACATGGTCATAGCCACTGCCCTGGTAAATTCACTGCCTGTGGATTTGACAGACGCAATTTCTGTTGTTGCTTTCCACTGAAAACTTCTACCATCATTCAAAGGTTTGTAAGCACACTTAATCATCAACCATGAAACAAATAAAAGAGATTTTTTTAGAAGTACTAAAGATACTGTTTTAATATTTGCCATGCTAGGCATCTAATCTGAGCCTTACACATGGTAGGCAAGCACTCTACCATTAAACTACATCCTTAGCCCATTTATTTTTTTTTTCTTACTTTTTAGACAATATTTTGCCATGTAGCTCAGGCTGTCCTCAAACTCATGCTCTTCCTACGTAGGCCTTCCAAGTCCTAGGATTACGGATAGGCAACTCCATGCCCTACTAGTTATGCACATCTCACTGATTCAATTGTTTCTTTACACAAATGCCTCATAGGAAGTTTAGAGATGATATTAAAACCTTTTCGAATCTACTCCAGAACCAACTGCTTCTGAGAGCTGAAAATCAATTTGAAGTGAATGTTTGCCTACTGAGGTATCCAGTGCTTGTAGCATAGAAAACTTTTGCTAAGTGTGGGAAGGCAGGGTGCTCTTTCAAAGAGGCAAGGGAAAATGACACTTTCTCTTTGTTTATGTATGTGAGGAGTTCAGAAGACAACCTTGAGTGTTGTTTCTCAGGCATTGCCCACTGTTTGATAAAGCATTATTTATTTATTTGAGAGAGAAAGAGAGAGTGTGAGAGGCAGATTAGAGAGAAAGAAAATGGGCACACCATGGCCTCCAGCTACTGCAAACGAACTCCAGATGCATGTGTCGCCTTCTATGCATGTGCGACATTGTGTGCTTGTGTCACCTTAGGCATCTGGCTTATGTGGGACTTAAAGAGTCGAACATGAATCATTAGACTTCACAGGCAAGTGCGTTAATGGCCAAGCCATCTCTCTAGCCCTGTAATTTCTTTAAACACAGGGAAACCATGAGTGTAACTTTCTTCATTACTCATTTCTCCTCTGCATTTCCTGATCTGTGTTTTGATATCTATCCTATCATTTTTTGCTTGAGCCTCACCATTTTCCCTTTTAACTTCCCTACTTGAAAGATTGGCAGATGCCATGCCAGTTCCTCCTAAGTCTCCCTACACAAGCTCTTAGATCCTATTTTCCATGCTTTTGCAGATTTACTCTGATCTCTCTTTTTGATGTTGTTATTATCAATAACAACACATTTCATATGGATACATCATGTGTAAGTACCCTCTTTTCCCTCATCCCTGCCCCCATTCCATTGGGGACACTCCTCAGTGGGCTTGCAGGTATTCCCTATGGGGTTGAGGTTTATGCACTGTAGGAACAGCAGTACCGTCCACCTTTTCTTGAGATAGAGTCTCTCACTGCCTGGCTAGCTAGCTGGCAGGTGAGCCCCAGGGATCATTTTGTCTGCCTTGCCAGTGCTGAGATTATAAGAATATACCATGTCTGGTCTTTTTTTTATTTTTTTATTTTTTATTTTTTATTTTTTTTTTTGAGGCATGGTCTCACTCTAGCTCAGGCTGACCTAGAACTCATGAACTCATTCTGCAGTTCAAACTGGCCTCAAACTCACTACAGTCCTACTTCAGCCTCCCAAGAGCTGGGATTAAAGACCCGAGCTATCACACCCAGCTATGCCTGGCTTACTTTTAATGCGGGTTCTTGGAATTTAATTATGCATTTTCATTAAAACTTGGGTTGTCATTTTATACATGATTTTTGGATTCTCTTCTTTTGGTTTTGGACCTTCTCTTTATGTTTTCTACAGTTAGTTAAAAAATATTGAAAAAGGTATATGCAATAGGTCCTTCCATAACCAGCTGAAGGCACTGAGGACTTTTGTTTGTTGATCTCTCCCTCTCTCTTCCTCTTTCTATGTGTGCTATGCATGTTTACATACAGATATGCTTGTAGGTGCACAGAGGCCAGAGGAGAACACTGAATATCTGTCCTCTATTGCACATTTCTATGAGACAAATCTCTTTTTGAACATGGTACTACATTTATCAGTGATTCTCTATCCTCTGGGCCCCAAAGATTAGGACTACAAACATGTTGTACAGCTTTTTATGTGGGTCCTAGGGAGTCGACCTTGGGTGCTCTCAGACCCTCTCATGCTTGGAGCAAGTGCTGTTACCTGCTCTGCCAACTCTCCAGCTTAACAATAAGGCTTTATTCACAGCATCTTCATTTATTAGAAAATACAACAATAAAGCAAGCTTCTCCCAAATATATATACATCCCAGCCTATAACCCCAAGTCTGAGGGGGCCAGAGATAAGAAGATAGGTGGGGCTCCCTAGTCAGACAGTCTAACTGAAAAATAAGAAGTTTTAGGTTCCATGAGTAAGAGACTATATTTTTTTTTGTTTATTGTATTTATTTATTTATTTGAGAGCGACAGACAGAGATAGAAAGAGGCAGAGAGAGAGACACAGAGAGAATGGGCACGCCAGGCCCTCCAGCCACTGCAAACGAACTCCAGATGCATGCGCCCCCTTGTGCATCTGGCTAACGTGGGTTCTGGGGAGTTGAGCCTTGAACTGGGGTCCTTAGGCTTCACAGGCAAGCGCTTAACCACTAACCCATCTCTCCAGCCTGAGACTATCTTTAAATAAGAAGAGAGTAATGGAGGAGGACACCTGGCATCCTCTGTCCTCTGCACATATACACACAAACATGCATACACCACATGCACACCACATATACTGTTCACAAACACCAGAAAAGTAAACTTATGGAAAATGCACTGAAATTGAAACAAAGCCTTCAATTTAATTAACAGAATGGTACCAATGTTAATTTCTTAGTTTTGATAATATACTACATCTTTAATAAAATCTCAACATTACAGAAAGCTGAGTGAATCATATAAGAAACTCTATACCATTTTCAACTTTTCTGAATATTTAAAATTACTTCAAAGTAAAAATATACTTACTGTATTGTACATATCAAAATTTATTAAGCTGTAGGAATGTATCTTATACAGGAGTAACAAATTCAACTGAATAATGTAATATGTAAGCCATATGACTACCTAGTAACTTTTGAAAATTACAAAAACGGCTAGAGAGAGGGGTCAACAGTTAAGGTACTTGCTTGCAAAGCCTAAGGACCTGGGTTCAGTTCTCCAGTATCCATTTAAAAGCCAGATGCACAAAATGGCACATGCATCTGGAATTCATTTGCAGTGAATCTACAGGCCTGTATACACCCATTCTCTTTCTCTCTCTCTCTATCTGCCTCTTTCTCTCTCAAATAATTTTTTTTTGAGGTAGGGTCTCACTCTAGCTCAGGCTGACCTGGAATTCACTATGTAGTCTCAGGGTGGCCTTGAACTCACAGCAGTCCTCCTACCTCTGCCTCCCAAGTGCTGAGATTAAAGGCATGCATCACCATGCCCAGCAAATAAAATATTTTTTTTAAAAAGTTCCATAGCAACATCTTATTACTTCACACAGTATGATCTCAGTGTATACTCCTACCTTTAGATAAATCTCAGAATTTCCTTTGTTTTAGGTTACAAGAAATGCTCACTACAGACTGAGAAAGTGTGCTTCACTCAGAGGATAGAAAATCTTCTATTATTTCTTCAAAATCCACATGCAGTGAATTTACCAGGGAAGTGGCTATGACCATGTTGTACTAGGCTTGGTACACACAAAGATACTAAGGTAATAATGAAAGACAGGACTGAAAGGAACACACTTTCACTTTCATCCAATTTTAAAGAAAATGTATTAGGATTATCTGGTGTGAGTTTCCCATCTTGAAAAGAAGAAATAAGGATCCTTTTCCCCACTCAGGAAAACATTACTGTACAGTAAGAGTCCTCTAAGACACAAAACAAAAAACAGGAGAGAGGTCAGCGCTAGGGGAGCGCCTACTTCCCCTAAGAGTGTTAATCAAGATCAGCTTCCAGGGCCTACAATCACTATGTAGGGCTCTCCTGAAATAAAATGCTTCCCCAGCCTTTCTTCCCCTCACAAGTCCAAGGGAAGAAATTGCAGAAAACTTAAAAAATATCTGAGATTAAATAAGAAGTTTAAGAGGACTTATGAGATGGTTCAGTGGGTAAAGTGCTTACTGCAAAAACATGAGGACCTGAGTTTAAGTCCCCAGCACACACATACAAAATCAGGCATGGTGACAGGCACCTATAATCCCAGCACTGGGGAGTTGGAGGTAGAAGTAATCTTGGGACTTCCTGACTAAGTTGTCTAGCCAATTCAGGGAGTCCCAGGTTCAGTGGAGAGACCTTGTCTCATAAAAATGAGGCAGAGAAGCAACAGAAGAAAATACCTTAGGTTGGCCTCTGGCCTCTACATGTACACGTGCATGCATATATACCCACATGAGCCCAAACATATATATACACACACCATGCATGCATGTTATATTTACACAAACAATAAAAACTTTTTAAAAATCTAGCCTAAGGAAACTATAAAATAAATCAATGCAAAAATGGCAAGGTATATACTTTACAGTATTTGGAATTTTACCTATAATACACACACACACAGTGTAAGCACTATTTTTATTGTTTCCTCACTGTTACTGGAATAATTTGAATAGTTATTTAATTGCCCACCCTCTCTTTCTCCTTCCTTTACTCTTTTCTTCTGTAATAATTATCGAGTGCTTAACACATATTTCAGACCCTGAAAGTACAACAGATCAAAAATCATGCTTCATGCCTCTGAGGGGTTAATTATATCTCAATATGACAAAAGGCCACAATTTTATTCTGTGTAAGTGTACATTTCAGCCTAATATTTTAGTGTGGACATTGGTGAAGAAACAATAAAAGAAGTAAAGAAGCCGGGCGTGGTGGCGCGTGCCTTTAATTCTAGCACTCAGGAGGCAGAGGTAGGAGGACCATGGTGAGCTCAAGGCCACATTCAGACTACATAGTGAATTCCAGGTCAGCCTGGGCTGAAATGAAACCCAACCTTGAAAAACAAAAACAAAAAAAGTAAAGAAGAGATGTGGAAAACAGATATGCTTCAATTTTTTCCATACAATTCAATAATAATCAGTTGAATTCATATTTATTATTGTTACTATTATTTATTCTTTGGTATGAAAGACTGAAACTAGAGCCTCATACACACTCAGCAAGCACTCAAGCCATACCCTACTAAGCTATAAACTTTTGTCTTCTTTTAACTTTTTATTTTTGAGATTAAGTAAGTCTCACTAAATTGTCAGACAGGCCTTAACCTCAGTCTGCAGCCTGGACAGGCTTTCTGCATCACATTCTGAGGGGCTGGAGCAGAGGCCTGTGTCACCAGCTCCAGCTCAGTTGACTTTTCAAAATGTATATTTCTTCAAATAGCAGAAATCATTTAGCATTTACCTGAATATACTCTGTGAGGGTGTTAAAGACTTGTTTTGCTACTTGGATAGCTTTGGAGAAGTTGCGTTGTCCTTGTTCATCAATGACATCTTTCCCAGAATAATACCAATAGAAATCACTAATTGATTCCTGGAAAATGGAGGCAATGCTGTTAAGGGACATGATCTTTCTAGTCATGGAGTCTATAAGGGACAGGTATTTTATTTATTTTTTTTTAATATAATAGCAAAAATCAAACAAACAAACTGTAGTATGTACCATTCACTAATGATTTTCCCAGAAAACTCTAGAAGGAAACCTCTTCCCTAGATAAAAATAACTGGACAAAATTCAGTAAGCAGAAAACTTAGCTTCAAGAACACATTTGATATGAAAATATAAAGAAGGCCAGAAAAAGAATGATACAAGGAAGCAGGGAGTTTGGGTGGGGAAGAGAATCAAGTAAAGCAAAATGTGTTTGAAAGTGCCATAAAAATACCTAAGAGTTCACATACAAATTAAAAATAATGTTACCTTTGCTCCTTCTCTCCCTCCCTCCCTCCCTTTTCTCTTTCTTCCCTCTCTCTCTCTACTTGCAAATAATAACCTGAAACTACTTTTTTAATTTCATATTTTGTCTTTTCAAGGTAGGGTCACACTCTAGCCCAGACGAACCTGGAATCCACTATGCAGTCTCAGGCTGGCCTTGAACTCACAATGATCCTCCTAATTTAGCCTCCTAAGTGCTTAGATTAAAGGCGTGTGCCACCATACCTGGCCTAAAACTATTTTTTTAAGGGCTGGAGAGATTGCTCAGTAGTTAAGGTTCTTGCTTGCAAAGCTTAATTGCCCAGGTTCAGTTGCCCAGTACCCATATAAAGCTAGATATACAAAGTGGCACATACATCTGGAGTCTGTTTGTAGTGGGAAGAGGCCCTGGGGCATGCCCTTTCTCCACTCCCACTCTCTTCTTGCAAATAAATGAATAAAATTATTTGTAAAAATTAAATTTTAAAAATTACACCTAGCTCTGATGGCTTTGAAGCTGAAAAATATATGAATTCATGAACCAGGAGTACATAACCATCAGTATGTGTACTCCTTAGTGTAAGAATTAGTGAACACTGATGTATACACATTAACACTGATACATCATTCACTGAGCAGAGTCAGATGTTTACAATGGGAGCATAGAAGACAGACTCATAGTGGAATAGTGTTCTGAGACTACAGACATCTGTACTCCTTTTTCTCCAGTGAAGCCAGGAGCAATGCCCTGGTGTTCCAAAATTTGGTAGATGCCCTCAAGGAAATGGCTGTTTAAAAATACAACTCTAAACAAACATCTGTAAGATCAATCTTTGTAGGCAAGGACTTTTCAACACTGACTTTATTTTGATGAGATTCTCTGTGACTGAATATACTATTTAGTTGAGCTTATAAGCTATATTTGAGTTTTATGACATATTTTTAAGAACACAATTATATTTTCATCAGTATTCCCTGATGTACTTGCTTGAAAATGGACTCCTTCCCCATCAAGCTTAAGAAAAAAGGAGTAAGGCACAAAAGAAAGGCCAAAATGGGTATACTTTTACATTCCCAAAGAAAGATGGGTTGGACCTGGCAATGCAGGCAGCCCTATGACCTATTTGGGAGGATGAGACACAATGATTACAATGTCTTCCTGAGCTAAAAAGTGAATTCAAGATGCCAGGTCCAGCCTTTGATACTAGAAAATAAATAAGCATTTAGAAAAAGCTGAAAGTTAATTTCTAGATGGCTTTTCATTATGCCATCTGACAATTTCATTATTCCATCTGACAAGTAAAAGTTGTATAGAGGGCTGGAGAGACTGCTTAGTGGTCAAAGCACTTGCCTTCAAAACCAAAATGCCCAGGTTTGATTCCCCAGGACACATATAAGCAAGATGTACAAGGTGGCACATGAATCTGAAATTCATTTGCAGTGGCTAGAGTGACCATTCTCTATCTATCTGACTCTCTCTTTCTCTCAAATTAATAAAAATGAAAAAAAGTTGAATAGAGCTTTCATTATCAAAGAACCCTACACCTTCAGATCCAAATTGGTGTTATAGGTATTTTTAAGCAAAAGAGTGTCAATATGAATATTAAAATCAGTGCAAATATTAAGACAACTAGAAAATTAAACTTAGGCTGTCAAATAGGGTAATATTTGGAATGGCTCTATTTCCTATTCCAGGGAATATTTTAAATACTCTTCTCCAATTTATGTTTCAACCACAGAAGCAGGAACAGAGCTTAAAAGTGCTTTTCAAACTGGAAATGAATCTAAAATACAATAAAAGCATGTGTATGGCAAATGAACAGTGAGCAGTGTAGGAGACAGGATCAAAGCAGAGACAGCTATAGTTTGCCCTAACAATGACGTTTGAAAGACTGTGATCAAGACAAATCATTCCACAAAATCATGTCTAGCCACCAGCATATTTAAACCTGGCAGCCAACCCTGGGCTAAGCTTATTGATGGCATGCAAAGTTGTATTACCTGTACTCTAAGGAGGTAGTCCACGGTGGAGATGATGATGTTCACAGTTGTATTGTTGCCAGTCTGAGTTCTCAGGTAATTTTGAAAATCTACATAAGACCAAAATTTTATAAAATGTGTGATCGAAATTGCAAAATAAGTCAAGCTACGCAAATATTCCCCAAGTACATCATGTTATCTTTAGCAAAATCATGGTGGCTAAGCATAGTAGTTTTTCTGGTGTCTGAATATGACAATCACTTATATCCTCTAAGAAAAGGAGGGTGACCAATTATTAGAGAGTCCATCTAGGATACATAAGGCCCTAGATTCAATCACCAGCAGTGGATGAAACAAAAGTGAGTGATCATCTTCCAAATATATCTATAGATGCTTCAAAGAATATCAAAGTTCAATTCTGGTTATTAATGTTGCTAACACCTATTTACTTATTCCACATTCTAAACTTCTGGGAATGGGAATGTGACTGAGAGGTTTCCAGACTTGAGAATATATAGTGGAATTAGTTATTCAGTAATCACTTTTCCATAGAACTGCATAGAGTGCTAGAGAAACAATGTGCAATTTTGATACAATTCTTGCCTTCTTGGATGTACAAGCTGGTATGGAGCTGCATATATACACCATGAATGGAAATGCATTAAGTAATATAATGAAGTGTACCCTCAAGGTAAAGAAAACTACTACAAAAGAAATAGATGACTATATTACTCTAAAGATATCTAACTTTATTATTTTTAATCTTTCATATCACTTCTTTTCTCTAACATAATAATTGGTAACAATAAAGTTTAGCCAGGCCTGGTGGTACATACTTGTAATCACAGTACTTGGGAAGCAGAGGAAGGAGGATTGTTATAACTTTAAGGCCAGCATGGTCTACATGCCAAGTTCCAGGCCAGCCAAGGCTACACAGCAAAAGCCTCTCCCAACCTCCCCCCACCCTTTGCCAAAAAAGGGAAAATAATCAAATGAAAAGGTTATGCAAAGCCTTTCAAAACAGCAATCCATTCTCTATAAAGTGGCCAGCACCCAGTGACTGTAGAATAATGCTAAGTAGCAGCTGACTATCCTTCTTTGGCCGCCAGCAGCCAGAGCTGGGGTGCACACACCTGAGCTGTGTCCCTCACAAAGCAGCTGCAGGAACCGGAAGAGATCACACGTGAATTCATCATCCTGCAGGACTTTCTCTCCTGTGGGAAGGGCAAAGGGATGAATGTGACCCATCAGCAGATGCCCTCCTCCCTCTTGCCCCCATAGCCAGCACTTGCATTTCCAGATAGCATTGTTCTGCACCCAGAACAGTCTCAATTTCAAGCAACTCTTCTATCTGAAGCTCCTAGGATCATGCACTTGGCAGATAGATGTACTTTTTCTTTGTCAGAAAAGAACATGTGAACCTTAAGACTCAGATTTCTCTCTGTTAAAAGAAGCAGCATGGGTTTGGCAACATTTTACAAAAAACCTTAAGGTTGAAACCTTCCTTTATTCCCTGTCTTATTTTTCTTCTTGTTTTGTTACTAGTGATAGTCTCCACATCTCTTATAAATATTTGACTTGCTCTCTTCCCAGGGCATGACCATATGACTCAATGCAAAAAGCACCAAGAGTTTCTTTTATTAAAGAATAAAAGGTTTTCACAGAAAATGGAAATATTTGTTAACATGGCTTAATTACCCCCCCCCCCACCTTGTCAACTAAAAGGAATGTCAAGACCTCAGGTGTCTCAAATAAAGACATGCTTGTAGGAGAGGTACTTTCAGAGGAGGGAGAACTGGCAAGCAGACTTCTTTCTAAATATCAAAATCTCAAGAAAGATTTGGGTAATCCAGAAAAAGGCAAGGAGATGCACATCACTTGTTCACTACCATGCATCATGGAAAACTACAAACCAGGATGAGCCCTCAGGCAAAGGTTCAGGTCATCTACTTATATTCTAGTTCATTGCATCGTGATCACAATTTACTTTGAAACACAAAAACACAAGGAAAAAACAAACACAAAACAGCACCACACACACGAAAGCCAATTTTAAAAAGTGCCACTGAAAAAATATTTCAAAGGTATTAGTGTCTGCTTGGAAATCTATATTTATTTAGAAAGCAAAATTACAAAAAATGTTGTTTGACCAGAAAATGGATGTATTTATGGATTTAAAAAAGTAACAACCTTTTATGGACTGGAAATACATTGGTGTAAAAAAGAAAATGATGCAATGTCCATGTGTTTGCTAGAATGAAGAAGGATCATGGAGAAAAAAGAGCTGATGGACTTACCAGTCCGCAGTCTGTGACTTTCAAAGTGAGAGCCTTCATATAATGGTAGGGTTAGGAAGCAAAATCATTTTGATAACTAATGTAAACATTAACAAAAGAATACAAAATCATTGTACTCATTTCCCTGTTAGTCCCTTGAGATATGATATTTGGTGAGCAAGCCGAAAATCACCAGGTATGCAAAGCAGATATTGTAGGAAATTCAAGCAATAGAGACACGTTGCTTTGAACCCCCACACATGGCTGATAAGTCCATTCCTCAATGTTGAAGTTCATGGCAAGATCAGAAAGAAAGGAAGAAAGAAC
Organism: Dipus sagitta; assembly: GCA_036346955.1. NCBI lineage: Eukaryota > Metazoa > Chordata > Mammalia > Rodentia > Dipodidae > Dipus > Dipus sagitta. The sequence continues at coordinate 85,298,450 of CM070777.1, forward strand.
AGTTTAGGCTGAAAAAACAAACTAAACTCTTCATTAATGGCATTTGGTATCATTTTCATGAGCCATCTATATAAGAAGACTCTTAAAATGATATTGAAATGAAGACATTATGAGCTGATTTATAGATGCATTGATTCTGTGAGCCCAACTACAATGGATTTTATTTCATAAAATGGGATCCACCATATCCATATGTTTTATTCAATGTTCATTTAGTCAATGTAAAATAGATAAGTCTTCTAGAAAGTATTCAGAAAAACTAACACCGAAATAAATGTGTAGCAATAGTATAGTTGTGTACCTAGTAGTTCTCTGTACAGTGCAAAGTGATTTCTAACAAAAGCCTCAGTTTTTGATGCCATGATGAGCAGTATTTTCTTGACATAAAGCTGAAACATGGATATGAGACGTCACTTCCTTAAGAACAAACTATAAGCAGCAGATAAATGGAAAGAGAAGGAAGGGAAGGGAAGATGGGTTAAGTCTCTGTTTTATATCAGGTAATTACAGGTATAAAATGGGATGCTTTTTGCCTATAGAACACACTGCTACCAGATTAAAATGCTGCCATTGCCCACGCTGCACACACATGGTCCAGTTACAGAGATGGAGCATGGCTTTACGTCTGCAGAAGGTACAAGACCAACAAGTCTGTTTTCTGGTTTATGCAAAAGAAATGCCATTGTCTGGTGGAAACTAAGATTATAATGACTAACAAAATAGAGTTACATGGAGTTAAAAGTGCTCTTACAGCCTTAAAATGTTTGAAATCATAACGTGAAGGCCAGTATAAATATCATGAATGCTATTCCACTGTTTTCATTTTATAAGGGTTATAAGACATCTAATAATATCATAAAGGGTGAATTGTTTAAACACTATAGCATATGAGTTTTTTTCTTTGTGCCTTAGAATTTTCATCTGTAAGATAAGGACACAAGGGACCCTGTCACTGAAGCTTCATATTCTATGGTAAGTTTATAAACTGTGAAAAGGTTATTAAAGCACAGTGTCAAAAGTACTAAATGAAGAAAGAAACAACATGCTGGGCTGATAGAAACAGTTACTCATATATATTTAATTGTATTTATATAATCTTATGAAAGTCAACTCATTTTAAGGACCAAAACATTCTCAAAATTATGAATTTTCACTTGGAAATAGTGCTATGAAACACTAAATGCTCATTTTATTTACCTAGTAAGACTAGTAACATACTGTTCTTCTTACAATTGTTTTATCCAGATCATAGACAAGTAGAAATTTCTTCTTAAGTGCAATGAAACATCGCACAGGAAGTTCTCAGCCTGTTCTCAGCTAAAGCTTGGTTTAATTGCTAGTGTTTAATGTTAATGTATGGCAAATAATTACCAATACATATTAATAAATCAATAAAAATTAAATATATGCTGCTTAATATGTACATAAAAAGATCAATGTAAAAGACAGACTCCAGAAACTAATGTCCCCATTGTTGTAGACGCTATCAGGTCAAAATCCCTAAAACGGTAGCATGAAATTCAACAGTTTCTACATGAAAGAGTCCCTATAATGTCTGGTTATCTGTATCTCAGAAGCACCCCACTGGCAATGGAAAAATTAATTGTGATTATTATTTTCACGGAAGTTAGGTATCTATTTTTTACAATGTCCAAGCAAAAGAATACTTTAAGAAGTATTTAAAATACGTTTGAATAATTAAAAGTTGAATTTTTATTGTATTTATGTCCCTTTAATATCATGGTTTAAATGACTTAATCTAAACCTCTTCAACTATAACATAATTCAACTAACTAGTTCACAATGGACTCACAGTTAACATTTAGGGACTGCAATGTGTGAATGACCTAAATGTATCATCATTTCACTCTGGACTTACAATAAGCCTGTGAATTAAGTAGATTTAATCTCAATTTTTGATTCAACAAGCATCATGTAGCTTATTCAGTAGTAAAGGATTTGGTTCCCATGAATTTAAATAAATACTAAAGGTATTTTCTCTAAGCCAGGTATCTTAGACCTGAAGAACTTTTCAGTCTGACAGAGGAGGCAGACTGCGAACAAGTGACCTTGGTATTATGAGCTTCCTGAATCCAATATGTCAATCTCTAAATTTTGTAAACTTATTATCATAAACTAACATGTATTTACATAATAATCTTCATATATAATATATACCCTGTCACAATGAAATCATACTTATTTTCATCAATTTTAGAAACCAAGGAATTTTGCAGATAGGAAACATTAGGGAGAACTTTCATACTGGTTTAATCATTTTGCTATGGACATTAACAAAAACTCCTCACTTACTTCATGTTTGGAGAAACAACGTGGCCCAGATTCATGAAATTACTTTGAAATATGCAAAACACAAGGAATAAATGTAAAGTTTCACAGCTATAAAGCCATAGGTCAAATTATCTAAAAATTTAAACAGAGGATTTAAGTAGGTTCTGGACACAATATATAAATTCTATAGAATGATTTTATTAAAATTTAGTTGCTGTTGTGGTATGAATGCAAATGTATGTCCCCCATAAATTCAGGTGTTTTATCAAGCTTGTAACTTGAGTCTCTAGCCAACTGGCTGGAGGAGATATCATTGGGGTGAATCCTGGGGTCCAGCACAAGGTGTGTTTGGGGTTGGATCTGATTTCAGTCTACAGGTATGTAGAGAGCAGTCTGAGTTCTGGGAGTTCTGCTGCTGCTTTTTGGTGTGTGCTGGCTGATTGGTTGCTTCTCTCTGCTTAGATCTGTAAAAGAAGGCCAGCTTCTTCTGCCATTTATGGAACTTCCTCTGGATCTGTAAGCTTGAAATAAACCCGCTCCTCACATAAACTGTGTGTGGTTGGATATTCATCCTAGCATTATGGAGCTGACTACAATGTTAACCATATACCATATATACAATGAATTCTTATTTCAGATCTAAATTCAACAAACAATGACCACTATGTGAAATGAAGTAGAAGTTGTCAAAGCATAACAGAATTAGCATGCATTCTATTACTTAAGTGAATTAAACTAGGTATAGATTTCTGATGAGATCTAAATTTTGCTTCTCTTACTCCAAATCTTACACCTCTCAGCAATTACTTCTCTGTCTACAGTTCCTAACGTCCATCATTCTTTCCATTCATCAGCATGCTAACTGACTTTTCTGCCTTTACATCTTGCTGCCAGTGAGTCCTGAAACACCAAATCCAATGATATCCTCCCTGAGGATCAGCTGCTTTCCTCTAATTTTAATGATTAAAAGTCTGTCATGAAATAATGATCATCACTGTCTTTATTACACTAGCATTACTGAGAAATGGAAAATCCTGCATTTTAAGGTCAGGGCAGTGTTCCACAGGCATGTTTCTGACAATATTAGGAACTTCATTCCAGTTGAGTTTATTTGTCACTACACACGATATTACTTAAGTATTTGTTCTTCAAGGGCTCTCTGTGACATCAGGAAGAAACATGTAAAATCCTTGGAGGGAAGATAAGGTCATACATGACTTCCCATAAGCTATCTTTCCACCATCTAGTCTGATTTAATGATAAGATATTTTCAGTTACATTAGGTTAGTACCTTGCATGTAAGTTCTCTGCCTTCCTTATGTATCATAAACTCCTACTTCATGCCAGATGTTACCTGTATTGTAACATGTCCACCATGCCTCTATCATCTGTGTACTTCCACTAAATTCATTCACATACAGAACACTCTCCAGAGGTTATATATCTGTACATCTGTCTACTAGTACCAAATTCTCAAATTGTCTTCCTTGTCTAGGACACCAAGTATTCCAATGACCAGTTTTCAATAAGTGCTTCAAAGACAAAAACAAACAAACAAACAAACAAACAAACCTGCTAGGCTGTTAAAGCCTTCCTCAAAGAGAGGGGCAGAACTAAGTTTGCAGAACACTAGGACACACTTGTGAAAGTTGTTGAATCATCTTGGATGAGAGAAAGCCAATAAATACAACAATAAAAACTGTAACAAGAAGTTAAAGAAGCCAATATTTAAAGACTAATAAAATTCTTTTGTTTAACTAATTATAAAATGAAACTGTTGCTTCAACTTTACATAAATTTGACATAGTCACAATAAATATTTCAATAAGAACCTCAAAGTAATACAATAACACATAAAAATGGAATTTTGGGAAAGGTTTATTGGTAATGTTTAGGGGAAAATTCTACAGAATTAGATCAACTACAGAATTTCATCTCACCTGTAAAGTCTATGATTGTCACACAGTGATAAGAAGTAAAATGTAATATATCCTCCTGTGGCCCAGAAGGGGCTTAGAAGGGACAATTGCACTTTCAATTAATAATGACTTGACCTTGAGGTTAAATGGTTCTCAGGAAGAACAAATTCAAACCCCAAGAGTGGTATATAAGTTTAAATATTCATATAGGCTTTTGAACTCCATTATTTTCTTATTAAAACACCTATAGGAATATAAAACATACAGAGAGGACAACAGTGAATACAACACAAATCCACCAAACACATTTGCTGATAGCTATTTTGTTGTTGTTTTTTGGTCTTACAAGTTTCTACTTGTCCAGGCTTTTGTCAAAATGTGAGAAATTCAGTAAGTAGTAACAGAGACACAGGACAAGCTTGCATGGCAATAATCATGGAAGAGAAATGGAGTGGAAATAATTAGCCTTTATATACAAGCCTGAAAGAAACTCATACACCCTAATTACATCTCATTACTACATTAAGAATAGCATTTGTATACATAAAAATTTCAAAAGTGATTTTGCGATATCAACAAGAAGTATAAAATTTGGCAATACAATAGTGTCATGTAAGGCTACAAGAAAGGGCAAAGGATATCAGCTACAATGCTGGGCCTGACATCCTTCCTTGAAGAATATGAAAGGATGGAGAGGAAGTGACTTGCTGCTTGGGATTCCCACATTCAGCAGAGAGAGGGGCATTTCCTCCATGGCCCTGCCATTTTAACTGTGTGATTTTTAATGAGCCACATCACTCCTCAACCCCTCAGCCCTTTCCTATAAAATCTAGCTCACAGCTATCCCCATCAGAGGCTGTGTGCATCAAAAAGTTCAGACACTTGGCCTGGAGAGATGGCTTAGCAGTTAAGGCACTTGCCTGCAAAGCCAAAGGACCCAGGTTGGATTCCCCAGAACCCACGTAAGCCAGATGCACAGGATGGTGCATGCATCTGGAGTTCATTTGCAGGATGCCCTGGCATGCCCATTCTCTTTCTCACTCTCAAATAAATAATAAAAATAAAATTTTAAAGATTTAGACACTTAAATTTATATATTTTCTCCAGCTACGTGATTTACAGTTCTATTTATTCTCAACAGGAAGATGTTCAGCCCAACAGAAAGAGTGGTCAAGGTTAAGAAGGCTGTGACCTGGCTGATTATTCCCCCAGTGCTACACCTGTGAGATTGAACCTTGGGAACAGTGGCATCAGCAGGTTTAGAGTTTTCAACCTTTTCCAAGAAAGATAACTGATTTTCCTTCTCCAAATAGGTGTGAAATTTTCTTCACTTTTATAGAATCATAAACAAAACAATGACTTTAGAGCTTTTTAAACATATGTCTGAGAGTCACATAGACAATGTTAAAGCAATGTTGGATCTAGCATAGTATTTATCAGAGTTACTGAACTGCCTGCTATCTTCTCCCAAAAGACCTCTAGATACAGAAAGCACACTTTAATCTTGAAAACCTTGTTAGCATATGAGTTTCTGTTCAAAGATCCCATCTCCTCTCTACATTTCTTTATACCTAGCCTAGAGAAATATAGAAGTCATTTCTTTGTAGGATGCTCTGCCAATGGCAGGTAAACAAGAGGCTCTACTGGGATGAGCAGCATTTCTGGGGGCCTGCATTGTTCAGCAAACTCCTTAAGATATGCAGGACTCTTGGTCACAGGCCTACCTCACACCCCCCAGGTGGCGCTTCCTGTAACTGACCAACAGATCTGTTTACAAGTTCGGTTATTTTTTTTACTTTTTATTTTTGCTTTTATGGCAGTAACTGTCACATGTAAATTGTGATTTAGGGTTTAACTCCCATCCTGTTTTTTTTTCTAACATCATGTGGTTATTTCCAATAAAAGCTGACACTCCAAACAGTTCAGGACTGTACTCTGAGAATCTGGGGTGCAGATCTGATATACTAGACTTTCTTTTTTTCTTTTCTTTATTTTTTACCCAATAAAACTTTGCCTCACCCAAAAAGATAAAGTCCCATCTCCACTTTGCTATTATTGCTTATAATATCATTCAGAGGCTACAATGAAACGCTAATGCCATCTTTGCTGTTAGTTTGAAGAAGAAAAAATTCTATGATTTCTACTAGCTTTTGGAATTCAGTCTTCAGACTCTTTTTGTGGAAGGATTTTTAATCTGTGTTACTTTCAAAGGACTAGAGAATAACCATGTAGATTTCCCAGTACTTAGAAGGCAACTGGCAGAGCACATTCAGAGAGGGTCACGGTTTACCTTGGGTATATCACCAATTTTCATGCACTGTCAGTGCAGTCATAAAGCCACAATATGTTCAAGGCAGACACACATAGAGGGACTACAGCACACATTCTAGGATTCCTTCATTCACACAATAATTGCAAACACTGGGCTCATGAGGAATGTTTTTAGAAGAAACAAAACAAAACATATTTAAATATCAAATTTAAATCCTGTGGCCCCTTCATATCTTATATATGAATAACTACATATCTTCACAGAAAAAAGAAAATAAGAGATCTAAGTAGATAAAATTTAAAAATAATAGGATGAATAATGATAAGCATTAAAAAATCTACTTGTCAAACAGACTATTAAAGGGAAAAATGCACAACTGTCAGTACTAAGTTGGTACATAAAGCTAACCACAGATAAGAAAGATAAGAAAAGGCAGTCAAGTTTCAATAATTACCATGCTCATGAGTGAGGATTGAGGAAGAAAAAGTGGTACATTACAGTAGTGGAAAGAAAAGGAAATAGGAAAAAGAAGCTGAAACTTTGGTTCTTGCAAGGAAATAAAGTGCAAAATGTATTTATCAATCTGTCTAGTTATATTAGTGTGTGCATGCATGAAGTAAAAGGATACATAGACTAAACTAACATCAAAATGAGAGCTATAAATCAATGTTACATCAGAATAGTCACAGTCATGGTTATTTGTGATTTGGATTTTACATATGGTAAATAACCCATATCTAGTGAACAAAACAAGAGGGCTGCTTGAGTGGCCCTATTCCTTTGTGGGAACAGAGTATAAGACTGAGCAATGACATTAGATTATGTTTAGATAGAAGCATCATAGGATAACTACAGAAGAAATTAAATTGACTTCTAATTCTAAGCTGGCAAGTAAGTTTTTGTACAGGCAATTCATTTACTTTTAGGCATTTTAAAAAAGATTTTATTTTTATTTATTTATTACAGTCAGAGGGAGAGAGAAAGAGAGAGAGAAAGAGGGGGGGGGGAGGGAGAGAGAGAGAGAGAGAATGGACGCACCAGGGCTTCTAGACACTGCAAACGAACTCCAGACGCATGTGCCACTATGTGCATCTGGCTTACATGGGACCTAGACAATCAAACCTGGGTCCTTAGATTTCAGTGGCATGCGCTTTAACTGCTAAGCCATCTCTCCAGCCCAATTTTTAGGATTTTATAGCAGAAAAATTCCCAGGACTCTCAGATGGTAGATCCAGACAGGTAATGTACTGAGTCTGGGGCAAATAATCTAAGTAAATTTACAATGCTGATGGAAATTCTTCTTGAAGGTAGCTATCTGCACTAAGTAACCATATGCCTTGTATTTGATAACTGGACACAGGAATAATATAGGGCCATATAGGACTAGCAAGGTCAGATATGTATCATTAACAACCTTGAGGAGACAGTAAGGGATATGAGCTGTTTAACCTATTGGTGAGCAAAAATACACTGACATAAAATGATTAGTTTAATTGAAAATTGTTCAGAAAGGCTGGGAAAAACCACAATAGATGGCAGATAGGATAAAATTTATTTTTGATATAAGATTAGTACAACAAAGGATCCAAAATCTCAAAATAAATGGAAGATACCAAGTCCAGGTGAGATCAAGCAAACAAAACTGATAAGCACATGTGGCACCACTAGAAATAAAATAATTTAAAATCTAGATAAAGAGTAAAAAACAATAATAATATCTCAAAAATAATGAAGATAAGTTTTCTTAATACATATTTTAAAGGAATGGGGTAGAATTGCTGATTCCTGTTTTAAGTACCTAGTTTGATAGACTTTCTGTTTAAAGTGAGACTTCTGAGACAGCATGTGCCATTATTTTATTATATGCATAAATAAAATTATCACAATTATTCAAACACTAAACTTCTCTGATTTCCTTTCAATAAATGGTCTGGACTTATAGAGATACTAGCTATATAAAGCAAAGAAAGGAGGTGGGGAAAGCAAGATTTAAGGACAGGGACAGGTCTATATCCTCAGGAGGGAAAATAATGAGCTTACAGTTTGCTAAAATGGCCAAAGAACGGAAAAATTTCTCATCTTTGGCTCTTCCATACACTTTATGATTTTACAGCTAATTCTATAAATCTTTACATGTTAATAGACCTTTATCCCTTTATCAATATTCAACTAGGATAAAGGGTGCTTACAATAAAGTAGGGGAAAAAAAGGACTCAGTGACTGAGCAAAAATATGAGTTTGGGGTATGATGAGTTGTACTGTACATACAGCACAGTGAGTCACATAAACACCATGTCTTCTATCACCCTGCTTGAAAATGTGGTTGATAACGGACATGTTTCATGGATGAAGGGGACAGCAACAGTGGGACCTTTCCATATAAATGATTCATACCTGATCCTTCCTCAGTCACCATCCCAAGTCCTTCAGCTTTGTTTTGTCGCTCAAATGCATTCAGATCCAGGACACTGAAGTGAAAAGGAGGAAAATATTTATAGGATGAATAAAACATTATCATTGTTCAGGACAGCAAGCTTCTAACTACCGCATGTCTTAAAATGTGAATGGTATGTTAACATTTGCTGAAACTTTGCCCTAATCCAAAGCATTCCAATTGTTTTCCTAGAAGCACACCATCCCCTCCCCAGGGCCTACACTGAAAAAGGACCCATGTGAAAATCAAACTCAAAGTTTTGGCTTGGCAAAAAAAAAATCACTGCTTAGGCAAATGTGCAGAAATATAGCAATCATGTTTCTACAGTGATAGAACATGTTACATTAAATTTGCTTTGAGCTTCTTAGTCAAATGCTTTCTGGATGATTTTAAAGTAGAACATGATGGGCTGGGGAGTGCTCAGAGGTTAACAGCACTTTCTTACAAAGCCTGCCGGCTCAGGTTGATTCCACAGTCCCCACATAAAGCCAAACACACAAAGTTGCACATGTGTCTGGAAATTGTATAGAGTTGCAAGAGATCCTAGTGCACTTATTATCATTTCCTCTCTCTTACTATCTTTATCTCATAAATAAATAAAAATAAAATATCATATAAGTTATAATATTAAAAAAGAAATTATGATCTCAAATCAGGTGGCTAATGGTCACTATAAAAAATGAGGAATGATCCTAAAAGCTCCAATAAACAAAGCTCCCATAAAAGCTCATTGAAAAGGGTGTGGGGATGTAGCTTAACTGGGAGAGTGCCTGCCTAGCATGCATAGATCTCTGGGTTCAATCATCAGCATGGCATACACCAGGTATACGGTCAGCATCAGGATCAATAGTTTAAAGTCATCCTCAGCTGCACAGTGAGTTCAAGGGCAGTCTGCCTCAATAACAAAGATACAAAATAATACAGTTGGATTTTCTCTATTTTCCCCTTTTCTTCTCTTTAAAAAAGTCACATAAGGTATGGAGAAAACAGCTTAATTCTCAAAGGTCCCTGTGTGTAATCCTGCAAACTTTTGTAACACTGACTAAGGTGGTAATCAGGGCATTAGTAACACCTTAAAAGAAAGATAGGTAACAAGGTGCAATCTATGGACCTAGTTGGAATTCTTTTCTCATTAATGATTATTTGTCAAATTATTGTCACCCTGTCAAACAAATAAATAGAACTATAGCTGTCATGGGATAGCACCACAAGGACAGAAGCACACTCTCACCTGCAGGACTGCATCAGGCCTGCTAGACTCTGGAAGAATCCCACATCCTTCTTCTCCCTCAGGTAGTCAAGCATCTTCTATAGAAACAGAAGTCACATAGCCACTGAACATACACTCCTTGATGTTTGATAAACAAACAACCAAAATATGCTTTCTATTCTCAAACAAAGGTTTATTTTTTTAACTCAGAGCACACAAATATTACTATATCTATCCTTATCATTTGCTAGTAGTAACCACATCAAAGCAAGATTGATGCACATTTTCAGGTGTTGCAATAGGTAAGTAAGGGAGATCTTTCTACCTCTAAGAACATGTATCCAAGGAAATGTACTGGTAATTCTTTCCTGATTCTGTGTGTTTAGAAATTCAGATACCTAGGACACATAAGCCTGAAGGTCCATGTGGATACTATCCATAACTTTCCAGGCAAAAGTAGAGTCCTTAAATACTTTCATGATCTGAGAGTTGGGGTGACTATATTCTAATGTGTAGCCAGATTCTGTTTTCATGTTATACTGTCAGTCTAAAGTATAGCAGGAATCAGTGGACTCTTCCATTATTCCTCTTCTCTGAGAGTGATGTTGAGAATCTCAGATCAGTATTTTGTTTAAACAAAAATGTAGAACATGCTCAGGCCATACATGGTTTTGTCTCTTTAGCTGCTTGTTGCACAGCATCATGAAATGGCTATTTCTAATGTGGAAATAAGGTGTTGGGAGGTTTCAAAGAAAATGTGCAGATGAGCTGGGCGTGCTGGCACAGGCCTTTAATCCCAGCACCTGAGAGGCAGAGGTAGGAGGATCACCGTGAGTTCGAGGCCACCCTGAGGCTACATAGTGAAATCAAGGCCAGGTCAGCCTGAGCTAGAGTGAGACCCTACCTTGGAAAACCAAAAAAAAAAAAAAAAAAAAAAAAAAAAACAAGTGCAGATGGCCTCCAATATGTGATGGGTCCATTCTGGAGTTTTTGAACTTTATGATGAGGTTACAGGAATACGCATTATGTTGAAAGCATAGTTTAAGCTTTTCATTCTTATCTTTCCATGAGCTGGCCATATGCAGTGTGATACTCTCACAATGCTGCGTAGAGTCTACAGAGTCTACAGTGTATTGTGTTGCTAAGCTATGGTGTCCCATAGGTAAAGTGTAGTAAATGTATTTTCAACATATGATGTTTTGATCAGACAATTCCCATTGGCAAATTGAGGAATTCTGTAAATAGAAGATGGTGAAGGTTTATTCAAAGACTTAAGAAGAGAGTGCTTTAGCCAATACTTTAAAACAGGACAATAAATTTTATTATCAGTGCTGTTTTAAACACAGTTCATCTAAGCAGCCATTCTGGTACTAATATCTTTCAGAAATCCAAGTCAAACACAATATAAACTAAATATATAAAAGACATGCACAGTACATGCATATATACATGTCTACACAGTAAAATGCACACAAGGAAATGTTATGCATGCACACATATACAACAAAGACATACAGAAACAACCATGGGAGGTAATAACTTACCAGTCTAAGGGAAAAATAAACCATATGAGTCACTGTTCTTTTAAGAAAAAAATGTGGTTTGCAAGGTCAAAGGGAGGTTGTTAGAGTACGTTATTTGAAGTTCTAGAGAAAAAGATAAGAACTGTACAGATAGCTACTGCGTGTACAAAGTGATCTCTAAAGACTCCTGGATCATCTTTCTCACTCCCCCCCCATGTGTCCTATTAAAGTAAAACATAAAGCAAAGAAAACTCTTCTCATAAATATTTTGGAGAGGTTGATTTTATATAACCTGTACCTCTTAAAAGTCATGTAGTTCCCCTAGGACTCATTAATCATTCAGTAATCAGTAAGTGGTGGTTTATGCCTCAATGGAAGAACTTATTGGTCATGTTAAAGCTGCAGTAGATTAGTTTTTCCAGGTATTTTGACACCATTTCGTGTTTGGATTTGTAAGATTATCACATAATCCCTTTTCTTCTTCCCTGTTCTTTCTTGGGTAGTATGAATGGCAAAGCACAGACATATAAGATGAAGAAAAAATACAATCATTCCTTTCCCACATGTTTATCTGTTTGGAAAGTACAGAATAGGAGAAAATCTTTGTCAGCTATACATCTGGCAGGGAATTGGCATCTAGAATACATAAAGACTTCAAAATATTAACTCCCTCAGTAATCCAATCAATAAACAGGCAAATGAGAACAGACAGTTCTCAAAAGACAAAGTACAAATAACCGATAAGTATATGGCAAAATGCTCATCATCCTTAGCAAAAGCAAATGCAAATTAAAACTATATTTGGATTCTATTTCATCATAGTCAGAAAGGCTATACTTAAAAAATTGTTAGTGATGATGAACGGAAAAAAGGAACACTAGGACACTGCTGGTGACAATGCAAATTAATGCAGCCACTATAGACAACAGCATGAAAGGTCCTCAACAAAATTTAAAGCTAGAACTAACATATGACTCAGTTTCAACCACTATTGGGTGTGTACACAAAGAACTTTAATCAAAATTTCACAAAGATACTAGTATAACCATGTTTATTCCTGCATTATTTATAACTAAGAAATGGAACCAATCTAGGTGTCCACCAACAGATGAATGAATAATTAAAATGTGATATATTTACATATGCATATATGTGTATATTATGGACTTGTGCTCATTGAAGAAAAATTAAGTTGAGGGATTTGTAGAAAAAAGGGTGGAACTGCCGATCATTCTAGTAAAGAAATTTTGTCTAGATAAAAGATAAGAAATGCATATTTTCTCTTAATTTTTCTCTCTCTTATTTATTTATTTGATATAGAAAGAAGGGGGGAGAGAGAGAGAATGAATGAATGAGAATGGGTGTACCAGGGCCTTCAACTACTGCAAACAAAGTCCAGATGTGTGCACCCCGTTGTGAATCTGGTTAATGTAGGTCCTGGAGAAATGAACCTGGGTCCTTTGGCTTTGCAAGCAAATGCCTTAACGGCTAAGCCATTCCTCCTGCCTGCATATTTTCTCTTATATGTGGAACTTAGATGTGGAAGAGGAGAAGGAACAGGAGAAATAGGAGGTCACAGAACATGCAAACTTGAATTAAAATGTCATGAAATTAAACACTTTGAACAAGGAATATAAACTAATAAACTAAACAGATAGAAAATTGCATTATGAGGTTTCCATAAAGTTATTACCTGCTGTACTGTAGAGTTCCCCCCATTTAAAATGGCAATTCCTAGTTTCAGAGTAGCAGCCACCATAGGTCCTGTTTCACCTAAAATATAAATAGTAGAATTACTTAATGTATCAACTGTGGTATTATTTTACTTCAAAAGGTACACTTCTAAAATTATTATTATCCATATAAGTATCTCTACATTTTTCATTCTAAGTGATATTAAAGATATTTTCACAAAGATATTGTTCATGCAGGAAAATAAAACTCCAATGATTAGCAAGTGAGATGGATAATTGCACTTTAACTTCAACAAGACTCACTGAAAATATTTAACATTTAAATAAACAAAAAAACTATAGCCACAAAACTAAATATACCTTGCTACCTTTTGTGAAATAAAGTTTTATTGGAACACATCCACATTGTCACTTGTCTCTGACTGTTTTACTGATACTAGAGCACATCTGAAGAGTTGTAAGAAACCACATGATTCAAGAAGTTGAAAAGAATTATTCCCTGGCAGTTTTCTCTTAAGTATGTAATATATTCTGCAGGTCCACATATTGGTTGCTTGGTTGTCTGCTGATGAGTTTTTGCACAGTGATTAGAGCAAGAGGGCTCTGCATTCAGGAATGAGTTAATCCACTGATGGATTTAAAATTGGACAAACTATTGCAAGATAGTAGATCTGTGGAAGCAGGGTGGAGGTGGGTGATTAGAGGAAGTATACCACTAGAGGCATGTCCTTGGGGATGATAACTTGTCCTGGCCCCTTATAGTTTCTGCTCTCTCTGCTGTCTGTCTGTCATGAGGTGAGTAGCTTCCATGTCATGAGGTTCTGCCTTACCACAAGCCAAACAGAACCAACAACTCTGAGCTACTATCTCAAAGCCTGTGAGCTAAACAAATCTAACCTTTATTAAATTGTTCTTTGGGGGATTTTGTTCCCAGTGACATACGAGTACACTAGCTTTACACACAAAGCTTGCCAACCTCTGAGTCATGCGATCACTCTACTAAACTTCACTCATAATAGTTTCTAAAACTTAACAACCATAAAGATCTTTTCTGTGAAAGACTGATAAAACATGAATTCCATCAATTATGAGAGCTGGTGTTGGTAATTTGTTGCCTGACACAGTAATGAACAGATATACATGGACTTAAAGAGTTTGTGGATAGAGTGAGGAAGCACTTGGCAAGTGAAGAGGGCTGAAAGCAACCCTCCAGAGGGAGTAGGAACAAGCCTCACCTTTGCTGGCACTGATTGTCTGGAGGACCATCTCTGCAGCTCCACGGTCATGCAGTCTGGCTTGCTGGTACAGAAGCTTTTGTTTTTCCATTTCTTTCTCCTGAACACAAATCCCAACCATTTATGTTGTAGCTATCAGTAACCACATCAGTTTTCTATAGACCAAACTTTTAGTCATCTCTTCATGTATGGGCTCTATGACAACATTATGGACCATTTCAACACCAACAATGTTATCAAACAGTAACATATTCAACTCATTTTTTTTTAGATTTTTTTTTGTTTCCCCTTGATATTTTTCCCAAATTTTTTTTGGTACTGGTTTATCAGGATGGCTTTTTCTCAATTTAATTGATTAGTCCAAAGCCTGTATCAGTTTTGCAGTTCATCATTGAAACTTGCACATTCCGATTGATACAATTGTGCACAAGTTGGTCACATTTTTTTTTGGTAATCTCCTAGGTCATGGCCATAACTTGATACTGCTCAGCAAATGGCTCGAGTTGCAAGTTATCACTGAATCACGGGAAAAGAAAACAAAATAAAAAACATTAAACTGAGACGTCTTGGCATTTAAACAAAATTGAAAGCTGATATGGATTTAAAAAGGTTGGCTTCAACTGAGTCTTAGACTTATGATACAGATCTTCCCAGTCAACCCCCAAAGAATAAGAGAAGCCATGTGCCTTTATATTTTGTGTTCTCTGCATGGTGTCGCTAGAGCAATGGCTGGCGTGTGTTGTTCTTTTCCACTTAAGCTACCACTGCAAACATAAAGAAGGAAATCAAAAGAAAAATATAAAGGCACAGCAAGTTCAAGGCTGGTATAGTCATTCACTTGAGCAATCCAGTTCACTGTAGAATTGAGACGGAACTAAGCAGTATAAGTTGCAGAATGGAAGTTGCATAGAGCCCTGTGACAGCGCGTCCATCAAATGGCGTGGTAGAGAAGCTTAATCAATGGGACATGAAACGCTCAACTTAGTATCATGTCCATAAACACAACGGCCAAAACATATATGACCCGAGAGCAGTAGGAGCTGCAGCAGTAGCCAGAATGACAGCTTTGCCGCCATAAACTTTCCATCCAAAGTACGAAAAATAGACATTGAAAGATGGAAGAGGTTTAAAAAATGAAGGCTTGCTAGTTACAGAATATGAGAAATAAAGTGAACTAAAAGGAGGGGCAGGGAAGAAATGGGCTCAAACAAATGAAAAAGAAAGAAACCTTTAAATCAAAAGCAACCAACACAGACATTTATGCTGTTACCAGAGAGTTCTCGCCGAGGCTGGCAAATTTGTTTCTTAAATCTTTGATAATATCGTGCTGCGAAAACAAAATTGATCAGGGTGTTTTTTTTTCACACTATAGTTAGAGTTCCTGTGATTAATTTTTTTCTTAAATTATGTGATAGGCCTAAATGGAAGCAGAGAAAAGAAAAGTAAAAGAGGCAGCTTGCTTCTATGTAGCCATGCTAACTCCTAAAAGGTTTGCCTTCATGTTTAAACCTCTTCCTGGGAAGTCAAAAACAAAACAGAAACAAAACCACACAGACACACAGAACCATGCTGTCATTGCAACACGGTGTCAGGAGAACTAACGGAGGCCCCTTTGTCTGCTCTTCAGTGGCTGTTGAACATTGATGATCAACATTTGAATCTTCCTTTTAGACCCAACAATCTTTTTCTTTCCTCCCATTGCCGAAGCTAAAATTGGAACCTTGGCTTAGAAGCTTAACCAGCTTTTTTGGTGAAAGTGTTTAAGAAAGACAATAATAAGAAATCATTACCTTGACAAACTATCTTAACATTTCCACCAACTAAAGAGGCAAGGGAGCCAGAAGGAACCATTCTTTTAGCAAACATAGAAAGATGGGCCTCAGAAAACCACAAAGACAAAAGATGACAGTGAGCCACCTACTCTTGAGGGAGAAAACAAACACAGAACAAACATTTGACATTTGTGCTCTAAAAGAGAGAAGATTGGTCCAAAGATCACCAGAGAAACTTGCAAAGTTGTTCCACGGCTCAAATATCCTCAGCTATAATCATACTTGGTCCGTGTGCCCAGGAAAAGCAAGAAACTAATAAGATATCAAATAACTATGTTTTAAAAATATGTTCCCTGGAACAAAAACAATTTTGATTTTCTTATATGGCAAATAAATTTCAATAATGGTAAATATTTTGAAAGAGACAACAAGAATCCCTTGAAAAAATTCTGGACCCATGTGGAATATTTATCTAGATGTATAGAATAAATAGATAAAAATAAATCGGCATCATAAAGGAGGACCAGGTCACCCTCTCGCTTAAATTTTTGTTTGTTGAGATGGGGACTCCATCTTAAGAACTAGGTAGTATTATTTTTCTAGTGCTTAGTCTTTTGAAAACTATTACTGGATATATAATTTAATTTTTTGATGGAAAAAGTTTTTACTACATAAAAGCAAAAAATCTGGAAAAAATAGGAAGATTTCAGATAGGTAAGTGATAGATTGCATGGAAAAATGCTTTCCTTCCAGAAATATTTCATATTAGCATTCCTAAGAAAATTTGAGATAAGATTGTTTTGCTTTCCATTTGAGACAGTATCATCCTATATAACCAAGTTAGGCCTGGAAATAAACCTTCCTGCCTCAGCCTCCAAGGACTTGGTATGCAATATCATACCCAGCACTGAGGTAGATCTTTTAAAACCCTCTTACTCAGAGACATAAGACACACCTCTGCAAAACTAAGTTTACCAGCCAGGTGTGGTGGTGCATGCCTTTAATCCCAGCTCTCAGGAGGCAGAGGTAAGAGGCTCGCTGTGAGTCCGAGGCCACCCTGAGACTACATAGTGAATTGCAGGTAAGCCTGGGCTAGACCCTACCTTGAAAAAAAAAAAACAAGCAAAAAAAACAAGGTTTCCCCACATTGCAGATTCTGCTTAATCTACCTAAGGGTTTTACATAAATGCTATTGCATCTTCTACCTGTATTTAGTTATCACAAGGGTACAAAGGAAGATTAGGGAAAAAAAAAACAAGAGTAGTTCTACAATTTTGATTTTAATGTAGCTTTCTGTCATTCTAACTGTACTGGTGTGTTTTCAAGATCTACTTTGTCTAAGAATTGGTCAAGCTTTCATATATGTGGAAGGAGTGTATAAATGTCTAAAGTAGCTGGGTGTGGTAGCATATACTTTTAATCCTGGCACTTTGGAGGCAGATAGATGTAGGAGGATCATTGTGAGTTTGAAGCCAGCCAGGGACTATAGAGTGAGTTCCAAGTCAGCCTGGGCTAGAGTGAGACCTTACCTTTGATAAAAACAAAAAAAGTCTATAAATGGCTGAAGAAGAAATAAAATACAGATGGTTCTTCAACAATTTATTTCCATGAAAAAAATATTGACATAAGAATTAATTGCAGCTATCCCTTGATCATGAAAGAGAAAATAGTTTATCTCCAAAATAAAGATGAGAAGATATTTTACACTGGGTACTCTGAGGACAGCCAAGAAGTCCATATTGCATCTGAAGGATTTTTCTCAGTTGTATGAGCACCTGGGCAGCAGAGGTACAGGCTGACACACCTGGAGTCCATGCATCATGCCATATTTTCAAGATTTCAACAAAACTTTCATGTTTTGCTTCTTAACCTGCATGTGGAAGCAACTATAATCTAAGTGATCAGAAATCCCCAGAACTGTACTTTTAAGAGCTACCTCCCATCATTTAATGTGTCAGCTTCACACAGTCTCCTTTTATCTCTTCAGGTACATGGTAAAACTGAATATACTATTACTAGCAACAACAACCAAAGAGACAAAAACAGAAGATTCAGTTGGATAACCATGGTAACAAAGATGAAAATGGTGAAATCCCACAAATAAATTGATTTCTAGCACAGGCACACCAACATATTGAGGAGAAACAGAACTATGAATAAGAGTCTCCTTCTCTACTTCAACCAGTCTTATTTTTGGTCCAGTTCCAAAATGTTATCCACATTTATACAGAGTTGACTCATGGTTATAGGAAGACACTTTGAAGAGAAAAGAATAACCTTTTTAAATGGTTTATACTTTCCAAAATATTTCACGAATTAAATAAATGTGTATAGAGTTTACTAGAAGAAGAAATTTATGAGGATGGGGATACAGCCTTTTCTTCATTGTAACCACAAAACCAGTACATGTACACTGTACTATACCCAGTATATAGCATGTAACTTGTGTCTTAGAAAATTTGAATGAGTAAAAACAAAAGAAATAACATGTCATATGATACCAACTTAAAACATTATAAATGGTATCTTTTAGTTTGAAGTACAATAAAGCTAGTATATTGTGGGAACTGACTTAATTTCCTTTAAGTGAATGGCATATGGGCCCACAGATTACACTAGCACAGATAATAGTTGTAAATATTCGAATTCTAGGTCTTTCGATGTTCTATCTGCACCTTTCACTATCACCTATTTTCTTTGTGGCTGAACTTTCAAATGCTATAACAATCTTCCAGAATCATCTTTCTCAATAGGCTGGACATAGTTTCTGAGGCTTTGCATTTAATACAAACAGAAAAGGAAAAAAATGAATTTACTCAAAACAAAAAAGTCAAGCCCAACTTTCACTAATATATTCAGACAAGAAAAATCCTAAACCAGAAATTATTACTTTAATTAATGTGGTGAGGTTTCAGAAGGGAGATCTATGGTATTGGAATATGCTGTTACAGTTCACTCCTTCAAGAAGCACATGCACTTGAATTTTCAATAGAATGTCATTCCCTGGATTCAACATTTTTAGAACTAATTAAGAACTATGCTAAACAATAAAACCAGTTTAGTTGAAATAGTTTATTTTAGGGTCTAGTGGGCAAAATGTATGCTGTATCATAAAAAGTTTCCATTAATGAGGCACAAAAGAGTAAGTGATGAATACCTCTAAATCAGAACTAGAAAAGCTAACAGGATTGCCATGAGCAAAAACTTGTCTTAAGATAAACCTCCACTATCCTATTTGTTTGTGTTTGTATAAAATGTCTTGAATATAAAACAAAGTGATATGTATCCCAGGCTACTGGAAAATCCAAGAGAGAAAACAAGAATGAGAATGATGAATAAGGTAATAGTTGACCACTACTAGTATGAAACTGTATTTCAACCGGGTAATATTAAATCTTCATCGTCATCTTGAATATATTTTGAATCACCTAGCATTTCTGAAGAAGTGTAACTGAGAAGGGTAGACTCCCCCCATCCTGAATGTGATAGGCATCATGCCTAGACTAAATAAAAAGAAGAATGTGGGTTAGGCACTAGTGTGCATCTCTCTACTTCCTAATTACAGATGCAATCTGACCAGATGCCTAGGCTCCTATCTCCATTCCTTCCTTCCCATATTGTGAGCCATAATAAGTCCTTCCTTCTACAGTCTGCTTTCTTCAGGTATTTTTTCATATCCACAAGGAAAGTAACACATATCATGATGATAATGATATCATATTAATTTTGGAAAATGAAGAGTTAGAATAACTTTTACCACAAATACCTCAGAACAACTTATTACTTGGATTTTGGGAGCCTGCATGAACTATAGTTTCTGTTTTGTTTTGTTTTTTTTTTCAGTTTTCATATATGGTTCTTAATCCTACCCCAGACCATTTCTGGGCAAGCAACTGTATCCCAAGTTCTTAATGCAGCCCCCAGCCAAAGTTATCTATTTAGCTGGGAGGAGGAGTTTTCTGCAGACTGTCTTTAAAGATGCATACATTCCCTCCTTAGAATATACCTGGTACCCATGTAGGATCACCCATCCTCAGATGGCAGCTGTGCAGCCATAGTTATTTTGACTGAATGGCTGAGAATACTTTTTCATTACATTGCCCTTTATTCTCAGAAATAAATGTTACTGTATCATTAAGACCTTATGTTTCTCCAAAATAATTAGACTATCTTCATTTATTCATCTAATAAAGTATTGAATTAGTTTAATTTCAAGTTAGCTACTAGAAAGCTTAGAATCAGACATGATGATATCCATAGCATACTGGCAGGACCATGGTATTGGTTTGTTTCTATATTATCTTTACTGTTAGAATATTCTCCTTTGTACCCTTTATAATTTTTCCTGCATCTTACTACATCATACAATTATGTAATATTCTAAATGAAAAACTAGAAAAATGTAGAGTGATACACTCAGATGCATTAAAATAGATTTTTCTATGCAACATTTTTATTGTAATATTCTTCTTACAAAATAAAAGTTTGCTTTCTTTTCATTCTTCCACATGCTTTTGTCAGAACCTATACTCTTAGAACAATTGTGGAATTGCCCTAGCAGTAAAAAGAATTCATATTCAAATAGCAAAGCCAAGGTTTTTAATCATGGACATGACCCTAGGATGTTTAGTGCAAAGCTCTTAATTCAAAGAAGCTGAGATACGAGGCAGACAACTATGACTTGTTGAAAGTCACCCAGTGCACAGGTGAGACTCCAGGTTTATTATTATGGGCTTACTGTATTGCACGTTTCTTTTCATGAACTCCTCTGATGGTTTCAAATTGGAAAATGTGAAATTTATTAAATATAACAATAACAGAATTTTTCATAGACCTTGTCCTATTATAGGCAGTACTCTAAGGGCCTTACATGTATTTTCTTTAGTGCTCATAATACCCCTATCCAGAAGACAGCATATTTCTTCCCATTGTGTAGACAGGGAAGTTGAGGCTCATACTCACACATGAAGGTGGTAAAGCTGGCATTTAAGTCTGAGCAGTTCTTCTGAGTGTCTATGCTTTTGGTGATTGTTCTTTTCTATCTACTGTATATAACTTGATCAGGTTAAAACTTCAACTACGATTATTTTTTAATGGAAATGCATGAAGTTAAATTATTGTACATATAAAAATGTAGAATTCTATCTTTAAATATACATTTATATGTAGATTGGCATTAAGTTTCCAAATTCATATGCATGAATTATCTCATACAATGTAGAGGACAGCTTCCTAGGAACTTTCCCATTATGAAAGTTAGCACCCTACATCTACCTAGATTTCTTCTCTCAAAGCCTTAGTTTCTTGCCTTATATCTGAACCAACATAGCCTTAGAAAAGCCTGATACCTCTGGAAAGCTGGCTGCTATAACCACTTTTCACCCGGAACAATCCCTCCTCATGGAAAAGGATAGTGTGCAGTAACACTGTACCAGTTAGACCCTGAGCCTTGGCTGGAAGAGTCAGTTAATATCAGCTTGAAGAAATCAATTCCTGTGGCCAATACAAGATGGAAAATGATCATCCTTATTTTCATCCCTCAGGTACCACTGGCCCAGTATGTATATGGCCTTTGGAGGCATCCTGCAAAACTGAACAGCCAACTGCACACTGAGCAGCCATTGTTAGCCCAAGAACACACTCCTTATATTTCTTTGCCTCTTTCCTATACTATACTCTTACTTCCCTAGGATTGCAACACACCCAGAGTGATAGCGTTAGCACATGAGACAGTGGTATCTCTTTTCTAAGAAGCCTGTCTAATACATTATGTGAACTTAACAGTTTCATTTATCAAACTAAAGTTGAAAAGCTGCATAATATTTGACAACACCCAAAATTCCTTACATTTTTCTCATCTACTGATTCAGTAGCAACAAATTATCCCAGAAGCATATAATGTCTATTGTAAGGAACTAAATATTTTATGTTTTTTAACAAAAGGAATGGTTGGTTCAATATTTTTTATTCCTAGCTATATGTTAAATTGTAAGCATTTAAAGGTATTTTTAAATAACTATAACTGATTAAAGTTCAAATTATGTAACTAATGGGGGCAGTACAACTTATGGCCAATTTATTCTCGTTGCATTACAAAAAAATGGAATTAATCAAAATTGGAAATTTTGAGGGTTTGAAGTGTTTCATCATTGGGGTTATGCTCTATAATATTATCCCTTAGAATACTTTATTTCTGAATTAATTCATCCAAACTTCATGTCATATATTTTGAATCAGAGCTGGGCACTCATCTGCCATTTTAGTTAAATCTAGGGCACATCCAGAAAAGAAAAGTGTAGCTCCCTAAATTTGTATTATAAAATGGTGCCTCTATAATGGGCACATGAAGTATTCATGACACAAGAAATTATGCTTATTTCAAAGCACAAAATATAGGACCTCAGATACATATAAGAAATTTCAACTTTGAATAAGACAGTGAAATGAAATAGAATGGAAGATGCAACTCACTTAATATTTGAGAAAGATTGTCCAGAGGCAAATCCAATGTTATAGTCCTCTTGCGTACCAGCTCTAGTGCTAGTAATTTGGGTTTTTCATTGATTTGTAAAACCATAATTTATTATCAAAACTCAACTATTATTATTGACTTTTTATAGACCTATTAAAATACATTTTCCCTTTCAGCTAATGCTGATTTTACTGTTATTTTGTGGTTTTTATAATGAAGAAGCCACAGATTGAAAAACTAATTAATCACATATTCAATAAGTTATTAAATATATTTGTATTATATTATAGCAGAAATGAAACTAAATATTAGATGAGAAAAGTCTTAATAGTATCAAATCACTAAAATATATAGGGTAATTGAAGAAAAAAATATATATATGAGGCATTTTAGTCCACCTTTGATGTATTCCATGTTTTATTTGACCTTTCCTATATCCTTTGTTTGAAAATTTTTATAATATATTTTTAACATTGTCATTTTTTGATCTTCTCAATGTCTCTATTAAATGTGACATGAAGAATTTGAGCAGAAACTGTAGCAAATATTAATAATCTGCCTCTGAAAGAGATAAAATTAATTTACTATACTTTTTATTCTCTAAACTTATATTTTATACAAATTACTAAAACTGCCAAATAACATTTCAATTATTGTACCTCATATGAAAAGTGCCACTATTAGGTTAGATACTACAGTGGTTAAATGTGTGGCCCCTTGGACTCAGGTCCTTTATTACAACTTAGCTGAAAACTTGTCTCCAATAGGCAGAGCCTGCTGGAGAAGAGAGGTATGTCACTGAGGCAGATCTTATAGTCTGGCCCTACTAGATATGTTCAGAGCTGTTTGAGCTCTGGTGGTTTTATGATACTGGCTGTTAGTGATGTCTCTGTGTGTAGATCTATAGAAGTCAGCCAGCTTCCTCTGCCATTGAAGGTACTTTTCCTGGAATTTGTAAGTCTGAAATAAGGCCTTTATTTATATAAGCTGCTTCTGTTGGATGTTTTTCCAAGCAATGAGAAACTTACTGTAACATATGCAAAGTATATCAAATAACCAACAGATATTTCAAAGTCTGATAGGTTATTAAATTGATAAGGAAAGTAATAAACCAATTACCTGGTTTATTTTTCCATGGTTTTGTTGATATCACACATAGAACAATTACAAAAGGTGATTTTCATAGGTGATGGACAGTACAGAACTTTTTTTTCAATTCTAAAATATTTCATGTCACTCATACAGCAAAGAGTTGCATGTTACATCACGCATGAATTGTGGGTTGCCATCA
This sequence comes from Dipus sagitta, assembly GCA_036346955.1. Lineage (NCBI taxonomy): Eukaryota > Metazoa > Chordata > Mammalia > Rodentia > Dipodidae > Dipus > Dipus sagitta. The sequence goes on from CM070777.1 coordinate 85,322,564, forward strand.
CATGAAGATCATTAAAAAAAGCTGGTGAGGAAGTAGAAATCCCCAAATGTGATCTATTGTATTACACCTATGAATTTATTATGATTGTAAGCAGCTTTAATATCCTGTCGCATGCTGTGACCTTTAGAGCCACTGCTCCACTTCTATTTGAGGATTAATTCTCAAGTCTTACTGTTACATGAACTTGCCCACCAATCTAAGTCCAGAGGTACCCTCCCTTTCTCTCTGCTCAGGCCCCAAACCTCCTCACTTGATTTTTCTCCTGGGCCTAATCAGAATCCTACACACTGAACACCATATTCCCATTCCTTGCTATTCCCAGATGTCTCCCTGAATAAGGAGTCTCACCAATGCCACTATGTTTGTCCCTGTTAGCCATTATTATCTATTATGGAAGCCCATACTTAAGTATTATGGCTACTATATGCAATTAACCATTGTATGTATCAAATTGGTACTAAATCTGAAATTATCTTCAAATACTTAGATTTAAAAATTTACAAATATCAAGATATGTAATAAAAACCACTTATACCTCAAAATATAACAGTAAGTATAAAAGACTGCAATTCATTTCTTATAAATAGATTTTTCAGGGTAGTCTAGGTTCATCTATTAAACTAAGAACCATTCTGAACATCACCTCTCTGGGATATTTATGATAAATTTGCCAATAAAATAGCCACATTAAAATAAAAATAAAACTTTACAGGAACCATACTAAAGTAAAAATATCTTATAATTCTAGATTAAACTGTTTTGCGTTAACAAAATTTCCAGATAAGGTATTTAAAATATCAAGAGATATATATACTAGTCCCGTCCAATCCTTTAATGAAGAATCAAAATACAACACTAAAATTATGGTATGTAGTCTCCAGAAACTACTTAAAGGATCAAGAGCACAAAAAAGTAGACTTTTCTTAAGCTTCACTAATAACATTCACCATGCCTGTTTTCATGTAATGAGAATGCTGTAGAAAAAAAGAAAAATCAACAGCAATAAGGCACAGGCTATACTTGGCAGTGTCTAGATATTAAGTTCATTACTAAAGAGTTGAAATCTTATCCAGCACAGCAACCTGAGGACACAGCTTCAAAGTGTGACTCATTTAAATCTCAAGAAGACGACAAGGAGGAGACACTGAAGAGACCAACCACACTGGAGATACAAGCTTGCAGAATGATTGTTAAGAACTCTAGTTACAAAAGCATCCAAGATGTTGGGTCTAATAAAGGTAAACGTCACAAGAAACTGAAACTCAGACCCAGACAAATACACACATACACATGGTTTTACCTTGCTGCGTTGGGATCCTGTGACCTTAAGGAAGGATGAGGACAAGAAGCAAAATAGCAATAAACAATTGCTCTGAAAACAGCCAATAACCCATAAATGGTATGCACGTCAGGAAAACAATAACATATGCCATTCATGGATCATTCTAGTTTACCTGTCTCCATACAGTAAAGATAGATTTGAGACTAGAGCACACACATATCAGAAAAGATTATAGCATCCTATAGGAAATTAAATGTAAGACATTTTTTCTCAGCCAGCAAGAGTCATGAGTCATTCTCCAAATAATTTCTTTGTATATGTTTTCACACTGGCTTCAATGTTGCAGAAATGCTCATATAACTTGTTTCTGAAACTGTCACCAATTTTCTAGGTTTACTATTTGACTATACTTGCTTGTAGTTCCACCATGCATTGAAAAGACTCACTGCTGACTATTCATACATTTCCAGACTTCTAGCTCAAAGTACAGATACATAAATTAAGAAGGTGATAATCTATTCTCTATTTCCTTCTGCTCAATTTCTTTCTTAATATAATCAGTAATGTGGTAGTACTTAGCAATAACTAGCTCTACTATAATCAAAGGGGGAAATAAATTAACTTTCTTTCTAGCTAATTAGCATTAAGCATAATTTTAAATCCCAGAAAATATTTAAAAGCTGAGAATGCTGGAGAAAGTAATCATCAAACAGAGCCTAGTCTTAGGAAGAGATGCAACTCTACCTCATGCAAGCAAACCACACGGAGGCAACCACTACTACATATGTACATGGAATGAGTGTCCTAAGTGGGCAGGCATAAGAGGCCCAGTGATTCAGGAAAAGAATTCTAAACCAAAAGAATAAATTAAAAACTTGATATCATGTTGCTGTTCAGTAAGTATTTTGTTCACACATCTGTTGGCAATTGTGGACAATAACGTTCCTCAGATGAGAGCAATTTGAAGCAGTCTCATCTCTAAGAGTTTTCAGGCACACTCATTCTGAACATATGGGCTTTATTTTCATTGTTCAACTATTCTTTGCTCTTGGTCTTAATTTCAGCAAATGTTAGGACTCAGGTTTGTCCATCCAGCTCTGACATGCAGTTCCTTGACACAATAAGCTGCAATAAGCCATGAAGCAAGAAACAAAAAAGTCAGTTATATGCTATGAAACAATGTCTCCAAATACAGAAAGGCAATTCTAGAATGATCCATCTTACTTCAAAGCTCTTCACTTCTTCTTCCCCAGCATCATCTTCCTCATCATGACAACTCTGATATGGGGGAAAAAGTAAAAAAGTAGTAAGGAAAATGCAAAGAATTATTTAATGTAAACACCAATTTATTTGTATTAATTTATCATCAGCTTTGTTTAAACAGATATGCTAGATACAGCACTTAGATGAGATGTTCACTGAATTCCTGACCCAACATAAAACTGTTTTCTATCCATTGTGTTTTTACAATTCACATATAAATTTGCTTATTATATATGCAACAGAGATTAACTCCATCTCATACTACACATAGTACATGCTCATGCATTGCCTCATGCCCAACACAAACCTTAAAGATGAGGATCCTGTTCTCTCATTTTAGACTACCATTACAATGCATTAATATGGGCACATGTGGCAACCATTACTTAAAGTTAACAGAAAGCAGTATCAATAAATACTGCTTAACAAGTTTCTTATAATCCTCTTAAGTTCACTTTAATCTTAGTTTACCAAAGGAATAAGGCAAAACTTGTTGATTATGGGCTGGAGAGATGGCTTAGCGCTTAAGCGCTTGCCTGTGAAGCCTAAGGACCCCGGTTCGAGGCTCAATTCCCCAGGACCCACATTAGTCAGATGCACAAGGGGGCGCACACATCTGGAGTTCATTTACAGAGGCTGGAAGCTCTGGCGTGCCCATTCTCTCTCTCTCTCTCTGCCTCCTCTCTGTCACTCTCAAATAAATAAACAAACAAAAAGTTTTAAAAAAGATTGTTGATTATTTATACATAAAACTTATAAAACTGACTACTCCATAATTTTCTCCCCAAATGACAATGGAGTTGTGGTGAAAGCCATGCATGCTTTTTAAAAAATCTAATTTCCATAACTCGAAATTCTGTGTTTTAAGAATGCAGATGATGATGGTTGTTGGAACCATGGACTGGGTACAGAAGGCCTGGTCCAACCCTGATGATGCTTGTCATCTGCTGCTCTGACTTGGCAAGTTACTTCTCTCTGTGTCTCATAGTTAAGACTGGAATAAGACTGAGCATCTGAGAGGAGCTGGCAGATATCCCAGTAGTTAGTAAACTGCCTTGCATTGATGGTGTGAGAACCTGAATTTTATCTCTCACAACTCATATAAGAAAAAACAATGCTAGTTGTGGTTATAATCCCAGCCCCAGGGAGGACACAGGTGGATACCTGGGGCTTTCTGATCAGAGTCTAATTAGGTAAGGGAGGTGAGAGACTCTGACTCAAAAGCAAGATGCAGGGTGCCTAAAGAATACCACCTTAGATTTTCCTCTGGTCTCCATACACATCTACATACACATGCATGAGCAACACACATGCACACATGTGCTCATGCATGCATGCGCACATACACACAGTAAGAGAGAGAAAGAGAGAGAGAGAGACATCTGATTTCTTAAGAGGATTATTTTTTTCTACTTGGGCAAAAGTATATGAAAAAATAAGCTTTTAATAAATCCCAGCTGCCACTCTCATTACAGTTTAGAATCTGGATTATAATGGTGGCCAAAGGAAGCTGCTTAACCAAAACCTATGAAAGAAAGATACTTCCTGTCCACTGACATTAGACCATTCCAGGTATTCTACACTGTCCCCTATAGTTGATAACTGCTCAGTGCATGTATGAGGTGCATGCAGATGAATAGTGAAGAGTCACAAATCAGAGAAACACTTTTAACTCAATGAAACATGGGACTTGCAGGGTGAAGATGGAGGTGGAAGGATAAATACCAAAGGCTCCCCTCCACTCACTCACTGATAAACTTTAAAAGGTAGCCCTCTACTCACAATAAACTCTGAAAGACTAGTAGAATTCTTTCATTTATGTAGCACTTCACTGTTTGCATTTGTAATAACAGGCATGTGAGTATGATGTGCAAAGTAAAGAAAGGTGAGGACACAGGCCTGTGATATTTCACTACAGGGATAAACTGTAAATTTGCTTGAGTTACAACATGATTCGAAACTTTTTGATGCACTGGACAGAAATGGAAAAATTTGCATGAGATAATGGTCTTCTATAGGATATGACACCCATAGAATATACAGAAACAGGGATGTATATTAGTCTAAAAATATAGGGGCTGGAGAGATGACTTAGCAGTTAAGTGCTTGCCCATGAAGCCTAAGGACCCTGGTTCAAGGCTGGATTCCCCAGGACCCAAGTTAGCCAGATGCACAAGGGGGCACATGCATCTGGAGTTCGTTTGCAGTGGCTGGAGGCCCTGGCATGCCCATTCTCTGCTATGTGTTGCTCTCAAATAACTAAATAAAAATAAACAAAAAATTAAAAAAAAAATATATATATATATATATGATTGGTTGCTCTGGATCAGAATGTTAAAATCTAGTAAAATATGCCAGGAAGGAAAAGAATATACTCCATATAAAGAAAGAAACTGCTGATCATCAAGATGGGGAAAATGGACTTCAGCAACAATTGCTTAAAAAAGCTGGGTATCAGCCATCAACAATATACTAGAATATTTTATCAAGTAACTAACTGGGTAACACATGTTTATCATGAATGATTCTACAAAACCTTAGAGTTGAAGTCCATAGCAATCACAGGACAACTTGATTTTTCTAAGCAGTACAAGAAAAGATGCCATGACAAATATGAGTGTGGTTAGAACTATGATTAGATGGATTCCAAATAAGGTAGATTAACCCATGCTAGGAAAGGAAAGACTATAATTCTAAGCCCAGAATCCCCAAGAGTTTCTCTACCACTTATCATGTATTTATATACATATGTATGGGTGTGGGTGTGCATGTGCCATGGTATGCATGTGGCAGTCAGAAGAGCTGTCTGTGTTCTACTTCCTAATAGATAGGGGCTGGCATTAAGTTTGGTGTTGGGAGGTTCAAGAGCAATGTAACTACTGAGCCATCTCCCCAATCTCCCCAACTCCCACTTATCAGTGTATAACCATTTATTTAAATTTTGCTTTCTTATCAGATTTTAAACTCAAAGAGCCCATAGCATACATATGCTTTCCTTGTTGACCATGTTATCTCCAACAACTTGACGTCCAGTTAATATGCATTGAAAGTTTGGAAAGTTAGTGAGCACCACATACATAAAATGTTAATGTAGGAAATAGTAAGAACTTCCAGGAACTATGAATAGTTAGTTTTCAGCAACAAGTGTAAGAGAATGAGATTAGTGTACTTCATATTTCTATGAATTAATAGTATTTTGCTTCACTTCAGAAATGCATAGATTCTTATCGATTATAAAATTAAATGGATTTCCTTTTATTATGCATTTAAATCAGAAAAGATATGCATTTACCTTTGCCATAATATCTGCATAAGCCATATATAAATAATCTTCCTCCAGTTTGCTATGAAACACATGAGAAATAAGAAGCAGTTTTTAAGCACAAGGAAAATCATGTGTAGACATATTATTATCACATAAAATAACTTGCCTGTTGTTTTCCAATATATATGCCTATTTACAGTTACAAGAATACAAAATTCAGGCAACAGTAATTGTTCAAAAATATTTTAGAATCAGAAATCAAAGGTCTTAGAGACCCTAAGCAGCCTTCTCTGACTTACCTTGGAGAAGCTGCCTTCTTGTCTCAAAACACAAGTGGTCTATTTATGTACACACATATAACTAATTTTATTCCAACCACAAAATGTGATACAAGCAAACTTACATGATATAGGCTTTTGAAAGCAAAGAAGATAATTTGAGACAGATGAAAAGACTCAGCAAATTATACTGTTGCCATAAAAATAAGATGGTCAGAATAATGATTCTTAAAATTTATGAAAGGACATTATACATTTATTAATATCTTTGTTAACAAATATGGAAACCATTAATACATGAAAAATATTGCCATAAAAATACCTAAAATTTATAAAGTTATTTTAAAAGTTTCATAATTCAACTAAATCACTTATGAGAAATATCTCATTACCTGATAATGCCAGAGTTGCTCTATGCTTAGGGGTGAAATGATTTTGTTAGTTGGAAGAGAGTAAGAGATAGACATCATGACAGAGAGGATGGAGTACATTAGCTGGGAAAGCCTATTGTTCTGGTGTGCAGAGGTCTCATGGACGTTGCAAGACTTCTGAGAAGACGCACGTGGATGTAAATTGATAATTCACCTTCACTCTGCAGAGAAAGTGTGAGGTTTGCATCCAACTGGACATTCTTTCATAGGGCAGGCAAGCAGATAAAGAGTTTGTAACCTACCCAATGTCCCATCTACAGAGACAGTCTATGCAGTACCCCCTACAGAGAGCAGAAGCTGAGGCATTTGGATTACTGGTCCACAATTGCTTTGTGAAATTTTATTTAACTCCACAGAGATCTGTTTTTGTGGCTTTGCTGAATGCATATTACCAAGACTGCAAAAGGCCAGAAAAATGGGCTGTACTGTACTCTAAGAAGAGATCTCAGACAAGCTACCAAGTTGAGATAACAATGCCCTCAGCCCCTTAGGTCTTCCTAAGACCCACTTATATAATACAATATAAGGGAAGATTTAGAGTTACCATCATTGCTTTTTATGCATTTGAGGCACCAAAAATCGCTTATGATTATTTTATTTTATTTATAATGGCTATTTGGGATAAAAAGAAGAAACTTTTCATAAGAAAAATCAGAATCAACTACATCTGTGTATTACAAAGCTATTAAGCAAAAGGAGAACTCACTGGTAAGTTTTAAGGGATGAAAATGAAATAGATTGCTGGTCCAGAAGGGTGTATGTGTGTGTGTTTGTGTGGGTGAGATGGGCTGTGTCTGTGAACAGCTTCCGTTCTAAACGAGAAAAGGATGGATTGAAACAAGCACATGACAGACAAGGCTCGGACAGGGATCTTTATTTCTTGCTCTTAAGTCTGCTGTGAACCCTCCCCGCCATACCATTTCTCCGTTAAAGCTGTGCGGCTGAACAGAAGGATGAGCTGATGGAGAGGATCGACTCTCTTAGTGGCTTCATCTTCTTCTGGAGGTTCAGCTCCTGGTTTCTGAAAACAAAACAAGCTAGATGTATGCAATTCCTTATCTCAAACTAATGTTGAAGCATGGTGGCTTACAGCTGTAATCCCAGAATTTGGGAGACAGAGACAGAAGGATCACAGTTCATGTCTAGCCTGGACTAAAATAACACCCTATCTTGTGGGGGGGGACAACAAGGGAAAGGAATGTAACTCAGTGGTCTAACACTTGCTAGCATATGCAAAGCCCTAGGGACCATCCTTGGCACCACAAAAGAAAATGTTCAGGTTGGGTGTGGCTATACATACTAGAACTCAGGAGGCTCAGGTAGTTGCATAAGGAAGACTGTGAACTCAAGGTCATTTTGGCCTACATAGCAAGACCCTGTCTCAGATAACAAAACTAACACAAAACAAAAAACAATGTTCACTCAAATCCAGGAGCAATGGAAGGAATAGGTACAAACAATAGAAAATCCTTCAAGCTAAAGAAAGAAAATATCTTTCTTTTCCTGTCCTGATGTGTGCTTCATATATTATGTATGTGTGTTCATGTATTTTATGTTTATATAATATATAATTCAAACATATTTAAAATAATATAAGGTGTTATGCACTGATAACATTACCATCATAAAACTCTGCTATGCAGTTTAAAACAGAGGTATTTAATAATTTGACCAAAAATAAAGCCCCAGTGTGGACAAAGATAACTTATAGAATTATAAGTAGGTACATAACTGAAGGCACATTTCTGTAGAAAGTTAAGCTTTGGAGAGGGCTCAACTCATAATATTTTCAATAAAATGCTATTGTCCAAGTATGGAAATTGAAGACACAAAACAAGCTTTATTGTATAATATTTTCTTTGTTAAAACAAAGAATGACAGGCAAAGAATACAAAATGAGCTTAAGGCTTGAACTACTTCCACATTTCTTTCATTTCCAGTTACTTTTAAAACAAAAACTAGCAGTTCACTATTAGAAAACTTCATTGATAAGAAAAAAATATTAATAATTTTTAACTGTCTCCAGAACTGATTTATCCTATTTATTGAATTATACAATGAATTTTATGTCTCCATGGACTGTCCCATTCTGACAGATTTTTCTTCTACATGCGGTTCTTCCCTGGGTTCATGGCTTGATGTGGTAGGTTCTCAACAAATTCCTACAAGATATCCAAAACTTTGTGATTGTTTTTGTTGTCAAGGGAAATCAAATTCATGTAAAAAACATGGGGACAAAATCAAGGTTAAGCTTTAAAAAGGACAACTATATTTCTTGATATTTTGTGAATAAAACTAACTTTCAGATGAGAGGCCTTTAAGCTAGAAATCTTGAAATCTATGCCTATACTGCAAACTTTTGTGGAAGTTGTGCTTATAAACTGATTTGGAAAGACGGCTTTTTACCAGTTTGAAATTAGTCCACTGCATGAAAAATGCTGGAGTCTCTCCCCAGTGTATAGCAGCAACAGTACCATAGCCTCTCTTTCCACTCTGTCAGAGGGAAATGAATAATTTCTCTACAGTTCAGCCATGTGTAGTTTATCTTGATTTTTAGGTTACTGTACTTTAACAAGGAGCTTAAGAGACCAACTGAACCACATTTTAGTAATAATAAACTTATATGTTTCATTTTCAATTATATATATTTGAAATTAATGAAATCTCTGGAAATTCAAAGAATAGCTCTTTTGGTAAATAAATATCATAATACTTGACATTAGAATTTTTCCTAGACCAAAATAGTGCAATGACTTTTTCTTCAATGCTACATGATAGCTGTTCATATTGACCTTGTTATCCAGTCCCAATTCTTTCATTCTATGACCCCATTGAAAACATACTGCTAAATCTTCAATCAGTTTGTCTTCAAAGTAATGCTCTTCTGTTTCAATCCAAGACTTTTCATATCCCTGAAGAAAGAGATTGACAGCCCGATGCCTAAAAGATAAGCACAATTTCAAACAGGGGATTAAAAAAAATAAATTGAAAATGAATTCAATAGCACCTTATTACTGGATTATCTGTGCACTAAAAATAAAAGAAAATGAACTTCCTAGTCATGATTCTTCTCTTCACAGGAGACTTGTGTCAAATAGAGGCTGGTTTCTTGGGTCATATATTGACTTTGGAATTAAATCAAAGCCCAGACCTTTCAGTACTTGGTAATATTGGTAAAATTATTCAACTTTCTCAACTTTCATGATTATCATATTTGCAATTAAAGTAACATCTATATTTCAAGTTTTTAATACTTAAAATACAATAAAGGGTATAAAGTGTAGTAAATGTTAATAATTTGTATGAATTTGCATAATTTGTACAAATTAGAGCTCATATTGGCTTGTAATAAATGTCAATAGAGGAATTAGTCTATGTTTGAATTAACTTCAAGCAAGCACCTTAAACCATTGAGCAATCTCCTAGTCTTGTGTTTGAGTTAATTTCAAATGGAGGCTCAGATGATTTCAAACTGAAATGTACAAAGTTAGCTTTCTGAGATTATATACGTAAAGATGAAATCTGGGAACACTGATAATAAAAGGTCACCTATGAAATAAAAGATCACTATATACTAAAGAATCAGTGAAACTCATCATGATGTTAGTAAGATGCAAGTAAGATTGAAATAAGGAAGGATGGAAAAATTTCATGACAATAAGGGGAAGGTGACAGAAGGATGCCATTATATGGGGGGAATGTGTGCTTGACAATAATAAAGTGGGCTGAGGAGGCAGGAAGCAATATGGGTAGAAAGGTTGAGATAGGTCCCTGTCAATACAACCAGAAGAAATCACTATAAAGTCTTATTCATGGATACATTGAAATGAACAAGTGACAAGACAAGGTGGCCAAAAGGGAGAGAGAGTTCCAAAAACAAAGACATAATTGACCTAACATAGACATGAGGCAACTTGAATAAAGTTCATCATGGCAAAGAATGTAGTATCTTGGTTGGCCAGCCAGGCCAAATGAGCTAAAGGGTGCAATAGAGGCAGTCTGTTATGGGGGAAACCAACTGCTCTCTTATTGAACTGGAGGCCTGCTCCACAGGAAGGAAATGTGCCTGAAAACCTATTATGGGGAAGTCATGAGGCCTAGGGGTGTAATACCTGCTGGTGTCTGGCTAAATGCATATATTATGCTCGCCAAACTGCCTGGGAAGCATTTCTCTTAATGTTTATATCCAAAATTAATGCTACACTCACTTTTGGTTAGAGAAGCTTCTCTTTTCAGATGGAGGGGACCTTGGGATGACTCAGAAAGCACCAAAGTGCTGAGAAGTGACAGAGGAGTACTCAGCACTGAAACATCTCTATCACACCTTCTAAGGCTAAGAATACATTGCAAAAGAGGTGGCTGGAAGAATGTAAGAGCCAAAGGAAGGGTAAGACTCATTACAATGCACTCTTCCAGGCACAAAATGGCCTGAATATCAATGTCCTTGCAGTGCCACATACCACTTACACAAGATCATCATAATAGGAAAATATGATGACATCAAAAATAAGAGAGACTGGATTGAGAGGGGGAGGGGATATGATGGAGAGTGGAGTTGCATAAGAGAATGTGGGTGAGAGTGAATTACCATAGTTTATTGTCTATAATTATGGAAGTTTTCAATAAAAAATAAAATTTGATAAAAAAGAATGTAGTATCTTGGGAGAACTCCCAGAAGATTAATTTGGTAACCTGGGCCTTCAAACCAGACTTGAAGGCACCAGATTACTTTTTTTCTTTTTTTTTGCCAAGCAAATATTCATGTTTATTAATAGGTTACCTAGTATTTTTTATACTGATGACTTAACCAGATAACTTTAATGTTAACAATTATGTCTGATATAGCTCTAAGAGAAAGCGATGGGTCTGCCATATTCATAGCCATTATTTATGTAAGTCATGTTCTTCCCTGAAGCTAATGGAATATTCATACAACAGTTATATACATACTAATGATTGCTAGCATCTGCTGTGATCATCACACTTCTAGGCACACTTTGTGCAATAATCCATTAAATTGTATCAACACTCCACAAGGTACATAATATCATGCTTCATTTGTTTTTCAGGGGTGGGCATTCAAGGTAGGGGTTTTGCTCTAGCCCAGCATGACCTAGAATTCACTCAGATGATCCTTCTACCAATGCCTCCCAAATGCTGGGATTAAAGGTGTGTGCTACAAGGCCCAAATCAGATTTTTTTTTGGGGGGGGGGTTCAAGTAAGGTCTTGCTCTAGCAGCCCAGGCTGTCCTAGAATTCACTATGTAGTCTCAGGGTGGCCTCAAACTCATAGCCATCCTCCTACATCTGTCTCCTGAGTGCTGGGATTAAAGGTGTTCATCACCATGCCCAGTTTATGCTTAAGAATAAAAGAAAATTTCTAATGAAGTTGGGTAAGGAAATTGATCAATGTCATATAATAGAGAAACTAAAATTTCTGAAATCAAGGCAGTTTGACTGCAATAAATTATTTCCTAATCACTCTGTAGATCACCCCATTTAAGTAGATATCTTCAATATATATGAGTTAACAATTACTTGACATATGATATACTGTACTTTCCTATGAAAGTTCAATAAAGAGAAATAAAGTCACATAGTACAAGAACCAATAATTCTCTTCCATCCTTCTCGTGAACTACTGCTACATTAAGACTGATTCTTGTCACCTATCATTTCCCATTGGTTAATTAAACACATTTTAAAAATTCTGACCTTGGCAGATTGTACAAAGGAGCCATTCGGAAGCAGGCTACAACAGCTCTTTTCCTCTGCTTAGAGAGCAGTTTATGCCAAACAGCCTTTTTAGATCTTTGAGGATGTTCCACCTGAGGTAGAATGGCACAAATAAATACATACTTATATCCCAACCTACCCTAGAATACACAGTATTAAACATCTGCATCTTTTAAATTTATTTCGAATTACCTTAAAATTATTTTGGTAGGAACTACATCCTCAATGTTACCCAAATGTAGTGTTTGAAACAGTCCAAGTAAAAATAACATATTTTTTAAATAATATACTTCCAAAGCTTTGTCATTCCTAAATTAAAGAAACAGAAGAGGATTCTACATAAAATCACTTGTCATAGGTTCTTTATGGTTTAAAAATGTATCTTTGCCTACACAGAAATTAGCTCATCTATGTATCCATTGAACTCATTTTATCATACATCAATAAGCAGAGACCATGAATTTTCTACTGCTCTTTGATTTAAGATGACAAGGCTTTATGAACACAGTATCAAGAGTAAGTAGAAGGATTTATTTTTACAAAAATATTAAAATATGTAACTACTTTGTTAGATATGGACAGAAGAGGATTCATAAGTTACAGTTATTATTGCAAGTAGACTATGTATTAAATAATGGTATTTGGAACTTCAAGAAGAAAAAGAGATTAATTGTAAGTATTAGAAAGAAGGGAATTCCCAACATGGATTTTAAAATTTATTAGTAATCTCTAGACAATGGATCACTTTACTTCCCAGACTGAAATATCCCCGGCCAGCACATTTAGATTTCTGGAAGAAATGAAAATGTTATGTTAGCCAAAAAGAGAAAAACTGAGTTATTATACTTTGAAGTTAAAGGATCAGAATATGAATATAATCATTTTAAATAAAAAATTAAGGATTGCTAAATTATATTGGTCTAGAACAATGCAACATCTTTAATTAACAATCACTTATTACTTAGACCCTTTGCCCTTCATATTGTCAATAAAACTAATTAACAAATATCAATCTCATGTCTTCTCAATGGTATGCCAGGTGTTGAGAATGTAGATGAAAAGAAAATCAATTGCAGTGTGTTCCAAGAGATCTAACATGTCCCACTTGAAGATTTCACTCTGCATAGCTTTTGTTAGGGATACAACATTCTGCTAAGCATACAGGTGTCCACAGATATGCATGAAGTATCTGTACACTACTGATACAGGTGAATTGGACAGAAAAGGCTCCTGCTGATTCCTGGATTCAGCATCTGGCAGAGCAGCTCTTATACAAGGGAAGAAGTAAGCTTTCCTATGAATCAAATGGGGATCTGAGAAATGAACACCATGATGCCCTTCATAACTCCTTGTGGGATGCTATGCTAACCTGCCTAGAGTCACAATTCTCAGACTACTAACAGATATGATCTATTTTGGGAGGAAATGACAGAGGCATGTGTGAAGCATGTATCAAAAAAAAGGTCACTAATACTTCAAGAAATCATATTAAATTTATCTCCTTTTAAAATTCATTTGTTAACTAATTGTGGACCTGGGGAACAAACTCTGGGTTTTGTGTATGTACTCAACCACAAAAAATAAACCCTGGCCAAGCACATTTGTGTTTGCATTGACTGGAAAGTTAAAATACCTGTGCATACCACTCTATGGCTCAGTGCTACAGGCACACATTCTATTCACAGGAAGCATTGGCTTCATAGTTCCCTGAAGCTGAACACCTTTTACACTCTCCTCAGGACAAGTTAAACCTATCACATCCGTACCATTTACAAATGCATCCACCTTTCTCTCTGCATTCTCACATAGCCTAAGCTGGTAGAGCTGGCAGTACTTAAGCAGCAATACCTGCTGAATGTAACAAAACATGTAGTAGTGTACTCAGTATATGTCCACTCTATGAATAGAAGTATAGTAAAATTACCCCTCATTTTGTTATCATTCACCATAATCAGAGAGATTTAGTAACATACATTCTATTATATACAATAAACACAATAAGATTGTAATATGCTTCATTTAATATATCTAAATTGCATGAAAGCAATTCCAGGCAAGTGTGAGAACCACAAAGAATGACAAATTACACTACAGTAGTGCTGCTGGGATGGTTCTCCAGTACTATCAACCACATTATCCTATTAAATACGCTTATAATTATGGAGACACAACTCTATAACTTTACATATAACTATATAATACAGTATATATACATATATTACTTCAAATTTCATTCCCTTAAATCTCTTAATTTGCATATGAATTACAAGTTGCATTTATAATTTCATGAAAATATTATGGAAGTAATTGGGGAAAAATGTCAAGCTACAAAGTGTTATGTGAAGTTAATCTAGGTCAATAGCTCTATGGACTACAAGTATGCTTGTTGCCTTGTTCTCACCATGTGTTTGGATAAACTGCATGGCAATGGACTCCTTATCATGTGGAGAGCATGTAAGATAGAAGGAAACTGACAGAACACTACCCCCAAAGATACTCATGTTAGTAAACCACTCAAAGCAGGGATGGATATTCACAGAATATAAGTAAGAATCAAAAATAAATGTTTATTATTGATATGATTATGTGTTCAAATATAGCTAAAGGAGATGCAAAGTTAAAATTTATTCACCATAACATTTGGATGGCAAAGGTCCTGAGATTACACCTGGAGGGTTATTATTTCAATTCAGTACAGAGTAACCATGTCAGGCAGTGCTATCACTGCGGATCACTGGCAGATATTGTACAGATATAAATAAGCTTCATTTAATGGATACAAATTTTATGCAAGAAAATCCAGATATATGTATGAGAACCAGATACAAGCCTGAGTAGACACATTTTATAGAAGTTCGCTTTCACAAAAATATAACGTCTACTACTGACACAAGATGGCATAATAGGAGGGCAAAAATTATGATATCAAAATAGAACAGCCACTAATTGGAAAGAATAGGTTCAGTGGAAGGTGTATAGGGGAGGGAGACAGAGATGGGTGTTGTGAGGGGATTAGGATCAGTGTACATTGTGTATATGAATGGAGGATGTCAATAAAAATTATATATATATATATATATATGTATACTTATACACACTATACATATATATAGTGTGTATAAGTATACATATATATATGTAATTTTTATGCATATATATATACATATATATAGTGTGTATAAGTGTGATCACACACACACACACACACACACACACACACACACACCTCTAATTCAAGATGTTTTAAAAGCTGCTTTGGAAATTCTGAAACTAAGGAAAAAAGTAGCAAAGCTGACAATGAGCTAGGTAGTGTGCAAAAAGGGACAATTGAAGAATAATGGAAAAACAGGTTTCTTATGTGTGGTTTTGATAACAATGTACTGCTCATCTCGAAACGAACTTTTTCATGATCTCCCGAAGTACCTCTAAAAGGAAGGTGAAGCAAGTAATACAAAAGAAAATACTTCAGCTATTGAACCAGTAAAAAATAATATAAAATTATATAGTTATAAATGATAATGAAATGTTATAAACATAAAATATTTGGAATCAGGTTTAACACTTAAATATTTCATCACAAAGATTAAAAATTAGTATGTAATATAATCTATATGGTTTTGTGAATACTTTGAAAAAATACAACAAAACAAAGCCTTGATCTATTGAAATAGAGTATCTAAAATTGCTCCAAAAATTATAATTCTGAAATTATATTTTTTACATAGTAGCCATTCCTGAATTTAATACCCATTATACTGAATATACTCAAAATACATGTTTTTAAACCAATTTTAGTGGTGCAGGTAGTCATGATTGAAGGAGCATAATAATCTGACCTGTTCCAGATGAAAAAGCACATTTGCTATATCCAGAACACGCTCCACTGTCTTTTCTGGGTCTGAGGTATCTTCAGTCCTGTTGGGCAAGTCTTTGTAGAGAGCCATTTGCCACCTAATTGCAGGATCTTCCAACTGCAGAAAAATATGAAAAGCACAAAATATATAAGGTAACCACCTAGAGAGGGGGAGGGTCCACAGTTACTAACAGGGCACAGGGCTGTTAAAGTACCTGAGTAAATGTAGCCATGAAATGGGTGTGTCTACAGATCCCACACATTGTGTAGTAATACAGTTGCTAAGTAAAAGGACACTGTGTTCTTGAGCCTATTAAGAGTGGTTTTGAGTCTCTTATCACATACACATGTACAGGAAATGTATATGCTAATTTGATTGACAGCTACCAGAAAGAAAGTTAAGGAACCATGAGAGGTAATCTACCACATGCATAATTGGGAATATTTCCCTAAACAAGTTAAGATGTAATTAAGGTTGAGTTGGAGAAAGACAAAGGAAGGTGTAAGGCAAGCCTTCATCTTTCTCTGCCTGGTTCACGTTCTGTTGAAAGATTCACATGTTTACCTTTTCAATGTATGTATGCATGTATGTATGTATGTATGCATATATGTATGTATGTGTGTGTCTTTGATGTGGGCATGCACATGCCACCATGGGCATAAGGAGGTCTGAGGACAACCCCAGGATGTTTGTCTTTCCCTTCTACCGTGTTTGAGACAATATATTCCCTGGTTGTTTTTTCTGCTTCATATGTACCAACCTAGCTGGCATGTGAGCTGACAGATTCTCCTCACTCTACTGCCCATTGCTGTAGGCACATTGGGATCATAGATGTGCATGCCACTTTGCATCCAGCTTTACACGGGTGGCAAGGAATCAAACTGGGGCTGGCAAATTTTCAAGTAAGTCCCTTTAACCGATGAGCCATCTTCACATTTACTTTTTTTATAAGCAATGAAATATGATTACATTCATCTATAAACTCAGAGGTGATTCCCAGAGAAACACATATTTTAAACTTTATAAGTCAAGACAGATCTATAAAAGTTATACACAAAGGAAATTATAAGTAAAACCATAGTGTTTTAAGAAAGGTAGTTAAATCTTTAAACCTAACACATACAAATACCATAATGGGAGAAGTATGTCACTTCAAAAAATAAAATCAAACGTTTCATTAAAAATGGGCAAAGCAACTGGGCATGGGAGTACATGCATTTAATCCCCCCACTCAGGAGGCAGAGTTAGGAGGATTGCCATGCGTTCAAGACTACCCTGAGACAACACAGTGAATTTCAGGTCAGCCTGAGCTAGAGTGAGACCCTACCTCAAAAACAACAACAACAAAACCACAAGGAGAATACAGGTGGATAAAGCAATCCCTTTAGAAATAGCATTAAAACTGAGACTGTGATAAAACAAAAACAAATGGGTAGTATCTAAAACTTCAAAAGGTCTAAGAACACATAAATAGAAATGACATAAGTCAAATAATAGGAGGTGAGGAGACAGCATTTTATATAGTACTGGTCATCTGAACCGAGGTCCCCGTGCTTGAATGGAACACACTGTACGAAGTGAGCCATTTCCTCAGGCCCTGTTACAATTTTTAATACAAAAGGATTTGCCAATAAGATAACAAGTAATTAAATTAATAAAATCTTCAGTGTCTTAATAGCCAAAGTAAGATTCTTTGTATTATTATTAAGAGATTAAATCAGAGATATTTTATATGGTTTGGGACAAAAGCAGGCTTACCTTGCCTTGCAAGTGGATATTACTGCGGATTATGTCTCGTACTTCATCCTCAGTGTCTTTCTGTCAAGAAATACATATTACCTAAGGGAAATTATTACCACCAACAGAAACAACTCAGTTGTCCTTTGGAATAGTGTATGTCTGACAAATATGTTTATTTAAATATATGCCATGAATCTGACGTACTATATTTTAGATAACTTCTTGATATTGGTATGGCTTCAAGCAAGACAACAATCTGCTCTAACTACCCAGCATCACGACTGAGCCAATTGAGCTTAGCAATGTATAAAAAGAAGGGGAGCAGAAATACATTGGGCTCAGTCACAAATATTTCCAAAGCCTCATCCCAAATCTCTACAAAGTGATTTTTAGCATATAACCACATGCTCCATGATGTTGTTGTGTATATCTGAGAATCAGGTGCTCTGCCCAAGCCTCTTCTGCATTCATGCTTGTCAGGGCACTAAATAGAAGTTATTCATGACAGTGCACTGAATCTCTGTAGGAAACAGAGCAGGAAGAATGTGTCTTCCAATTTTCATGGAGACAAAATAGTAATCCTAAGGCATATTTTTGAAAGCTTAAATCCATACATGTGTGATAATGAAGAAGAATATCAAAAGAAATAAGTCTTGAGAACTTAAATACAGACAGTTGCACAGGACAACCATTCCTGAGAGAGAAGCTAACTCTTCATCTGAAAACCACTGACACAAAACATGATGCTTGTATCATTGAAAACTCACTCTTCATATATAGGACTACAAATCTCACCATAGAGTTTATAGAAGTGTTCATATGTAACCAATTTTTTCTATGAATAGTGTTTAGTATATTTTCTGCTTCTTTCCTGAAAATACCTTGGAAGTAATTAACATAGTTTAGAATGAAGATGTCCTGAAAAGTAGGCAATCATTGATTCAATCCTAGTGTCTATACAGAAAAACTGCTTAAAAAAACATTAACTGTAAACAAAATATTGACCTAGAATAATGAGCTCAAGGGATGTAACAATTGAGAGCCTAAAAGTTGGAGGATCACCACCACCCCTAGGTGATAAGGACACTCACAAGGCTAAATCGATTTTTTGCCAGAGCAATGAGCTCTTGATCCCCAGGAGCACAGATGTTTAACCCAATTGGCAGTAACCTCTTCAGAGCTGCCACAATCAGGGATGTCTGCATAGAATATCGGTCTCCTTTGCGCTTCATTTTCTTCCTTTCCTGATCAGAAACAGCTGCCTATGAAACAAAGACAGGTCATGGGATTGGTGCCTGATTTCTTCTCATACAGACTGACCCACAAATCTCTTTACTCCTTCACAGCTTCATCATCCTTACTTTCATTTTTTGTTGTTGTTGGTGGGTTTTTTTTGTTTGTTTGTTTGAGGTAGGGTCTCACTCTAGCCCAGGCTGACC
Source organism: Dipus sagitta (assembly GCA_036346955.1). NCBI lineage: Eukaryota > Metazoa > Chordata > Mammalia > Rodentia > Dipodidae > Dipus > Dipus sagitta. Next base: position 85,341,852 of record CM070777.1, read on the forward strand.
TGGAATTCACTCTGGATTCTCAGGGTGGCCTCGAACTCACAGTGATCCTCCTACCTCTGCCTCCCGAGTGCTGGGATTAAAGGCGTGCGCCACCACGCCCGGCTCATCATCCTTACTTTCAATTGGCTCATACTTTTTTTTTTTTTTTTAATCCTACTGTTCTGAGAATGTTGTCATTTTTCCTGTTCAACATTTCTTGGCTATATTAGATCCTATTCTCACACACCTAGGTCATTGTCCTTCACTGATATACAATCCCATGTAACTTTAGAAGGAAAAGGTATATTCTGATATTATGGAGATAGAAAGGAGGAATTCCATGGCTACTTTGTTTTGAAAGTTTTCTAACTCCTGACACTTGAGAGAAAGAAACTTACAAAGATTATTCTTCTTGAGAACATGCATTGTAATATACATACTTACAGAGAATGGTTTATATATGTATATCTGTATATACTATCAATATGGTTTATAGAAAACTTTTGTAAAATATATTTTCCTCTTACATATAGTCTGCAAACTATAGTCTCAGTATGACTCCTGCAGAAACAGAAGTTATATGACAATCAGCTCTATAGCTATTCAGGAGTGTCAGTCTGACCAAATTAAAAGTAAACACCACTGGGTACTTCAGAGTCTCTTGAGATTCTTTGGAGACATGTGCTGGTGCAGCAGGTTCACTGCAAAGGACATTCTGAGTTTTGCTGGGGCAACACATATTTTTCCAAGAAAAATGGCAAGTTCTTATATCACAATTAAAATAATTGCCCTATATCAATTTTATTTATATTAAATTTTTAAAGCAACAGTTCAAACCTGGACCATAGTTTTATGATAATAACACTATAAGAGTTGCTAGTGATTCCAAAAAACAACAAAGAGAATTTAACATACAAATTATTTGCTTTTACTTAAAAGAAAGCAAAATAAATCATAGCATGATGTTGAAAGAAGGTTCAACCAGAGAAAAGCAGCACACAACTGATTTATCCTACAGGAATGGTATATTAAATTACAATACTAAGTTGATATATAAATCCATATATTGCTACATGGTATACCAATTCTGTAACCTTTAGAACCATAGAAAAATATCTATCTCCTAAAAGATGTACTTGCTGCATGGATTCCATTTTTATATGTGCCAACTTTTCAGAAATTACACTCAACCAAGTATAATTTGTAGGAATCTGTGAGTTAAATCCCACTTTTCATGTCAGTCTATGTCTGTGGGTGATACCATGTGTTTTAAAATCAGTAAACAATATTATCAAATCAACCCAAGTACAGTTTTAAAATTTCAAAAGAAAAAAAACCTAGAAGCCACCACCCCATGAAAGAACAGTGAAACCCACAGATTAGGGTCATGGGTACCTTGGACATCTTTGACTTGGTGTCAGTTATAAGGAAGGACATATTGTTGATTTCATTCTGTACAACAAAGTTCTGTTCCTCTCTTTTGAAATTCTAAGAAATTGCAAAGGAAAGTTCAGTTAAAACCAATTAGAGAAGTCAGAGGTACTAGGAACCAAAAGTTTTTATTTTTGTTTGTTTGTTTTTTCAAAGGCAGGTAACAAATTGCAATAGAAGATTTCTTGAAAAAGCAGGCAATATACTTTGAGTATCTAATAAAGTTGTTGGGCTAGAGGCAACAGTTCTAGAAAATACAGGAGTTTCTTCTTTCTTTCTTTTTTTCTTTCTATTTGTTTTTTTAGTGTGTTATACATATTAGGCAAGCACTCTACTACTGGACTACATCCCCAATATTCCTTTCATTTTTTACTTTAAATCAAGGTCTCTCTAAGTTGCTCAGGTTGACCTTGAACTCACACTATGGCTCACAGAGGCCTTGAACTTGTGATCTTCCTGCCTCAGTCTTCCCAATAGCTGAGATAATAGGCCCAAAACACCAGCCCTGGCTTGAATTTTCAAAGATCAAACACTAAGTTCAGAAAGGTTAAGTCATGAGGTGACATATTGCCAAGTGATTATATGAACACTCAATCCCAAATTTTGCTGAGGAATGGCATATATTGTCTTCTGAGACAAACATGTACTTTGTAAAGATACACATAACTGTGCCATGCTTTCTGTTCTAATAAGGAACCCATATGTGTCTACATATATAAGTTTATTCATGTTGCACTTAGAAAAACACATAACAGAAAAACCAAATATCTTTAAATATTTGGAGAACATAACACATATGAATTGATTTGTGTTTTAAAAATGTACATGAGATTCTAAAGTACATGTTTAGATTCTTATCTTAAAATACCTATTAAACATTTATTGACCTGCTAATTATTGTAAGTAGTCTTATTCCCAAATCTTTTCGCACAAAACATTAAAGGTATTTCATCGATTAGTAAAGTTGAATATTGTCAATTTCCTAAGTACTTTATTTAGTTTTATTAAGGTATCTATTCCTGGGTTCCTGCTATTTGTTCCTTGGATACTATAGATGGAGTAAACCAAGAGAGAAAATAAAAGGTAAAATCAGACTGCCAACTCTGTTCTTGACTCATGGAGATTGATTTATTTCCTCTGGAATTTACATTTTCCTTCATAATATCCTGAATGAGGTAATAGATTCTTTAAGATGACTTGTAAATGATAAAAGCATATCATTTGCCTGGTATGGTGGCACATGTTTATAATCCCAATAGAGGGAGGAGAATCACAACTTTGAAGTCAGGCTAAATTCAGAGCCAGCCTAAGCTACATTATGAGACTCGGTCTCAAAACAGCAAGTGCTGAAGTGCCGAGAATACAAATGATTGCTAGGGCACATGCCTAGCATGCCCAAAGCCCTAGGTTGGGGTCCTAGTGCCATAAAAGAAAATCAAAAAGAACCATTTACTTTTATTACAAGAACCTAAACAAACTAAAATGATTATCTATGTTACAAATAATGAATAACAAAGGGAACATGCCAATTTACATGTTAAGAAGCCACTATTAGGCCAGAAATGGTGGTGCTGGCCAGTAATCCTAGTACCTTGCAGGCAGAGGCAGGAGAATCAGGAATTCAATGTCCTCCTGGGATGCATGACACCCTATCTCAAAAGACAAAAACAGAAAACAGCAACAAAAAGCCAAAAAGCCATTATTTTTTATATTCCTTCTGTATAATATATCTTTATGTATGTTTTTATATAAAGCTTGGTATTAAACTTGATAGACTCCTTAGATATAGGAAACAAATACTATTTATTTTGATGCTATTGAGTATAATTTAAACATGTTACATACTTATGTTATTTGGGTTTTGTGACAATTTAACAATGTAAACTGTGAAGGGCTCTCAGATGATGAAATTAAGACTGAGGATTTTTTTAAACTTTACTTTTACAGAGACTTCCATGTACAAAGTAGCTTAGAATTAGAATTAACACCAAAATACTAAGCCTTTAGAATAATTTGAAACAACAATAAATGCCCATATATTCATAGTCTTCTATTAGAGAAATAACTAACTGTTCAAACACTCTAAAATCATTCCCCTGATTAAAATCTTTTTTAGATATAAAATATATAGTCCTGGGCTAGGAATAAGTAGCTCAGTGATATAGTGTTTCCTTAGCATATGTGAGACCCAAGATTAAATCCCTACTACTATAAGAATGCATGTGTGTGTGTGTGTGTGTACTTATGTATGTATGTATGTAGATGTGTGTATGCAATTCTACTTGTAACATATGCTTCAGATTAAAATATATATATATATATATATGACTGCTTTTCACAGTGAAGATTGGACTTTCAAAATTCCACCAATTGGATTTCTAGCAGATGATGTAGTTTACAAGCAAACTTGTTCTAAAATATTGACCAAAATTTCCCACAGAAATGAACGTGTGATAATGACACAAACAGAAAGAGCAGCTCCTTCATGCATGGACCAAATGTGCCCAGCACTGGATGCAGTGCCCTGTCTTGCACTTACAAAATGGAGATCTGTGTGTTAGGGGAGGTCAGGTAGCAAAACACCAAGGTGGGCAAGCTAGAAGGTAAAATGGGACAGTGTAGTGTGAAGTTAATACTGTTCTGAGATTTATAGGATAACGTTAATCTTTGTTTGTTTGTTTTAAGGCAGAGCCTTGCTCTAGCTCAGATTAACCTGGAACTCACTTTGTAGCCCTAGCTTATGGTGATCCTCCTACCTCAGTCTTCTGAGTGGCATGCTTATTGTGAACAACCAGGTCCATCCTCATCTTAATATGTATACAATGCTATCAAAAAATCTGTCATCTTTAAAAGATGTTACAACGCTCAAGAAAAATTTACTTTCCTCAAAAGTCAACTATCCTCTACCCTCAACTAGTAAATGACTCATAAGAGACAGATTCAAGAAATGTCACTCAGACATATACTGCAAAGGTTGGACATCTGGTCTACCTTTGCAAAGTTCTTGTCATTTATCAAAGAGAAGACACTGTGGGTCAGCATTCTTAAACTTACATGGGATTTGGACCAGTAGATGAAGACTTCAGCTACCATGCGGAATAGCTCCTCTGCTTCTGGATTGGGTTCCTTCAGCCACTTTGCCCTGGATTACATAATAGTTTCTTAATAACTTTTAATTAGGAAAAAATTCACTCTCCTAAAGTCAAATTTGCTAACCACATATTTCATAATGGTTAGTTATACCATTCAATAAATTATAAACATCATAATTATCCAACCACTTTTTAAGAGAAATAAATTAGAGTGTATTTTATATTAGTTAAGGCCTATTTTGTAATATATATGCATAAATGTGGTATGCTTTGTGTTTGAGTATGTGTATGCACACATATACATATATATATACACATATATACACATACATATATGTGTATATACTATATACTGTATATAAAACTATTAAAATAGATTTCTTTTTATATAATATGCAAACTAACTCATCCACCTATAATCCCAGACTCCCCTACAGAAATAGAAGTCATATATCAATCAATGTGTTATATGTAAACATCTGAACATTTCAGAAGGAAATTTTCAACTTTAAGTTAAGATGCTTGGTGAAAATCATTTTACTCATAATCATTTCATTATGTTATAACCATGAATAAACCCACAACCAAGTACCTACTGAACAAGCAATTCAACATGAACATGTGAGCCATGAAACTTCTTTAGCACAGTATACCTGTTATAGTCCACAAATCGAATCAAGAGGGGGTAGAAGGCATATAGATCCCTGGCCAATGTGGTAAACTCATCGAGAATGAGCAGTTCAGCTTCAGACATGTCCCCTCTAGCCTCGGCTTTCAAGTGGTCTTCCTCAGACACTACCATGGCTACCTTTTTCTTCAGCTTCTCCATTAATGGCAAGAAATGAGTTTTCAGGAGCTGAGATTTCACTTTATTGATGATTGGCTGGGAAAACACTGTTTGAAGACAGATATTAGTATCCTGTTCTAAATAAATATTCATTAAAATAATGATGAGGGGGTTAGGAACATGACTCAGCACGTAATAGAGTTTACTATGCAAGTAGGAGAACTTGAGTTTTATCAACTGCATCCATATAAAAATCTGGCTGTGGCTATACATGGATGAAGCCCCAGAATTGCAGAAGGCAGAGAAAAAATTATCTCTGGGGATCCCTGATTAGCCAATTTATCCAAAAATCTGTGTGAGCTTTAGGTTCAGTAAGAGACCCTGTTTAAAGGAAATAAGGCAGAAGAGAGAAGGACACTTGACATTTTCTGGCTTCTGTACTTGTCTGCACACACATGTATGTACATTATACACACTACATATATTACATGTACAGAAAATAAAAACAAGGATGTGTTGTAGTGATGACAACACAAGCCAGATATACTTCTTTTTCTCCCAGTGTCTAGTTTACATAAATACAAAGCCTATGTCTCTAACATTTTTCCTATATAAAACCTAATTACATAGCTGATATTCAAATAGGATTATTTATTTGAACATAATTGAATGCAATGTGCTTTTTTATTTTGAAAATATTGATAAGTAATTTAGATTACTAATTTTTTCACCTTGAAAATCAATATTGTCACATAAAGTCTAGAAATGAGTTCTCCTGTCCCTTTCTCTAGAAGGCATCCTCTTAACTTCAGTATATGAGACCATGCACAGATTTCTCAGTCAATCCTAGCTCAATGGAAAGGTTAGATTACATATAGAATTGCTCTCCTATTTAGTATTTAGTAATAGTACAAAATTTTCATGAGCCACTGTTAATATAGTGTTTTCCCATGAAATATGTGTGCATATATATGAATGTATATAAGAATAAAGTTAAAATTCTGCCTATCAAAAGCCAGGTGTGGTAGTACACACCTTTAATCCCAGCATGTGGAAGACTGAGGCACAAGGATTGCCATGAGTTGGAGGCCAGCCTGGGTCTATAGAGTTCCAGATCAGCCTAAGTGAAAATAAGATTGTACCACAAAAAAATCTACCTATCCAAATTACTAAGGCACTAGTATATTTCTTTTAAGTTTACCAAAAAATAAATTCATAAACACGCATTATTCATAACTAATTCTAATTTTTAGAACATTTTTATCATCCATAACATCACTATTAATTCCCAAGGTATGAAAAAACAGTAAGACCTAAATGTTTAGAGATGGCATAATATTCTGGTATGAGGATAAAAAACCCATTTAACCACATTCTAGTTGTTGGGTATTTACATTGAGTCCAGTTTTTTAATATAAAAATTGCTGTGAGCACTGGGAGCATGGCTTGGGTAGTAAAATGCTTGTCTAGTATGTATGATTTCATGAGTTAAAACTCCAGTACAAAACAAACAAAAATGCAACAATAAATTTAATGGTTATGATTTTACCTCATCTGCAATTACTTTGATTGCTATATTCAGAAAAGTACTATAAAATGTTTCAAAATCCAGTTTTGTTTTTGTCTGTATGTACATAATCATTATTAGCTTTATTTGTCATTATTTATTTCTCTTATTGAACAGATTTTTAAATAATTGTTATTTATTTATTTGTAAGCAGAGAGACAGACTGAGACACAAAGAGAGCACACCAAGTCCTCTAGCTGCTGAAAATGAACTCTAGATGAATGCACTGCTTTGTGCATATGGCTTTATAAGGACACTGGTGAATAGAATCAGGGTCATTATGCCTTGCAGGCAAGTGCTTAACCACTATGAAATCTCACCAGCCCCCAGGTCTTATAGAGATAATTAGGGCTGGAGAGATGATTTTTCTGTAAAACCTAAGGACCCAGGCTCAATTCACCAGTACACATGTAAGCCATATGCACAAGCTGGAGCATGTGGTTTGCAGTGGCTGGGGGCTCTGGCATATGCTCTCTCTCTCTCCCTCCCTCTGCCTCTCTCTTTCTCTCAAATAAGTAAATAAATAAATAAAAAGTTTATATAGATAATAAAATCAGAAAAAATATTTTGCTGAAAAGTAGTAACTATGGGGCAGGAGAATAACTTTGCAGTTAAGGCATTTCTCTGCAAAGCCAAAGGACCAAGGTTCGATTTCCCAGGACCCATGTAAACCAGATGCACAAGGTGACACATGCATCTGGAACTGATTTGCAGCAGCTGGAGGCCCTGGCACACCCATTCTCTCTATCTGTCTCTCACTGTGTCTCAAATAAATAAATAAAAATAGATATATTTTTAAATAAAAGGTTTTTAGGGCTGGAGGGATGATTTGGTGTTTAAGGCACTTGCCTGCAAAGCCAAAGGACCCAGGTTCAATTCCCCAGGAACCATGCAAGCCCGATGCACAGGGTGGCACATACATCTGGAGTTCCTTTGCAATGGTCAGAGTCCTGAGTGCCCATTCTCTCTCTCTCTCCTTCTCTCCCTCCCTTCCTCCCTCCCTTCATTTCTCTCTGTTTTTTTCTCTCTGTCAAATAAATAAATAAATAACAAATTTTAAAAAAGAATTTTTAAAAAAGTAATAACTATGTTGAAAGTTCAGCAATGCCTGATTATATCACCATCTTTTCAAACAAAGTCATAAGAAGAGTAATAATTATGAAGATTATGATAGGAAACTTCTAGTCTTTCTTATTTCAAATCTATTTGGAAATAAACACAATGTGCTTTCATTTCATTTAAAATGTGCTCATATGTGCTTTCAGCTTCTCACCAGCCAAGCGCTTCATCCAGGCTCCTTCATCAATGCCCAAGTTGTTGTAAATGATCTTGAGGATATTGCCCAGCAGTGTGTTCATATGCTCTGAGTTGAGGGCTGTGCAGCACATTTCAGCCCTCTCGGGGTGGTTCTCGGGCCCATGCTCCCACCACCGTGACATGTAGCTGCACAGCATAGGCAACACGACCTCCATCACATGTGGCATCTGAGTGTAGCGGATGCCAGACTCGGCCAGCTCCACAATCTCATCCATTAGCTTCTCCAGGGATGGTATATTTGGGCAGACATCCTCCACATTGACTGGCAAATTGAGAGCTGGAAAAAAACAGATAAAAATGGGCATGTTGAATGAAAGAACAGGTGCAATGTGGTGCATTTGTACTATCTGACACAGACATAAGAAACTTTCATACTGAGCTTCAAAACTCAGCTAGGCCTAGCTAGCATCCATGTTTCTTCTTCTCTCTTTTCTTGATAGTTATTTCGAAGCTACTCTTGTAAACTTAAAATCCTACCTGGCCTCCATCATACCCTTAGGTCAATAAAGAGTCATTCCTCCTAATTTGCAGCAAATATAAGCAGCCAGTGTCTCTTCCTCCTGCTTCCTACACTCATGGTCACTAAGCTATCTCTAGAGGGTTCCATATTTACCTCCAATCCCTATCTTCAGAGGAAGCACCTATGAGGTCCATATTCCTGCTTCCTACCTTCCCAATGCCTTCCTCGCCTCAGTGGCCTTGTCCAGGCATCTGATTTTTTTTTTCCTAGTGGCTCCTGGCCAGCAATGTCTATAGATGCTCAAATTGCTCCATGAAGTGTGCTTCCTAGACATACTTTTAAGCACCATAAGGAAAGAGAATTCTACCTACCACATGCTGAACTTATCAGTGGCTTTTGACATCAATGACCTAATCCCCTTTTTCTAAACATCATCTTTCCTGAATGTGAACATACCTCATCTTTTGTCTGTATGCCCTTAGCTTCAGTTTGCTTTGGTCACCTCTCATTTCCTTATTCAAATTTCAGAAGTTAACATCTTTAAGGATATATTTTAAGCCACCCCCCTTTTTTTTAAACCTTCCATGTTTGCCTACCCAATTACAGCAATTCCTATGGGCTTCTGCTATAGCTAGGAATGCCCAAAGCCATATTTCTTAAGAGTTTTTTTTTCCTGTCTGATCTTTGACATTTATTGTGTATGTGGGGTGGGGGGGGATACAACTGAAATGTAATGAGTTTAAACTTTTCATTTCCTCTTTAACCTACTTATTTATATTTTCAGCACAGTCTGTGAAAATCATCAGAAATGGTTGAAAGTGCCTTTTCAAATGGGAAGGTAAATTAAAATAAGCCTACCTATCTAGCAACATAATCATATTTTCCTGAGCAAAATGCAACATAAACTGGAAGTCCAAAACACACCCAGTGTACACCCAGGCAGGGAAACAGATGTGAGATCCAGGGATAAACTAAAGCTATTGTCCAAGTGTCCCACATTCCTGTTTTTAAGGTTTAAATGATAAAATTTAAACAAGCAAATAAATAAACCCACATAGAATAATTCCAATGAGACTATTCTGATGATTTACACATATTTATTTGGTGAATACAAAAATAATGAATGGTACAAATCTATAAATGTAACAAAGAAGAATGTCACAACCCTTCCTAACTAACTGTAATTAACTAGAAATCACATTTGAAGTCGTTTTCCATGTTTGTTGATGGACTTCTCTTACTCTGTGAGTGTTTAGTTGTCAATGGTTCACTGAGTTAGGAGCAACTAAACACATTTTCTTTCAGAAACATATAGGGATATATATGTATACCCCAAAAGAAGAATGCCAAATTATATCTCTTAAAAACTAGGAGTATCAGAGATCATAAAGTGAAATGGATCATGAACTACGTGATAAGAGAATATAGTGCATGTCATTGAGATTTAAGTTCATTTCTTATAGCCCATGCATACAGCTATATTACCTGCTCTCTCTCTTGCAGACTTAGTATTGTAGATAGAGTAGATATTATGCTTGTCCAGATGGGTTTCCAAGAAAGCCACAGGAAAGGCACCAGCAAAGGCAGCCAGACACTCTCCTAATGCAGACCGTTGCCTACAAGTGGAAAATGCTTATTGTTTCCAGGTGAAAAACTAAAGAAATTACATTAAAATTGGGAAGTTTAACCTAAAAAGGGGGACAATAACATTGCTACTAATAGGATCAAACTCCAAATCCAGTTTTCTTATATTTTCAGAAAGATCATGTACATTCAGGAGCAAAATTCATCCTAGTGAATATAATCCAGATGAACTGTTAACAACAAATGAAGTTAAAAACAAAGTAGATAGAGAAGCAAAACAAAATCAAAGTGATGAGCTCTGTTGCCTCCACAAATATGAAAGTTTTCTCATTCCCCATGCCTCTCTACCCTCTCCCTAACTTTCTTTCTTGTAATCTTTTGTGACAGGATCATCACTGGGGAAGAATTCTTGCTAAGTAGCTAAATGAGTTTTTTAAAAATGAAGTGATAATACTAAAAAACTAATTACAGTTTCTGCAAATTTACCACACAAAACTAATTTTCAGGGTAGCTATGAAAGATTAAGATATAGTAAATGGCAAAAAACTGATAACATTGAAAGATGATTTATCATTTACAAAGATGAAAGTAAGAAGTGAGAGTATAGCCGGGCGTGGTGGTGCACGCCTTTAATCCCAGCACTCGGGAGGCAGAGGTAGGAGGATCGCCGTGAGTTCGAGGCCACCCTGAGACTACATAGTGAATCCCAGGTCAGCCTGAGCTAGAGTGAGACCCTACCTCGAAAAACCGAAAAACCAAAAAAAAAAAAAAAAAAAAAAAAAGAAGTGAGAGTATGATTCATTGAATTAGGTCAAGGCTTAACTTCTGACTAACTTCTCTTTGCTTTCATTATTAATTCACTTAGTCCATTGCCTTGCTGCCATCTTAAAATGTTAATCAAATATGAAATGATATGAAATTTATTTCGACATATTCTAAGCTCTTTAAAGGGTTTTATAAAAATATTTCATTGTAAAAGTTAATAAAATTTATCTATAAAGCACAAAACCCTGACAGGAATAGATATTTGAATATTTATCTTATTAAAAGTCTGATATACAGCTTTTGAACATATAAAACTAAGGTAAAAAGAACAAATATGAAATAATTGATAGATGTCATAATAACAAAACCTCAAAGTTTCCATGTTACAAAACAACATCTGTACTTAACAGATGAGAAATGCAGTTCATAAATTAAAAATACAAATGGCAAAGTAAACTTGAAAAAAATTACAATTAACTGGTAACTAAGAGAATGCATGTGGTAGTTTGAATGTGAATGTATGTCCCCCATTGACTCAGGTGTTCTATTAAATTTGTAACCTGGATCTCCAGTCACCTGATCAGAGAAGTCACTGGGGGCAGATCCTGTGGGTCCAGCCCTAAGGTGTGTGCATAGCAGTCTGCTCTGGTGAGATTTGTGTGTTTTCTAGAGTTAGATTTTTGCTTTGGTGCAATTTTTCTCTCTGCATGGATCTGCGAAAAGAAGCCAGCATTTCCTACCACTGACGATACTTCCACTGAATTTGCAAGCTGAAATAAACCTTCTACTCCCATAAATTGTGTCTGGTTTGGATGTTTATCTCAGCAACATGAAACTGGCTACAAAGATGTACCAGAGAGTAAAAACTGTTCTATTTGTAACTGCTACATTTGAAATGATTTTTTTTAAGTTATGAATGAGAAAATGAGTATTTGATTATAAAACTTGAGAGAAGAAGCCAAACTGATTTTTATGAGGATACTGAAATATTACAATTATTTCATATGTGTATGGTTTTAATCCACAACTTTAAAATTCTAGGCAACTGTGGTGAAACTAAATAAGCATAAATGCATACAACAATCTATGAACACCTTAGCCTATTGTGGAAGCACATGCCTTTAATCCCAGTACTTAGGAGGCTGAGGTAGAAGGCTAGCAATTAGTTCAAAGCCAGCTTCAGCTAAAGAGTTAGTTTCAGGTCAGCCTAGGCTATAGTGAGATACTGATTCAAAACAAAACAAAACAAATAAAACAAAACAAGCATCTATGAACCAAAATCTGTTGGTATTTATGCTAGTAAAAATTGTTATATGTTAAAGGTAAAAATCTCATTTTAATAAATAACAATACATAAAATATAAAATGTTTTCTAAATATCAAATTATACTTAAAAGCCTGGAAATAATTTTAAAATACCCATATTTAATCTAATTATCCTTGTTCATAACCATCCATCTTATTTTCTATTTCCCTAAAATACCTTATTTTATTATAATTTTACATGTTTTAATATTTGAATTGCTAAGTGAGTGCCCGTCCAGTGCTGTTTTGTTTTCCTTCAATTTTTGTTTTGGTAGAATCAATGGCAGTTTTATTCTTTAATATAAACTTTTCAAATTATCTTGTCAACTTCAAAAATGACATTTTTTTTGTTTGGTAATGGAATTAATTACAGACTAAATTTAAGAGTCTGACCATTTATTTAATTTCAAATCCTCTATCAAAATATCTTCTTATCTAATCTAACCTCTGTTTTCTTCTCTAAGTCTACTGAAGTTTCTTACTAAAATTGAGAATCATTTCATATTTTAAGATGAATGGGATGCCAGTTCTTATGTTAAGTGACTACAACATTTGTAAATGTGAAATCATTCCTATTTGGAACTTCAAAACATAAAATAATCAGTTTTAATAATTTCCCATATTCCATCTTACTTTGTATTTCTAATGCATAATAAGAAACCATGCTAGCAAACTATTTTTGTCAGACTCATAAGCTCTAAGCTTAAATTTTATATTAAGCATGGTATTTACTCAACTCTAGTGTTCCTTACTGTAGCAATTCTTACATAAATTTGTAATTTGTAAATAAGCAAAAAAGTTATAAAATGAAAACTTTTGAAATGAAGTAGTTATTAGTACAAACTTGAACTTTACAACTCTTACCTTTCCACATAAATACTCTTGCTGGTTCCCAAAGCATACAAGCTTGTCAGAATTCTGTAACAAGACACCTGTACGTCTTCCACTATACAAAAACAAAAAAGAATTTTAGTTAAAAAGAACAAAAAAAGTCCATCCCTTTGAGACAGTTTAACCTAAATAAAAAAATTCCTTGCTAAAGCTATTTTAATGTTTTGATATGTGGAAAAAACAAAATAAGAATATATTTATAAAAAAACATAAAACTTTATCAAACTTCTTTCTTGTATAAGCAGAATTGATAACATTATGAGAAACAATTTCTTTATACTTTTCTTTCTTTCTCTCTCTCTACATATTATGTGCAATATAAATATTATATATGACACTTGTATTATATAAATAGGCTCTGTGTATGTATACATATGTGTACATATATGTATATATGTATGTATGTATTTTTTAAACCTTATTCTTATGTATTTTTATTTTTCATTTCAGAGAGAGAGAGAGAGAATGGTTGTACCAGGGCCTGTTGCTATTGCAAACAAAGTAACGCCAGACTACATGTATGTGTGAATGTATGTTTGTATACACATGCATACATACACACATGTTCTTTCTATATAAGCGTATTATTTTATATCCATACATATACAGATGTGTTAAAACATGCACATGAAAAGAAGTAGCTAATAGAATTTGGAACCATTACCTTAACAATGCAAAAGATACTATTCATAACCCATGACTTTACTGAGAGTCCATATGTTTTAGAGAGCTATCTCTATAAAAGGGTGTCTGTAATGTATATATCAATCTTTGGTACCTTATATAATCAAAACTATTTTTGAGCATAAGCAGTGTTTGAGTGACCCAGATGTATATGGCTCGGCATGTTCTTATCATATTATTTCAAAAGCAAAACTCCAAGTACCAGATTTACATACATATCAGATCTTCTCCAAACTGATGCTGCCCAATATGTTCAAATAAGGATGATAGCATGGGCAGTAGTGCCACCGTAGTATAGTTGATAATCTGAGTCACCCCCTTGGGCTGGTTTCGGGTGTGTGTGAACTGGCCCTGCTTAAGGTTCTCTCTCGTCTTCTCCAGATCCTCCGCTGCATTGTCCAGAAATGCCCTGAGCGCACTTTTAACACTGTCCAGGCCGGTCTTCATCACAGTCCTAGGAAGTCAGTAAGGGGGAACTTGGACTTTCTGACACAGCAAGTGAAACTGAGAAGAATCATGGCCCTACCCTTACATTATGCCACCTTCCCAGTATAGCATTTGCCTAGATTGCATTTTTTAAATCAACTCAAAAATAATCTTAAATATATTTGAATTGATAGGACTTCTACTCTGGAAAATTGATTTTTACACATGACATCAATGTCCAAATCTTTATAGACTTCAAAGCAAAGTAATACTAGCAATACTTAATACATTCTATCACTGATCTAGAATTCTGAGATAGTTAACAACTAAAACAATTAACTACTAACATAACATAATTATCATTTAATCCCAAATGCAACAATACAAGGATATTTGCAGAGGCAGCAAACCTGGGGTATAAAGCTTTACACACAAGAATAGGAGGTCAAAGTATTTCATAGAATACTCTCCATTGGAGACCTTTAGAAACTTATTTAGATTTGTCTTGGATAGTAAGTACATGAACTAAATCTATAGCTTAAAGGCTGAATCAATAATGCTAGACAGTCTGATTATGTATTTGATCAACATACTGGGTTTCAGAGGGACAGAACAGAAATGAACTTGGAGAGTAATCTACCTAGACCCAGCATGCCATCTTATCCATAACATTCCTCACTTATAAAATGAAGATAAAATCCTTCTGCTTTATATAAAAGCCAATGTTATCATAAATATTGTGCTAAAGAGACTCTAAAGTGTCAGTTTAGCATATTCCTTTACATTTGTAATTCAACTTTCAGTTATATCACTAGCTTCTTCAGAAATCACCAAAGACTAAAACAAGAAATCCGATAGCTAATTATATACTGCCACTGCTTTATTAGTTTATATAAAGGTTTTCTATTAACTATACTAAAGTCTTTATGAAAATTCAAAAAAACCCACTTGAAAAAGCCTGCTCAAAAATTCATATATACATTGCTTCCATCAACTCACTTAGATAACATATGTCAGCTTACCTTGCATCTAACGTCTGGCCCAAAATGTGAAGACAGTTGACAATCGATGTTGCATCATTTCCTAAAGAAGAAGAAAAAAAATTGCTGAATAAATAGCCCCAAGAATTTCGCAGTATTCTTCCTTTCTACTAATATTTGTGCCATGAAAATGGGTTAAACACACAATCCAATAAAAAGTTAATTAAAACCTTTTTGACAATCAGGTTGAAAATCATGCAGTTTTTCTGCTTTAAAGTGGCTATGCAAATGTAAGTAGAGAAGCAGTAAAGAATGTCTCACCAAGGAGCTGGCATGCTTAAGAAGCATTCAAAAGCATTGCACAAAGCTAAGAAATATAGCCGAATTCTTCACATATGTCTGCCTCCCCATACTAGCCCATTATAAGGCATATGGTATGCAAACTTTTAGTCAGCTCACATCCTTCATGAAATGAGAGGGACTAAAAGCCTAAATATTTTAATTCTATTTAATTACCCTGTTGTCTCTGCTTTCTTATTTTATTCAACTTCTTTTATGATGAATTAATTTGCCTGAATTTTAAAGCAGTAAAGTGAATTGATTTGCTGAAATATTGTTGGTCCTTGGGGAAAAAAGAAAGTATCAAATCAGTATGTAAAAATAAAATTAGAGATTGGAGGCATTAAGTACATACTCTTACCAGCTACTTAAATGAGTAATTCTTGAAAATAATGTGAGGTTCCCTCATTTTGATTTGCATGTTGGATTAGAGAGTAAAGGCATATGAGTGGCATAAGTACTGTATATATTTTTCTTTGTGATAGGTATAAAAAGTAAATAAATAAAATGATAAATCCAAAGTAATAAAGTCATTAACCACTATAACACAGCCTGCCCTTTTCAGGTCCTCAGATTATACTTTCTCCCCTCCTTCTCTCTTTCTTTCTCTGTTTCTTCCCTATCCACCTCCACTCTCTCTCACACATACACAGAGACTTCCGGTTCCTGAGTGTGACAACTCCAAGTTTCAGTGTACACTTTCATAACTTATTCATGTCATATTCTTTATGCAAAAAAGAATTCTAAAATAACTGACTTGAATATACATGAGAATCAATTACTGTCTTAGAAGACAGGCAGGCAAGTTTAGAGGCATAATATAGGTTAAGAGGAAAAAGGTATTTATTAGTGAGATTCAAGTTTTCAATAAAATGTCTAGGAGCTGCAGAAATGGCTCACTGGTAAAAGGTACTTGCTCCACAATCTTGCTGACCCTAACTTGATCACCAGGACCAATGTAAAGCCAGACACAAAGTAGCACATGTGTCTATACACCCAATGCACCCACAACAAGACTGGCCTTTTCAATAGTACAAAACAATAAAAATGAAGTAAGAGAGAGCCTGTCTCAAACAAGATGGAAGAAGAGATCTAATTCTTGAAGTTGCCCTCTGACCGCTGCACATGTGTTGTGGTACTCACGTGTCCATACATATGCATGCACACATATGTACCGAAAATGCCCCATTAACCTTGTCTTTCAAATCTCAGAATTGCTAGTGCTAGTGCTAGTGAAGACATGAGCAGAGAGGGAGAATTTGTTACTTCCCTATCCATTAGCAGATACCAGGACTAGGACTTCACTGTAGCCCTTGAACTTATTCAATTTATTTCAACAAACCCTTAAATATCAGGTACTCTAAAACTTCTAGAAACAAACAAAACAAAGTTCTTATGGTACTTGCATTTAGTGGGTATATAGATATTGAGCACCCAAATCAGCAACCAGGAATTGGAAGGACAGGATATGGTAACTGGGTGATTATGAGTCTCTTTAGTATGGCATTTGAGTAGAGATCAAAAGGTAGATGGGGCTGGAGAGATGGCTCAGCAGGTAAGGCACTTGCCTTCAAAGCCTAAAGACCTGCGTTCAATTCCTCAGAACCCACATAAAGCCAAATGCACAGAGTGGCACATATGTCTGAAGTATGTTTGCAGTGGTTGGGGACCTGGAGTGCCCATTCTCTCTCTGTCTGTCTTCTCTCTCTCTGCTTGCAAATGAACATTAATAAAAGATTTTTAAAAAGCAAATAAGCCTGGCTTCTAGTGACTGAGGTGTTGAGATTCAGAGGAAAGAAGTGGAATATGAGATAAGGAAAGCCAAGGTTCTACCCTGCAACCCAGGAAGGCACTACAGATTATTTTCATGAATTGCAAGTAATTTTTTTATTCTTAGGTTGAAACTTTGTATGGATACATCAAGTGTTGGTACCATCATTGCTCTCCTCCCTGCCCCAACTCCACCAAGGGCCTTCCTCAATGGGATTGCTGGTATTCACCATAGAGTTGTGGGCAAGTCTTTTTTTCAGTGCAGAATGGGGTATGATAGGATGCATTTTTAAAGGATTAAGTAGTGATGTGTGTGCCCCTGAAAAGCAAGAGTGGACTTAAGGTTCGGCTGTGAGAGCTGAATCTGTGTACTGATCATGGCAAATTTAGATTATGATGAAAATATTAAGGACTTATTTCAAGGATTTGCTTACAGATTGAATATAAGATGAGAGGGAAAGGTGTCAGGAAAAATCCAAAGACTTTTTTTTTTTTTTGCCTGAGCAATCATGAGCATTAGAACTACTTAGTGGTATACCAGAGGCAGAAGGAAAAGCAGAGAGGGGGAAGAGGGTGTTTCCCCCATTTTGACATATTAAATGTGATGGATGGGCCCATTAGTGACTGAGGTAGAGTTGTAGAAACTAATCAGTATAAAAATTTGCACTAAAGGAAAGAGACTGAGCTACAGCTATACATTTGACAAAACAAAAACATATAGATAATTTTATTTTATTTTTACATATATTTTACTTTCTTTTTTTCGAGGTAGGGTCTCACTGTAGCCCAGGCTGACCTGGGATTCACTACGAAGTCTCAGCGTGGCCTCAAACTCACGGTGATCCTCCTAACTCTGCCTCCCGAGTGCTGGGATTAAGGTCGTGCACCACCATGCCTGGCTATATTTTACTTTTTTTGAGGTATGGTCTACTCTAGGCCAGGATGACCTGGCACTCACACTGCAGTCACAGGCTGGCCTCAAACTCATGGTAATCCTCCAACCTCTGCCTACCAGGTGCTAGAATTAACAGTATGCACCACCATGCCTGGCTATATGATTTTAAACATCATGGGTCTGACTAAAGTTAGCTAGCCTGAGTATAGAAGGCAAAAAGATCCCAGGAACCCCCATGTTGGAAAATGTAAGACAGGGAAATGACATACAGAAAGCAAGAAGGAAGTCTGGGAGGAAGAAGAGAAACAATCCTGTGATGAGTCTAAGAAATGGCCAATCCATGCCACATTAGGGCATGGTTCCTTTCTCTCTTCCTAAACACACCTCACTTTTTCTGTCCTTTTTGCCTCATCCACTTACTAAAATCTTACTATAGATTAATATCTATACTTTGTGCTGAGTTTACTCATGCCCTTTTCCATAATGATACCTGGGACTATTTTAAACCTCCATTCATATAAGTTACATGGCTTGAAAGCACTGTTTGCTTGGTCCCTTGTACTTAGAGCAGTGTCTGACATACAGAATGCACTTGATTAATTCTGTGGAATAAGAATGGGATGCAAGCATAGGAAATAGTACCTATGGCTAGACTTACTCTATAGACTGAATGAAAATGTTTACTAGCAATTTAAGAACTCGATTGTTAAAATCAACCAACTTCAAGCCCCATTTTATTAGTTCCCATATTAAATGCAAAACAACTTTTTTTTTTTTTTTTAGTTGTTTCAAAACAGGGTCTCACCAATCGCTGTCGGTACAGACCACAGAGAGACCTGATTGGAATCCCAAGGAGAGCCAGTCCTCAGATATTTGGCCCATCTAGTGCTGGAAGGTGCTACATGAGCTACCAGGGGAAAGTGGCCAACATCTGTCCAAGCAACTCAAAGCCTAAGTGACTCAAAAGCAAACAACCAGATGTGATGCTCACATGAGTGCTATAGTGGCACACAGCTATGGTAGGTAACCAACTTATCTTGGGTTGGCTAACAGATCTGCCCAGTGGAAAGGAAACCATATCTGGAACTTGGAAACAAGTCACAATCATATCCAGATAATGATTCTGCTTTCCATTGTCAAGCTCCCACTAACCTTGCACTATGAAAGTGTTTAAACCCTTTTAATTATCTCTAAATTAATAAGGGTTATCCCATTTAACTGGTGCTGACTTCACTCTCCATTGGAGAATCTGCTTCTCTTTTTTCTGATGGGAACTGGACTTGAGGAGATAAATGACCCGCACTCCACCCTGGCCCCAGCTGAACCCACAGACGAATTGGGGAAATGAACAAGAATGCTGCTCTCTTAGTTAAGCTGATATCAGCACAAGGGTGATGGAGAAAGATACTGAGGACACTCAACACCTACCAAACCAGACATCTAGATGCTCCTAAGTGCCCATCACTGAAGTAGACTTAAAATGCTCCCAGCATGGCTCAGGGAATCTTGCGGAAGAGGGGGTAGAAAGATTGTTAGAGCCACAAGTTGGGACATTTTGCATTTTGCCCCTCCCCCATAACTGACTGCTGCCCCATAATGCATGACCCACAATACTCATGGGGTTGACCTGCATGCCCATTGAGGAAGGCCTCTTCAGAAAAGGAGCAGGGAGGAGGGAAAAGATGGTACCAAAATAGTGAAAAAAAAAAAAAAAAGGGTCTCACTCTAGCCCAGAATGGCCTGGATCTCACTCTGCAGTCTCAGGCTAGCCTGACTGCAAAACCACTTTCAGTGAAATCACCTTAATTCAAGAGATGGAAGAGAAGGGGACCACTAAAAATGCAAGGAAGTGTCACAAGAGATTTAACAGTCTACTGAAAGACCAAACAGAAGCTTAAGCTATAAAGCTAGAAGGAATAATACATGAGTCAGGTTTATAAATAAATAGGAACCACAATATTGACCTTCTTAACACTACCAAGTTCAATGTAATCAGAAACACTACTAGAAAGAAATATAAAGGTTATAAAGTTTGATGAGACAGTACAGTACTTAAATATCAACTGCATATATATGTATACATATATACATACATATATATATAAATATATATATGTATATGCAAGTATGGTACATAAGTAAAACCATAGCTCACACCTGATTGTGATAAGAGATACAATTGGGTGTTTGTGATAACAGATGCCACTGAGTTTTAAATAAAATATTAACTCTCACAATACAGCTAGTTCAATAATAAAAATAACAAATATAGTATAAATTAATATAAGACACTTTATACTTAATTCTGATTTTAATTGTTAATTTTTATTTTTTTTTTTTGTTTGTTTGTTTGTTTGTTTGTTTGGTTTTTCGAGGTAGGGTCTTGCTCTAACCCAGGCTGACCTGGAATTCACTATGTAGTCTCTTTGTGGCCTCTAATTTACAGCAATCCTCCTTCATCTACGTCCCCCCCCAAGAGCTGAGATCAAAGGCATGTGCTACCACACCCGGCTTTTAAATTTGTTTTTTGAGACAGAGCCTAATTAGGCAGATCAGGCTAGACTATATATCACTTTGTAGCCCAACTGGCTTCAAACTCATGAAAACTTCCTGCCTCACTGCTCAAGTGGCAGGTGTGAGCCACCACTTCTGACACTTATTTTTTTTTTTATATAAGAGAATTGAGAATTGTCAACAATATATCTGACCAGTCATGAACCACTTCTGCTTGTTAATTTGACATGCAGGTGATTCTTCCAAGGTTGACTTTCTCTCTGAAAACAGCATTCTAACTTGTATACTCTATTTTTCCAACATGGCTCTTAAGCAGATATCTTATTAAATTATCTTTTTCAAAAAAGTAAATAACATCAGCAAAATCCTTGTTAATAATGTGAAATTATATTATACTAGAAAATATTTTTTTTTCTCTCAAAGTTATGAGAGAAATTAAAGAATGGCATTGAGTTTATTAGTTCTGAGCCCATAATATTGAAAAACAGTAAAAGTTACTGGTTAACAAACTTAGTGAGAAGTTTTAGTTAAAATGAGGACATATTTTGAATAAGTCTGTTCATTTGCTCCAAAGTCTGGAAATCCTCCCATAATATTATTTTCATTAAAAAGAAATAGAAATATCTATCTTGCCCTAATATTTTTGTAATATAATTTTCATTGTAGATCTCCCTCTAGCCCAGGCTGACCTGGAATTCACTATGTAGTCTTAGGCTGGCCTCAAATTCACAGCAATCTTCCTATCTCTGCCTCCTGAGTGCTGGGATTAAAGGTGTGTGCCACCATGTCTGGCTCCAATATTTCTTTGATAGTGTACATAACAAGTTAAATCTAGAAAACTCTATTTTTGCCAAGTATGTTATAGAACTTTCAGTTACAGGAAAACCTTACTGGTCCTCCAGTCACAACAATGATCAGCAAATAGTAGTGAACTGTGCATGACTGAACTATTAAGTTCACATTTGATTCTCAGATGTGCATTATCCTTAGAGATTCTTAGTGTTTTAAATGATTTTTCTTTGTTATTTGTACCATATGAGACATGACAAGGACAATCTGAACCTTGATGTAAATTATATATTAATATCATCTAAATATATGAGTTATTTTGGGGAGAGGAGGTATCAAAACTGTTAACATAGGTAACTTCCGGTCAAAATGGTGGAATAGGAGCCTTTCCAAAGTAACCTGGGGGGAAAAGAGGCAAAGTAACATATAATACACTTCTACCAAAAAGTCAATGTATATAAGCAACTATTAACCCAGCTGAAACCCCTGCAGAGAAGCAAGAGGGAGCTACTAACATTCAATCAGGAAGGATTGGTCTGCAGTCTGCAGCCACTGTAAAGTGCTTCTACTGGACTAGCCCTGCCTAAGCCAGAAGTGCAGGGGAAACTACTGGGAAGGGATTCTTCCATTCACATAGGCCCTGCAAATTCAAAATAACCAGAAGAAGACAATAGGGGCCAGCTGAGGTGCTCCAGCACAACTTCAGATAGCTTTCCACAACCTTCTCTCCCCATGCCAGCACCAGGAATACCACTAGAGATCACAGGACACAAAGGAATAGGAGCCATCCCTTCCCATGCAGTGTCCAGCTCAGTTGATACAAAGAGCAGACTGACCTAACAAGCTGACTAGCTCATAGGGAGTCAAAGAGAAAACCAGCTCCACAACTCAACATAGGTAGGACAGAAAAACATTCTAAAAGGTACTGGGCTGATTTACACCAGGGTAATTCATAACCCAAAGCCAGGTACATAGGCTTTGCAGTATATGTACTAACTACACCTTTCATATAAGGCTAAGTTGCTACAGGGGGAAAAAAAGGAAAAAGAAAATAGATCTGATATATGTTTAGTCTAGGTTTAGTCTAGTTTACCATTCTTAAATAAGTTGTATGTTAGGGTTAACTGTCACTTTGGATATGTTTAAATTTTGTTTTTATTAGTTTTTTACTCAGTGAATACAGTCAAGTTGGTACCATTGTTAGCCTCCTCCCTGGCCACCCCCCTCTGCAGGAGCCCTCCTTGATGTGGAATATGGGTCGTGCTTTGTGGGGTTAGCCATCAGTAATGAGTAGGAGGCAATGTCTTTGCATATCATGACCCAATGTGTGGCTCTGACATTCTTTCCACACCCTGTTCCACAAATTTCCCGTGCCATGTTGGGTTCATTTTAGGTCTGCTGCAGTGATGAGGTCTTGGGAGCCTCTGTGTCTCTGGATATCTGGTTTGGTAGGAGTTGATTGTTCTCTCTGTCTATCTCTTTCACCGTTGTGCTGGTACCAGGTTCACCAAGAAAACAGCACTCTTGCTTGCTTCCCTAATTATTCTTAGTTTCATCTGGGGCCCTTTTGGGCATGATATCAGATCACAATGCTATGTTTAAATTTTTTTAATGCCTTTTTTTATGCAGGGTCTAACTCTGGCCCAGGCTAACCAGGAAATAAATCATTGCAGCCCAGGCCAGCTGAAGCTCCCTAGGAGCTTCATACCTCAGCCTCCAAATTTACCAGATTATAGGTATAACTACCATGCCAGCTTGGTTTGGGCCTATCATTTTGTTTGTTTTAACCCCCCACTCATGCATATATATTATATACTGATTTTGTTTGTATATGGATATTGCTCAGTTGGATGTTAGGTTTGTTCTGTACTTTTCTACACCCAGCCTACTATTGGGATCTATACTGCTCTTTCCACATATAACTCATTTGCTTTCCCTCTCTTTCCAATCTTTTTTTCCATATTCTCTCTCCTATAACTCTCTAACTACAACCTTCTATAGCTTCAACAACCTCTAAAATGTATGGAAACTAATAGTATCCTAACTTCCCTCTTTCAGACCCTTCTGCCACCTCCATCTTATTCAAAGTTAATAAAATTCCTCACTGTAACTCACCCTCCACTGCTCCCACTTTTTTTTTTTTTTTTTTTTTTGGTTTTTCGAGGTAGGGTCTCACTCTAGCCCAGGCTGACCTGGAATTCACTATGGAGTCTCAGCGTGGCCTCGCACTCACGGGGATCCTCCTACCTCTGCCTCCCGAGTGCTGGGATTAAAGGCGTGCGCCACCATGCCCGGCTAACTGCTCCCACTTCTAAATAACCAAAACACTAGCATACCACATACCACCTTTGTTCATTTACCAATAAGCAATTATTGAAATTTCAAAAGGAACATTGTTGCTAATTCACTACTGGAACATTGGCACAGCAGGCATATCCACTAGTTTGGATCATTCCTGCCATTACTCTGGGAGTAATACAGAAGCCACATCTGGCACCTTGGGATCCTACCCTGAAGATATAACTTCTGATCTACATGTCTAAGAATACAGCTGATAAACAGCAAACCCAAGAAATGAAGTAACCAGAGATAGTAAAATCTCAATGTAGTAATATAAAAAAACACAAAAAATCAAGACAACATAACTCTTTCAAAAATAAATCCAACTGTAATGATCTCAAGTGAGAATGAATTAGATAAAATGCTAGAGAATTCAAGAGAATGATTTTAAATACACACAAAGAAATAAAAATGAAATCAAATCAATCAAAGACAAAAAAAATACTCCTGAAGGAGAATACAGATAAACAGAAAATCAACATGACACAATAAAGAGATTGGTGCAAGATATGAGTAAGGGAATAGAAATACTCAAGAAATACAAATTTGAAACACTGGAGATAAAAGTATCAACATAAACTAATCCATTAATTTATTGGTTAGGAAGAAAAATACTAGTTGGAAGATTTTACTCTATTATATTAGTCAGTGTTTAAGTTTAAAACTGTTCCAAACACAACAATAAGGTTCATGATACAGTTTAAATTAGATATACTTCAGTAGTTTGCAGAAGGTGAAACCAGAAGAAATATTGGGCAGTATGATTAGCATGTACCAAGTACTGACTACGAGATAAGAATTGCTAGATGTCTCTGTGTCAAATTTTGAGAAGTTCTCTACTGATACTGAGCAGTGTCTGGAGGGCTTGGTGTCTTACTAAGAAATTCACCAGAAACTGGAAGGTAAAAGTATAAATGTTTTGGCAGTCTTCTCAAGTAGCTCCTAGGATGGAGAAGATCATGATGGGTTGGGATTAATGTCCTAAGTGTTTAAATGAGCCTCTTAAAGGAATTTTTTAAAAAATGTGATACTCCTAAACTATAGGATAATTGGATACTATGTTTTACTTAATTTCTTAAGAAAAAAAAACTAAAAGTTGGGTTATTTGTGTTCACTTTCTTATTTTCTCTATTTAGGTTATAGGCTTATTGAGCATAGAATCTAGCTGGGTCAATCATTCACTTATTCAGCAGACATTTAGAATACCCACCATGTGTCACACTTCCTGTTCAGCCCTGTAGGGACAACTGAGAGCCTGAAGGGTAAGGGTTTACTCCCTTCTGTGAAGAACCCAGAAGGTGGAGTTATGTGTAGTGATCACATTCCAAGTAATAATGGTAGCACCAACAACCCTTGCTCTCAAAGAGCCTGAGCAGAAAAGGAAACATTACAATGAAGAAATGGAGAGTATGTCAGACAAGCTCAAGCAAGAGAATGAGAAAAAAAAAAATGGTTGGAAGCAAGGCCAAGAGGAAGCCAGCATAGAGCACTCATGGTTAGGTTAAGGAGTCTGGTGTTATTCTACAGAAATGCAAACCACTAAACACATAGGAATATGACACAAGATTGGAGTTTGGAGAAGTCATGATTGTCAAGAGCAGTTCAGAGTGCGAAGAGATTCAGAGAGAATAGTGTCTTTGGTCTTGTAAAAGGTGCTCATATATGCACCTCAGGGTGGCAGTGAGAAGAGAAATCTTTAGTTCTCCATCTTCACATCTAAGAGAATGACTCACACATAGTAGACACAATAAATGGGTATAGAATAATGCATTGAAAGCATCAGAACACTCATCTCTGGTAAAAATAAAGCCCTGCTGGCACACACAGTTATATCCAGCACTGCACTGCCCTGTCATCACATTCCATGCCCTTTATAAAATTACAGAATGATTCAATGTCATAATCAGGCTTAGGTATACTCTCACTGCCTTAAAGATTATAAAAACAAAATTCCTGGCTAGCAAAAATAGAGAGAAGTAGTAGGAAGAAAAATATATTTTTTCAGTATTTTTATTTATTTGCAAGCAGGGGAGGGGGTAGGGAGTGGATGGGCACATCAGAGTCTTTTGGCATTACATACAAACCACAGACACATGTGCCATTTAGTGCATCTATCTTTATGTGGCTACCAGGGGATCAAACCCAGACTGGTAAGCTTTGCAAGCAAGCATCTCTAACCACTGAGCATTCTCCCTAACCCAGAATAAAAACATTTTAAAGTAAACATTGGATCCTTGAAAATGACAAATTGGATCTTTACCAACTATATTTCTGTCCATGTGCTTTCATATCCCAACTGAAGTTCCAGAATTAATGTATGCACCAATTCAAAATCATTAGAAAACATTTCTAAATACAAATAGTGAAGCCTATGTTTGGACAATATGGTATCTTCTTACCCCCTCCCAAAATATTATACTTGGTTCATCACATTTTGTGGTATTATAAACCTTATTCATCCTTGCAAAAATAATCTTACCATTTTCTCATATAAAATGAAGTGGTTCAAAAGCCTCAAAGAACTGTTGATACATACAAGCTCTGGTGATTTTTTCATTTTCATAAGGTGTTTCCAATGTATAGAAAATATTTTACAGAAGATCAAAGATAAATGCAAATATGGAGATAAAATTTTGATAATATTCTTCAGATGTCTGAATAACTTTACTGCACATATGGGTTAGAGATGTACCTACAATTTGGCCTGTATTGTTGATTAAATTTCTCAGTGTCTGCAAGAACCTGCTAGCCACAGTGATCTCATCAGGTCAAGGATTTGGTCTCTGACACTTTACTATATCTCTCGAGTCCCCAATTCCTGACATATATAAGGTTAATGTATATTTTTCTACATCTTTAGTTTTGCTAATCTTCATTAAACTTAAATATTATTTCATTAACCTTAAAACCTTTCTTAATTTACTACTAGGTAAGATCATGAAGTTTCAAAAGTAAAACAGTACATGAAAGAGATTTTGATAATCAGTTTATTTCCTGTCAGAATGTAGGAAAAATTACATACATTTGTATATGTAGATATAGATATGTATATATGTATATGTAGTATATATGAAAGGAATAAAAGAGATTAATGTGACTGTATCAAGCCACATTACTTGTTTGTTTAGGTCTACCTCTAGAAAAGCCTGCTTCCAATTCATTCTAAAAATGTGTGTGTGTGTGTGTGTGTATGTATGTATATATATATATATATATATATATATATATATATATATATATATGTATATATACATATATATATATACATATATATATATACACATATATATATATGGTATTCATGTGCATCTATTTTGAATAGCCACATTCCATATTATGTTTTGTATTTAATTTGATTCATCTAGGATCTAATAAAAAAATTTTAAAAATCCAATGAATCAATGTTTTACATGTGAAAGATAAAAGGTTATAAGTTCCATAACATCACAATAGCCATCTCATATTATATTTGATACAATGTATCACTAAGATTAGCATTGATATCAACCTACTGCAAAAAGGAAAAAAAAATTAAGTTGTAGGCAACTCCTTCATTCAGATGGTAAATTTACAAAAACAGGATGGACATATTCAAAGGCCAGTGTTCATGTCCTCCTGGGCTTCATATTAGTCAAAATCCAGGCTTCAACTATACTGTGTGATGTTTACATGACAAGACAAAGATTCTTTATTAGGAAAGTTGGTATTAAAATACATGTGATTAATAAAGGCCTTCTGCGGTTTATTATTTAAAAGGCAAATGCTAAAGCAAATTTGAAGTGGTAGTAGACATTTAATTTAATAATGTAAGCAATATATAAAATTATGTAACACAAAAAAGGTGAGCCATACAATAGGGCTCCAAGAAACTCCTACTGAAAATTAAATAACTATACTTATTGTTAAGGAATTTTAAATACAATACATAAACATACTAGCAGGGTCACATAAAGAAGGACTAGTTTATTTCCCTCTCCTCAGGGGACTAACAAACTATGTTATACATTTGTCTTCAGTTACCAAACCACTAAAGCCACTAAGTGACATACTTGAAAGAAACAATAGAAATTCAAGAACAGGCAAAATTAATCTTTGATATTGCAAGTCTACAAACAGTTCCTTTGGGAAAGGTTATAATTTGAAAAATGGCATGGGCAGGGAGGCTTCTGACTATGTGAAATATTGTCAAAGGAAAACTGAAAAATTTAGGTTGTGGTTAAGATTTGTATACTTTACTATATTAGTAATAATTTTTAACTTTTTAAATGTAGAAATAGTGAGATTTAGGAAAATAAGAGTATAATATAGGAGGGAAGTTAGAAAGAGAGTAACAGAAAATGGCATGCTTACTAACAAGTATGCAAAGATTGAAAGTGATACGCTCTTAATCAGAGTTATATGCCATCAGGTAGCAAACTCTGACAAAAAACAGAGGATATTGGAATAATTTGAGCTATGGGAAAGTTAAAGGGTGTATGAAAATCTTGTCTCAATAATTTTCATGTAAATTGTTACTTGTGAGAAGTTCAACAAAACAGTCAGATGTAAATTATACTGAACATAGTTGCCCACTGCTTTCAAGTAACCAAGAATAATGTAAAATGTAAAACATGGTCAATATATATAAAATATACATTTTAATTTCTAAATGTAAGTACATCAAATATCATAAATATGGGAAGCCACAGAGTACAGTACTAGCTATTTATACCAAAAATCCATCACTCCTCAAAGAATGTAAGTTATTTGAGTGTATGTTTATATAAGAGGAGGGGAGTTTATGTGTGTATATATGTGTATTTCTCAGTAATTCACTATAACATTTTGTAGAAATTATGTATTTTTGTAATCTTCAGTCCTTTGCATAAATGTAATTAAGCTCACAACATTACAATCAATGTATCACTCACTATGTTTTATTACTAAAAATTTCTCAATATACCACAAAACCTAAAGAGCAAAGGTCTCAAACTTGCTTTGTCCATTTATAAAACTGGATGCAAGAACATGTATGCATGGCAAGCATCTCTGTGGAAGGCCAGTGCCCTCCCTGTAAGGCTGTCTGCAAGCAGGTGCTCCAGAGTAGAGGCTTCAACCACGTGGACACTCAGACACAAACACAAACTTATTTGGGGGTTGTGAGTGGTGCTAGAAAAGCCACTTTTTCCAAGTGAAGCTTTTTGGCTCCATGGTCCCAACTACCAAGCTGGATGCAATAGACATGCATATCTATAGTTAATAGCATTGAAAACAAGTGCAGTTTAAAATTTTTATTTATATTGCTCATTCCTTATTCTTGCAGAGATAGTCAAAATCCAACAGCCTGCTTTCATTGTACCCTTGAAATAAAATGTGACAGAACTTAATATTGTATCTGTTTTGCTCTTTGATCAAATACCTTTGATTTTCAGTTATGCTGATGTAGAAAAAACACAGACCTCCTTTTAACTGTAACCTTGAGGAACTTGTCTGGCCTATGATGACCATGCATGCAGCCATGCAAACATGCATCCATGCAACACAGCAGCACACGACACAGTGCAAAAATGGCAAAGAAACCCAGCGGTGGCCATGCTGGTAGTTTTTCAAGGGTCTCCTTACCAAACAGTGAAATCCTATGCCTGACAAGAACTCCAAGTTTGCAGAATAGGCTGAAGACAAAAGAAAAACAAAAGAGAAAAGGGAAGGGGGAGGGAAGGTAGAAAAAGACAGGGAGAAATTTTTAAAAATTAAAAAGAAGAAAAAAGAAAAATAAAACAGCTGATATATGAGCCAGAAAATAAGCAACATGATGTCACGCAGAAAGAATCAATTCTCTGAGCAGAATGTGGAGTAAAAGTAGTAATGAAAAGAGTCTTTGAATGCATATCTTAACAAACATGGTTAAAAAGCACGTATTATAAGTAAAGAAACAAAAATAAAATTGAAGCAAAGCTAATTAATATAAAAGCATTCTGTATGAACCCCAGAAAATATTACTAAAGAAATACCACAAGGAAAATATTTTAATCTGCCCAAATACACCTACTTATTATCATTGTATTATTTACAACAGAGATATGATACCTTGGGCAAAAAATGTTACTTTAAGTTTTAGCATTCTTTATTATTAAAAATGTCTTTCTTTGACCACATCCCTTACATGTATACCAACCATTCTATGAATTTAGACTCTGAAGTAGAAACAGAATTTTAACTGATTATCATTCTGAGAAATTACAGATGTGATCACTGAAGAACTCAGTGATAATGAATAATTTGAGCATGTTTCTTATCTCCCTAGAGCAGGTTCCAAGGAAGTTCTTCATGACAATTAACTATGGGAGATTCCAAGTAACCATTACCTGTAGTCCCAGAAATCACTAGCTCTCTGGTGAGATCCCAGCATTTGCCTCTTGACTCAGCCTCTGTACCACAGACTCCCAAAAGTCCCTCTTCTGGAGAATACCTTTGCTAATGCCAACTAGTAATTACTAATGCCAAATAGTACTTACTATTGCTTCCATACCTACTTCCCCAGGACATAGCTCAAGTTTGCTGCTCCCACTAAGATATTTTTGGATGCTCACCTATTCACTACCATTGTCTTCCCTGGTTGAAAGATCTCACCTCCCAGCTACTTGCAAAGCTCTGCTATGGCACTTAAACTGGCAGGTTACAATTGACATTTTCATCTCTGGCCACATATTTCTAAGCTTCTGGGGAACAGCCCTTACCCTGGTCTCCTAGTATTCCAACCTAGAGGAACCACTGTAAGGGTCTACCCACACTTTACTGCATTCTCCCAATGGAGTCAGCGATATCCTCATTGGCCAGGCTTTCTGGGAAAGCTCTTCCTTCTCCAGAACCATTGGTGCACAAACACACAGAGTACTCAATTAGAGATTCAGACCAGCCATGCAGGAAAACATGTGTATGGGATTCTATCAGGGTGGCAAGCAAAATAACCTTTGCTGATATCTCTCATGGCCAGTTTTGGCCATATAGCTCACTTTATGTCAATGTGGAATTATTAGTTAATTAAAAATTGTTTTGATTTTTTTGTGAGACATAATTGTGCTACATATAATCCATGCTTGCCTCAAACTTTCTATGTATCTCAGGTTGCCCTAGAAATCATAATGATTCTGTCTCCTGAGTGCTGGGATTGCAAGGCATGTGCCTTGACTGGATGTGTGTGTGTGTGTGTGTGCGTGTGTGTGTGTGTGTGTGTGATGCTCATGTGTGTGCAAATGGATGTGTCTCATGGACACGCTTGACCAGGCTAGGTAAATGCTGGATGTCCTACTCGATTGCTCTTTCACCTCATTTTCCTGCAACAGAGTCTCTCACTGAACCTGGAGGGCCCCATACTTTCAGTTAGTATGGCTGAACAGGGAGTCTCAGTGATCTGTCTTTCTCTACCTTCCTCAGCACTGGGGTTAATGGCATGCCCAGGAATGGTCAGCTTTTTATTGTTGTTGTTGTTGTTGTTAATATACATGCTGGGGGTCTCACTCATGTCCTCATGTTTATGCACTTTTATCCAATGAGCCATCTCTCCAAACCCTGGCCAGACTCTTTTATTGGGAAAAAGTAATTACATAGGCAATATTATAGCTTTTTCAAGAAAATGTTCATCTGCAAATGTGTGAGTGAATCTTGGGTCTTGTGGCATCATTCAATAGAGCAAAATTTAAAAATAATAATCTATATAAGTATCTATTAGATACAATATTAGACATGGATCTATATTATTTATGCTATAATTTTATATGGTAAATGGACAATAAAATGAGAGCAATTCTACCTAGAAGTCCTCATCTACTGAGCTCTACAGATGACTGCTGTGTGTGCTAACTGTCATAAGAATATCTGTCCCTATATAGAGACTGACCACAGTCACAACTGAACACAAAAACACAATTTCAGATCCCTGGAATTGAATGTATTTTAAATTACATCTTTTACCCATTACTATCCAGCATTCAGGGTTAAATACAGGAGTTATTCTCAGTGATGATGAATTTAGAAAGCAATTTATTCTGATTATGCCTGATTCATCCACACCTAGGATGTTCTACTGGAAACAACTTATTCTGTATTTCATTCCACTTGGCGCTCTTAATCACTGAGAATTTGCCATAGAAAAATGAGTTCACCATCTCTATGGCTTCCTTAGCAAGTATGTCAACAGAGAGAAAGAGATACAAAAGTCCGGGTCCTACAGAGTTTCTGGGCAGATCCTGAGGCTTGTTTATTACAAACTTTAATGTCTATTTTTTTCATAAAAGTGTGGTCAATCATATTGTACCCATTCTCTGCTTCCTGCCAGTATCAATATTGATCTGAATTCCTGAAGATTTCTTAAGACTCCTTCAGTATTTGTTCATTGCCTCATCCTGGAACACTCATGGTACTACCAATCAGCAAATCTAAGAATGGTTTATGTTTCTGGAAGAGCTACCTCTTGTTGGCACTGGTGAATCCTTCAATCTGCCAAATGCTAACTGCTCTTGGATTTTGTTTGATAGCAGTATTTTCCCTTCCTTCCTAATTAAACATGGTCTTCAAAGACCCACTTCTGAAATTCCTCCAAATGGATTAATTCTTCCAGTATTTGTATTTGATCTTTATCCTTCTCTCTACATATGCCTTCATTTTCATCTGTCTGCACAGCTTTGAGCACTGATTGCATGGACATCCCTCAATATGTCTACTCAAGGACTGTGTGGTACATACCTGATGGGTATCCCTAGCTGAATTATCTGTTTACACTTCAATGCATTTAACCAAATGTATTTAACCAAATTTGCCATCCTCTTTTGGAAAGTAATTTTCTTCCTGTAATCAGTTGCTTGTTGAATAACAGCAACTATGCTGCACCTACTCAGGATCTGAGTGGGGTGTCCTGCTGGATTCCTCACTACTCCTCATCATGTTACTATGAAGTCTCACCATCTTATCTTCTTAGGTGCTCCACATGTCCAGCATCTCTTAGCACTAAACTCCCTTCTATGCCCCAAGTACTCTGTGCATATATCCACTGATATTATTCAACAAATCTTGTATGGTTGTTCTGTATGGATGTATCTATTCTGCTATGCACCTAGCTTCTCTAAAGGTAGGACCGTGTTCTTGTCTGCATGTGTTTTCCTGAAGACCTTGGGTAGCAGGAGGCACAATGTAGGCATTCAGGAGTGGACAACACTCTCCAACAGGTTGGCACTTCCCCTTTCAGAGCCCAAGTGGCTGCTGTGGTCTCTTAACACCTGTCATGGTCCAGCCTGCTTTTGCTGCCAGACTTTCCTTCTTGAAGGGAAATTCTGATTGTTCTCTGACTTCAAAAGCTTCATTGACATTTTAGCCCTAATGACTTATGGAAAGAAATAAGAAAAACTCATTTTTAAAAGAACATGCCCTGTTCTGGAAGTAGGTATCCATCACAATCTATATAACCTATATTTTCCCTAAATTTGCAGATTCCAACCTTTATTCACATGTTTCTATACATCTGTCAAACATTTCCATTCTCAGTCTACATACTCTTTAAAATCAGCCCTGAATCACATTATTTGTGATATCTCTAGCTCTTCTAAACCCAGCCAGCATGGTAATGGTTTGACTTCACTGTAGTCGCATCACACAGTAGGACTTTCCTCTCAGGGTGATATCATGTCTGTGTGCTTTGCTATGGCAAAGTACATTCTGGGAATGCACAGAGAAGATCTTATACTTTTAAGGTAAGATGATGCTGATTTTAGACAAGTACATGCTCATTACATAATCTTTAGTGCTGGGATGTAAGTACCTATATCATGGAAACATCAGTGTTAATTGTGGAGAAATTAACTCAAACCTATGGAACTACTACTACCAACTGTTAAATACAAAAAAAGGAAAAAAAAAAGTTTTATCATTTGCATTGATATGTGTTCACCTACTCATAGTAGCAGGGTCACATTTTAACTTTATCAGATTTTATTTCATCAAAAATATTTTATCCATTAAACTTCTAATATTTAACTTAATCATAAGAAACAAGATATTTAAAAGTTTCAGTGATTCCATTTCAATAAATGAAATAAACTAGTTGCATTTCCATTATTGTCATGGTGCTATTGGCATTTAAAAAATTTGGACTTTCATAGATAGTTTTTATTATAAAACTTATAAGATACTTGAAAATAAAAATATCTATAATACATATATATTTCATACAAAACAACTGTTAAAATTAGGTTCATTTCTTACCTGCATATTTTACAGATACAAGGTTAAGTATTATTGAAAGCTAAGTCAGTAGCTTTATTTTATTTTATTTTATTTTTTATGATGATTATTTTACTAAATTAGGTATTCCTAGCCATCCTAATTTTAATTGCTGCATAGCATATTGCATACATGCATGACCTAATTTAACACTGTCATACCAGTTTGCTCTTCTATGGAATTTTTTCCTCTCTGAATTCAACTTCCTATGTTTGTCACTAAAGTGCCAACATGAAATGAGTTGATTCTACTATGCATTTCATTTCTGTGCTGGAATTTTGAAAGACATAAATATCTTTTGTGGAAATACTAATGGAAGAATTTGTCAACCCTCTTTTTATTAGGTAAAGTAACTCTAATGACACAACCAAAATCATTCCGGTATATTTCATCAGTAAGGGTAGTTCAGGGCCTCAGCAGCATATCACCCAAGGGTGGTACAAGAAAGCAATGGTTTGGACTTATGGTACCAGGGCTACAGTATGTGCTATGGAACATACACTAATTTTCTTTTAGAGAGGTGTATAATTTCATGACTCACTTATGTATAATTGACATGAAAATTGTGTACCACAAGTTTACAAATAAAATTATACATATATGGTGTGTGTGTGTGTGTGTGTGTGTGTGTGTGTGTGTATGTTGGAGTGACCAGTGAATACTTCCAAGACTAAAGCTGGCACTGACTGAAAATAATAAAGCAAGAGAGAGAATTGAAAGGTAGAAACTACCTTACTTAATTTTGCATTTTTTAGCTATTTATCTCAATATAGTCACTGAATGACACCTAAATTACCAACACCCTGTGGGAACAAGGTTTCAGTCACAAACTGCTAGTGGGCCTTTCCCCCTTAGGAGAAGAGGAGATCTTGCTGCGTCCTTGGCTTCTTCATATTCTATGAGATCTCAGAGCCTACGTTTTGGGGCCTCAAAATCCACAGGGACAAAGACTAAACGAAGTGCATTGAACATGAGAAGTGCTGCAGGACCACCTCTTCCCTCAGAGGGAAGGTAGGAACCAAGGCCAAGGCCAAGTGGACAGGGGTAGGAAGTCATATCATGGAAAGGGACACCATACTGCCGCCCCATATAGTGACAGCTGGAGGAATAAGCTATACTACTGTGTTGCCTCTCTTTGTGTTGCCTACAGTGCTTTATCTATCTTACAGGAAAATTATTATTCAGGAAAGCTTGGTGGCATTTTTAATGCTTTCCTTCATCTTATGATAGACTGTTGGCTTACCAATAAAATACACAATAAATTTAAAAAATTAGAAATTCCATGCCAGTTGCATCTGTCAACACCATACAAGGCAGAAATCTTAATTTCTCTCCACTGTCTCTCCATTCAGTCACATCGCACTTTATCTAATACATTGACACGACACTCCACATAGTATGAAAGTCAACAAAAAGTGCCTCTCTAGTCTTCTGTACATGGTTTATGTAGTTCAGTTGTTTTTATAGAAATTTTATTCAATTACATTCTAAAACCTTGGTATGGATTTTGAGCAATATATAACAAAAGATAGATTAATTCAACAATTAATCCCCACGTGTGCTAAGTCCTAGCAGAGTTCCGAGTAACCTGATCTTAGGTTCCCAATAGAAACACACACACACACAATCTCAAACTTGGTCTTAAATACAAACAATAAGATATTTCCAAGATGCCAGCTGGAGTTGCATGGGCCAAAATGTTCAAAATGAAAGTACTTTTACTTTATTGTCTTCCAAGTTGGGTTATAATTTGAAGTTTAAAAAAAATGAAGGTATTTAAGTGGGGTATCACTTTGCTAAATAATAAAATCCCATCAAAATACTAGATTTTCAAGAAAACATGTCAAAAATGTTAAAAATGCCATTCTTCACAAGCACAAATGTGGTAATGCTTCCCCAGCTTTCTACCTGTGGATTGTGTTTATCATTTTGATTGGCCTGGAACACTTATCAATTCTGTCTTGTATAATATTTTATCTCATTCCAACATTACAGTCAGTAGAAAAATGAAAAGGAACTCAGTGTCTAGAACACCTAAGTCACAGAAGCTTTCCCTGCCTAATGAATTCTGGGAGGACAAGTCACTAGAGGAGAGGGGAGGAGACTCTTCCCACCATCCCAGTTTAAGGTCTCTAGGTTCTCTGTTCCAAATGGAAACATTAGGCACTCTATTATCAGGGGGTATGATCATGGCTCTTTACCTAGTCACCATCTCCTTTTCCTTGCTTGATGCATGTCCTCCAGAACAGAGGGGTCTGCTTGCTGCAGATAAGAAGTATAAACGATGGTTCTTGAAATACTGATCAATTAAAGGAAGGACGACCTGAAAGAAAGGACAAGAAAACAGATCTACAGAGAGAACACTTGCGGGAATATTGTGCCCATGCCATTTCAGATTTTGAATCCCCACTGCTGTCTCCACCCCATCCATGGCACATGTATAGGAGGAAGAAGCAGGGTTTGCTGAATGAGGCTATGGGAAACAGAGCATCTTTCCTTTACTTTTCTTTTATTAGATTTTCAATTATTTGGAATTGTTCTCCTTAGTTTCTAATATGAGATATACCTAATGTTTTCATACAATACAGCTCAATGAGCAACAGGCTCTAAAATCACCCATGGTAACCAAATGTTGGGTCCCTACTGCATATGAGAATAGCAAGGAATGCAGTACCATGCCATTTGGCTTCATATCTACTATGCATGGAGCCTCCATCATTTCTGTCTTATAGATATCAAATAGAAACAGTGAAATGGAGGACTCACTCTAAGCCACACTGGCACTTGCTTGCCTACAGTGTCCCCCTTACCAACCCTTCCTCAAAGCCCAGGTCCAAATTCTGTATAAAATTGACCCTGATATCAAGGCTCATGCCTTGGTACATGTGAGTCTCTCCATGTAAAATGGTCTTCACACTCTCCATTGTTACTCTGTTTTCAAACCTCAACTCAGGGGCATTTCATTTATTAAGCCTTTGTTAACTCCTGCAAATAAAGGAAATCCCATCTATTCTGTTCTTCCCATATCTTTGCTAATTGCTCATTTTGTATGTATGGCTTTTGGAAAAAAGTCTCTCTCCCTAGCAGTTTGTAAGTCACAAAACACAAAGAAGCACTATAAGATTTGTGGAACATCATAGTCCTTTCCCAGACACTAGAGTTGCTATTTGGTGCAGTTTGCTTCTCACAGAATCTCATGTTAAGAGCTGTGTAGGACCCTTATCAAGCATTAGATGAGTATTTGCTGAATGAGCACATGAAAAAAGATAATTATGACATCACAAGTATTCAAACTTGTCAGTCATAATACATTTTTTTCCTACCACATGGAATGGAAAAGTTCCATAATGACTAATACACATGCTTTTGTCAAGCTTCCTTGGAAGTTATGGTATTGTCTGGATTTAAAGGTTGGTTAACAGTAGGTACTCAGCAAATATGGCAAGTGAGTAAATTATAGAAAGTAAGCCATATTAAGCATCAGCAAACAAAGTCACAAGGAATACTGAATAGGTGGGCATTTAAAAAGTATGTATAGAGGCATGAACCTCACACCATCCTGAGAACTGACTCTCAAATAGGGTTGCAGTTGAGTGGAGACTAATGATTGGTTAGTTTATCTCTATCATTGACAGTGTGAATCCTGGCATAAGCTAGTTCCCTGGATAACTTGTACAGACTCTGAATGTTATGCTGAATAGAAAGAAAAAAAAGAATTTATACAACTTAGGGTATAATTCTGGAAATATAATAGAAGACAAATATCAATCAAAAACCATGCTATTTTTAAATCCATAAATGTGGTATTCATAGTAAATGACCTCGAATAACCACCAACTATAAGTGTGCAGAAAGAATGCTAACAGTGGTAATTCAGTCATCAGGTTAAAGGCCAGCCAGGTATTGTCAACAGGCACTTACACAAAGACAATATATACTCTTGACATTCCACAAGCCAGACTCTATTGCCTGACACAGGAGTTGAGCAGAGTGAATGCTGAGGAAGTGAACGAGCCCAGTAGGGAGACTTGGTACACTTTTCATCTTCTTCCTTTCTTGATTGAAGGAGGTGATAAATGTCATAGCAATATGGGGAATCCTTGATAAGTTCTTATTAAATGGGATGCATAATAACAATGGGATATATTTTGCATATAAGCAATGTATGCTCTGAGCCTCATTTTACTCATCTATAAAATAAGTAGGACCTAGATACCACAATACAATATCTATAGTCAAGCTCATGCAGTATACTTATTCATACATTAGCTAATGCTTTCCCTCTTTATAAAAAGAACATTTGTTAAATTTAATGTTTTGTAGGTGAACAAATAAAGATAAAACAACTCAAACTTGGAATTCATATAGAACAAAAATCATTTGAGGAATATGGTAGGGAATGCTGAATGAGTTTAAGTGTGACCAAGAATGTCACCAGCAAATCCACCCCACATGACTCATGCAGTTATTTTTCTGCCAGAGCATATTTACGTGTTGGAACTTAACATTTATAGACAAGTACATTCTGAAACACGACAACGATCTAATGAGTATATTTTGAAAACACACATATCGAAGCATAAACAGGATGGATTATATACTGTACTTTGGCAAAGAACTTGATTTCTTGCTCATAAGGAAAATGTTCTCCTTTACTTCTGCTGCCACCGTCTGTAGACAGGAAGAGATTTTTAGGTTCATGTTGCACTTCTGACATTTCTAGATACCCAAAATACACTCTTGGAATGCATTGCTAAATGTAAAAGCCAAGCAAAAATGTAAATTATGGAGGAAAACAGCTTTTTAAAAATACTGAAATCCAAACAAAACACTTACTGAGGCCAGGTCATACTTAGGTTTATGAATGCAAATTTACCTCACATAGCCCGAGATCTTGTTAACACATCATCAAGAGAAAGCAGACAAAAGTCAAAGTCCCACATTTTTCAGAGCTGGTGGTAGTGAGACAAGTGAGTATACACTGTTGCACATAATTAGCCAGGGGGTAAGCCTCATTTCTGACAAAAACAAAACTGGTTTATATTCATTTAAAAATTAACATATGAAGTAATAGGTTTTGTTATATTTCTTTCTCACATATGAGTCATTAGTTTTTACTTGTTCCCTCCCTTGTTGCCTTCCCCTATACCTTCCCCTTCCTGCTGACCCCTTTGCACCCATCCAGTCAGTCTTCCTTTTAGCTTTCATATCAACTGCCTTGAAAGTTATAACAAGCCAGGACTCACAACAGCGAAGGGAATAGCAATATGAACATTCAGCTGCAAAATTAGGATTATGCTAAATAATAAGGGAGTTTTGACCAGCATCAAAAGAAATTTTCCATAAGTAAATCAAAGACGCTAACGTTTTCTTCACGGTGTAGAAATGAAACAGGGTTAAGACTCAATTGATCCAGTGTCCTTATCTTGGAAAGTGAGCTTGCTTTCTTCCTTCAAACATACGGAAGATGTTCATGCACACATATGTAGGAGACGTAGGAACAAACTATAATAGCCATGGCAATTTGAAGAACATTTTGAAGAGTTAAAACATTTGAAATGAACATAAGAATCAAACTGACTTGCACTTTAAAAAATTCTTTTACAACTACAAATAGAAAAAAAATGAGATATATTTCATCAAATCTTACATATAAATTCAGGACAATTTAGGAAATATAGATACTATTTTGTGATGTCAGAACAAGATAAATGCATTTTTTTTCTGGACTTGAGGATGTAACCTAGGGCCTTGTATATTTTAGGCATGTACTCTATCATTAAGCTACATCTCAGCCTCCTTTTTACTTTTTATTTTGAGATAACGTCTCACCAAGTTGCCTGGGTAACTTATAACTTGTTTTGCAACCATCTGAAAAGGCTAGGTTCAATGTCAGAAACCATTAAAAAAAAAAAAGTTGTTTGGGCTCAGTTCTTGTACCTTTTACCCAACATGCGGTTTAGTAGTTTAAAAAGATCCTCCACCCTGTAGACAGAATGAAGTATACCAAGTGCATGGAGAGGCCTTGAACCAAGGGTCTCACTACTCCCTTTTTACTAATACAGGATTCCATAGATTATTTAGAAATATGAATTAAGTGTAATTAATACCTAAACACACTGCCACCATTCAAATGTGTTTCTTCTCTCCATGTGCAAGTTGAAAAAGAAAATGTATTCCCTCCTCCAAATGATTTTTCTTATTTCTTTTGTCTTACCCCCAGGGAGTTAAATAGACAGACACAGAGTGAGAAAGAGATAGAGAGTGATGGGGAGTTGGAGAGGGAGGACACTGGATCCTGGTGTTGTTACTCACATCAGATCCTTCTAAACGAAGAACAAAAATTTTAATATTTAAGTTTGTACATAAAAGCTTCAAAGATTCACCTCTGCCTCATTACTTCCATAGGTAGAATCTTATTAACACAAACTATTTTAGCTATTTATTAGTGATGAATTAGGGATCCTATTTTTAAAACTTTATAGTTGTATCTGGTTGTGGCAGGGTACTTCTGTAATCCTAGTACTTAGGAGACTGAAGCAGTATTATTGCTACAAGTTCAAGGTCACCCTGGTATACAATAAATACCAGGTTAACACAGGCTACATGAGATCCTATCAGAAAAAAACAAATTAAACTATAATTGTAGCTGCATGTGTCTCCTTTGCTTATAAGGCACCAGGAAGGTGGGTAAAAGCAAGAAGGTTTCCAGGTGCCAGTCTGAGAAAATAGAGCAAGACCTTGTCTCAACAACAAAAAAGAGACAGCAACAAAAATTACAGATGCATGTACAGAAAAATATGCATCATAAATTAATTTGTATAGTTACCTTTCATGAAAAAAAGTGTTTAAGAAGAAAGCAGAAGTCATTTGGAATGTAAATAAAGGACAAGTTGAAATAAAATTAAAATTTTGAGAATGATACTCAACTGGAAAATCTTTCATGCATTTAGAATTCAGGAGGCTGGGAATAAGAAAATAATACAGCTCAAAAGTCCTCAAAAATTAATTTGATGAAGTGTCAGAAACTAGTCTAAATCTACAGCCCAAGGAGAACACAGCTGAGGGCCTGAGGGTGATGGGCCCAGATCAGATGTTGAAAGAGAAAGAATGGGTGTTATAAACAAAAGAAAAAAAAAAACTTTGGGCATGAAAAAATAAAAAGAGGAGCTAGGCATGGTATATTGTTGTCATCATAGCACATGTAAATTGGAGGCAGGAGAATCAAAAGTTCAAGGTCATCTGTACAATATAGGGAGTTCAAGGACAGCCTGGGCTATGGGCTACAGGAGACCCTGTCTAAAACAAAGCAAAACAAATCTGAAAGGAGACCCAGCAAAACATCTATATTTCCAAAAATGAACAGACTGCATCCTTCAGTCTTATGACCAGCCAGGAATGGGAGGTGGTCTGGCAGGAGAGTGAGCATCAATAGCTAGGGCAACTGTGGTGGGTCTCCGAATGACAGGGTAAGGGCAAGCTGCTGATGGCTGCTCTAATCTGAGACTTCAAAGTCATGAGCTGACAGTGACAGATGGGAGGA
This sequence comes from Dipus sagitta, assembly GCA_036346955.1. NCBI lineage: Eukaryota > Metazoa > Chordata > Mammalia > Rodentia > Dipodidae > Dipus > Dipus sagitta. The sequence goes on from CM070777.1 coordinate 85,383,561, forward strand.
GTTCTCTCATGGTACCATAAGAGTGTCATGAAGTATCCTGTAGTGCAGAGGCTTAGATATAATGGTGTCCCTATGACTGCCAAATCCAATTCCTTTAATGTGCTCAGAAAATCTAAGAACCCATAGAATTTCAGGGCTTTCTTTTCCAATAAGTAAAACAAGTAGTTTTATTAGTTTTACTTGCCTTCAAAATTATAATTTGTTCCCAATGTAGCTTTCAAAGTGAAAAATCAATAACAACAATATACATAAGGAGAAAAAATTTATGTAAATTGGAATCAATAACACCATATTGGAAAATTTTTTTTGAGGTAGCATCTCACTAAAACCCAGGCTGACCTTGATTTCACAGTGATCCTCCTATCTCTGCCTCCCAAGGGATTAAAAGCAAGTTGAGATTATTTTCTTTTTAAATTCTGAAATTTTACCTAATCTCAAGCAACTCGCTTGTTTACTGGCTGTTCTTTGGAAGAAATATGATAGAGAAACCAGTCACAAATGATGCTGTAAAGCCCCTTTGTCCCAATGTCATACCCTGCTTTACAGCTTCTATTGTGCAAGCCTTTATCAGGGAGACATGTCCCTGAATCTCCTCCCAATCTATGCAGCTGCATCCTACTTGTTATATGCTATCTAGTTAGTATAGCCAGAGGCAAACTTCCCTGCACTTCTATAATTTTCCACTTGTAACTCCTAGTCACATAGCCTAGAAGTTTAATTCACCAATAATATAAAAAACTCAAGATGATGTCAAACTGCCTGCCATACTGCCTCTACATAGCTCAGGGAAACTTGCAGAAGAGGTGGCAGAAAGAATGTCAGAGCCACATGTTGAGTCATGATACACAGAGACATTTCCTCCTACCCATAACTGATGGCTAACCCCACAATGCATGGCCCATATGCCCCAACAAGAAGGGTCCCTGTGGAGGGAGGAGGACAGGCTAACAATGGTACCAACTTGACTATATTCACTGAGAACAAAACTAATAAAAATAGATATAAATAAAAAAATATAAAAATAAAATAAAACCTTTGAGCCATCAGAGCTCACTGCTCAGGAAGAGATTGCTCTGGGATTTTGCCGGTGTGATAATAAACATTCATTGTGATTCTCTAATCTGTCTCTGGTGCTGGTTATGGGTGACTTACTTGCCCATAACGGTTCCACCTTACTTGGTATTGGGAAGGATGGATGAATTGGTGGGTACTATTAGACACCTGATGTTGCAAGAACTAGGAATAATGAAAGCTAGGAGGACCAGCTACCTACCAAACTCTAGAATGTACTGATGGGCCTCATCCACATAGCGGATCAGCTGCTGGAGGAAACTGTAAGCAAATCGTTTCTCAATTGAAGGTGTGTCCAGCTCCAGGTCCTTGAATCCTCTAGAAGAAGCAAAAATGAAATATAGAAGACAATGTATGTAACATTTCATAGAAGAAAAAAATTTATAAAAACAAAAAAATCATAATAAACATTTTGAAGGTTACCTAATCTTCTTACGGTTTACAGAAAAAAATGAGATTTACCATAATAGGAATAATTTGCATATACTACTGTGCAAATTAGTAAAATATTGCCTTTTTAAAACAGAGTTTGTGGGGTTGTTTTTGTTTTGTGGCTAAAATTTTTGTCCAACTATTAGAATATAAGTAGCTAGAGGAACTTAGTTTTATGGTAAACAACAAAGGGCACTAATGTCTCTGGCATGAATTCTGAACATGCTAAGTAATAACTTTGTTGTGTGATGGTTTGTCTTCATTGTCAGCTTTCCAGGATCTGGACTCACCATGGAGATCCATCTCTGGGTATGTCTGTGAGAAAGTTTCTAGATTAGCTTACTTGAAATGGGATGACCCAACCTATGGCAGTTTGAATGTGAATGTATGTCCCCCATAGCCTAAGATATTTATGATTAAGACTGAAATTTCGACTTGAGTCTACAAGGGGAGGAGTCCCTCTGGGGAAAATGTGTGTCACTGGGGTAGGATCTTGAATACAGCCCTTCTAGGTTTGTGGAGAGCTAGTTTGAGCTCTGGCTATTCCTGTCTGCTGGCTGTTGGTACTCTTTCTCTGCCATGGATCTGTGGAAGTGATCCAGCCTCTTCAGCCACAGTGATACTTCTCCTGGAATCTGTAAGCCTGAAATAAACCCCTTTCTCCCATAAACTGTTTCTGCTTGGGTGTTTTTCCCAGAAATGAGAAAGTAACTACAACATAACCTAAATATAAGCTAAACCATCTCATGAGCTGGGATCCTGAACTGAATAGAAAGGAAGAAATTGAGTTCAACAGCTCCATACATCACTCTCTGTGTCCTGACTGTGGATGCAATGTAACAAGCTGCTTCATGCTCCTTCTACCGTACCTTCCCCATGATGGACTGTAACCTCAAACTGTAAGGCAAAACCAACCCTTCCTTCTTTAACATGTTTTCATTGGGTATTTTGACATAGCAACAAAAAGTAATGAATGCAGTTCGCAACTAAGAGCATTAATGTCTCTGACACAGATTTTGAATACACTATATAGATTTAAATAGATCACTGAGATCGTTTTCAGCATAAAATGTGATGGCAGTTTAAATATTGTTTTCTGAAACAAATGTTTACCTGGATACAGCATAACCATTAATCTGTAAGAACTTGAGGATATCTTGGGCTTTCTCTCTGTCCTTGGCTTTCTCTTTGGCTGTCAGAGTGTCATAGGGCACCAACAGGGGATGATTTCCACCTCCTACAGAGCAATTAGACAAGCACACACTAGTGTAGCTAGACTATCATCTGAGATGACACACAGCCCAAATGTGCTTGCACCAAGAAATAGCATTTATAATATTATTTAATAAACCACAGAGCATATAAAACTTATATAAGACCCTTCTTCCTTTATTGTCTGCAAATAACTATGCATTTGAGTTCTTTTTTATGCATGTGTGGTATGTATTCATATGTATGTATTTGTATGTGTATGGGGACATGCGTGTTTGTGAGTGCACATGTACATGTGTTTGTATGGTGCACAGAGATCAATTTCTAGTGTCTTCCTCAGTTATTATCTATTTTATTTTTTAAAATATTTTTATTTATTTATTGCAGGCAGAGAGAGATAGAAAGAATGGGTATTCCAGGGCCTCTTGTCATTGCAAATGAACTCCATACACATGTACCACGTTGTATATCTGGATTATGTGGGCACTGGAGAATTAAATCCAGGCTATCAGGCTTTACAAGTGAGTGCCTTTAACTGATGAATCCTTTTAGTGTTATTTTTGAAATTCGATTCATACTGAACCTAGAGCTCACCAATTTGGCTAGACCAGCTAGCCTACCCTATTTACCTTCTTGTCTCTGCTTGGATTTTCAAGTGTGTATGAAGATGTACAGCTATTATGTGGGTACTGGGGATCTGAATTTGGGTCGTCATGATTACATGGAAAGTACTTTACCTACTGAGCCATCTTCCAAGCCCTGTATATGGTTTAATTTAATAGGCATTTCAAACATGAGCACACATGTATTTGTTATATTGAGTACCAGTTATTTATGCAATAATTAGAGAGAAAACAAGGGTATCCTTTATTCAAATTGTGGCTCTGAATCATATTAAAGATTGGCAGTAGACATTATGACATATATGTACATTTTGGTCTAGGAAAATTATAGGATAAGATCCAGAAATCTTTATTTTTTTGTCCCACAGAAAGAAGATCAAAACTGTATTGCATAAGGAATTTTTAGTTGCATCTCCTAGATCAGAGAATATTGTGTGGTACATTATTTCTATAAATACAAAGTGAGGACTGGGGAGATGGTTCACCAGTTAAAGGTGCTTGCTTGTAAAGCCAGCTAGCCTGGTTCAATATCCCAGTACCAATGAAAATCCAGAAGCACAATGTAGCACATACTTCTGCAGTTCATTTTCAGTGGCAAGAGGTCATAGCATAGCTATTCTCTTTTCTTTTTCCCTGTCAAATAAATAAATTAAAATACTAAAAGTACAGAGAGGCCAGGCGTGGTAGCACAGGTCTTTAATCCCAGCACTCAGGAGGCAGAGGTAGGAGGATCACCATGAGTTCGAGACCAGCCTAAAACTACATAGTGAATTCCAGGTCAGCCTGGATTAGAGTGAAACCCTACCTCCAAAAGCAAAAACAAACACAAACAAACAAACAAACAAACAAAAAAACACAAAGAGAACACATATAGGATTCCTACGTTGAAAGTTGATTACTCTCTTTTTTAAAAAAAAATATATTTAATTTAATCATTTATTTATTTATTTTTGAGAGTGAGAGGGGAAGAGAATGGGCACACCATGGCCTCTAGCCACTGCAGACTCCAGACGTATGAGCCACCTTGTGCGTCTGGCTTATGTGGAGTCTGGAGACTCAAAGCTGGGTCATTAAGCTTTATAGGGAAGTACCTCAACTGCTAAGCGACCTTGCCAGCCCAGAAGTTGATCACTCTTACTATCCAATACTTGAAAAATTAAAAAGTTTTGGGTAGTTATTTCTAGAGAGAGTGTGTTTAAGTTTCTGGAATAACTATTTTATGAAGAATATTAGAAGTATTCTTTTCCTTAACAGAACTTCTGGAAAATATGTAAAATAAATAATGTAATAAGAATAAACTAAGCATGTTGACACATGCCTGTAATCCCAGCATTCAGGAAGTGAAGGCAAGGGGATCAGGAGATCAAGGTCATCCTTAGCTATATAGCAAGTTCAAGACTTTGTTTTCAAAAAGAACAACAAAAAATTCCTGAGGAGGGTAAGGTCATGAAGGGGGCAGGTGGCATGTGGAAAGTATATGTTTAATACACACTACATGCCTGCATGAAAATGTCATTGTTCAACACAGGATGATATACAATGAATATTCATAAGAAAAAAGGAATAATCATAAAGATAGAAACACACATAAACTTATAAATTAAATTTCATAAAATGTATACACATTTTTAAAGCACTGTTTATTATACATATAACAATCCAATTTAAAGAATGTAATTGACTAACCAACAAACTGAACAACTTAGAATACCCAAATTCAAAGTATATAAAAGCTATGTGGTAACAGATATTACATGGAATAATAAGTTTCTCTGAAATACAACTGCTAAGGGAGTTTGACAAAGAAAAAGTGAAAATAAATATTTTATTCAAGCTATTATAACCATAATATCTATTAAATAACTTCCCACAGGAGTTTTAGTCTGAAACTACTAAATCAATCATGTATTTTGATTTGTCCTTCACAATAGATAAGCCAGCAAAAAAAAAAAAAAAAAAAAAGAAAGAAAGAAAGAAAGAAAGGAAGGAAGGAAGGAAGGAAGGAAGGAAGAAAGAAAGAAAATAGGATGCTAGGCTTTGTCTCAGAGTGCCACCTACAGACGCGCAGGCACCTACTAAATTTTGTGAACATTAGGTGATGCTCCAGTGTTACAGATACAGCCTACCAGGGAAGCATGGCCATGCTGACAAATACCAAGGCCAGTGAGGAACTTCAGCTATCTCACTGTGCAAAGCCAGTAGGGACAAGTATAGCACAATGGAAGACAAAGCTAGCAGACAATTCATGAGCATTAAGAGGACACAATATGCATTACTGAGTGCACTGGGAGTCAAATTCAACTGTGTCATAATCAAAGGTATAATATCCCTCTCTAACACTCAAGTAATAATTCAGATACATGTAAACTAGTATCAGATGCCTTGAATGTTCATATACATATAGACATTTCTGTGGTTTGAATGTGAAATGTTCCCTACAGGATTATGTGTTTGAACATTTGGCCCCTAGCTCTTGGTGGTATTTAGAAAAGTTATAAAACCCTGAGGACATGGAGCTTGGCTAGTGGAAGTGAATCTAAGTATAGGTCTTGAAGTAACCTAGTCCAGTTCAACTTCCTGTTCAGTCTCTCTGCTACTTAACTATGGATACACTGTGACCATTTGCCTCCTGCTCCCACTGTCATGTCTTGCCACTCTGATGGAATGCCTCCCAAGAAACTGTAAGCCAGAACAAATCCTTTCCTTCCTTAATTTGCTTGTCATGTGTTGATCACAACAAAGAGAGTGTTACCAAAGCAGACATCTATATGGTAAAATGGATGAGAAAATCATTCAAATTATGAGGCACAGAAGCCAGGTGTGAACAAACATACCTTTAATCCCAGTACCCTGTACTGTACTGTAGGGGAATGCCCATGAGTTTGAGGCCAGCCTGGGCTACAGAGAGAGTTACATATTAGCCTGGGCTAGACGGAGCTCCTGCCTCAATATCTGAGGTACAAGTAAATATATAGTAGTAGCTAGGAAAGTATACAATTTCCACCATGAACCTAGTGCAGGCACATTTGAAACATTCTTATTATGTATAATGAGTTTTCTGCAAAACAAGAACAATTAATGCCATCCTTACTCTACACTCCCATAGCAAATGTGATTTTTAATAGTTTTTAGGAAATATTACCTTTGGACTCCAGTTCCATTTTCTTCTTCTTTGCCCATATATTGTGGTAGTTTTCAGCCATCATCTCTGCCATAGCCTAAAATGCAGTGAATATTTAGGAGCCAATTTACACTTCAGTAAGTAAAAGATAATATGTAATACCAAAACATGTCTTAAATGAGTAAAGTGGAGTATCAGTGCTAAAAACGAACACTTAAAATATAAAGAAACACAAAATTCTTCTTTGTAATTTGAATACAGAGGCATTTTAATTTAATGATCTGTGAAATTACACAGTAAATACATAGCAGAAGTGTTCAAGGTGCAATAGGACAGGATGGCAAGAGATTTCATCACACTACTCAAAATAGGATGTATTTAAAACTTATGAATTGGTGCTGGGGTGATGGGTAAATGTTCTTGCTTGTAAAGTCTGCTGGCCTGGCCTGGGTTCAGTTCCCCAGTACCCATGTAGTAAAACCAGATGCACAACGTACTGCATGCATCTAGAACTCATTTATAGTGACAAGCATCCCTGGTGTACCTTTCTCTCTCTCTTCCATCCTTCCCTCCTGCTCTCCTGCCCTCTCTCTTTTTTTAATCCCTCCCTCTCTGTCACAAGTAAGTACACATTTTTTTAGTAAAATACAAGTTATTAACTGGTTATTCTTCAAATTTTGTAATTAACATTTCAGATCACAGGGAACAACTGACACCATGGAAGGAGAAACCACAGACTAGGGGACTTACTCTATCAGCTTTTAGGCTACTAAAAAATTAGGCTACATAATAGGTACAAACCCTATGGACTCATTATATGACCACCATGCTCAAATAAGTCATACTGCAAAATACATAGGGGAATGTTATGGTATGTATTTCTACAAATAAAATTCAGAGAGAATTTTACAAAACCTGAATACTTACATGGAGGTCTCTGGATAGTGTGACATTGCTCATATCAATGGCTCGTGGGCTATAACCATGTGCAGCATCTACAGAGACCTGGATTGTATACATAAATATAGACTCTCATTAAAAACCATGTGGAAAAAGACTTAAATGATACTTAATAAATATAAGGCAAACTTCCAAATAACATTCTCTGAGGGAAAACATGGCAGATATCAATACAAAATGACTTCACAGATATCTCTAAATAATTAAATTACATCTGTGGTCTGAAAGGTACTTATGGTTAAATAATTCTTTCCAGTATTGTATAGATAAGCCATCTAGTAATTAATCATCAAGGAATCAAGAAAGTGTATAATGAACCCCAAATTGTGAAGTGTTCCCTTATGCAAGGCAGGCTTTATGGGTTTCTTATAAATCCTACATAGCTGTAGCAAAACTTCTTCTTTCTTATTCCAGCAGTAAGCTATCAAAGAGGTCAATATTCACACATATCTTTTTGGGTTAACTGATAGGATAAAGAGAACTAATGTTGTTGTTTTTCATACATGTATGTATGTGTATAGTGTGCACGCATGTATATGTGTGCTTGTATAGGTACATATGCATATGTGTACATTTGCATGTGGAGGCCAGAGGTAAATAGCAGAGCTGAATTTGAAAGTAATCCTAACCTAAAGCACTGCTCAAAGTCCTTAAAACAGTACCCAAGGTTTTGCATGACTAGGTCCCTGAGATTCCTGTACCTGTCTCCATATTGCTCATCTGACTCCAGCTTTCCTGACTTCCTCATTGCCCTTACCCCAGGCTACAGTGCAATATAGCAAAAGTGCATCTCTCGGAGTGCTCTGCATATCTCAGTCATCACTTTCATATATGTTTATTCACGTATCTGCTCAATAAAATTGAATTTGACAATTCATTAGCACAGTTGTGGCTCACTGCCATACATTTCCATTCTCCCTTGGCACCTTAGTCAGCCTTTCCTTGCTAAGACATCTGCCTACCATAATGTACCATAAACTATCATGCACTAAAATAGTACACATGGAAGCTCATCACTCCTTCCACATTTAGAATGTAGATCCAAGGGAACAGATTTCTCTATTGTTCATCAATCAAAAAAGCTTAGAATAATGCCTCAAACATGATCTGAAATGTATATACTGCCGGAAGACTGTATCATTCATCTCCTTAGCCTGCAATTTAGTTCTTTAAATGGATAAGATGGATAAGACTTTCCACAAGCTCCTTCCCATCTTTCTCAAACTGTAGTTATTAGCTTACTTTATTCATTTTAAAAAATAGCTTTATCTTACATTTGTACTGTATCATAGAGAATACAAAGCTAAAAGTTAAAATATAAGAGAGAATAAAAAGTTGCAGTGAAATCTATCCAGATGGTCAGAAAGCTAATTACAAACCATTTTGGGGTGGTGGCATAAAATGGCCCTTATAGGATCATGTGTTTAAACATTTTTCAGTAGCTGGCAGCGCTATTTTGGAAGGTTGTGGAAACTTCGAAGGTAAAGCCTTACTGGAAGAAGTAGGTCACTAAGGGGTAGGCCTTAAGGATTGGCAGCACAGCTCTACTTATCCCATGTACTCCTCCTTCCTGCCTGGGGACACAAAACCACCAGCTACCTCACAATCCTGTCATCATACTTTTGTGCCATGATGGACTGTTTGTTCTTTGAACTGTAAGCCACAATAAACCCTTCTTCCTTTAGTGGCTTCGTGGTCAAAACCATGAGGAAAGTAAAAACACAACATTCCTTTATGCTTTCTCTACTTACTTCTCACTACTAATCCAGTCAGCTTGAGTACACTCTAATCACATGTGCTCTCAAGTTGTTATTGGCATTATTTGTGTCTTTATGCTTGTTTCCCATATGAAAATTACAAAACACTAAAGTGGTAAATTCCTAAAATCAAGACTCATGCCTTCCTGGGCTCTTCCTTATAGACAGAGGAATTAAAAATGTTATTGTCCCACCCATGATAAGAATTATGGTTGACCAGTACTGAAATATATGTCAGTCATTCTTTGAAGAGAATAATCAACATAAAACATGTTATCCTTCTAACAGTCTTTGAAAGCAGATGCTCTTATTCAAGCTGGGAAAACCACAGTAAAGAGGGTCTGATCACTATATCTAAGCACATACAGCTTAACACACCATGGGGTCTAAATTTGGACCCCCAGTGTCATAACCCACAGGAATCCTAACAGAGACAGACTTTATAAGTGAAACTTCAGGAACTCACAGGTGGTTTCTACTTTTTATACTAGCCAAGATATACAGACACCAGGACTTTAATCATGCTTCAAGCTCACTTTAAAGATAAAGTAACAGTCCATTACTTCCCTTTTAAAATTGTGTTAGCTTTATATGCTTAAAATTATTTGCTTTGAAAGATCTAATAATTAAAATAATTGTTACTGTTTTGTTATTATTATTATTCTTTGTGATAGGGCCTTGCTACGCTGCTAAGGCTAATGTCAAACTCCCAAATCCAAGTACTATTCCTGCCTTAGCCTCCTGCACAGTCAGGATGACAGACATATGCACCATGCCCAATATATAATTATTCTATAAACATCAATAGTTCATTTGTTACTGTGATTCTTACTTGGCTTGTCTGAGAAATACGACGAGTTCGATTATAAAGAGCCATACTGTCTCCTTCTCGGGTCCTCTCAATTCTCCAACCCCAAGCCAGCATTGTTTTTAAAGATTCTTTTATTGGCCAACGATAAATTTCTTTTTCCTAGAGGAAAAAGAAAGTATTAAGAGTATTATAAATCACAGTGAAAATTAAAAGCATGGAATGATTTGTTCTGAAATACACTGCCTTCATTTAAAAGCTGTTTATCATAGATTGTTATAAGTAAGACCAAAGTAAAAATGCTAAGAGGGAAATTATGCTGAATATATTCTCACAAAAGCTACTGAAAAGGGTCCTGGGTCCCAGCACAACATGGCAGCCAGTTTCCTTTGGCTCCCCAGATCCTCATACCTTCTGCAGGTACCAACAAGGAGAAACACAATGAGTAAAATGTGAAAATAACTGGGGAGACTCAAAACCCATTAAAGTCCTGAGAATAAGTGACTGTTGAGTGTTCCATATAAATGAGGCATCTCTATTACACCCTCTAAGGCTTGGGAAGATTGTGCTAGGGGACAGAAGGAATGTGAAGGCCAGAGGATGGGGAGGAGTATTTTGGCATGCTGTTTTCTAAATATGACATGGCCCAGATATGACATTCAGGATCTCATAGCAACTGTCATAGTGCAATAGCAAGATCCTCAATATTTCATATGGATGACGGTAGACAGTAAAATAAAACATCAAAGCAAAAAGGGACTAGGGCTGGAGAGATGGCTTAGCGGTTAAGCGCTTGCCTGTGAAGCCTAAGGACCCCAGTTCGAGGCTCAATTCCCCAGGACCCACGTTAGCCAGATGCACAAGGGGGCGCACGCATCTGGAGTTCGTTTACAGAGGCTGGAAGCTCTGGCGTGCCCATTCTCTCTCTCTTTCTCTCTCTCTCTGCCTCCTTCTCTCTGTCGCTCTCAAATAAACAAACAAACAAACAAAGAGGGACTAGTTGGAGAAAAGCATGCAGTTCAGTGGAAAAGAAGGTAATTGGAGAGGATTCTGAAAAAATTACATTATATTCATGTATGAAAATTGTCAGTATTTTTAAAGATGTGAAAATTATGTGGTCCAGGTGTAAAGGGTTTTCTATTATCTGAATAGAAAAGTATTCACAATCAATATCATGCTATAAAATGTTTTAAATATATTAAGCTATATTTAAGATATCCATTTTCTCTCTAATAAGTAAAATACATGAAAAACCATCTATAGTAAGCAACGCATGGTCTAACCTACTTAGCAGCAAGTAACTTGTTGTGATGCCCACACAAGTACAGTAGTGGCACACAGCCATGATGGGGAACCAACTGCTCTCAAGTTGGCTAACTGATCTCCTCAGTGGTATGGGACCCATAGCTGGAGCTGGGAAACAAGTCAGAACCATATCCAAACATAAGCCCACTCTCCAATATCAAGCTACCATCAATTGTGGGCTACAAGAGGGCCTACACCTATTAAATTCTCTATAAAAAAAAAGTAAGGGTTATCTCATTTGTCCTGATGCTAACTTACTCTCCGCTGGAGAATCTGCTTCTCTTTTTCAGACAGATGTAGGTTCTAAGGAGAGAGCCACCCCATCATACCTCAAAAGGGCCCCAGCTGAAACTAAGAAAAATTGGAGAAACAAGTAAGCGGGCTGTTTTCCTGATGAACTGGATATCAGCAGAAGGGGGAAGGAGATCAGCACAGAGAAAAATCAACTCCTACCAAATCAGAGAGCCAGAGCCTCAGAGGCCCCCAACACCTCATCACTGAAGCAGACCAAAAATGAACCCAACATGGCTCAGGGAAATTTTGCAGAAGAGGGGGTGGAAAGATTGTCAGAGCCACATGTTGGGTCATGATTTGCAGAGACATTTAGCTTACCCATAACTGTGGGCTAACTCCACAATGCATGACCCATATACCTCAACAAAGAGGGGCCAAGGGGAGGGGGTAGGTCACGGATGAACCTAATAATGGTACCAAACTGATTGCATTTGCTGAATACAAAACTAACTAATAAAGAAAAAAAAAAAAACTGTAAGCCAGAAATAAATCCTTTCCTTCCACAAAAAAAGAATATTAAATATTAGTTTATCATCCCTCACTGAAAAACTCTTAAAGGTAATATTTTCTGAGGTTCTTAAAAGTATGGGAGACAAATGAAAATCAAAATGAGAGGAAAATATTAAAAGGAAAGAAAATGCATTATAAAATACTGACAATAAAGGGAAATGTAAAGAAAAAGACAAAACTTAAGATAAATATGGAAGCTTTAAATAAAGGTGAAATGAAGATTTTAATAATAAAATATAAAATACAAATTCCAAAATTAATACTTCATAAACTTAAGTAAAAACTCTCACCTTTTCAGATAATAGTTTATATGGCTTCATTAAAGGCTGAACCTTAGATGAGTCTGAGTATATTTCTCCATAAATCCATCCATTTGCCAACTAAAATACAAGCATCAATAATAGTTCTGTGCAATTAATTTTGTGAGTTTAGGTGCATATATGATTAAGCATCTGTTTGATAAAATAAGCCAAGATGGATAAGGTTGATTTTGTTTATTTTTATTTTTGAGGTACTAGGGATTGACCCCAAAGTATGATGAGCAAGCACTCTTTCACTGAGCTACATTCCCTGTATTCTTTTCTTTTTACTTTGAAACAGGATCTTGCTCAGTTTGTCTAGGCTGGACTTAACATCATTCTGTAGCCCAACATAGGCATGAAATTGCAGTTCTGCCTCAGCTTTTTGAATATCTGGGGATTATAGGTTGGTGCCACCTACCCTGGGTGAGGTAAGGTTTAACTTTTACCCAGCGTAAGTCTTACAATAAAGAATTCCAACTTTAATCAAAGTTTGATCTCTGGAACAAAGATTTGTCCAGAGATTAAAAGCACCAAAAAAAAAAAAAAAAAAAAAAAAAAAAAAAAAAAAAAAAAAGGACTGGGCATGGTGGCACATGCCTTTAATCCCAGCACTTGGTTGGGAGGCAGAGGTAGAAGGATCGCTATCAGTTCGAGGCCATCTGAGACTACATAGCAAATTCCAGGTCAGCCTGGACCAGAGTGAGACCCTACCTCAAAAAAACCAACCAACCAAACAAACAACAACAACAACAAAAAAATCACCATGTCTTTCTACAATAGACCAAGGTCTGTGGGTGTGCCAATTATGCAATCTACAACAAGGAGGCTCCAGAGACAAGTAGCCTTATATTATTTACGCTGTTAACTCTTGGGACCCAGCCTTTGAGGTTTGTCAATGAAATGCTTATATTAAACAGGAGAGCTGGAGTATAATATTTCGATTTGTCCATTTCTGTACCCACTACTTCTCAATGGATTTGTTGTCCATTATTTTGCCCATGTGGATTTAGCATCATGCACTTATACCACTCCATCAGCCTAGAGAACCCAGAAACTAGATTGGACAAGATAAGGACTGTTTCTCTGTTGGTTTTGTCACTATCACCAGTTCCATTCACTTGGTATTTAATGGAGTCATGATATCATAGAGACCCATGGTTTTCCATGTTGGTAGTTTTATTTATTTATTTATTTATATATTTACTTACTGAATTTTTAATTACTGAACAGAGAGTCACACATTTATCACAGAAATAAACAGAAAAGGGACTGGCTGATCATAGCACAGTGGGAATCAGAGAACAAAATGTAGCTGACCCTGAACTCTGACCGACCTAAGTGTCCTTTGGGACCATGGCTGCAGGGTTTTCACACAGCAGAGCTGCTTATGTTCATGTCAGATTCTTGTGCATATCAACTCAATTTCTCTGACATCTATAGGCTCACCATCCTCTCTCAAACTAAAACTATGCCCCATTCAAATGAAATCATCATGGATTTTGACTGCTTTTGTATTCTCATTGGACTGTTGTCCTTGAAAGCAGAAAAGAAACAGCTGATGTGGTCTGTTTTTATGGAACGATATATCTGCTTGGTAGTAGACAGTAGTAGACAGCAAAACTATGTAACTGAGCTTCATTAAGAATTTCAAAGATTGTTCATCTAATATAAAATTATTTATGAAGTCAATGTGTGTTTAAAAGGTGGATTGTTGGCTGAGCGGTCACCACTTCCTCCAGTGACCCCATGTGGTTGTTAATTTTTACCTCATGAACAATATGTATTTAGAAACTATGCTCATGATTTAACAAATCAATCTTTTAAAATCATAAAATTGTGCTTTTATTTCCTTTTGTTTTTTGGGGGCAGAATTTCACTCTAGCCCAGACTGACCTGGAATTCACTATGGAGTCTCAGGGTTGCCTTGAACTCATGGCGATCAAACTACCTCTGCCTCCAAAGTGCTGGGATTAAAGGTGTGCTCCACCATGCCCAGCCAAAATTGTGCTTTTTTAATGAACATAAATATTTGTATTCACATATATATCATATTTATGTTATGGCAGAATTAGCTAAGTAGTATATGAACAATTTGTAATGAAATGTTCTTCATTAATTTAGATGAAGCTCTCCTTTTAAAGAAAGCTGAAATGGACAGAAATATTTTAGCAGTGACCAGCTAATAATGGTAACCTTGAATGAAATGGAAGAAATTTTACCTTATCCATTGACCATTTGTCATGGGAATGTTCTGCATATTTGTTAATGAAGTATTCCAACTTCTCAGGGATTGTAATACTATGAGGAAAATAAAGAAAAACAGCTTTTTTTTTTTTACAGAATTTACAGTAAATCATATTAATAATTTACTGACAGCTTATGAATGATTAAACCCCATTCAATGCACAACTGCTAAAAAACATTTTTGCCAAGTATCTTTTTTACATAATTCACAGTAAGTAAAGCAGTTCATGCTTTATGTAATAATCTTAAATTGATGCATCATTTGTGTGTCAGTATAATTAAATATATTGAAATATCCCAATGTTAAGATACATTCAAGGATGAGGTTTGTTTATGAAAAAAGGAGAAAAACAAATCCTAAATCCAGACATGGTTAGACTCATGGATAAAGACACACATCTCTCCAATATTATTGTTTTGAAGTTATTTTCTCTTTTTGACCTGTCTCTGATGAAGCCCTAAATGCACAAAATACTGCTAAAATTCAACCTGTCACATTTTTGAAATTCAATCTGTCACATTTTAAAACTAATAGCATACAATTAGTTATGTTAATAATTTCTAATATTAATGATCTACATACAACTTTATAAATATTACTGGCACTTCTACAGAGAAAAGTAATGAAGAAATTCATGCTTTATAGTTTGACCAGCATTTATTCTTGACTTTTTAAATGTTTAAATAAATATTTAAAGCATTCAGCAGATGACAATCACAATTTATGAGAAAGTCTAATGATAAATGTAAGACTTATGAAGGTGCAATATATCTACAAATAGTGTTAAAATACACATGTAATCCATTCATTAATAAATATATCTTACTAAAGCAATCATCTTTGACAAGATATTTCTAAGTACAACTTAATATAAGATGGCTTCATGTTCTATGCCACAGAGTTATCAGTTACCAAACAACACCAACACACTTAACAAGCAGTACATAAAAGTCACACCCATGTAGAAGTTAGTCATACCAAGTTAATTTCGAAAAAGAAAGCCTAGATAAAATATTGAACATGCACAACGCTTGTTAATTAATTGGATTTAATTAATAAACACCAAAATCTTAACTTTGTTCTGAGGCCATTTGAAAATCCTGGATTACACTGTATGTTAGCAAACCACACTTACCCATGTAGGAATGTGACCCTGTGATGTTTGGGCTACTTACTTGGGAAGAGATACAAAGGGTCAATCACATAAGCCAAATACTGGGGGTGGGAGGATGGATTTTTTCTCACAGAACTGTCATCAAATACCAAACATGCAATTTAAACCTCAGACTGAGGCTAATGTCGTAATGCTTAGCCTCACATTCAGATATGTGGCTACTTTTCTAAATTCCTAATCTTTGCTGAATATTCATGGAATCAGCAAGAGAAGAGTTATATAAGAGGAAGGTTTTTCTTGATGAGGAGCTATTGTCCTACACCAAGAGAACAACACAGTGTGAAGACTTCAAATACCTAAAGCAACCAAATATAACTTTTGTAAGACAAAGGAGGACATTTTTTATATGTAAGTTGCTTCATAGTGTTAACTGATGTTTTGTCTTTGGTGAAGAGTGTTGAACTATTCTGACTACGTGTTAAATTTTCCACAAAAATTTCCACTTGATATCCCTTCAATATTCTGATGTGTTCTGTGACATGGGGTATCAGCAGCTAATGCTGGGCCTGGCTAAGACGCTGCAATGGGTGAAATGATTCCTTATCACTCACAGGAACAGTCTTAAAGTAACTGATGGAATCATCCCTAACATGCTAGGCTGAGGTGCAGTGTGGTTAATGATAAACATTTTAGGCAAATTTTCAACTAAAATATAGCTAATATACTTTCTTGGTTCTTATCATAGATATTACCATTTGATTATATAATGAAAAGATTCCTCATTTTGTGAAGAGTATCCAAGAAGTTATATCTCCTCTATTTATAATATCAGTTAATTATTATTATTACTACTATCATTTGATAAATTTAAGGGACTCCTATTTAAAGGATACCAATTCAAAGGGTGCATGTATTAGAGAAAGTTCACTTCAGTACCTTATTCAATTTCAGACTTCACACATCATTTACAATAAAAATCTGCTGCAATAGAAAGAGTCCATACTTTGAGGTATCAACAGGTTGTGGGTTAAAGTTCCCTTCAGAATCCATGGAAGACTGTTTTTCCATCATACTGACATAATTTGACTCCATGTAGTCTGGGGGTAAAGCTCCCGCAACTGCACTCAGGCAAGGCAGGGCCAGTTTGAAAAGTTCTTGTTCATATTTCTGGGAAGAAAAAGCAAATAACACTTACTATCTATATGACTCTACAGTAAAAGTTGTCAACAGGATCTTTATGGGCATATGCTATTATAGGGAAAATCTGAACTACACTGGGCTCACTTAGCTTTCTGATGGTTATTTCTCTAGCAAATGGAACATACATTGGCCTCATGCCCCAGCATACATAATAAAAGTTGCAGGGATATTTGCAGCAATTGACTTTAAGGGTGATTAAAATCACTTGCACTGCTGTGACCAAATGCCTGATAGAAGCAACTTAAAGGAGGAAGGATATAGTGAAGGCATTGGTGGGTGGTGAGATATGTTCCTGTCCATGGTGGTGGGAACCTACAGCAGTTGCCTCTATCTACCACCAACCAAGAAGCAGAGAGTTTCTGTGGAAAGTGGGATTGAGCTGTGAATACTCAAGACCCATTCCCCCAGTAACCTACTTCCTTTCGATAGGCCCTGCCTCCTAAAGATTCCATAATCTCCCAAAACAGCATCCCCAGCTATGGACCAATGTTCAAATACATGAGCCTATGAAGGATACTTTATACTCAAACTACTCTACTTTCTCCTGTATTTTAAGTGAGGTAAACAAAAGTATTCTAAATCTATATAATGTCTTTGCAACATTTCAGTCTATGAAGAACATATGCCTTAAAATTATTTTGAGATTATTACCATACCACATTATAGTACCTATAAATGAAAACCATGAAAAGAACACCACAGTCAGTGAGGTATTTTGCTGATATGTATTATAATAAAAATGAATTAAAGATAACATTTTGAACTGAGACATTCTATAGGACTTATACATGATAAAACTTTGGATGGTCATTTGCAAGTTTCTTCCACAAATACTAAAATTTGTAGTGGATTTAAAAAAAAAACAAGTATTAAATGATATCACTTCAAATTTTCAATTTCAGATCAATATTGTAAATGCTCCTAACATACCTACAAGTTCTTTTAATAGAACCTCAGATAATCCAAGGTCATTCATTAAGGAAAACATGAAAATATAGCTAACAGATATAATCATGGATGAACCCTCCCTTGTAATGTGGAAAACTTGTAACTATATTATTTTAATCAGACTATAGTATCTACCGGAATTCAAACATTGATGCTAATTTAAATATGAACACAGAAATAGGTTGCTCTTATTTTCTTTATTATTATTATATTTCTAGTCACTTGAAATTATTTGAACTATTTAACATTAATAATCAGGGCTGGAGAGTTGGCTTAGTGGTTAAGGCTCTTGCCTGTAAAGCCTAAGGACATAGGCTTGACTCTCTAGAACCCGCATAAGCCAGATGCACATAGTGGTACATGTGTCTTATTTGCAGTGGCTGGAAGCCTTGGCACGCCCATTCTCTCTCTCTCTCTCTTTCTCATAAATAAAAAAATAAAATATTAAAATATAGAGTAATTATGAGGTAATGCCACAAAGATAAAGTAATACTGAAATACTGAGTGGAGGTACTAAGAGCTCCATAGATGCAAACAAAGATGTCAGGAAATTATTGGTACAATCTAATCATATAAGATTGTGTATTGCATATTTATTTATTTATTTATTTATTTATTTATTTATTTATTTATTTGGCTTTTAAAGGTAGGGTCTCACTCTAGTCCAGGCTGACCTGGAATTCACTATGTAGTCTCAGGGTAGCCTTGAACTCATGGTGATCCTCCCATGTCTGCCTCCTGAGTGCTGAATTAAAGGCATGTGCCACCACGCCTGGCTTGTATCACATACATGTAATTCCTTCAGGATTGTCAATACTGAATGCTAGGGAGAATTTGAGTACAAAATAAGCCCAAAGTACTAAAACATATCAACCATGCATATAATATACTAAATTCCTTGGCTTTTTAAGTTTCAGAAACAGTGTTATGATCACAAGGAATGTGCAATTACGATTGTGGAAAATCAACATGAAGGACATCCTTAACATGCCTTATTAAGAAATGAAGAAAATGAAAACCATATATGCTTTTGTTTTGTTGTCATTTTTTGCTTTGTTTCACACAGTGTCCTGCCTTGTAACTGCCCCAGGCTGGCTTTGACCTTGAGATTCTCCTATCTCGGGCTCCCAAGTGCTGCCTAGATGTACAGGCTATGCCACCACACTCATCATTGTTGTAAGTCTCAATTAGTAAAGATATCATTCTACTATGAATATTATCAAAAGTCAGCAGTTTTTGTCATTTTATCACTACAAGTAAATCCACAAAAATCTTAAATTACCTTTTGAGACAGGGCATCAAAAATGCCCCAGAACAACTTTCTTGATAAATGAAGCTCTTCTTCTGAGGCAGCACCAAAGTTGCCCCACCCTCCAGGCAGGCAGTAGTATTTCCAGCATCTCTCATAGTGGTTTGTGAGTAGCTGTGCAGGGGAGCAATTACAACACGAATAAACTAAGAACTTTGTTTCCCATCTCCTTACTGTAGCAGCATCTAGATGCCATGGAATAAGAGCAAGTGAAGGGAAACTCTCAAATTTATAGCAGTTCTTTGGAAATCAGAATTACTTATATAATATGTTTCTTTCAAATTCAACATTGACCACAATACACATTGTAGACCAAAATGGTCAACTGCGTGTATCCTGAAGACTATCATTTCTGAGGTGTTTGGATATGTATATTCTCTATAGTTCTTTTATTACTCACATTTGTGAGAATTTATTCTTCTGGAATCCATTTATAAAATAAAGGAATGAATGGCAAAAAGACCCAGACACATTATATGAGAGTGGGACAACTATGATTGTTTTTGCTTCCTCTTTGCTCTCCCTATCACATGTCACTATTTTCCTGCCTCAAAACTTACTTCTATAAGAAAACTGGAAATGACTTTACATTACTTTGGTGGCTATAGATGTCACATAATATTTTCCTAATATCTACATATATGAAAGACAAGGAGAAAATCTTTAAATTATTTGATAGCTATTTGGAAAATGTACTAATGATCTGTATTTGCCAAATTCATAGACATATCTGTATGAATAATGTATAAGTCTTTGGAATGCCTTTTCCATGTCTAAGAATAAATACATTTATAAAGATTATTGCCATTAGAGGTAGCTATGACTCCTATTTTTGAAATGTCTCTTATTTGTTGGTCTCCCTTTCAATTACACACACACACACACACACACACACACGCACACACACACATACAATTTATATATCACAAATTATACTGAGATTTAATTTCCTTGGAATGACTTAGAAATGTTCAACGTAAAAGAATTAATTGCACATAGATAAGAAAGTAATGCTATATTTATCGTATCTTTCAATTCATTTATTACCATAAAATTTTGTATGATGAAGCCTTCCATACATGAGCTGTATAAAATAAAATCTTTAGCCAGGATGCAATTTACCTAATTCATTAATTTATCTACATTTATTAAACCAAAATAAGTACCAGTGGGAAAAGGTTATTTTGCTAAATATCCAAGTATGCTCTGTGTCACAGTTTAAAAATAGGTTCTTACACACATTTTTTTCTATAGTATTACTGAGTGGCCATAGATGTAGGGGTACTTACTAGTAAATAGATGATATTGTAGAGTGGTACTTTAAAAGGTACATTTTATATATTTATTTGTAAGCAGAAAGAGAGAGAGAAAGAGAGAGAGAGAAAAAAACATGTCGGGGCTTCCTGCTGCTGCAAATGAACTCCAGAGGGATGTGTCACTCTGTATACCTGGCTTTATGTCGGTACTGGGAATCAAACCCAGGTCTTTAGGCTTTGCAAGTAAGTGCATAAACCACTGAACCATCTCTCTAGGTCCTAAAGGTACATTATTTTAACATATAGCCTTCGTCACAGACCATAATCTCTGGAGTCCCAATTAGAACAGGAAAATATCTGGACACTGATAAGACAGAATGAGGCTTAAATATTCATGAACTAAATAGTATGACAGACAGAGAAAATTTTAGTGATTTTTGTATACTGTCTAAAAACTGCAACTTCATATACAAAGAGTTTATCTATACAAGATGCAATTCGGAACCTCACAATATTTTCAAACCCAATTGTTATCCTATGCTTTCCAGACTAAGGGCATTTTGATTGATCTTTTCCTTGTGCCCAATATATGTCCTTTGATTTCAATGGAAATCAATGTTAGAAATTCTGTTGCCCTTTGATGCTTATTTTATGATGATATACCTATTTCTGTAACATACCAATAACTGGTACAAGAATATAGCAATAACTAGAATGAATTTCATGCATTAAAGACCAGACACATTAAATCCAGGTAACCTATATATAATAACAAGAAACAAAGTCAGAGAAAAAGCAATTAAATATCTACAAGTATCATTCATATTTACCTTAAGAGGCATCTTTGCATGTTCATTCAATAATGGGACATCAAATACTAGCCTTCTGAGTAGGTGTTGCATCATAGAAGGTCGCAATTGGCTGTTTGAACAAAGCCATTGTAATAATGAAGAAAACGTGTTTCAGATGACTAGAGAGTTCATTAGGCTCTATAACCCAAGAGCCAGAACCTATATCTCCTCAAATGACATCAACTTGCTGTTTCTAGCTCAAGAGTTAGCCAAGAATTATAGTTACAAGCCACATAAAAACGTTTTGGTAACAATAGTCCTGTCAGATTTTAGCAGAGCTGAAAAATTCCCATCATCTGGTGACACCATGGCTGGTATAACGGGGTGCAACAAATTCCCTATGTTTGTGGTGTTCTTGGTGTAAGAACTAATCTGAGTAATTGTTTCTCCCCTGGTCTCCATAAATAAGCAGAAACAGAAAGGAGAAGGCTTACAGGAACAGAAGGAAGCATTTTATAGCAGAGAGAAAGAAAATTAACACTTAGTGACTATCATGGTACCAAAAACTGTGAGATAGTTATGTTAATTCCAGTCTACAGAATCTAGACCATGACTGTTCTCTGAATTTTCCAGTTGTTCCAACCCTTTGTCTTTACAACTGTTCCACTGTACATTAAACCTTCCTCCAATGTGGGCTGTTGAACTACGAGTCCTACCCCAATAAAGAATTCCTGTGCAATCACAAAGGGGCCATCATTTAGCTAGGGGCTTAGGAAATTGTCATTTTCATCCTCAGGATGGCCATGGGGTGGGGAGGGGGGCATGGTTCTGTTTTTCATATGAAAAATCATTTTTTTTTCATTTGAACACATTAAACCATAGAAAAGGCTGGTAGAACATACAGCATTTTTATTACTGTGTGGAAATGATGATTACTTAATATTATATATAATGTAATATATATTTAGCAAGGCCTTCTTGTTCTTTCCTCTTTAACAGAAGTGGCAGCCATCACACACAACCAAAAGTAGGGTACTATTAGTCAGGGTATTGTATAAGATTATATCACAATAATTCCCCTAACATCCAGAAAACTAGTCTAAACCTAGTGAATAGCTCTATCTAGCCTCTATATACCCATTGGAAGCTTGGAGGAGTATCATGGTCTTGACCAGGAGCAAGGGAGCTCAGAGAAGACTCATCCATCAGTCTATAAGACTACCTAAAATGAATTAGTTTTTGGTACAGGAATTGTTTCCAAATTTATAATAATTCAGCAAGATTCACATAGTGAAGAAGAGCAGTGATCCACTTACCCACAAATAGAGAGTAGGCACACTTCTATGGAGTCCCGCTGAGCTTTGGTGAGTGAGCAGCCCTTAGAAAGTCTATATACAGTATGAAGTAGAGAGTCGATGAGGGAGGCATGGTGCTCTGTGCCAGCGAAAAGGGGAGCACATCTTGTTAACAAAGGCAGGACAGCTGTACAAAGGTATCGATTGAGGGCCAAGGCCATATCTGTAGCACTCAGTGCAACCTGGAGAGGGTACAGAGTACACAGCCCTGTGTTTTCAGCTAATGACTCGACACATTGACATATAATTTTACTATCTGGAAAATGATAAGGCATGAAAAATAGAAATAAAATCCATAGGTATGTCTTTATATATGGTTTATATGATCTGTATCACTTAAAGCCATCCATGTCTCATTGTATATGAGTAGATTAAAGTGAATGAAATGATACCTTCTTGAAAATCTCAAGAGGTTCAAAGACAAAATTATGATGCAACATCGCCACTAAAATCCATGATAGTGTTCTAAACTTGGTGAGGAGCTTTACCCAACCTACAGATACCGATGGGAGGCTTTGAGAAATAACATGAGCTTGACCAGGAAGAAGTGTGGGCTGAGAAGACTCAGACCTTGGTAGACTAAGTGACAGGAAGACACCAATGAGCACTTCCTCTGACAGAAGAGAAATGAGCCTATTTTCTCAATAGATGTCATATTCACAAATTCTTCTGAACTCAATATATCATGTTTCTACTCATGTCCATCAATGTCAGTCATAAGAAGTTGATTGTATCAGTATGTTATCATCATTACTATTCAGGTTCAGAATTTCATGTGAACACACAACAAAGAAGGAAACTCAGTTCACTATGATTTTGCACCCATGAGTTTCATGAAAGGGCTATAATCAACTCAAAATCTAATTTTCCCTGAAATCAAAAGGGCTCATTTGTTTTATAAAATAAACCAAAGCAGGAATTATTATAATAAAATTTGGAATTCTACCTTGAACCATGTCACAAAGGCCAGCTCACTTACACTGTCAACAGCAGATCCTCTGTGTGACAACTTGATAAGTAGGACAGATTCTAACCAATCTGTACTTTAGCAAATGAACATTCCAGGAGCAAGTTGCCATTGACATGATACAACAGTGTCTGTTAAATTGTCCCTATACCCAACTGCTTTCATTGAGAAGTATAACTAATCAGGCTAATTTAGAGGCTAATAGTCAATATACATCAACAGTCATCAAAGTGAACTCCTACATTAAGGACAGAGGCACTTTTTGGTTCTCATAGCACCTTATCAGATTTCTTATCATACTGTTTAAGATCCTAGCTACAGTACTCAGTAAATTCCCTGAGGACATTGTCCAATCTATTTTCTTTTTACCCACTGCTTTCCTAAAAATAGCACAGGTACATGGTAAATGTTTGTTGATAATGACGGGATGAGTCAATGTCATGGGGCACAACCTGCAGAATGAAAGGAAGTTCATTGCTAGGTCATACCGTGTCTAGAGAAGCAGCAGCACGGAGATCTGGCAGAAAGCCAACCTCAAGGAGATGGAGGAGGAATTCTTGTACCTCAATCCCATAGACCCTGTCAAGGAACAAAACCATGGCTGCCTTGTGATCTGGGCAAAACCCCGCAGACATGTCAGGTTCCACCACATTCCCATCTACAAGAGAGAAGGTGACATGTTGGTGTCAATGCTTGAGCCATACATGCATTTATGTCACATGGTTTAATAGCTGTGCCAGGTTTTATATAAAGTTATCAGTGATAGGGTTTCCTGTTCTAATGCCCTCATACAAGTGTGTACATGGCTGATGAAATATTGTAATGCAAGTTAGACTCAAGGTCATTTAGATGTCATTTGGGAATCTATTTGCTAACTGCATAGTTGATAATGGTATAGCACTGTTAGATACTAATAAGGGAACAGAGGGCATCCAATGTACCTGGTCCAAACCACAAAAATTTATTGTGAATCTGAGATATCTATTTTTGTCAAGTACAGCTTCTTTAAACATTAATAAAGCTGATGTACCACTCCATATGACAATCTTGGCAAATATCCATTGTCATGGTTTACAATAATTATAAAACAATAAATTATGACTATGAAACCAGTGTGGCTTTCATATGAGGAAGATACATTAGTCATAATAGAAATCAATAACACTAACACATACTTGTGTCATATTATTTTCTCTCTCAATACCCTATGCCTAGTGCCTATGGCATACTAGTGAATCCTTTATAACTCAATTGATTCAAAGGTTGGAGATGACTCCTATGAGGCATTATGGGATTATGTGACAATTTATAATGCTGGGCAACTTATTTGTTTCTTGTTTGTCCATATAATAATTTTGACAAACTGGTACTGAGAATGTACAGGAAGATCTTATGAAACTAATCAGAGAATTTTTAATAATGAAAAAATAGTATTTTAAATGAAATTAAAAGGTGATACAAACTAGCTGCCCTTCCTTATTAGTATAAAAATTCCGAATATAAACAATACATTCCTTGCTTTATATCAAATTAAGAACAATTCTTGTTGTTTACATGTATCCAACACAGGTGCTAGATCTTAGGAACTGGACTACTTTATTGTTTATATCCAACAGAGGTGCTGAATATTATGCACAGAATTGTTAAGTAGAAGATAGATTGGAGCGGTGGATCTGGAAGAAGATGCACCTATAAGATATCACATCCCTCTTCACTTTTTACAACCTGACAAGCTATTATAAAATATTGACCCCAGCTTTCATAATAAAGTCTTATTTAAATAAAAAAAAAAGAAGAGAAATTTAAAATGTGGTAACAAAATGACTTAATTGACAGATAGCTATGAGATCTTGAGCAGTCTCAAAAAAAAGTAAGCTTTGAGGTAACCAAGAAAACTGCAACTACATCTTGGTAGATGTGTCTCTTGATGTTCAGAACGTCCCTTTGCGGAAAAATAACCTGAAGCTGCACATAGGTTTTTCCCACTGTATCAAAAACTAAGGGGTTGGGGCATTTTCCCACACTGTGCACTAGTGAAGGGCCTGTATCTTCAAAAGACCTTAGTCTCACTAATCTATTTATATTGCAGTTTTTATCTGCCTAATGGGCTGCTCTGGAGGAAAAGCCTTGAAAGGGAGATCACATCCACCATGATTTGGAAGGGAAAGGGCCCACCTTTCCCTGTGTATATAGCCACCCACCTCATACATAGTCATAAAATCTTTAAAATCCACAACATAAAACCCATTACATTGCAACCCTACTTTGGGATTTCCCAGCCCTAAACCAAAGTAGTGTTGCCATATTGTGGTGTGTGGGGAAAGAGTATGCTGAGCACTGATCCCCTTTTTTTTTTCCCACAAACCACTGCTATCCCAAATCCTACTGAATTATACAGAATGGAAACTGGCCTTACCTTTGGCTATTGTTGGCATCTGAAAAGCAATGCTGATTACGCCCACTAAATCGCCCAGTGGAATTAAGGACCTCAAAATAGACCTGATTCGGATGGCTTCTCCCTTACCAGCATGAATTAACTAAACAAGAAGAAAGGGAAGGGGAGAGTAGAATTAGTTGTGGATTTTGAATTGTGTTACAATTCAAACTTTAGGAATCCAAGTCTAAAATAATTGTTCAGTGTATTTATAAAGTTTGATGTCTCTTAGAAATTGATTTTTTCAAGCACAGAGGCAGAAAATCACATGCCTACAGTTTTCATAAGCATCAGCACACAACAAATTACATATGGTACAGATTAGGCCAAGTGGTTTACCCCTATGAATCACATCTCTTTATCATCTTTGGGGGACAACAGCATACTGAAAATGTGATGATTTAAAAAGATGATGATCAGCTGACAGAAAGCTGGAAAAAGCTAGCTCCATGGGAGAGAGAGAAATGACCAGTGGAGATAAACAACAGTGGACAGTGCCAGTGTAAATTTGGCTAGCCAGGCCAAATGAGCCAACCAGTGCAATAGTAGCAGGTCTGTTATGGGGAAACCAACTGCTCTCTAATTGGACTGGAGGCCAACTTCACTGGAGGGATGCCTGGTACTTAAAGCCTATGACAGGGGTAGTCATGAGTCCTAAGGGTGTGATGTCTGCTTGTGTCTGGCTAAATGTGTACACCATGCTCTCCAAACTGCTCTGTAAGCACTTCTCTTAATGTTCATACCCATATATTAATGCTACTTTCACTTTTGGTTAGAGAAGCTTCTCTTTTAAGATGGTGGTGACCTTGGGATGATTCAGAAGGCACCATGGTGCTGAGAAGTGACAGAGGAGTGCTCAGCACTGAAATATCTCTATCACAACTTCCAAGGCTCAGGGTCCATTGCAGTAGAGGTGGCTGAAAGAATATAAGAGCCAAATGAAGGGTAGGAGTCCTTACAATTCAGTCATCCAGGCACAGAATTATGGCCTGGATATCCATGACTTCACATGCCTGACATTACCTACACAAGACCATCATAATAGTAGGAAAAGACTATAACATCAAGTAACAGAGACTGACTGAGAGAGGAAAGGGGTATGATGGAGAGTGGAGTTGCAAAGAAGGAACTGCCATGGTTTATTGACTAAAATTATGAAAGTTATCAATAAAAATATAAGAAAACAAAATAAAAAGATGATGAACATTTATCCCTCAAAATTTTATACAAATACTTACCCATAACATAAGCAACAACACAGAACTGTCACCTTTAGCCACTAAACATATCACTACTCTATGAATTTTAGTCATTTCTTGCCTTTAGATACGAAACTTACTGCATATTTACCCATATCCTACCCTGATTTTCCCTGGCCTGGTTTAGAGTGTAGAGGATGGGGAACATGAATCCTGACATTCACCCTAAGACTCCCACTGGCTGATGAGGTTCCCAGGATGGTCGACGATCAAGAAGCAGACCTGAATCTCAGAGTCTTAGGAGTTGCCCACAGTCCTCTAGAGCCTCTTACTACATGGCAAGAAAAAGAAGACACTTTCCCACACAGAGGGGGTTCAACTTAAAAATGGAAAGATGGCACTTCTGAATTTCAGAAGTGGCAAGGTGACCTTTTATTAATCAATCCACTTAGGGTTTCCCCACCCTTTGGCATAACAATATAACAAAAGCTTGTGCTCTTTAGTATTTCTTTCTTAGTTGCTTTGATCTTTCCATTGAGATGGAGAAAGGACACAAATAGAGGGAACATCAATGTTTTTCTTGAGCAACCTCCAGCACAATCTGCCGAATGGTAAATTACCACTTACCAAAATAAAAAAAAAATCCCATGAGCAGCAAAAACTGTTCCAAAGAGAAAAAAAAAAAAAACCTCTAGGTTTTCTAATTCCTAACATTTTCTATCCTGTGATTTTTCTCTGCTCACATAGGAAGAGCTTCTAGCTTTTTCAAGCACATACAGTGAAACACAACATAATTAGAAAATACTAAAACATAATAAAGTAATATTATTTCAGACATACTTTGTTTCAGTTAGGTTAAAAATGTTTCAGAAAACAGTAATTTATAGGGTCTTCACATCCACATTACCTTCTCTATACTTTCTCCTAGACTAGTAGCAAACACACACAGTTAAACAGTGTACAAAAGAAATCAATGTTTGGTGAGAACAGTTGTTTTTCATAAGAGGAAAAGAAATTGTGTAGTGAAAATGTGTTTTCTTTCTCAAATGCATGGAGGCTCTGTGAGCTTTAGAGATCATATAAGTAACTAAGTATTCCATTAATGACTTGTACTGGAAACCTCATCCCTAATTTTTACAACCAATGAGACATTACGCCCTATTACCTCATCCCTATTACAACTAATGAGACATTTCAATTAAACAAACACTTGTTCAGCAATTAGTCTATAACTAACATTTTTAGTGGAGCAAGAATAGTATTACTTTAGAATGTTGCTAGACATTATGTCTTAAAACCTCAAATATACTCACATGCATCTCAGGAGCACAGCGACCAAGGAGGTCAATCAAAGCTGCGTAAAAGGTCATGATTGCGTTCCCCATGTGGATGGTGTCATCCTCTTCCTCTTCTGTGTCACTTCCATGGATTTTCCAAAACAAACAGGAAGTAAATGGGGTGACTGACACTTCACACCTAGCAAGCACCTCTCAGTGCTTTCTTGTTCCTACAACACCTTTCATACATACTTATTCCAGGGAACAGTTATAAAAGAAAATCACAATGACAGAGGGAAGAGAATAGAGATCCTATCACCAAAAATTCAGCAAAGAGATGGGGGGGGGGCAGATTTTAGTATTAAAATTCCCATAAAAAAGGAAAAAAAGAATTGCTGATTTGATAGATTTTGCTTTTTTTAGTTGATATACAAACCTAGTAGCTTACATGATGATCATTTTCATACATGTGTAAAACTGTACTTTGCATATACTCATCACCCCATCGCCATCCTTCCCCTTTTAATTTCTTCTGCTGGTCACTTTCTTCCTCCCATATTGTTTTCCTCTGCCTTTAAGCCATTTATGTATGTGTGCACATACACACACGTGTATATATATGTGTGTGTGTGTATATATATATGTGTGTGTATATATATATTCATGCATATATGTGCTCATTTATGTACATTTTATACTGTATACACGTATGTGTAGTGTATGTATATTTATATAGTTGTATAGGTGTGTATATGTGTGTGCGCTCATTTGTTTTGGCAGACAGTTATTAACAAAGATAATAAGTAATTAAAAGACTAGTTTTCTTCTTTTATTTTTTCTGAGGTAGGGTCTCGCTCTAGGCCAGGCTGACCTAGAATTCACTATGTAGTCTCAGGATGGCCGCGAACTCACAGTGATCCTCTTACCTCTGCCCTCCAAGTGCTAGGATTAAACGTGTGTGCCAATAGGTTTGGCTGATAAGACTATTTTTATGTGAGTTTAAGACTACTTTTATAAACAGCACTGCTGTACAGAAAAAGTGCCAAAGACACCATAATAACATATTCAAGGCGTCCAGTACAGTGCTTTCTCTAGAGTAACATTTAGAGTTATTGTTTCATTTACTCATCTTCATACCAACTACCTTACCACTATTCTACCTCCCACTAATAATCTAATATCTTTCTCCACCTTCTTTAAAAAATGTAAATATTTTATCATCCTGCTGATAAAAGGCAAGCCATAAAGATCATGTCCTTTCCGTTTGGTGTCCTGGGCAAGGGTGGCCTCAGCTGGACACCAAGACTCTGCAGAGTGACAAAGAGTCCAGTCCTAGGCACACACCTGCTGTGGTCCTGCCCACATCTCTGGATGTGTTTCCCAGTGAGAGGAACTAAGACCTGCTAATTTCTCTGTATCTTACTGATAAGCTTCTAACACGCTGTAGAGGTATTCAATCTCTCTCATGGGGGCTCCAAGTCTGGAATTTTAGCTAGTCATGGCACAGGCATACCTGCATTTCATCTCTATATGTTAGGATAAAGGTTTGTATGACTCTGTTTACTATTTCTTTGCTTGAAAGCCAGTGTGTTATCTTTACCAGTGACACTGGCAGTGTGAGCACATGACACTCTAGGAAAACATGTACCTCTACAAATTAAATTAAAAAAATAAAAAATACAGGTGGAGATATAAAACTCACCTGTATTGACTCAAGGCCATACTAGAAATAAGTGTTAATGTCTACTGCCACCCATCTGTCTTCAGTACATTAACAAGAATTCTACTCTTCAGAATAATATTTTCTTTTTGGGGCTTACCCACCATACTTTCCTGGCCAAGTTCCCCTTTCTTTTGAAACTGTACTCCAGTTCCAAAGGCTCACTTCCATCACCAATACCTATGTTCTTTACCCAACTAGCCTGTCACACACATATAACCTATCTCCTATAGCCTAGAATATTCTCTACTAAATACATATAATCTCCCTCAACTGCAATTTTTGTTCAATCAACTTGTTCCAACAGCAAGTTCTATCCATTCATTTATTTCTTTTATCTTAGAAAGGAGAATGTGTGCTCACACACGTGTATGTTTGTGTGTGTGTGTGTGAGAGAGAGAGAGAGAGAGAGAAAGAGGAAGTGAGAGAGAAATGGTGCCAGGGCCTCAGCTACTGCAATTGAATTCCAGATGCTTGTGCCACCTAGTGGACATTTGAGACCCAGCACTTACATCATCTTTGTGCATCTGGCTTACATGGGAGAATCAAACATGAGTCCTTAGGCTTCACAGGTAATCTATCCCCCATCCATTTTTATATGGCTGGCTTTCTATTTTCATAGGAAAGATCTTCAGTAACAGGTACTGAAATTAATGGTATGCCAAATGTGTTTTGTGAACTTCACTCAGGTAATGTAAGTTAGCAGTGAGGATGTGCACATTACACCTACAGGGTTTTACTGGATCCGCTGGCTGGTGAGGGGCCATCTCGAGAAGGATCCTCTGCTATTTTTATTGCTTCCTCCATGGCTGCGAGAAGGCCATTGCCACCTTCCCCTCTCAAGGAAGGTCCAAAGCACTCTGGTCTTCGGATAAGCAACCTGACCACAACATTTGCATTCTCTTCCACACTCTCCCCTGCAGTCAAAAGTAGAGCATAAACACATGAGACTTCCATGAATTAAATGGAAGTTTGGAACAAATTAATGTTACAATATATAACCCAGGAACATATTAGTAAAACCAAAATTTAGCACACATCACTAGCTTTATGTACACTGCTATGCTCTGGATGTGACATATCATGTTTGAACACTTGGTCCCCAGCTGGTGGTGCTCCTTTGGGAGGCTGGACCACCTTTGAGACATGGGTCTTGCTGGTTAACATAGGCTTCCAGGGAAGGGCTTTGAAGGATATCCAGCCTCCAATTGTGCCCCAGCTCTCTCTCCTGGTTGATACCATCTAAGAAGCTGTCACTACAAGCTTCTGCCTCTATGGATTAAGATATTTCAGTGAGCCAAGCATGGTGGTGCATGCCTTTAATTCCAGCACTCGGGAGGCAGAGGTAGGAGGACTGCTGTGAGTTCAAGGCCACCCTGAGACTACAGAGTGAATTCCACATCAGCCTGGGCTAGAGAGAGACACTACCTCGAAAAACCAAAAAAAAAAAAAAAAAAAAAAAAACCACGTTATTTCAGCAACCATAACTCCCTCCCCCCAGCCATGGTGGACTGAATTCTTCCTCCCTTAAGTTGCCTCTGTTGGATATTTTGTTATAGTAATGAGGAAAGTAGGTAATACATATATGAAGTGTAGTAAATTGGTTTTCTTGACAGTACTAAGTAAAGTAAAATGTTATGGAGGCATAAACTATTCATTTTCATTAAGTTGTTAATGGAAAGTACGTCCTAACACTAATTCTTAGAGTCTAATCACAAACTTTATAAGATTTATGTATTTAAAGATTTTTAGTTAAATAATGAAATCATTATCTATAAAAATGTTGCATTATGTATTATTACTGTGAAAATACCTACTAGCTATAAAATATGCAATTTCTTTACTCATTCATTCCTTCATGAAAATGCTGTGGTCAATCTTGATTTTCCTATACTTTTATTTCCAAACAAAAAAAACCCTAATGGTGAAGCCTCACCATTACAGAAGACAGCAAATCTGAGGAAATCAAGGTATCGTTCTCCTTCAACAGGATTCCACCCAATGTCTGGGTAGCCTTTAGACACCAGCATTTGACAACTCTGAAGACCACAACCAGCCAGATAGCGAACTACCTATAGGCAGACAAAGAGTGAAAAGTTAATGACATTCTCTAACAGTGGTTTGAAACAAGCGTTAATTCACATGAGTTTGCTCTCTCTCTCTACTGAAACTAAAAGTAACAAATATTTGAATATAATAAAGTATGGTCCTAAACACTATGAATAAGTTCTATGAGAAACAAATATTACTGAACGTAAAACCATTTACTCTGAGACCTTTACATGTAGTCATAGTATCTAATTTAACTCCACATGTCTAATGGCCTTTGACACAATTAAAACTGATCTGAGATATAGAAAATTCTATCTGAGATGCAAAGGTACTTTAAAGGAATGAATTATCTGCAAAATTATATATCTCTTTAATTGGTGAGTATGTGAAGCAGATGCTTAAAAAAATGGAGGAAACTGAGCTTAGAGGTTCAAATCAGACTTACATCACTCATAGAATGTGCCATTCCAAGCAAGTTATGTATGCTTTTTGAATAAGTTTTGATGTTCAGAAAATAGGAAATATACAATGAATAGTACATTATTTTTCAGCATGTATATGTTTATGTGGTGTGCATGTGCATGTATGCATGTTCACATATGTGGAAGTGCAGGTATATATATGTATATGTGGAAGCCCAAGGTTGATGACAGTTACCTTCTTTGATTGCTCTCTACCTTACTGAGTCAGTCTCTTTCTTGAGCCTATTGCTCATAGACCCAACTAGTCTAGCTGACCAGGTTGCCCTGGGGAGCTTCTGCTTTAGCTTCCTGGGTGCTAGGATTATACTCAGACTGCCCTTCCTGTCCAAAATTTACATGGGTGCGAGGATCTGAGCTCAGGTTCTTATGCATGCATGTCAAGCACTTACTGACTAAGCCATCTCCCCAGCACACAGTGAACATTTCCAATCCAAAACTTTAACTTCTTTAAAATGCTCTAAAATCTTCATTATTTGACATCACACATGTCCATCAGACCATATGGTGGTTAGGATATAGGTGTGCTTTCTAGAGTTGAATAACATCACCTTAAGGTAATGTGTTTAGACTTGACCTCTATCTTTAAGATGAAATGGTGGCTAAGAAAAAATTATACACTATCTAGGATAAGGACAGTTATAACTCTTTCAGATAAAGGAAAGAGCAAAGTTAAAGACCCTATGATGGACACACTGGCATGTTCCAGCTACAATGAAGAAATTGGGATTGTGGGAACAGAAGGAGAGGACAAGAGAGTGTAGGATATCAATCAGACTGATATGTGGGATAAGAGGGCATAGGAGAAATGCGAGCATCTTTGGTTTTTACTTGGAGTAACTTAGTAAGTCTTTGGAAAGTCATGGGGAGAGGAGTACTATGATCACTTTCTGAAAGTGAAGAAAAGATTCTCAGGGGAACAACAAAAGGAAAGGTGACAGGTGGAATGCTGGCTGCTTCAGCTATGCTACAGGAAACATTCTCTGCATGATAGTCAGTATCCATGCCTACACAGAGTTACAGCACATAGCCTTACTGCACCAGACAGCTTGTACTGCAATATGTAAGTGCAGTTGTGACATAAAATATGTGTGTTTAGGGCTGGAGATATGGCTTAGCAGTTAAGCACTTGCCTGTGAAGCCTAAGGACCCCGGTTCAAGGCTCGATTCCCCAGGACCCACATTAGCCAGATGCACAAGGGTGTGCATGCGTCTGGAGTTTGTTTGCAGTGGCTGGAGGCCCTGGCGCACCCATTCTCTCTCTCTCTGTCTCTCCCTCTCTCTCTGTCTCTCTGTCTGTTGCTCTCAAATAAATAAATAAATAAGTTTTTTTTTTTTAAATGTGTGTGTTTGCCTCAAAAGCATGGGAAACTGAGTTGAACTGTCAGTACCCATGTAAAATAGCAGGCAAAATTGTACATGCTTATAATCCCAGTTCTGGAGTGGTAAATACAGGAGGGCCCTTGTGCTTTCTGGCCAGCTAGTCTAGTCTAATTAGTGACTCTGTTCAAAAAGTGAGATGGAGAGGTGGCTCAGCAGATAAGGCACCTGCCAGAAAAACCTAATGGCCCAGGTTCAATTCCCAGTACCCACGTGAAGCTAGATGCACAAAGTGACGCACACATCTGGACTTCCTTTGCAAAGGCTGGAGGCCCTGGGGTGCCCTTTCCCTCTGTCTGTCTCTTGTCTCTCTATTTCTCTCTACTTGCAAATAAATAAATAAATAAAAATCTTTACCAAGAAAAACATGAGCAGCACTTTTGAGGATGACACCTGAGGTTGACTTCTGACCATGTGTGTGTCTACCAATACACACAGAATTATATATATATATATATATATATATATATATATATATATATATATATATATATCATATATAATCACAAATACACACAAAAAAATAAAATGAACATATAAGACGGTAAAATAACCTTTAGGGGATTGAAACTACTATTAAAGCAAAAGCAATGGCTGATATCATGAATAAACAAAACATCATGAATAAACAAAACATTATTCCTATTTCAAAAGGCATGTAAGCAGAAACTATATTTCAAACTTCTTAATTTTCAAGACATCTAATTGTAATATACAATAGAAATATCTAAAATATGATATAGAGCATATTAAAGAATTGAATTATATAAGAATTCTAATATGACTGAAGCACAGACATTCATGGTGAAATAAGACTGAGAAAGCCTTATCAACAGGCAAAATTCATACAGATAGGAACATAGCTAACCTTTTCCAGATCTGGCTCACGCAAAGCCAGTGCAAGTTCATTATTATCCATCACTGAAGCTGCCGCCACATCTAGCGGAGTTGAACCTCTCATCGCTGGTGAGGCTATTAAAATGAAGAGGAAGTAAGTAACCCCTGATTGCACTGCTACTATGAACCTTGTGTAAGACTACACAGCTTTTCCACCTCCAGTATTCCTTCCCTCTACTTTCATAGATGGATGAGAAGGAGTACTTTGGGAGCACTGTCATCTGGGCATGAAGTGACCATTGCATTCATGATCTCCAGTGGCTGTCATTATCTGCACACAACCTGTACAATTAGGGCCCATCAATATTCTTTCATGGATGGTGGAGGAGGACAAAAACAATCAAAGTAGAAAATGGACTTGTTAGAAAGGAGAGATACAATGAAAGGCGGATGTAGAAAGAAGGGGGAAAAGGTTATAGAAGGGGATTATGATCAAAATACATTATATGACAATTGTCAATAAAAATGCTTAAAAAGAATATACTACCTTTTAAATTTAAATTTCTGAATGGAGTACATACATACTTCCCTACTATAAGTCAATTTAAAGTTGTTTTTTTTTTTGAAATTGAAAATTGCACTTATTGTGTGTGTACAGTGTGTTTGAGAAATGACTCACTTGGGCAAATGAATATCCACTAATTCAGAATCTTGCCCAATTTTTGTGGTTAGAAAACTTCAAGCTACTATGTTGGTGATTTTAAGACTATAAGTCACTGATATTGACTATAGTGACATGAGAAACAATAGAACCTGAACTCACTCCTCCTGTTGTGATTTAAAGGGGTGTGTTTGGGGGTCAAGTTAACAAGGGTAGACACACAAGTTTTATTTCCACTGATGACCTGACTGGATTGAGACATCTAGAACATTAATGGAACACACCTTTGAGTGTATTTGTGGGGGTATTTCCAGAGAGTGTTAACAAAACTGATCCTGAATGTGGGCAGCACCATTCCATAGGATGAAGATGAAGAAAGGGAGGAAATAACAAAAGCCAGCAGTACACCACCATATTCCCTCTTTACTGGTTCCTGATCTGCCCAATATAAGCAAGCATCCTCACTCTCTTGCCACAGATGCTATCTGCTCCTACTGCCATGGCTTCCCCACCTAATGGACTACAATCTCAAGCTTTGAGCTGAATCAACCCTTCCTCTCTTAACTTGATTCTTGTCTACTTGGTCATAGCAAAAAGAAAAATAACTAATATACCTCTTATGTAAGTGAAATTTTGTTGCCTATTTTTTTTGGGGGGGGGAGGTAAAGGTAAGACAGGATTTTATACTGTAGCCCAGGGTTACCAGGAACTTACTAGGTATCCCAGGCTAGCCATGAACTCAAAACAATCCTCCTGTTTAAGTGTCTGGAGTTCCCGGATTATAGGTGTGAGCCACTACATCTAGAGCAATTTTGTAGCATCTGACCAACATCTCCCCAACTCCTTTAAAGATGAAATTATAAGGCATTTAACTCTACATGTCTGGCATTTTTCACTTTACAATATCACACAGGTTCATTTATTGCCAAAATTGATAAAATTATACTGTTTACATAAATCATATTTTCCTTATCCACTTATCTGTTTATGAACATTGAGCTTGAGTCCACAACTTGGCTACTGAGAATACTGCAGGGAACACTAAAGTGCACATATATGTTTATCATTCTCATTGCACATCTTTGGATACATACATGGAAATGAAATTGTTATATTATAGAGTCATTCTGTATTGAATTTTTACAGAACCTCCACAGTTTGTCATGATGACTATACCAACTTTGATTTCTACCAAAAGTATGCAAGCATTCCCTTTTCTCTATCAGCACTTATTACTATTATTTTCTAATGGTGGACATTCAAATGGGTATGAGGTAATAGCTCATTGTCGTTCTAAACTGAAGTTTTATAATACTGAGTGACACTTTTCATGTACCTGTTGCCCATTGGTATGTCTTTCAATACATGTCTATTTATAACCTTTACTCATTTATTGGCATTTAAATGTAATATATACTCTATTTTATCTTACAGATCAAATTAATATCATACATAGACTTACCAAGACCAACACTGCTGTTTTCCAATAAATAACTGAGATGATCAAACATAGCTTTCTGATTCTGCCTACTTATACGACAGAAGTAACAGAGAAAACGGCAACAGTTGGCCACCATCTTGGGAAAGGTGATTTCCTATATAAATAACATAGAATTAGTAATTGAAACAAATGACCATGATAAAATTGAGCTCAGATGTTGAGGCTACAACCACATTGTCAGCCTATATGTGCTCTTTATTACCACAGCTCAGATATCAGTGATCTCCTAACACACAGATTTTGATTCCCCTAGTCCTTGAGCCCCTGAACATCAAGCCCAGGCCTAACTTGGAAGCCTCATTAGCAACCAGGGATTAGATGTAGAATTAATCTCTAGCCTTATCCTCATGGGTAGCATGAGCCTGGATTAGGAATTAGGCATACATAGCTGTGGCTACTATTACAGTCAGCTGTGCTTAACTGGGAAACTATATATGATGTCTGATTATTTTATGTAAATTGAATAATACAGATATTACGAGTTTGTAAGAAAGGGAGAATATCCATAGATAACTTTTGAAAAATACACATTTGAGACAGTTGAGAGCTTGAAGCCACATAGTAGGGTTTAGCAGCATTAGTACTGCCACTGTTGTTACATCATTATTTTCATTGATATTATTCAGAGTATTATTATTTCATAACCTCCCTGCTTTACACAGAATTTCTATGAAGACTCCTGGGCAGAAGGCCTACCTGGCTTCCTAGTGGGCCCCAACAAACACATTTCACCTTACTTCAGAAGCTTCCAACTTCACAGAATATTCTGTATAGATCTTTACAAATCTGCTTATCCATTAGGTCTTATTCATGGAAAGCATAGGCTTATACATGTTGTAGTAAAAAGTACATGTTAAAAATGAATAAGCAGAAGTGTGGTTTGCATATCAAAAAATCATCAAATTAGTCTTCTATATATCTGGTCCTTAATAACTTTATTCTAAATTATAGACACTTAAAAAGTTTGTTTTATAACATCACTATCTAGAGAGAATTTGTCACAAAAATTTACTGGATACAACTGTTTAAATCCTGGGTAATGGCTGGATCTGAAAGAGTGGCTTATGGTAATGACTTCTGTTAGTATCTAGCATATAAATTAAAAATATTAAAGTGGTATTAAATTTGTAAGTTTTTAAAGGTCATCTAAATTACAATAATTTAGGGGATAATTTCACAACATAAAATAGGAATTCTTAATCAACATGAAAAAATATTTAGGGAGTCTAACTCTTAATCAAAGGTGTGTGTGCGTATGTTTGTGTGTACACATATGTATGTATGTATGCATGTTACAATCTGGATTCTTTAAAAATCAGTCCTCCAGTGAGATATAAAAAGTCCTCACTCTAATGGATTCTCTGCAATCCATGTGCTTCTGGAGTTTTTAACTCCCCTCCCCAAATCAAACGTGTTGCTTTACCTTTGACTCACCACCGCCAAGAACGTTCACCATGACTTCCATCACTGTCTCATGCATTCCAAGTGCCCTCATGAGATTAGGGTGTTGGTAAAACACTTTGTTATTCATAATGTCTCTAAAAAGAACAGCAGAGGTGAAGGTAAAGCAGAGCTCCGAGCAAAGTACACAGGAACATTTATGTGATTCTGACAAGTCCTTTGGAAATAATTGATGCGCCTGGAAATGCAACTGATAACAGCTAAACCATAAATATTAATGAGTGCAACTTAGTTTTCTTTAAAAATATTCAAAGATTGATAGTCACCTCCAAGTGATACACATGGAAGCTATCTGTTTTGTTATGAGAAATGTGTTAAATACATAAACTAGCAATATCAATATGAAATGTATTTTAGATGTTTATTCCTAGTTTTGTGAATATCCAACCTTCACTTGTACTGAAACAACAAACAGTACTGAAGTATGCTTATATGAAACTTCCTGTATAAATTCTTAACATAAAAATGTCTCTATTTTTCATGTATATGTAATTTTAGTGCTATATTCAGTAGTTGTATAAAAACTACAGTAGTATTACATTTATTATATTTGTACCATTATCTGTTCTCCATGATAAATGAAGTGTTGATTCTTCAAGAAAAGCAATACATGTGAACTCAAGATACAAGTAGCACAACTCATTGAGACCGATAAACAACCTAAGGAAACTGCAGATGGTCCCTTAAACACTATGGTCCAGGTATTCTTAAGGATCATAAAGATCATCCAGAATCACTTATTGCTCATAAATTAAAATTCTGCTTTTATCTATATGTAACATAAATCAATCAATACAAGAGTCTTTCCCTTAGCAACACTTTCTTGTCAGAGCAATATCAATCAAATGACAGCTCACAGGAATATGGAAATTTCTTCAATTTCCTTAACTGAGCCATTCCCCTGGGCATACATATTTAATTATTCAGTTTTAAGTAAATAGTTTCTTTTTTTTCTGGTTTTCTGAGGTAGGGTCTCACGCTAGCTCCAACTGACCTGGAATTCACTATGATAGTCTCAGGGTGGCCTCAAACTCTTGGTAATCCTTTTACCTCTGCCTCCCAGGACTTGGGAAATAGTTTCTTAATTCTATTGCCTACTAGGTAGGTTGTTACTTACAAAGCATGTCCTATGTGCAAAATATCCCTAATACCACAGAAGTAGAATGTCATTTCTCCACATAATTTTGAGTTGTAGCACTAATGAGTAAGGTCTGTATTAATGAGACATATTACTATTGGTGTGTTTAGTTAAGAAAACAAGTAATCTTTATTTTATGGAAGACTTTTTGATTTGTTTAATTAAAATTATGTTTCAGGCTGAGGAGATGGCTCAGTGGTTAAAGGTGCTGGCTTGCTAAAATTATGTCTTACAAGAGGCTTCTTGAGGTTAGATTTAAATATTAGCACTCTCACTGATGGTTATTCTGCTATAAACAAAAATCAAATATCATATTTGTTTGGTGAAGATGTTTAAATTTACATCCTTTGTCCCATTAGTATACTTATTTTTAGTGTGTACACATTATCATGAATTTGGAATATAAACCCCAGTCCATTTTTATAAATTTAAAAGAGTGGAAAATATGCCTAAGTGACCTATATCTCTACCAATTTCATTTTTGTTATAATTTGGAGTTTAAAAAATTTTTATAGCCTCATTTTTGAGGTCTTCCAATGATCATTGAAAGTAATGTTTATTTCTTCCTCACTCTGAATACTGGGCATAAACTAACCTACATGAAATAGTCATAAAATGTACATGAAATATAAATTTATATGACTGAATTCTCAGAAATGTGTCCCCTTCCTCCTCAATTTCCCAAGGTCAAATACATACATGTAACTTTCTTATTATTACCCAGAGTGTTCCCCTGCCATCACCCCAGGTTTTAATGTGTTTTATGCATAGTTGTGTATATTAAGGAGTTAAAAGTGAAATACTCTAAGCTAGTTGTTGTATGTCATGTTATATTAGCATTTAATCTGTAAAACTAGGCACCTTTATTACCAAACAACTTTCCTATTTGACTTAAACACATAATTTATAGAAAATAATAATCTAATCTGATCTAATGATCATGAAATCCTGACAGTGTTTTAGAACTAATGCACTTCATTAATGGACTCAAATTACAAGAAATGTACAAGACAAAGAGTTGGCACAGTTAAATAGAATACCCCAATCCTCGGATCATGAGCTTCTCTTCTTCTTTGCCCATCCTCACACTCAACAGAGAACGGATCTGGCCGAGAGATGCCAATAGGTTGATGGTGTCCTCCACAGAGATGCCATTGATGGTATAGGTCTTGGGCAATGCCCTGACCAGACCCCCGATACCATCATACTGCCGATGCAATAACACGAACATGGCCCTCACCAGCTCTGGGTCTTCTATGACAGACTCTTGAGCCCACCGAACCATGGTCTCAGAAATCAGCTGCTGCAAAGTGGCTGCATTATATTTGTTAAAAAAGAAAAAACAGTAAAAGAAAACATATGAGTTAGACATTTCAATTCTATAATCTTACCTTCAAATTATCAATATTTGTACCATAATTGAAAATGCTATATCATTCTAATATTCAAATATTCTTTATTGACTTAATTTTAATATTATCTATATTTTCATAAGGATCAGATATTGTCAAGCAAGGGTAAAATGGCAAAAAAAATCTATTCTTTAAAATATATTCTTTTTTTTTTTTTTTTTTTGAGACAGAGTCTCATGTAACCCAGCCTGACCTCAAACTACAGTGTTGCCCAGGATGACTTTGAACTTTTGAACTCATTCTTCCACCTCCTGAGTACTGAGATTATAGGCAAGAGCCACCATACTCAGCTCTGAAAACATTCTTTAATTACATAAGCAATTTCAGACTTAGAGGCACCTTTACAAAATTCCTGATGATAGTGTATAAGTAACTATAACTATGGCAAAGAGTATGAGGTCCTAACTTTTACTTTTATTTTCTTTAACTATTTTCCTCCAAGAAGGTCTAACATCAGTTCACTTGTAAAGGTCACTTAAAGGAAAACTCAGGGTGGTATGTGTTTATCTATTTATCTCTTCAATTAAATCATTTGCACTAATTGTAATACTGACAAAATAATTATGTTTTATGTAAATTTGAATCACAAATTGTCATTAACATGTCTCAGGAAGGATTTAATTAAAAACTGAAAAATTATTTCAAATATACAAAACTACTTGTGGTATAATATGCAACATAGTTCATTTAAATGTAATACAAAGGCTGGAGAGACGGCTTTGTTGTTAAAGTGCTTGCTTGCAAAGCTTGTTTGCCTGGGTTCAATTCTTCAGAACCCACATAAAGCTGAATGCAAAGTTGTGCATTTTTGATCCAAATGAGCCTCTCAGACCAGGTACTCTGAAGTTCCTTTGTAGCCTGGCAGTCCATTTGTAGTGGCAAGAGACCCTGCCTCAAAGAAAGTGGAGCACAGACAACTTAAAGTTTTCCTCTTACATTCACACATGCACCATGGAAAAACATACACCCCCCAACAAATTCTCAAAACATTAAAAATTAAATCAATAGAAACTTTAAAACATCTTGAATATCATAATCATTAAGCTTCAGTGGAGTTGATGTGGCTGATGTTTGTATGAGACAATTAATTTATATCATTAATACAGTGGATAATTTTCAAAAGATTCTGTATATTTTACACACATATTATTTAATGAAAAAATGTACAAATTGTATCCAACCCAAAGTGGAAACAAATTTCAATGTCAGTCTGTCTCAAAACCTCGCTGTCACATGAGTAGGTTAGGATCAAGAACCAAGTCCTTCATAAGAAATAGAATCAGATTCTGAAGATGGCCTGTCTTAATTTCTTTTGTATCTCTGAATAAATATAGATATTATTGCATGGATATGACCTTTCTGTACCAACTTACAGGTTTAGAAAAACTTGACATTTTTTTTTCACAGAAAGAGCCCTTAATAAGCAAGCCAGTACTGGGTTCTTAGAAGTGAGGTGATGAGAATATGTGATCTCTCAGGGCTGCTCCAGGGCCCCAACTATATGAATATTGCCCCCTCTGAAAACCCAGGAGCCCAATGGGGTTTATTAGTTTACTCAAACCAGCAGCCAGGGAAGAAGACACTGGATATTGACCTATTGCCTCCACACACATCAAACATGTATACATATCACATACAAAACATACACACAAGGAAGGAAAGGAGAGTGGGAGGGAGGGAGGGAGGAAGGGAGGAAGGAGGAAGGAAGGAAGGGAAGAAGGGAGAGAATGAGGAAGAGAATTTCTAAATATAAATATATGTATGTAGGTAAATAGGTACTTATCTATGAAAGCTAAATTAATAATTTTAATCTTTCTCTTAACAGTCTCTGATCAAATACCTAAATTTTAAGCTCTCCAAGGAGCTGATACAACCACAATGCCACTACATCTCAGTCTGGTCCTACAAATACAGTTTATGTGGATGTCTATTTCTAGGTTTTATAGTGTTAGGAATCTGAGTGCTGCAAGTTGGAAAACCATGTTTCCTGCATTCACTGAGTGTCATGTCCATCCTCAGGAGGAATAAATGTCATGGTTGAGGCACTTGGCCAGGAATCAGATACTTACAGGGCTTTGTGGCATCACTTGAAATTGGTTTTTCTACTTGCTTCTTCTTAAGATAGGTCACCTTTTCTACCAGGGACAGCAGACGCCCTCTGATTGTCAAATCACTGCTCCCATCTAGAGATCCATCTTCATCCAGCTCAATTCCTAGCATAACCAGAACAGAGAGAACAAAAAAGGAAAACATTTGAAAACATACACACTTGAGAACTAATTCTTAGGCTTTTCTTTTTAAACCAGATACACCTAATCTTATTGGTGGTATACCTATAATCTATCTATCTACATATCTATTAACTTATATCTATTTATATACATCACTGAAAAAATGACCAATTCACTTTCCTTTATTGACTCACAAACCTTATCTACATCATTTCATAAAGGAATAAAGATGCACCCATTCAGAATATTCTAAGAATTTCATTCTAAAATGTTTTTATATATAAGGGACATTTCTCAGTAGATTTAGACTGCTAGCATATGACAATATCACAGGGTTTCCTTAAGATACTCACTAATTTAAAAGGCATACACAAGATTTCCTAAGCTATTCTTATTTTTTATATTTATTTATTTTTGTTCGGTTTTTCAAGGTAGGGTCACTCTAGCCCAGGCTAACCTGGAATTCACTATGTAGTCTCAGGCTGGCCTCAAACTCATGGTGATCCTCCTATCTCCGCCTCCCAAATGCTGGAATGAAACGTGTGTGCCACTGTGCCCAGCCCCTTAAGCTATTCTTAAGGATAACTCTTCAATCAGTTTAACAAGAACTATAACCAAATAGTTTTGTTGGAGTGTAAGTGATAGATAAAAATCTACATTCATAAAATGTTTTATTTGAGGAGCTTGGATATTCCCCTACACTCATGAAAGGGATTACCATAATCAAGCAGTAAATAAATCCATGACCTGAAGA
The DNA here is from genome assembly GCA_036346955.1 of Dipus sagitta. Classification (NCBI taxonomy): domain Eukaryota; kingdom Metazoa; phylum Chordata; class Mammalia; order Rodentia; family Dipodidae; genus Dipus; species Dipus sagitta. The sequence continues at coordinate 85,427,677 of CM070777.1, forward strand.
TTATTTGTACTTTTGTTGTTGTTATTAATATTATTTATTTTGTGTCTTGCTGTTTTAAGAACATATAACATGAGATCTACCCTTTTAATAAAATTTTAAGTATATACACAGTCCTATTAACCTCATGAAAATGTACATCATACTTCTACAATTTAATCATCTTGGGTGATAGAGACTTTTCTACCACCAAGCTGACTTGAAGCTCAACCTCTTTGCTGCAGGACCCATCTGCAAGCCCTCTATTCCTCCAAGGTAAAGAGTTACAATCACCTACATCTACATTTTCTCTCTTACATTTCTGTTCCTCCTAACTTGTGATATAAAGATAGTTAATCACTTTGTATAATAAATACTCATATGGCTCTTTAACAGACAGTCACATATATGCTTTATTTTCACTAGCATTCATGAGTTACACACACACATGTAGCAAGGATTGTGAATCAAGAATAACCTACCACAATGTGCCATCAGATCTTCATGGAAATCCAGGAGTTGGTCACGGATTTCTTCAGGACATGGACATTCATTTTTGTCATCCTTAAAATTGAGAAGCATATTGATCTGGAAGAGAAGCCATAGAAAAGGAAGAATGAGGAAGGAAAGAAAAGTACATTCAAGAATGACATTGCAAAGGTAAAAACAAAGATGCACTTTTCAAATGTCAAAATTTATTTTTAATAAGTTAATATTCAACATCTATTATTCAATCCAAACGACATCATAAAACAAACCAAATCCTCCAATGATCAATAACATGAATATAGTCAAATAATATTGATTCTTCTTTCTTAATTCTACAATGTATTAGATTCATGTACTTTTCTAATCCTTAACTAAGAGATAGAGCTTTATGCTATTTTAAAAATATTTTGTTATGATTTTCCTACGTTTCTACTATTTTCTAAATGATATCTGTATTTTAAAAAATATTTTAAAGACTTTGAAATGAATACAGCTTCAAATATGAAACTGTAAATACAACATAAAAGTGATACAGAATAACATATTGCTAATATTAACAATTCAATTAAATAAAAGATGGGATAATTTCTTCCATTTGCTTTAGTTTTAGACACAATGATATTAAATTTATAAATAACTATTAGACAAGATGCTACTCCATATTGTCATTTAAGAAATTTCAGAATTTTTTTTTATTTTGAATAACTATATTTATATGCTATTGTGAAAGACAATAGAGATCAGCACATATAGCTTTTACCTAGTTTTTCCAGTGGTCAGATTTTGTGAAAATATAGACAATATCATGATAAAAAATACCAGCATTGATATAGTCAGTGAATAGAACAATTCCTTCAAAAGCTATTTGTTGCTAAACATACAGATTCCTCCTGTATGCCCCTCACCTTTAACTCCTGGAACCGACTAACCTGTTTTCCATCTATATGCTTTTGTCATTTCTGGGTCAGGCACAAAATCACTGGCATAGCATTTACCTAGTATGCATGAGACCTTAGGTTCAGTCTCCAGAAATAAAAAACAAAATCTCATCATTAGGTCATTTCAAGGAGGTTATTTTTATTTTTTTAACTAGCTTAAAAAATAAGCATAAAAAAGAATGAAATTTATATGATATTTTCATACGTATTTTGTTCTTATTTTTCCTCTCTAGTACTGAGATTACCACTGTGGGCCACATTAGGCATTTTATATGTGTGCTGGTGACCTGAACTCAGGTTCTCATGTTTGTGTGGAAAGTACTTTACTCACCAAGCCATCTCCCCAGTCCATTTTCTACTTTTTTTTTTTTTTAGTTTTTCAAGGGAGAGTCTTACTCTAGCTCAGGCTGACCTGGAATTCACTATGTAGTCTCAGGGTGGCCTTGAACTCATGGCAATCCTCCTACATTTGCCTCCCACGTGCTGGGATTAAAGGCATGCACCACCGCGCCTGGTTCCTCAGACCATTGTCTAAATTCATATGGTGGCTGCTTATGTTATTGATCTGCATGTAAAAATTTAGTGTTGTAATTCCTTCTCAGCACTGTCCAGCAAGTTGTAACTTCTGTATGTATAGAACTATTTATTAAGTTCAATATATTCTTTAATTCTTTCAAGGCTTCTTTGAACCATGAATTATTAAGAAGGATATTATATAGTTTTTAAAGGTTTGAAGACTTTCTTATAACTTTTCTTCTGATGATTTGTAATTTACTTCCAACCTAATCAGAAAAAAATTCAGTATGATATGGAGGTTATATTTCAGCCCTGGATATGGTCCATCTCTGCAAATGTCTTATGGGTTCTCAAAGAGAGCATGTGTTCTCTTGCTGCATGTAGTGTGCTAAAAATGTCAAGAGATCCTATTAGGTAATGATGTGATAACCTTTTTCTATATGCTGGCTAGACTGTCTAGCTGTAGTTCCATCAATTACTGAGAAGAGTGTTGATTTCTCTAATAAATCCATTTATTTGTTAATTTCTCTTTCAGTTCTAGTAGTTTGGGATTCACATAATTTGTAAATCTGTAGTTATTGATGTATATTTGTCTCCTTGGTAGAATAACTATTACCCATAATGTTCTAATATCTTTGGTAATTTTTTTTTTTGTATTAAAGTCAAGTTAATGGGATATGGCTAGCCCTGCTAGCTTCTGAGCAAATTTTTTCATACCATGTCACTTCTCATTTCAACCTTCCAATATCATTATATTTGAAGAGAGTTTATTGTGAAGAGCATATAGTAGGGTTGCTTTGTAAATCTGCTCTGCTATTTTTGTCTTTTAATTGGTATAGGTTGAAGGTTGAATGTGTAATGTCCCCATAGCCTCAAGTGTTTGTGATTAAGCCTCATACTCTATCTTTATAACTGGTAGAGCTGTTGGGAGATGGATCCTTGCTGGAGGAGGTGTGTCACTGGCAGCAGAACTTGAGGTTTTTTGCTCCAGCCCACTTTGTGTTCAGAACCAGCTTACTCTTACTGCTGCCTTCCAACTGATGTGGCAAGATGTGATTCCTAGTCTCTGCTCTGCCATGCTATCGCTGTCATGATGAAAAATTTCCTTGAAATTATAAGCCTGAAATAAACCCTTTCCTCTCATCAGCTGCTTCTGGTCAGATGTTCTGTCCTAGCAATGAGAAGTTAACTCCTAGAGTATGTATAGATTATTTATGCTCCCACAATGTGGTTTAAGATTTTCATTTATTTTTAACTTTGTTTGTTCTCTCTGACTTACTTCCACTCAACTTGCTAAATGTTACTTGAATAATTTGTAGGATCCCATTTTTATGGTTAATTCTCAGAATGTCTTTTTATAAATATTTTAGTGCTAGCTCTGAGATACTATATTATTTGTATATAACATATAAACTACTGATAATAATGTTTTACCAATTTGAATTAAATATAAACCTTATATACTTTATGACCAATTAATCTCTTCCATTTATAGTACAATTTTATTAAAATTCTCTAACACATACATTTCTTTAGTATTTCTTTCCATTTGTCTTCTCTCTCACCCTTCACTGAATCACAAACATATAGAATCACATACATTTAGAATGCCATTGTAACTTTTAATTCAAACATGAAGCACAATTTTTAAAAGTTCAGTGGAGGAAGTAGATGCCTTCCTGATTTCCTTCTTTTGTAATTTTCTTTCTGTTTAAAGAAGCTCGTTCAGCTTTCTCTGATGGCAGTCAAATTCTCTAAACTTTCCTTCACTTGAGGATAACTTAATTCTCCCCCTTCCATCTTGGAAGGTAATTTCATGGCATGCAGAACTCTAGGTTGACAGGTTTTCTTTCAGCAAACGAGAAACAACAGTAATTCTCCAATCTCTACCCACTCCTACAAGACCAGGATTACAGGGCACATGTGGCCATTCCTAGATTTTTATACGTGTGCTTGGGGTCAAACTTATGCAACTCATGCCAAACCACACCACAACCCAGGCCCCATGTTTGCAATGTTTGCATAGAAAGCATTTTTACTTGCAGAGCCATTTCCCTAGCTCCAAATAGCATTTATTATAAGTCATTATCCTTGTGTGTAATTTTCAGAAATCTGACTATGATGTTTGTTGGTATAGAAATTTTTGAGTTTTCCTATTGAGGGCTCAACCAGCTTCTTGAATACCCAGCTTCACATCAGTTAGTAAATTTGAAAAGTCCCAAAAAATCATTTATTCAATTATATTTCTCAGTTTGCCTTCTCTCCTGTCCTTCAACAGCATCACAAGCACTAGATCTTTTGTCTCATTCCTGCTGGCTGTTTTGCTCTCAGTCTTTTCTCTCATCCTCAGTTAGACTCTTCTACTGTTCTCAGTTCAGCTTCCTTCATTAACTCTCCTTTTCTGCTTTTTGGCTCATACTCCACATCTTTCATTTCAGTTATTATAATTTTTAGATCTAAACTTTCCACTCAGTTATTCTCTATTTATTTTGTTTCTCTGTTGAGATCCTCCAAGTGCTTCTCTATTTTGAAGTCACTGAGTGAGCTGTTTTCAGAGGGTTGTCATCCTTTGAAGGCCTCTGGCATCTCAACATTGGTATTTTCTTTTTTATTTAGAATTTTACTTACTTTTATTATTATAAGGGATTTTTTTATTGAAAATTGTAGTTATAATATATTGAGCTTGGATGTTACCAAGACCTCTGTCTTGGCCAGATTTCTCCAACAGTAGCCAGAGAAGGACTTAGGAAAGCTTTTGTTGCTACTGAATATGGTGGATTTCCAGTTTCTCATTATTCCTATATTGAAATGATTATTGCTGGAAAGGGTTAGAATGGGCATTAGTTCCTTAATGACACCATATCACCACAAGGTGACCAGTCTCTCTCCTCTGTAGAATGCTTCAATACAGCCCATGGAAAGTGTGAAGGTAAGGAAAGAACACAGCTTCTCTGTTTTCTGGGTTTGTTTTGTTGTTGTTGTTGTCTTTCTTTTTACATAGCAGTGTAGTTGTTATCCAAAAGGGGTTTTCCTAGGGGTAAACTTCCCCTTTAGTAGGCCTTGGCTTGAGCAAGCAGTCGTGGTTGGAACTTCTCTTGTCTATGTCCTGCACTTCATGGTTTCAAGCTTCTTCTCCTCCAAGTCTGAGAGAGGTGAAGCAAAAAGAAAGTGCAGGAATTTGTCACCATTCTGTTCCTTGAATCACATGGCCAGTCACACTTTCTTTGCTGAAGAATTTCCTTCAGTAGTCTTATATTCAATACGTAGGTTTTCAGTTGTACTCAGAAAAAAGAATGAGAGAAAGTACACTAACTCCGTCTTCCTAGAGGCAGACATCTCCAAACAACAGCATAACAAATTTCATTGGAGAAAGCCTGGGCTTGTTCTATGCTGAGTAAATGCTGTTTATAGCATTTTTTTTTAAAGCCCACATCCTTAACCATTAAAAAAATACATTCTGATGACAAAGAGGCTAAATTTGGCCACTCAAACTATCATTCTAGTTAACTTGGATACATAAGAAAACAGGAAGTCAAGATATTGAAGATAAGTCTGTAAGTTATACTTTTAACCAACCTTCTTTATACCTTGGTAATTTCCCAAACTATGAGTCCCATCCTAATGCATATTTCAGAAAATCCACAGTCCAGACTAGCTCATTCTCTAATTGATGCCTGTAACATTGGTGCTGCTATATCTTAAGAAGATCTCGATTTCAAGGTAAATGATAAAAGAAAGAACCATAGACAAGGTGATCAGTCTTCTGTGGAGCAAGGTGTCAGAGATATTCAGCTCCTCTATGAAGATACCCACTAGAAAGCTTCTAGAATTCAGTCCTATGAGAGAAAGGTTTCTATTAGTTGGGGTGATAATAGATCAACTAAAGATGACCCATCTCTTGTTGGACATTGTCATTATCCGCATAACTTCAAGTTGTGGAATGTTGACCTTCTAGGAGCACCTGAAGTTTAATGTTTTTTAATGATTCATTTAATATTTAATAACATAATATAATAGCATATACTTCAATATTAAAGAATTAGAAATTATTTAATTTCTTTTGATTACACTAACAAAGTAGATATTTTTGGTAAAACTTGGAATTTTTGTTTAAGAGACAGAGTCTCATGAAGCCCATATTGACCCTGAGCTGGCTATATAGCTGACGGTGACCTTGAATTTTTGATTTTTATGTTTTTATCTCCTAAGTGCTAGAATGATACTGGAGCAATGCACCCAGTTTAATGTGATGCTAGAACTTGAACAAGGGGCATTATGTATACCAGGAAAGCATCTACAAACTGAGCTACATTTACAACCAGAAACTTTGGCTACTGACTGAAATAATTTGGCTAAACAGAAATGGAAGAGAAAATCACTTATAACTTACACAGTTTTGTAATGTACGGATCTGAATTAAAGTAAAAATCCAAAGTGAAAAGAAAGATTTCCTTCTTGTACCTGCTCCTGTGGTGGCGACCTGAACTCCTTTGTTTTTCTGGCGGTCAGTGCAGCAGACATATTTAAGGCTTGCATAACTTCGTTATACCTGAAACGCTGATTGTCTTGGAGCTTAGCTACAAAGTCATCTGAAAAAGCTACAATGGCTTCTATTCGGTGACGGACTTGGCAGTCACAGAGGTATTGGAGCAAGAGGCACATCTAAAAAAATAATTGCAAGGACATGAGCTTTAATTTCCTTTTGCAATAAATATTTTATTTATTTACTTAAAAAAGGATAGAGAGTGTGTGTGTACAAGAGAAAGAGAGAAAGAAAAAGAGAGGGAGGGAGAGAGAGAAGAGGCAGAGAAAGAGGGAATGGGCACACCAGGGCCTCCAATGACTGCAAACTCCAGACACATGTACCATCTTGTGCATCTGGCTTATGTGGGTATTGGTGAGTCAAACCTGGATCCTTAGGCTTTGCAGGCAAGCACCTTAACTGTTAAGCCAAGTCTCCAGCCTGTGAACTTTAATTTATAACCTTTAATAGTCTGTATGTCTCAAATATTAATCTGTCTTAAATTTGCCAAGTTACTTATTGACCCTTAAGAACAGTATCCTTTGTTCACATATTTATGTGTATGGGGTGCATGCATATGTGTGTGTGTGTGTGTGTGTGTGTATGCAGAGGGCAGAGATCAATACCAGAGGTCTTCCTCAATCACTTTCCACCTTGTTCTCTGAGATAGGGTCTCACACTGAACCTAGAGCTCACTTTTTCAAGTAGATTAACTAGCCATTGAGGCTCAGGGATTTCCTGTCCCCACCAACCAAGTGCTGAGATTACAGCTGTATGCTACTATGTCTGCATTTTATGTGGATTCTGGAGATCTGGACTCAGGACCTCAGGCTTGAACAAGTACTTTAACTCTGAGCTATCTTCCTATCCCAATTCTAATATTTTATAAACATACTTGTGCTGAGTCATGGAGAAAGAACCATAATTTGTCTAAGCCAGCATGGCAAATACATGTCCCTTCAGTAGATAATTGTACAGCAAGTATCCTTCGTAGCCATAGGTAGAATTTTCAATACATTCATAAGGAGGAATATACAATTATACAATGGATATTCTAGGAGAGTTTCCTTCATTAATAATAGACTAGCATGCCTTTCTTTCAAAATGCATGTAACTAGGTTATAACTTGATTGCTGCAGAAAGAGCAAAGAGACACACCTTAGAAAGACCACAGACTTAGTATCATAGAGCAGAAAGACATTAGTGAATTCCTGCACCAATTTAAGAACTCCAGACTTTGTATGCAAGGTGATAGTGAGATGAAAGATTACCCATTAAGGGGCTAATGAGATGCTTTCTTATGGAACATGAAGAGGATTTTAACTGATACAGTTATTTGTTTACAAATGTGTCTAGGAGACATAATCACTCAAGTGTCAAATTGACTAATGAAATGGGGAGGTATAAAGAAACAACTCTTCCCATATCCATGAGTACAAAGTTCCATAATGCTTGCTCTCTAGGAAGGGTATATGACAGGTGACTGAGAATAAGGTAGAGAGTTATTGAAGAAGACTCCTGGTGGATCACTGACCTCAGTGTGTGTGTGTGTGTGTGTGTGTGTGACACACACACACAGGATGTGTTGTGGGATGAGGTGGTGTTTGTGCCCCAAATTCACATATCTCAATACCATATTATTGAAATGTATCTGTAGACACAAGAAGGGAAAGCAAAGAAATTGGTAGTGAATTGTGAAAATAATGGAAGTTAATTTTGTGAAGAATAACAGAAGAAAAGGAAGACAGAGGCAAATTTTCATACTGCAACATTTAACATTTAGCAATTCTGAGGCCACCTCCTACCTTCCTCCCCCAGCCTCCATTTACCTGCAATTTAACTGGCTCAGGCAGTTTCATTTGGAGCAAGCCTTCCTTGGGCCTTTTACCCCCTTTGGCTTCTTCTTCACCGGCTTCCAGCTTTGACTCTTCCACACTAGGCTCCTTCTCCAGAGTGTCTCCCTCCTCCTCTGGAGTAGCAGCTTCCTTAAACACACTGGGCTCAATCAGCTGTAAAATGTGCTTCAAGTCCCCATTGTGAAAGACGCCCATGATGAGCAGGGTGTAGAAGAGCTTAATGAGGGGCACAAACAGGAACTCAGTGGTCCCACCCACGGGGTCTCGGGCATGGAGACTGCCCTCCTTCACTGCTTCAGTCAGCATCTGGATGGTCTTGGCCTTGAGGATGTCCAGTGGGAACTCAGGGCTGTACTGGTAGCATTCATTGCTGATGCTTACAAAACTGGGGGAGGAGAACTGCATCCGTGGCCGCAGGGAGGTGCTGAGGCCAATGCCAGGGAGGCCATGCTTCTTGTTCTCATCGGGAAAGAGGGTGATACTCTTGGTCTCCTCCGTCATAGGAACAATAAACTCATTGTTCATCATGAGCCTGGCAGTGGCATAGGAGCTGAGGTGAATGTCGATCAGCAGGTCATAGTAGCCAGTACGCAGCAAGCCAGGCATGTACTTGTTCTCAATTGCATAGAGAAGCTGAGGTTCATCTACATGGCTGCACAGAGCATGGGCCACCCGATGGTTCCCTAGGGCACAGACAGCGGAGTAGAGCCGGAGGGTATGATAGTGAAATTTCAATAATTCCTCCTGCTCTGTCAGCTCTAAAATGTCCACGGATCTGTTAGTGTAAAGAGAAGATGGGAACTTCTGAATCAGAAGAGTGAGGTGCACATGTCAAAGTTCAAGAAATATGGGTTCAGACACTATGTTCTTTTGATTTTTCTCACATTAAATGGCTGTACCAGATTTGTATATCATTTCTAAATATTTTACAAATTCTCTTTCTTATGGAGTTTGACATTGAACATTTTCACCCATGAGTTCATCTAGGATCTCCTTTCATCCTCCATGTTACCAAGGCTCTGGGCACCTCTTTTATACATGTTTAAGCCTGGGACTCTCTCCCCCAACTTTGAGAGTCTGAGCACTCTCTGAAAAATCCCAGACTCCTTTCACAACAAATTCACCTGACTCAACACAACATAAAGTTTTGCTTTGGTCATAATCTCTCTGCCATGACTAGGCTGTGAGCCTAACCAAGTCAGATGGAAGCAAACAGGGTGCTCATTCTCTTTAATGAGTTTCTCTAGAACATGGAAAGAACAGTACAGTATAATGGCATTTTCATCTTACAAAATAAGAGATAGACACTGATTAAAACTGGAGAGTTCACACTGGACTTGAAATTCATGTTTTGTTTTGTTTGCTTCTATTAAAGCCCATGTATAACCAATGCCTAAAGTCATTTTTAATGCATATCATTGCTTAGATGTGTTCACTTATTTAGAAATTTTTCCTCAAATTGTACATTCATTTTAAAGAAAGTTTAAGTTAACATACATTTATCACAGGCAAGTCACATAAATGAAAATATTCTGTGGCAGAGACCTTTGGTTTCTGATTATGGCATATCAAATTATTGTACTATAGTGTTAAATTTTTCTCCTAGTAGAAAAACAACATTTTTCTCTCACAAGGAGAAATCCTCCCAATTTTCTTTGTTGTTGGTTTGTTCAGTATTAAAAAAAAAAACAACTCTACAAACTTCTGATAAAAACTTACCTCATAAAAACTATAAAAGAACTAAAATATATCTAATCACTTAAAGGGTAATTTATTATAGCAATATATATCTGTTTTATTTTTTTCATATAAAACATGTAAACAATTATATTTAATAAAGAAAAATTTGCCTGTCAAGATTAACTTTTCTTTGAATTTCTTTTGTTTTAAAACATCTTTATTAAAATATATCTTATATGCAATTTACCTGTTTAAAATATATAATTCAGTAGGCTTTAAATATTAATGGAGTTGTATAACATAATACTAAGCTAAGTGTATGTCATTTTCATCTACAAAAATACAGCTATTAAAAAATACAGCTGTTGATTACATGGCAAGTCCTGTTCAAGCTGTAAGTACCCTCTAATTTTATTTTTAAAAACATTTTTATTTATTTATTGCCTAGCAAAAAGAGAAAAAATAGATAGTATAGGGGGTACAGGCATGCTAGGGCCTCTTGCCACTGCAAAAGAACTTCAGGTGCATGTATCACTTTGCGCATATAGCTTTACATGGGTACTAGGGAATCAAACAGTCCAGCAATCTTTGTAAGCAAGTGCTTTTAACTGCTGAGCCATCTCACCATTCCCAGGAATACATACTTTCAGTCTCTAAAGTGTGTCTTTATGGATTATCTTGCAAATTCTAGAATGTTTAGATGCATTTTTTGTCACTGGTTTCTTTAGTTCAATATACTGTTTTTTAGATTTTTGCATTTGCAGCATACATCAATACCCCATTTTTCTTTATCATCAAATAATATATGGATGTACCACATTTTCCCTATTCATCAGTTAGTGGACATTTGGGTTGTTTCCAATTGTGGTTTTTGTTAATATGTTTTTATAACACCCTTGCATAGAATATTGTGTGAATATATTTTCATTTCTCTTGAGTATGTATCTAAAGATGTACTTACTAGGTCATATGGTAATTGTGTATATCTTTGAGTAACTGAAAAATGGTTTTCTTAAGCACAGGTCACATATTACCAATCTTAAAACTAAATAAAAGTGTCCAGCATGCACACAGATATAAAAATGGGCATTTAGACTTGAAAATGAGAACATGTATGTTTGTCTTCTCAGTGTTCTTATGCTATGTTTTCACTCAGTTTGTGACCAAATATTTTCATGGTACTTTAGAAGGTAAATTTTGATGCAAAGCTTAAGAGACATAGCTCCTTATTCATTATAAAGGATGACAAACTGAAATTTCTGCAGTTTCATTGACAATCACATGAGAAAACCGAAAATGTAGCAACAAAGCGTCAGTTGAGTACTTACTGAGCTTTATATTAATACTGCCTAGAATGTACATAAATTTATTACTAAAGCACTCATAATATTTTTCTCTTCTGTATGTGTGGAGGGCATGCATGTGTATATGTATTTTCATATGGGGTATGGATATATTGTGTGTGTGCTTGTGTACATGTATATACATACATGTGGAAGCAAGAGGAAATTCTGAGTATTAATCCCCCAAAAACTGAACACCTCTTCTTGAGACAGGGTCTGTCATTGGCCTGGAGTTCACACATAAGGCATGACTGGCAGCCTGCACACTTCTAGTACCTGCTTCTCTCCACCTCCCCAGCAGTGAAATTACAGTTGTGTACCGCCACACCCAGCATTTTGGATGGATACTGGGGATTGAACTCGGGTCCTCATGTTTGTGAGGCAAGCACTTTACTCACTGAGTAATCTCCCCAGCCCAATATTTTCACAATTTGTTCATTATGCTTCTTGGTCTCAGTTTTTTATATACCTATAAAATGAAATGTACCTTACAGTTCTATACAGTATTGCTCCACTAAGTCTTCTAAATCATGCTGCCTTTGTAACTTCTGAAAATTGTTATCTCTGGTTATCTCAAAATAAAACAAGAGTAAATGAAGAAACCAAGAAGTAATACATGCCATCTTCAACTGTAGGATATATGTTTTGACAATAAATTGGTTGAGAAATATATTTCAGACCATGTTTTGAGTCTTCATTTTATTTCTCTAGTTTCACTCCTGATCCTTGGGGAAGTTTAATTTCAGGTGTCCCATCAGACAGAGCTGGATACATAGGGCTGACCTGTTCTCCTCGGGGATGTGAAGGGACATGAACTGCAAAGGGTCCAGACACTGCACCAGCCAGCCTTGGCGTTCACTGATCCGAGACACGTCTACCTTCAAGAACTGATTGGGCATCCTACTCCACAGGACATGTGACAGGAACTGTACATGCAGACGCGGAGGACACTGTGGCACAGGGTTTTTGTGCTCACTTTTAAATAATCCTGCTGAGAGAGGCATCACATTCTAGTGGAGAGGGAAACAGAAGAAGAATGAATTGATAATATCTCCTGGGGCTTGAAAAGCAATGACTGCTTCGGCTAATGAAAGGCACACTATGACTCAAGCAAAGGTAGCATAAGAAATAATGAAAATTGAGTTAAAGCTCCCGAAACAACCAGTGGAGAAAATATAATAAAAAATTGAAATTTCAGGGCAAGCAAACAAGTTTGGGGTGTTTTTTGTGGTTGTTGTTGTTTTATATTGTGCAGGTGGATCAAGCATAGCCATGCATCCTTCACATTTCTTTGCCGGGCTTAGCATGGGAAAAACTGGCAAGCCTTTAGGGCACATACCACCAAACTTCTTGAGCTATAGGTCACATTTCATCATTGGTCCTGTCACCCTCCCCCATCCTTAACCACTCTCATTAACCAGCAGTGTAGTTAACAGCTCAACAGATAAACTCATCTATCGTCCATGAACATTGAACTAATATGGCATCAGTCAATACAATTTATTTTTCTTCTACATCAAATAGGCAATTTCATCCAGCCATAACTCCTCTGATCTCAGTGAAATAAGTCTCTACTTTGAGGAAAACATGTTCATTCATTTATGATGCTGTTTCCCTCTCTTTCTGCCTCCCATGGGATCCTATGAAAATACTTCTCACATGTCTGTATGACCTTGAACTCTTTTCCTCTGGAGAGCCCTGGTATGCATTTTCTAGGCTGCCTCATATTTAAGCTACTTCCTATTTCCTTTTATGAATGGAAAAAAATCAAAAAATAAGTATCACTTTGGGCACTAAGAAGATATGAGTGTAAAACAACATCCCTACTCTCCCTTAGCTTTCATTATTATGTTGGACAAAATAGACAAAAAGCCTACAGAAGAATCCCAAGGTTGTGTCAATGGCCACAGTGGTTGAGCACAGGAAAGAAAGGAGGGCATTGTTGAAGACGGGAGGTGATGGCATGTCAGGCACATCTGAATTTTACCCTCAGGGAAGCAGAGTTTCTAGGGCATTAAGCAACAGAATAATATGATCTTACTTATGTTATAAAGTAGTGAGAATCACCAAGTTGTAGGTTGACAAGAAGAAGGGCAGGGATGGATGAAAGACCTATTGGAATACTGCTGAAATTATCTACATGGCAAGATCACTGTGGAAACCAGCAAAATGCATGCTGAGGAAGGTCAGAAGGCAGATGACCTACTTGGAAGGGACTTGGATGAGCAATATGAAGGAGAGAGGTCAAGCCTTGCTCTATTTTGTGGGCCTAAGGGATTTCATCATTATGACCTAACATGGGGAAGACAGCTGATCAAGTATGGGTGGGGAGGGAGAGAGGACCAGCAGTCTAGAATCAGGACATAGTTACTAGACTCTAAACTAGAAAGGCAGAGGGAGACGTTAAAGAGACAATTTGATATAATAGTAGGGTTCTGAAAACATACAAATTTTATATCTATAGATATAATATAAACATATATATATATATATATAAAAAATGTAAACAGTTAATCTTGAATACCCTACCATATGGGTTCTCCCATCAGTTTGTACAAACTTTGAATTCTTCACCCAAGTTCGCCTGGTCAATAAATCTATAGATTGTCTTAGCCTAAGTTACACTGACCATTGTGTGGCATCTTTGATCTGAGATTGTTGCTCATAATGACTGCGTATCCCATGCTCACATAGCCCCTATAAGATGCCTTCTTCAGTTTTCCTCCTACATTCCTGGCAATTTTGCCTCATCTTACCTCATAGATAGTTCCTTCTTAGTGGATACCAGTTCTCAGTATCTCTGTCTTCCTTTCTCACTGCCTACATTGGCAGACAGGCAATTCATTAATTTTAAAAGTTTAATTAAACCTGATTTCTGGTTGAATAAATTCTTAATTTTCAGTACAACTTTCTTTAATTAAACAATATAGTATTTGCCAATACAATTTATTTCTCTTTTCTTCTATTCTGTTCTCTTCTCTCCTTCTACCTCTGTCCACAACTATGTATACATGGGTATGTATACACGCAGCAAGCAGCAAATCTATATAAACTTGTTGAACAGAAACCAAGTATAAGGCATGGTACAAGACCTTTAGTTAAATTGTTTTCAAACCATACAACAGGTACTGGAAGTCCCATTTTTAAAAGGCAGAAACAGGATATAGTTTAACAAACATGATGAAAATCACTGACCCAGCCTGGACGTATCAGCAAGTGTGGTAACCCTGATGTACATGGCACCTCAACTTTACAAGAATAAATTCAACTTTGCTACTTTGATTTCAACAAGCTCTTCAAATTGTGTCATGAACATCTCTAGATAACACAAACTAAAAATTAATATAAGCTTTGCTTCTAGTACCTGGATCCAATTAAGTGACTAATCTCACTGATCCAATTTGTTATCAAATTCTATAATTTTCTCCCATAAAACTTTACTGTTTATTAATCAGTTCATCTCCATTATGTCTTCCCTGGAGAGATGGCTTAGCAGTTAAAGCGCTTGCCTGTGAAGCCTAAGGACCCCGGTTCAAGGCTCAATTCCCCAGGACCCACGTTAGCCAGATGCACAAGGGGGCACATGCATCTGGAGTTAATTTGCAGTGGCTGGAGGCCCTGGCATGCCTATTCTCTCCCTCTCTCTCTCTCTCTCTCTCCCTCTTTCTTTCTCTGTCACTCTCAAATAAATAAATAATAAACAAAAAATTAAAAAAAGAAATATCAGATCAGCAGTACCCAGTTGCCAATGCCTGCATTTACTACCCATCTCCATGTTCCTAACAAAATATTATTAAAAGACCAGTTTCATAACACTCAATCCCCTTAGAATTTCAAAACGAACCTTTCTAGGAAATGCAGGTTGAATTTTCAGCATACTATGGTACTCCAGGTCTTCCAACCCTGTCTTGGCAATCTTCAGCCACATACCAGGAGGCATCCTTGGTTAGGCAGGCTGAACTATTTTATTGTCAGCACTTTAACACAGCATATTCCTGTTGTCTCCCTCCCTCATTCAAGACTGTCTTCTAATAAATGTACCCTAAAAACTCTGATTCAATAGTAAGAAGTCAACCTCAACATCACTTATTTCAAATGTACTTGCTCTACCAAGTCCACCATAGCTGTTTTTCAATTATGTTTCCAAAAGATTCCATATGTCCCATACTTCTACAACCATGATTTCAACTGTTTACAACTGGTTACCAACTCAATGATTATTCTACAGTGGGTAATTCAGTGTGCTTTTTCTGCATAATCCTAGTTTTATTGATTATTTAAGATAGTCAAAGAACATTTTTAGAATTATGCTATCATAGTGATATGAGATTTCAAATATGGCCACTTGCCTTTAAATAATAACAGATGCAAAGATATATTAGTGTTGACAAAATGCTGGATTCATTTAGGAAGTACGTGTTAGGCCCTTACAGAAAATGAATGATTCTTACCTTTATTCTTCCCAACTCAAACTGGAAAACATTGGGACTTGTAGCCTGTGCAAAAACTGCAGGAAATAATTTTGTACTTGGCTCCACCTTAAATGAATAAATGTATTTGCTATTATTAGTAAAGAAAGAAGACAAAGAGAAATGTTACCTTTATAACAACTAAAGGAAATTTTACAGGAAGAAACCAGAGCCTTTCTCTTCCCCTCATGGGAATATCCACTTTCAAACATTATTTCATGACTACAGACATCTCTGGAGAGACTCTACTCAGGAAGAATTATGACACTCCAAATATTCAATAGAAATACACCCACATCATGAATTAATTTCCATTTCCTTTCTTAATTTCTAATTTAAATTTTCATCTTTCAAGATGTGTTTTCCTTTTAGACTTCTCCCCTGTTAGTATGAGGCCATCATCCACCAGCAGTTTCACGTACCTGATAGTAAGTGCTCAGTTCCTTGCCATTGGCAATGAACGTGAGCAGCCCGCTGGCAGCATCCACCACACAGCCAATCTCTAGCCCATTGTTGTTGCGTCCTTGCCCAGGGCTCATACTCTCACCCGCACACACCATATAGCAGTTGCTGCGTTTAATGCTGGATTGCAAAAAATAAAACAAAGCCCCACATTTTTATCCTTGTATGACCATAGACAGGGGGAAAGCATGTATATCTTGCAAACTAAACCTAAATTATGCTGTGCAAGCAACAAGCTCATGCTGCAATGGGAGAGGTGCAAAATGGGCCTGTCTGTAATTCTGAGCCAATCTCCACTATTAGTAGTGGATGATCAGGGTCAGATCTGACACATCTCTATGATCTCACACCTAACAGAGACAGGCCAGCAGGGTTGGAACCAAAGAAGAACTGACCTGCACCTTCTCTGACCAAAAACCAAAAAAAAAAAAAACCAAACAAACAAAAAAAAAAAAAAAAAACTCAAACCAAACGGGACCTTTTTCTGAGGTTCAAAAAAGTTTACCTACTTAATAATTATCCAAATTTGTATTTTCACCACTTATTTTGAGATAAGAAACATTCATTTCCAAACACTATCAAGATCATTGGGTTAATTCTACATGAGCTATGAGCACTACAATGTAATTAAAATTTGGCTAAAATAATGCCCTTCTGTGGGTATTTTCCATTGATCTGTTATGAGAAACAGTTAAACTAAATTATGCCTCAAACCAATGATACTACAGAATTCCACTTGATGTTGACCTTCACCACAACCTTGATTAGAGCTGGAAACAAATCAAGTACTTTGAGCTCCATCCCCCTTCCCTTCTCTGGCACTGTACAGCCAACACATTAACAAGACTAGCAAAGAAAAGCCAAAGGCAGGCAAGCAGGAGGAAAAGAGCAAAACGGCTGGGATAAAGTCCTTTTCAGATCATCCAATTGCAGGTTGCATCTCTGTGCACTAAGCACCTCATACTCCATGATTCTCCCTTATCATCTACTTGCTATGCTCAAATCACATCAGTGATTGCACCCCTACATCGAGAGTTTTCCTTAAATTGTTGTCATCTTGAGAATTAAATGCATGCCCAGAATATTCCTAGAAACATGGTTGACAGGGTCCCATGCTGATTTGGTTGAGACTCTCACTAGGTCCCCATCTGCACTGCTAAGTCTGGTACATTTCACGTGTTCCAACCTGAGGAAGGACAGCACGCTCCCAGTCACCAAAAAGGATGGTGCAGTTAGAGAGGAAAAGCATCACTATGGAGGACTCTTTCTGAGACCTGTCACAGCAGATCAGAGAGGATCGCATGGGCACAAAGGGTAGCAGCAAATGGTCAGATCTTCTCTTGTCTTATTCTGCAAGGAAGATAGCCTTCTTCACTTTTTTGAAGGTTTGGTTTGAGTTTTACAGATGAAATAGGATGCCACAGAAAGTGTAACTGACTTACCCAAAGCCACACAGCGAGTCAATGGCAAAGCTGAGGAAAGAACCCACTGCTCCTCAGTTGGAGTACAAAGGTGTGCACCCGGCCTACACTACAACCCACTCTCTGTGCACTATTGCCTTCCCACCACACAGCCAGTCCCCAGGAGACTAGGCTGACCTTACTATCTATGCCGCAGATTTACCCAAATCTCATCCCTAAAAGGAATGCTAAGTATTGGTGACCCAAGTCATTTGTTACATGATCATTACACCAAAAGGATGCCCCCATTCTCACTGCATGATTTTTTTATTTTAATATATTTTGATTCCTTGCTTTTTTGCATGAGGAACCAAATAGTACACTGATACTTGG
Source organism: Dipus sagitta (assembly GCA_036346955.1). Classification (NCBI taxonomy): domain Eukaryota; kingdom Metazoa; phylum Chordata; class Mammalia; order Rodentia; family Dipodidae; genus Dipus; species Dipus sagitta. Next base: position 85,445,721 of record CM070777.1, read on the forward strand.
CTTGATTGTGTTGTTCCTATAAACAGAGATATTGTGGGTACAAAATCTAAGAAAAAAATCTAGGTTTACCAATATTTTTTTCAAAAATAACAATCTGAGAAAACCAACCTTTCATGAACTTTTCCTTTTTCATCTCCTAGGGTGACAGTCACAGTACGGACTCTATCCAAGTCAAAGCCTGTGTCATACTGATGGAAATCCGATGTAATCCAGCCCACCCAGACATTAGCAGGCTCTTGTCCAGGAAAGATCCTCACTGAATAATAGTACTGCCAAGAGAGTGGAACCATGTAAAGGGTAGAGTAAAACAAGACAAAACAAAATGTTGATCTGCAGTGTTAGCTCTTGTTTGAGTCTGTGTCACCCAAAAATACAGTTCTTTGTTTCATGCTCTTTGATTAAATTAAAATGGCTGGCACAAGGGAATTATATTGTAAAAATAGAAATTTTCTATTCAAGAGATCCTTAATTAAATATGAAATAATGAGAAACAGATAAAAACTATCTCTTTGAACATGTTAAATGATAGCAGGCTTTTATATACCTACATATATTTGTGTGGACATGTGCATACAGATACATATTTATTTACGAATATACAATAAGTTCACATATACGTATGCAATAAAAACTCTGGTTCATTAGACAGGAAACTTCCAAGTTGTCAAACCTATGCAAGCACACAAATCCATGCTAGAGGTTATATGTCTGCCACCAGCCTCCTTACATTTGCTTGTTCTGTCCTCTCCTTGTACCACCTTGACATCTCAGTATCACTATGAAATACCAACTTTAACATATGAGCATCACATTCAAACATGGAAGAACTCTACAACAGACATAGATATATTTTTTCCTATTTGGCATTTCAAGATAGTTTCAAAAATTTGAAAAGCAGATAAACAAAAATAAACAACTGATAAATAGGATAGCAAAACTTGGATCATAGATGTCACTGAGGACAGGTACATAAAACAGTTCTTACTGCAAGATAAGATAAGCATCACAGTACAAATGTTTCTTCAAACTTTTCATCCCCCAAATCTGTCTAAAAATAAAAGCAAATAATTATTTTAAGAAACTTGCTTTATTGGGCATGGTGGCACATGCCTATAATCTCAACATTAGGAAAGGTAAGGTAGGAGGATTGTAAATTCAAGGATAGCCTGGATTTCATGGTGAGCTCCTGTCTGACAAAAGAAAACAGAAGCCACTTCTGAGCACAGTATGACAAAGAATACCATATGGAAAGCAAAATAATTAATAAACATTAATCCAGAGTGTGGGAACTCATACCGTGGATGTTTGCATAAGGTAGTCATAGTCATCACGGTCATCGGCCAGGACGTCCTCTGTGAGTCTTGCAGAATGGCTTGTGCTATAGTCTGGCTTTGTTCTCCTAAGTAAAAACCTGAAACATGAGAGAATCAGGGGTAAACAACAATGGCTTGCTCTGCTGACTACAAATACAGGCATGTGATTAACTGCACAGTTTTCAACCCAGGCATTTTTCCTCCCTGGAGGATATGTGTAACTTTCTGAGATTCTCTTAGTTGTCACAAACAGAGAATGGAGTGCTCCTGGCATCTGGTAGTGGAGGTGAGAAATGCTGCTAAACACCTTTTCATGCCCAGCATTGTCCCCTACAACAAAGAATGACCTGACCAAGTGACAACAATGCTGAGTTTGAGAAATAAACACTGATTTACTGAAAGGGATGCTACCGTAACTGTCTTTCTGAAAGTAAAATAATGGTACTTAGAGAGAGCACTACTCTTTAACTCTCAACCAAGAATATAAATATAGACATCTTAAAAAGCAACTGTTAGACCAGATTTTAGTTGGGATATGAAACTAGGGGAAAAAAAAAACAAACACTGGGCTGTTTTTTTTCCCCCTGTAAAATCTTTTGTGAATGAATGAATGAATGCACTTCTAGCAAAATACCAAGAAACACTTTACCCTCTACTATATTATTAGTCATCATTAGGATCTACCTCAACTATAACTCAGGCCATACGATAACTACAATTTGCAATCATATTGTAGCTAAGCACAGGGATTCATGCCTATAATCCCAGCACTTGGGAAACTGAGACACAAGGAGTCCTCTGAGTTCCAGGATAGCCTGGGCTACAGTGAACTTCTAAAACTTCAATAACAAACCAGCAAGTAATGTCATACTGATTTTGCTTACTGACCTCTGTTTCAGACGAGAGGGCTTTTCCTGAGCATAATCTTTGTGGTTATTGAACTCTGGCTTTGGGGTTTCTTTGTCTTTGTCAATGCGGTCAGGCACCAGATGGCCATGAGCCGTCTTCATTAAAACTTCAAAGTCAGAATCCACATCATAGTCCTCCAAATCATTCTTGGGCCCAAAGAGGCCAGCACCTGACAGCCCTCCTGCCATGGTCTTGGAGAAGACTTCTGCACACTCAATGGGCATGCTCAGGCGGTAAAACATGATATCAGTGCTGCTATTCTGAGAACCAAAGGACTTCTGAGTAACCTTCAGACACGGAGAACTGTCTATGGTGCCATCTATTCTGGTCACCTGCCAAATGAAAAAAGCATAGTTTACATTCTAATCATCACTGTCTCTTTCTTGATCCTAATGATGACTAATGTACTTCATGTTTACAGAATACCAGACATGACCTACTTCAAGCACCACTGTGTGACAATAAATCACAGGACACTGCATTATGGGTATGCAGTCATAGAGATCAAACCAGGTCCTGTACCTGTGATTTAACCTCCATGTACAATATGCTAAAAAGTTACATTTGTACTGAACATGGCCAGAAATTTTCTTGTCATTATTCACTAAACAATATAGCAACAACTATTTACATAACATTTATATTGCACTATATATTATAAGTAATTTAGAGATGATATAAACTACATGTGACAACAAGTGGGGATTCTATGCAAATATGATGATATTTATGTAAGGGACCTGAGCATCTGCAGATTCTGGTATCCAAGGGAGACCTGGAATCAGTTCCTCATAGGAACTGAGGGACAACTGTGTTCACAGAATTCTGCTCCTAATTCTATAGATACCTTGGGAAATTCATCTCATAAGTATACCCATCCAGATTCAACCTGACATTGTCTACATATAAAAACAAAGTCTCCCATCAGTTTAACAAGCTACTAGTAAAGCACTCAATCAGAAGCCTACCCTTTAGTAGGTTCTGTTACTATACTAAGTCCATGCTTTGGTAGTTCCCATTACTATGCAACACATCATGGTCCCCATTTCAATTAAGTTACAATAATTATCCAAGTAGGATCTCCCACATAGATACATACTCAGTGCTTAAATTTTGGAAAAACAAATTTATTTTAAAAGTAAAATCAAACCTCAATGTGTTCATGGTTTGATGGGACCTGGAGAAATTGAGGAAGCCGCTTGCTCAGCCACATGGTGATGTCCCTGTTGGTATTGACGGCAAATGGCTCATAGCCTTCTTGCAGGCCACAGATGGTGAAATATTTCAAGGTGCTGACATCCTTTCCAAAATTCATTCTGCCCACTTGTGCCACTCCAAGGCTACACACAGGTATGAATCCTAAAATGAAAAATAAATAATCTACTTAGAAAGATATTCTATTACCATGAAATCACCAAACATATTGCTCTTGGAGTCTTATTTTTAAGAAAGGTATCACTCTAAAAAGAACACAATAGTGAGATGAAGGAACCAATGGCATTGAGTATTGCCTGAAGAATATTTGATCCTGACATCATAATTTACTAGGTGTGGACCATAGAAAGATCCCCTTCTCTTATGTCTGGTCTTGCAGAAACCCTTGAGAACCTCTTAAGAACTTCTCCCAATAGCTACTTTGCTTAGTGGGCATGCATGTCTCTTTCATGAAGGAATGTGAGAAAAGATGAAGGTCCAGGGAGGAATATAGCTCCCATTGTCTTGTTCTTCCAGTAGCTAAAAAGCTTAAGATGTTCAGAATCTATACCCAGAAGATGCTTCATCAGCTTCTTCATACATAACTCAAAAAAGAAGGGTTGAAGGCACACATTTAAAAGGGTTTATATAAACACTTTTATTTTGACCTTTAAAAAAGATTTTTCCTTCTTTTTTTTTGATTAATTAGGACTAACATAAGAGAAATATATATGTATAAAATTTATAATTTATATGTACATATATAAATATACATAATTTCTATATACACACTGTAATGAGGAATGTGGCAAAAACCAATAAAATATTTTATAAGCTAATCTAATGTATGTCAGCATCAGCAAATCTTTTTTAAAATTTTTAATATTTTTTTATTTGAGAGAGAGAGACAGAGAGAAAAAATGGGCACACTAGTGCCTCCAGCCACTGAAAAAAAACTCCAGACACATGTGCCCCCTTGTGCATCTGGCTTACATGGGTCCCTGAGAATCAAACCAGGATCCTTTGGCTTTGCAGTCAAATGCCTTAACCGCTAAGCCATCTCTCCAGCCCAGCAAATCTTTTTATTGCCAAAATGTAGTGAAACTGAACTAATATTGTCTATTTGAGATCATTATAATCAATTGTGAAGGGAATAAGATAGTACTGTATTTTTTATATTTTATATTTTATTTATTTATTTGAGAGAGAGAGAGACAGAAGCAGGCAGAGAGAGAAAGAGAGAAAGGGAGGGAGAATGGGCATGACAGAATGGGCACTGCAAACAAACTCCAGACACATGCATCACCCTGTGCATCTAGCTTAACTTAGGTCCTGGGAATTGAACCTGGGCCCTTTTGGCTTTGCAGGCAACTGCTAAACTATTTCTCCAGCCCTTTAAAAAAATATTTTGTTTTTGCTTATTTATTTAGGTACTGTTTTTTTCAATGTGGATGGGATGATACTTTGGGTGGTGTTCTAGTTACCTTCCCATTGCTGGGACAAACATTGACCAAATGCAGCTGATGGGAGGAAAGTTTGTTTGCTTGCTTGCTTATTTTTGACTTGTAACTCCATGATGGCAGGGGAAAAACATAACATGAACAGAGGTTGGACATAACCTCTGTCACAGCAAGTGAACAACAACAGCAGGAGAGGGTGCCAAACATTGGCACAGCAAAACTAGCTATAATACCAATAAGTTTGCCCCTAATAACATACCTCCTCTAGTAAGATTCCAATGCCCAAATTGCCATCAGCTTGGAACCTGACCTTCAAAACACACAAATTTAATGGGGACACCTAATTTAAGTCACCACATTCCAACCCTGGTCCCCATAAACTCATAACCAACCATAGTATAAAATGAAATGCACCATTAAGGCCAATCTTAAAGTCCCCATAGTATTTTTAATCAATCCTAACACTGTTCAAACAGTCCCATAATCCAAGGTTTTTTAACTGTTAGCTGAAAAATGAAAAAACATAATGGCATAGAATAAGCATTTACTCTGAAAAAGATGGCACTGGATATAGCAAAGAAGGATTGAACCAATATAAGATTAAAACAAACAGAACAAACGTCAAATTCTGTAGCTCCAAGTCCAACCACTATAACCAGTGATGAGTTTCTGAAGTTTCCAGTTCCACCATCCCAATCAGCTGAGCTTCTCTTAGCCTGGGTAAAATTCCATTCTGTACAATAGCTGTCTTTGGCAGCCATCTCACAGTCCTGGCATCTCCGTTAGTTCTCCACTGCAAACCACAGTTTATACTCATGGCTCCACTGGGACTCCATGCAGAAACTTCCAACAACCCTGCCTCACATTGTCTGTTTCCCCAAAACAAAACTGCATTGCAAATCCAATGTCCCTCTCTTTCCTACATTTGTTGTACTCCATAATACCAGATGAGCAACCAAATTGTTAATCCATGAGGGAACAAAGTGGGCTTTGAAGAACAGAACACTTCTTGAGCATTCAGGTCACCTACTTTCAAGAGTTCTTAATTTTCCTGCTATCCCAAAGCAGAACAGCTGGCCCAACCACAGTGGATGTAATCTCTTAAATAATTGCAGCTGAACAAGCACTGTTTTAGGCCCAAAGATTTCATTACTTCCTGTGTCATATCCATCTGCTCACGCCAGTGCATTTCTATGCAATATAACTCTGTACAAGTTCTCAGGACACAGGCAGGCAGAATGCAGCAAGCCTCTCACACAAACTGCTTCTAGCCCAGTCCTGAGAAAGCTCTTTCTTCCCCTTATAAGCAAAACCTCATAGTCCATACTCCTTACTGAATTCAAGTCTTTTAACTCTGACCAGAATGGCCCATCAAACTCTTCTTAGAACACCACAAGGTGTCTCTCAGACCAAGGTTTCAAATCCTTCAACATTCCTCCTGCAAATTAGTTCCAAAATGTCAAAAGCCACATAGTCAGGTTTATACTCCAATTACCCTGCTCCTCTGGTAGCAGTTTTACTGTTGCAGTTAGCTTCTTGTTGCTGGCACAAAGTATCTGATCAAAAGCTTCTTGAGGGAGTAAAAAGGTTTATTTTTGGCTTACTGACTTGAAGGGAAACTACATGATATCAGGGAAAAGGATGACATGAACAGAGGCTGGACATCACCTGTACTACAGCAGGTGGACAATAACTGCAGGGGAGTGAGCCTAACAATGGTAATGGGGAACTTGTTATAAATACCCATAAGCCTACCTTCAACAACACACCTCCTCCAGCAAGGCTCCAGTTCCCAAATTGCATTCAGCTGTGTACCTACCATTCAAAACACTTACGCATAAGGGGGAGCTCTAATTCAAACCACCACAGGTGGACATGGTGGTCATGTACTCCTCATCTATAATATTTTATACTAATATTTAAGGAGTCAGCACAATCAGGTAAGTTTGTGTTGGGATACAGACTACAAATAGGAGGCTCCAGTTAAGATCCTGAAACAAAAATGTAGTGAATCCTAAAAGTACGTGAATAGTCCCCAGGAGGGTGTCGGTTAACTCTACCAGTATGATTTACCCTTCTTTGCTTTTTGAAGTAAGTGGCAGTGAAAATATTACGTATCCAAACATAATAACAGAAGGCAACAAAAAGGAAATGGGTAATTCCCAGTTTCTTGCCCTTGTTTGGTCCCAACAATATAAACTCAAAGAAATAGTTGTACACAGTGTGGTGCTATAGCAAGGAGGGAAGAGTGGATTCAGCTCTGCTCTGAGAAGTGTGGACGGTGAGTTTCTGGTTAAAATTAAATCAACAGCAGCTGTACCTGCAGCTGTGCCAGCTCATGATGCAGCAGCAGGAAAGTTGCTATAAATAAGCATCCCTCAGGAACCAAAGAAAAGGACTAGATAAATAGATGAGAGACAGTTTGAAATGCATTAGCACAAACTGACGAGTCTACCCAACGAGTTAACACAACTGAGGAGACAATGAGATAGAACCACCTCCTCCCGGCAAGCAACTGCTTAGCCCTAACTGCTGATTTGTAGAAGCATTCTCTGCCTGTAAGTCACCAGAGAACTGCAAGAATCTCCTCCGTAGCCTCGTGGAGGGTTGTAATACTCACCTCCGATTATTTTTATGCATATGTAAAATAGTTTCATTCAAAACACCAAGTAGCCGGGCGTGGTGGCGCACGCCTTTAATCCCAGCACTCGGGAGGCAGAGGTAGGTGGATCACCGTGAGTTCGAGGCCACCCTGAGACTACATAGTGAATTCCAGGTCAGCCTGGGCTAGAGTGAGACCCTACCTCGAAAAACCAAAAAAAAAAAAAAAAAAAAAAAAAACACCAAGTATCTACTGATTGGCACAAATATTTATATATTGAGTTGGTCTGTATAGCTATGTTTACAATCCTATAACATTGTGTTCATAATAAACATACCTTTTTCATGAGATGGAATATTATATAACTGATGGAAATTTATTTATCAATGGTTCACTAATATATCAGAAATATTCACAGGTGATACATTTGTAGAAACATATAAAATAGAATTATTTTAAGGAAACAACCAGATGCTTATCAAAAAGTTTCAGAGTGGCAAGATTCTTAACACTTTTTGTTCTCTTCAATTTAATGTGTATTTTATTGTGAAAGCAAGAAAAGAGTTTCCATTACAAATATTTCACTTAGTAAAACAGGATACAACTATATAATTTTCATAAAGAAATTTGTCACCATGCTATGGATACAAAAGGACCAAGCTTTCATGTTCTTTAAGCCCTAACACACAAAATTAGTGTGCAGTGAGTGTCATATGAAGATACTGCTCCTCACATTCAAAAAGCATGGCATTTGTGCAGGCAGTTTGCTGATATATGTTAAGAAACTTTAAACCATGCATTTCTTTAGCTGATAAACATTAAGCAGCTCCCATGTGCCATGAAATCAAAATAAAAGGCTAAAAAGTGACTAACACACAGACCATTCACTGTTTGATGTTGTCCAGAAAGGTATAGAAAGAAGTTTTACCAACATAGTCTGCTACCAATCCAAGAAGGAAGACTGCTAGTTACAAAGGTAGAGAAAAGGGAGCCAGTAGCATTTCTAGAAATATTACCATCTAAGTAAAGGACAGATATGAGTACTCCTATCAAATCCAACATCCAGCAAACAGACCCAGTCTGAGTTCCACTACCTAATAGCTCTTGGATGTTTTGCAAGTAACCTTCATTGCCCAAGCTTCAATCTCTTCTCCTATAGCTATGCTATAGGACTATGGCTTTAAAGTAATATTCTACGTGTACACTACATACATGAAAGATTACTGAATTTAATATCAGCTATAAAAAGGGAGACAATTAACCTGTAGAAAGAGAATAGTTAGCTTCAATACATACACATAATTAAATATGTGTAACCATTAAATTTTATCTTAGGATCCACGAAAATATATCTACAAAGACAATTAAAACTAATATAACAAAGTTTAAAATGTCAATATTTTTAGGTAATGAGCACACAGGTGTTTTTGTACTATTCTTGTACAATTTTTGAAGAACTCCAAGAATTGGTAAAAAAATTAAAAATTCTGTTTGAAATGGTTATGCCTTTGGATAACATTAGCAATAAACAAAATTGGTTGGTTTTTACATCATTTGAATTCTTTAAAAGGTAGATAAATATATCAAAAGTCAACTTTTCTCTTGATTTTTATATAATTTAAACCATTTTATTATACAGGCATCAAATAAATACAGGTAATTTTTTTCACTAATTTACAGGTCTTATACTGGTAGATGGTATATTTATTGCTGTATTTTTGGCTTCAAAACTCTGAATTAGAATGCAAAAAGCACCCATACACAGGATGAAAATGTGAGTATAATTTTATCACAATTAAAACCTTATTTACTAAAACAGTTGGGTGCTGAATGGAATTTGGCCCTCCATTCTCAGTTTGACAACTTCTCTAAGTTACTGTGACTTGTCTTTATGGTGTTGTGTTTCTAGTCAGCAAATATTTAATGAACACTTGGTATGTGCCTAGGAGCTATTTTAAACACTGTGAAGAAAATCCAATGCAGCTTTTGATTGCTGGGTGTCAAGTTGTAAGTAAAAAAAGACACAAATAAGTAAATAAGAAAATGGTTACCAATATATGTAATATATTATCAGGCAATGATAAATACTGTTAAGACTCACTATTACAAACTGAAAAATATAGGGCAATAAATGGCATTGCTATTAATCAAACTGTATAGCAAAATATGATAACTGGGGTCAATTCTTTATTAGTATGAAATAAGCAAGACAACCAAATATTCCAAGAAAACAAAAGAGATTTCCACAAATCCATGTAGCACCAGCATATGTAAAATTTTGGACCTACCTTTCTGTCCTTTGTGTTTTACATCTTCTATCCCAGTTACCTTAAGTTACACCCTACCAATAATAGAATCTATGATATATTTCCACAGGCATTCTTCATTCTAGCAACGAATCTTAGTATAATTAGTGCACATGAGCCTAACTGGTTACTTAAGCCTGAGTCACAACCACCCTTTCTGTAAATCTGTGTAAATGCTAAGTACAACTTATGGCAAAGTCGCTTCTTCTAGTAAACAACAGATGGATTTGACCAGTTTTAGCTTTCTTCGGTGTTGGGCACCACAAAAGAGGGTGCCTAAGTAGTATGTGTGTATAATTGTGTTCAAATGTGTGTGACCACTTGTGTGTGACCACTTGTGTGTGAGAGTGCATGAGCCAAAGGAGGTCAGTGTTAGATGCCAGAGTTCTTCCTCAGCTTTTCTCCAACCTTATTTTTTGAGACAGTTTCTCACCGAACCTAGAGCTAACCACTTCGGTTAGACTAGCTGGGCAGTGAGTCCCACCATGCACTGTTTCTGCTTCTCTAGTGCTGTAATTATTAGCATGTGCCACCATACCAGCATTTTTATGTGAGTACTGGAGATATGATCTTAAGTCCTCATGCTTGACCAGCAAGCACTTTATCCCCAGCCCTAAGCTACAGTTTTACTCAAGATACTAAATTCATGAGCAGACATATCTCTTCCAATAAGACAACCCCCAGGAATAGGTGGAATTCCACTTAATATTCCTATAAGGCACTTCTTACTTTAAAAACACTAATAGTAATGGCATGGCTTTCATACACACTTTTGGAGGAGCCAGTCATGGAGTCATCTTCACAGTGGTAAGAGCAGCTTGCTCTGTGCACACTGCCTTTAGCAGACGTGTGGAGCACATATTTTATATCAGAGAAAATTCTGTGTATCAATCTCCATCTGATGTGAGTAAATGGGACATTACCTGCATATTTCATTGATGCTACCTTGACTTTATTGTTTCTTTCTGACTTTAGTTTTACAGTTACTGGTGTGCTTTCTTTAGGCTGTGCTTGGAAGTATGTAAACATTTAGCATATCTTTCTATTTTATGAGTGATCAGGAGTTTATACTAAGTGACAGCTAAGAAATAAGCTTTAAAAGAACAAGTAAACAACAAGAATACAATACCTCTAGATTAAATAAAAACATTAACTCAGGCTGGAGAGATGGCTTAACCGTTAAGGTGCTTGCCTGTGAAGCCTAAACAATGCTTGTTAAAATATGCAGGTACCACATTGTAGCCAGATGCAAAAGTGACACAAGAATGCAATGTCATACATACACACAAGGGGCGCATACGTCTGGCGTTCATTCACAGGTGTGTCTATCTCAAATAAAGTAATAATAAAAATATTTTTTTAAAACATATAAATTCATTGCTGATATTATCTTAAGAGAAATGTGGTATTGTTCTAATATCGATGAATTTGACTTATTGACTCATAAGTGCATATATACAATTCCCTACTAAAACTAATGGTACTTTGATCTATGAAAATTTGCCCTATGAATGTGTTTTAAGACACAATCCTTCCAGCTCTACTTCTACTGTTTCTTCTTCCACTGCCCCCACCTCTCCCTTGTACACTTCCAGCCCAAATAGCTCCTTTTGGCTTTCATGTCACATGCGTTCTATTACCCTGTACCATTGCCTCAAAACTTTTTAATCCCCTCTCTTGTCCACCTTCTTAGTCTCATGACCTATAATCACCCCCACACTCACATTTGTGCATATATATGTGTATGTATATATACATATATCACTTTTCTTAACAGCTGAGTAAAATGCCACTGTGTAAATGAACCACATTTTCATTATCCATTCATTGGTTTATGGGCATCTAGGCTGATTCCATTCCCTTGCTATTATGAATACAGCAGCCACAAGCATGGATATGTAAGTATCTCTGTGGTAAACTAGAATCCCTTGGGTATATATGTGCCCAGGAGTGAATCATAAGGTACTTCTATTTTTGTATTTTTGAGAAACCTCCAAAGTGATTTCTTTATGGTAGAATCTATTCACTGTATAGAATTTATAAAGTATCAACTTCCCCCTTGGAAAACTGTAATCTACCTAAAGATAACACAGGGCTTTATTCATCTCTGTCACCTGAGCTTTCAATAGCAGGTCTGACCCATGGTAGAACTGCATCCTATTCTTTGTGAAATAAATGGATTTTTAAAAAAAGCTATAAACAACTGTTTAACTAAAGAAGTCCTAAATAAAATGTCAGACCATTATTTTTCACTCTTACTCATGGTGTAAGACATTTCCCCCTTACCAAAATCCTAGCTGAATGGGATGGATAGCATCTCTGCTGAGGCAATTTTAAGGGTGTGTCTAACCAGACCAACTGTATGATGTCCTCACAATCCACAGCTGCAACTCGCTTGCTCACTCACCCTTAAACTAAGGCATACAGTTATGAAATATTAGAACAGACGCCTTGTGCTGCCAACAGAAAGAACACAAGATTGCAGGTACCTACCGTCACCAACATCGAAATCCTTGAAAGCTAGTTCAGAGCCTGAATCATCCAGGAGGATTTCACCATTGAGGGTGAACATCATGGTGTGCTCGCTCATATCAACCATACAGCCCACGACATCACCCGCCTGCCAAGAGCGCCCATAGTGTTCATTGCCCTGGTGCCACCGCTGGGCCTATAGTGGAGAGAAGAGTCCCTGGTCACAAAGTCAGCCAGGAAAACAGCACCTACTCACTGCTCACTGCATGACACCACAGCAACCTCTTATTCACATGGCAATAGAACATCCCTAGGGACATATTACCACTCTAGGGCTATATGATAGAGAAAGGGGCAGGGAATCTAAATGCCTAATGTTAACATGAGGAAAACAGAACTCTAATGCTATCTCATGATTTTAAGAGTCTATATTTCTAACCATACCTACTAGATATTTTTACTTTTGGTGTGTGTGTGTGTGTGTGTGTGTATGTGTGTGTGTGTGTGTGCATGCACACATGCACGTGCATGAACATGCCACACAAACAGCAGCTACCAATTGTCCTCCCCAGATCCCATGTAAGCCAGATGCACATGGTGGTGCATGTATCTGGAGTTGGTTTGCAGTGGCTAGAGGCCATGGTGTGCCCATCCTCTCTTTCTCTAATAATATATATATATATATATATATATATATACATATATATATATATATATATATAAAATTTTAAAAAAACTTAGAAAGAAATCCAAGTTCACCATGCTCTAAGCCTTATTGTAGCCTCCAAATCTTGAAATTATTCAATATTCAAACTCTGTGTTGATCCTTGTCTTTGACCAAATGAGTCATTTTTGGTCCCCTTGAATGCCAAGTTCCTTTGCATATTAAAATGCAGGTGGACTGATTCTGCAGGAGATCATGACAAAGAAGGCAGAGCCAGAGTCCCAGGTCACCTGCTGTCATAGCCTGACTGTGGTGGTTTGAACTAGGTGTCCCCCATAAACTCATGTGTTCTGAATGCTAGGTCCCCAGCTGATAGCAATTTGGAATTGGAGCCTCCTGGATGTAGTGTGTTGTTAGGACAGGCTTATGGGTAGTATAGCCAGCTTCCCCTTGCCAATATTTGGCATACTCTCCTGCTGTTGCTGTTCATCTGATGTTGGCCAGGAGGTGATGTACAGCCTCTGCTCATGCCACATTTTCCCCTGCCATCATGGAGCTTCCCCTTGAGTCTATAAGCCAAAGCACTGGAGCTATAGGTACACACGACCATGCCCAGCTTTTTTTATGTGGGTGCTAGAGATCCAAAGTTGTGTCCTCATGCTTGTGAAGAAAAACATGCTTACTCATGGAGCCATCAGCCCAGCTATACTTTATGCTTTAACTATTTACTTTCTTTACTATAATGATTGCTCAGAGTATAGTTTGTTTCCTCTACTCCCAAAAATACAAAGAATTATGAGTTGATAATCAAGTTGGAGTTCACCACTGAAAATAACATTCTAGGGTTCATCAATCTCAAAATAAGATTCTATTCCTTGGAACCAATGGCAATGATACTTAAACAAGACGGCATCACAGAACCTTCTCAGTTCCACATTAACACCACAACAACAAAAAAAAATATTAAATGAAGCCTAAAAGTTCTTTAGGTATCTGTGAAAATGACAAGCTAAAAATTGAATGCAGATCCAAAACTTTTTATATACTTATATAAAATGTCATATTAAGAATGCATTTGATAGCATAGTTCTCATAAATTCACACTTTTTTATCCATAGGTATACTGTACCAATTTATAGGTACAAAATGAGTTATATTAATTATTTTTCAGATAAATCATTCAAAGTTTTGCTTAAGCATGTTTTTCATTATTAATTAATATGTACAGAGTATAGTCACCTCTATAAAAGAATGCTATAATTCTTCTCAATATAACACTGCATTTTTAATTTTTTAATTAAATAAAGCATCAAAGCTCAATAAAATTCATGATTCCCTTCCATAGGTCTGTTGGTCTCCTTACTCCACCCATGTCTGTCCCCACATTGGGCTTGTCCATGTTAAGGTACTTGGGTACCTTAACATCTTAGGGATAGTTCATGTTCTGCCTCATTACATGTAATCTTCATAAGATTAAACTAAGTCTTTTAATTGTTGTAGTTTTTTTAGACAAGTGTCCCTATATATAGCCCAGACTGGTCTGTAACTGGCTATCTGCCTCAGCCTCCTCAGTGCTGGGATTATAGGATTTTACCAGGTCCACACCAAGCTTCTCTAATGGTTCTGATAGACAAGGCTGATTCATCATTTTAAACAAATTTTTGGTGACTTTCACTGCATCTATGAGGTGGAGAAAGAGTGCTGTGACTACAAGGATAGAAGTTTTTTTCTGTTTATTATATTCCTTAAGATCTGCTATGGGAAGTACTACACTCACTGTCCTCCAAAAGAGCCACCACTGGGGCTGTAACACCTATGCCTGGCCTCGGCAAAATCACTTACCTTGAAGCCATCGAAAGCAAAGGCACGGTCATCTGAGCCCAGCTCCAGATCTGGCTGGCAACCAGGCCTACTCCAGCCTACCCGCATATCTCCTGCAGTGACTGCCTCAAACTCAAAGTACCAGCGCCCAGCCTTCACCGCGTATGTCTTCTCAGCTCGGAAGATGCGAAACCTCTCCCCAGTACCACTGCACACTTCAGCTCTGGCAGCTGTGGAGTTGAGAAATTGGAGATCAATGGATGGAAAATAAGAAGCAGGACTTCATACTCACTGATTAAATTGCACCTCCTGAGAGCTGGGTGTGGTGGTGCATGCCTTCAATCCCACCACTCAGAGGTAGGAGGATCACCACAAGTTCAACATAGTGGGACAACATAGTGAATTCCAGGTCAGCCTGAGCTACAGTAAGATCGTACCTCGGAAAACCAAATAAATAAATAAAGTAATTGCAACTCCTGTCCATCCTGATCTGTTCCACAAGCTGCATACAGAGCCTTTCGATCTTCACTCAGCCTGGTGGGCAGAACCACAGGGTAGGGTACAGTGGAAAGCCAGCCAGGCTTCCTGGAGGTGCTGGGAAGGAACTCCGTAACTGGATGGCAGGCAGGCTTCATCTCTCTGCCCCATCAGAATCCAACTATTTTGCTTAGGAAGAAATCCCACAAGCCCCTTGATGATTTGGTAATGAAGGACACATGAACTTGAGGACTGGATTGGAAAGAAGCAGAGAAACAAAACCTCAACTGCTCAACAAAAGAAACGAGCAGTCATTTACCCTTAAGACGCTAGAAGGAAAGTGTAGTCAGGAAGCCAAGGAGCGAGAGGGGACAGGGAGGAGGGAGCAAGCGTGACAGCAGAAAACGGAAGCCTGCTGCAAATATCCATCACAGGATGGCTGGAGGACTCAGTGTTGCCACGCAAAAGTTTTCCATTCTCCATACTTTAAGTGCAGTCTGCTGAACAAATAAAAGTTATGTCTGTGATATTTTGAGGGGGGATTGTTTCAGAGTTCTGAGATTAAAAATTGTGGTTTGCAAAAGAGGCGGCTACATGTAAATAGAAGATGTTCTCAACACCAACCCTATCTGGCACGGTTGCCACTTGCCACCTATGGGTATTGAGCACTCAAAATGTAGCTCATGTAACTGAGACTCAATTTTTATTTTCCTCAATTTAAATCTAAACAGCTTCACACGGTCAATGTCTGTCACATGGGCAGTACAGCTCAAAAGGGACATGCCTACATCTTTGAAGACATATTTTTCGCAAGTGTTTGTTTTGTTAATATTTTTATTCATATGTCTGTGTGTATATGTGTGTGTGTGTGTGTGTGTGTATATATATATATATGTATATACATCAAGATGCTGGTGAGACTGAGAGCCAGAAGAGCAAAGCTTAGGTCACCTAAGAACCTGACCATAAGAAGACAAGCCCCATAGAAATCACAAAGAGACACAGATGAGGGTCCACTGAAGTGATATGGCAGTTAAGGAAAATGGTCATCCCAGATACGGTCTGAGCTGGACCCAGAGGAGGAAATTTCAATGACCCTAGGGATGTACCATCAATCAGATGAGGCAAAGCAGAGCAGCTGCCTAAAGCCATGGACCTGATCTTCCCATCTGCCTCCAGCAGCTAATGTGGGATTAGGAGACACCGGACAATTAGTCACTTTCATTTCTTCCTCTTTGAGCATTTGGGCAACACTTATAAGTAATAGAAGTTTAATAAGAGTTTGTCCATTGGAGAAAAATGACAAAATGAAACTGTAAAAGCAATCTAAAACTGGGCATGGTGACACACAGCTGCAATCACAGCACTCAGTAGGTAGAGGCGAGAGATAAGAAGTTCAAGGCTTGACTCAGCTACATAGCAAGTCTGAGGTCAGCCTGAGCTCAAAACACCAAACTTAAAATAATTTCAAATAAATAATGTGTGTAACCTAGGTGAGTGGTAGAGGTCACCAGTAAACAAGCAGGTACATCACATGTAACGGGATAGGATGGAGAATGAAGTAAATCCAGGGAGAGCACAGGCTGTCATGTTAGGTGGTTTCCTATTGCGAGAGGAACTAATGACCAATAGCTGCTCTTGGTGGTGGCGGTGGTTACAGAAACTACAGCTGAAGCTTCTGCTATCTTGCCTTTCAAAGCCTAGATCTAGTCTCTGAATAAGGCAGAGAAATACATCTTTTAAAAAAAAGTCTCAAGTCTTACTGAATATGAATCATGGTTGCAACCTTGTCTAAACTAATCTAAGGATTCTAGAATATGACCTATGAACTGCACGTTTAGAGTTTATTTTCAGGAGGTAACACAATTTCTCATGTAAGTGTCCTTATTTTTTAGCTAAATAAAAATAAAACAATGTATTATAATATTCACTTATAAACCCAACTCTCAAGTTTTATAAGTATTGATTATTCAATTTTCTAGTAAATTACATTACTACAGTGTCCCAGGCCTGCTTTTCCCTGTTATGTCTCAAGGACAATACAATTCACAAATGTACTGTGTGCTCCAGGAATACCAAAACATTTAGCCCATTTTAATATTTCTTTTAATTGAATATCTTAACATCAAAATTAGCATATAAAAAGATAAAATATCATTTCTTCCAAAGTCTACTACAAATTTCTCCTAGCATTGATCTATATCATGAATCATTTCCACTAACTCATGGAATGAAAACAACAGGAACTCCAAGATGTGGGCATAGCTCAGTGGTAGAAAGCTTGCCTAGCATGTGGAAGGCTTTTGGTTTGATCCCCAGTACTGAAAAACATAAAAAGGGAAGTCTAGAGAAAATGTGTAGTAATAATAATAATGATGAGGAACTTACTGGTTCTGGGGTCCTGCTACTTTTCTTTCTGATCTCATGTGCTGGGCTATTCTGGTGCTCAATGAAGATAGTTATTTGGACATGAATGAGCAAGCTATTCATGCATACCATCATGTACATAATGTACTATTTTCTTCGAAGGATCTTCCTCTAAAAATCTCTGTAGTCCACAATTCATACTATATGTTTCTGAGATTTGGCTATATTGTGAGGGTTTACAGAAGTAACCAATTCCACATTCTTCCTCTGATAAAACCCTAAGATAAAATGAAAATCTGGACCCACAAGAATTTACAAAAAGAAACAAACACACAGGTAATCTGTAAGGAATTTCTTTGAGCTTGTGTAGCATCTGCAGGGGAGCACAAAGTGGGCTTTCCACAAGCTCCTATTTGAACTGTATCTAGCAAGTGTGCTCCACAGTTTTTATGCTATAACAATGAACTGAATACTTGACACTTAAAATAATCCTTCACAGGTACCTCCTTAATGCACATTATCTAAAGCTATTTGCTACTCAAAATGCAAGAAATTTAGGAAGTGTACCTTAAAAAGAAAACACTTCCAGATCAAAGGAAGGACTAACCAAAGATTGTGTTCCCTGTTCCCACAGAGCTGGCACAGGCTGAAAGTAATACCTTACATGATTTTCAAACATGCACTGGTTGGTTCAATACTCAATTGTCTTAGCAGGCTCAGCTCACCAAACCTGATGTTTAAATGACATCCACCACTAGAGGGCAGTCAGGATCAAATCATGTACGAAAAGGATCTATTATAGCCAACCATAGGGTAGTCAGCTTTGGTCTCCAAGATATTACATAATCTAGTATACATGAGATGTACTTGTACTATACTTTAAACAATTGGTATCAAACAGCCATTTTTTCTAACCTCCTGGTATTATATCCAATAAAGTAATTGAAAGCTTCATAAAACCTTGCAGTAATTTCTACTTTCAGATGTTTTAATATGTCACTGAGAGGAGTACTCCAAAGGACTCAAAACTCCAACAGTATGTTCACTTTTAATCTGGGATTCCTAACAATTCTTCTGAAAAAATAGGAAATAAATTGTAACTAATGTATGACACAGACTTAGTTTCAATTTTTTCAATCTTTCATGCTTTTAACGTTTTCATATCTAAACCAGAGCAGAATCGCCAATTACAAACTAATGCTTTTAACTTTATCTTAGTGATCTCCAGACATATTTGGCTTCATATTATAAAATTTGTCACATCTTTAAACCTCCATTCCCACTATCATGGTTCAAAAAATAAATCATGAATTTTTCCTAAGCTTCCCACCTAGTCTATCTATCTCTCAGTGTCTTCCCCCTCCAATCTGTTCCTTCCTACTGTTGCCATAGTTATACTGCTACTGTAAACTGTGAGAACACAGAACACTCTTGCTTTAAAACTTCCCAGAGCTGACATTACCTGTACAAATGCATTCACATTTCTTACCTGGGGTTCTGCATTTCTCTGGATCCACCTGCCTTCACCCATTGCTATTCTCTCTTGACCCGTATCTTACATTTAGCCTAACTTGACACAAACCAATCCTTGGGTCTTTCCAAAGTCAATCACATCAGACTTTCTGTTAGGTATAAATTTATTCTCAGACAATAATGTTTACTTGTTGCCATTCTGATCTGTTCACCATCTAATGCAGAAGGCATTTTCTCCTTTTAACAATGTTTCTCATTGGAAAATTAATCTCTCTTATGTACTTTCCATAAAGCTCAATTGACTTCCTACTATGAGGAAGACATGCTACTTGTTTCAAGGGTATAATCGTGCACAAAATGATGATTAACCCCCTGTTGTGGAATACACAATACTTGCTTCATTGACCATTGCTCACAAAACTTTAGTTAGAAACTTGTCAATTAACTGTTAGTTGCTCTTCTTCTAAAATCTTAAAGTTGAGCTTACCTGATCACTATTTTTTCTCTCATTCACAAATGCATATAATTTTCAAAATCAACAAGCTCCTTTTCTTTCTTACATGCACATTGTTTAACACTTTAATGCCTTTTAAAAATATTTTTGTTTTTATTTATTTATTTGAAAGAGAGAGAAAGAGAGAGACAACGTGGCCATGCCAGGGTCTCTAGCCAGTGCAAATGAACTCAAAATGCATGTACCACCATGTGCATCTGGCTTACGTGGGTATTAGGGGAGTTGAACCTGTGTCCTTAGGTATCACATACAAGTGCCTTAAGTGCTAATCTATCTCTCCAGCCCTTTATTGCATTTTGGCAAAGTCTTGAAGACTTATTAGTCCCAGGCACATAAGGAATTCTCAATCACTAGCAGACCACTAAGCTGAGGAGTAGATACTTAAAACATCACCCATGCCAACCAAAATGGACTCCACAAAATTAGTATAGAAAAATTATTAAGTAAACAAAAAAATCTATCATGCACAACAACTGAATAGAGTTGTCAAAATACATTATTTAAAATATCTAGTTTCCAAGAAAAAAATTATAAGATATAAAAAGAAAGGAGAAAGGACAGTACTATACATAGGGGTATTTCCGGGAAAGGCCAGGTGCTGAGTAGACATTAACCCACACATTAAATATGTTCAAATAAATAAAGGCAACCATGTATAAAGAAATAAATGTGTGGATGAATAAAGAACTTCAATTAAGAAACAGGGCCAGATAGCTTAATGGTTAGGGAACACGCTAGTTCAGAACCAACATAAACCAGATACACAAGATGACACAAGCACACAGGTGGCACGTGCACACAAAGTGGTACCCGTGTCTGCAGTTCATTTGCAGTGGCTTCAGCCCTGGTGTACCTATTCTCTCTCTCTCTCTCTCTCTCTCTCTCTTGTTCACACTTTACTCTTGCACGTGCTCTCTCTGGCGCTCTCTCTCTCTCTCTCTCTCTCTCTCTCTCTCTTTTGCATGCTCGCTCATAAAAAAGAAAAAAAGAGAGAAAGAAACAGAACCATATAGAAATACTAGAATTGACTGAAATTAAAATTTTCAGGTTGGAGTCAACAAAACCATTGATGAATTTGAAAATGAGCTCAGTGAGACTATCAAGGGGGAAAGGCAGAGAAGAAAAATAAAAAGAACTTCAGAGGCAGATAGAACACAAACAAACTCTATCCACATCAAAACTGACATTAGAAGATGTACAAGAGGGATGCAATGGGCCAACTTTTCCTAAATTCAATTAAAAAACATTTATTTACACACCCAAGAAGCAACATGAACTCTAAGTGATATAAATTTGAAAATTTTCCCCTCCCAGATACATCAAAGACAAAAGACAAGAGAAGAGTATTAAAAGCAGCAACAGAAAAGTAACGTAACACATAGGAAGGATCCTCAAAGCGATCACTAGCTGATGTGTCATCAAAAAACAATACTATGCAGAAAACAACTTTAGCAAATCTCTACTGCTATCTTCCCTTTTGATTCTTCTCTCTTAGAAAACTATCTAATTTTCTTTTTGAACCAGAAAATAGTCACTGCACAAGTTCCTTTCAGCTCATTTCTAGTTCTCTATGTATACAGGTTTCTTCAGTTCTAACCTCTTTCTCAAGAGCCTTAGTGGAACAAGTTCTCTTGCTTTTACATGAGGACAGTCCTTCACCCATTTCCTCCCACCTCCACGGAGATCATACTTCATTAATAACCCTTCTTCCTTTGCTCCTCTTCCCAACCTCACCCCTTTCTTGTTCTCTTTTAGCATAAAAACTCCGAGTTTCTAACAAGGAAAATCCAACACAAAGAGCTCCAGAAGGAAAGAAATAATTAAAATCAGAGCAGAAATCAATGAACTGGAAATGAAGGAAACAATTACGACAATTGACAAAACAAAGAGCTGGTTCTTTGAAAAAATAAACAAGATTGACAAACCCCTGGCCAATCTGATCAAGCAACAAAAGGAGAAGCTTCAAATAAACAAAATTCAAAATGAAAAAGGAGAGATCACAACAGACATTGGGAGAATCATCAGGACTTATTTCAAAAACCTCTACTCCACAAAACTGGATAATGGATAAATTCTTGGAC
This sequence comes from Dipus sagitta, assembly GCA_036346955.1. Taxonomy (NCBI): domain Eukaryota; kingdom Metazoa; phylum Chordata; class Mammalia; order Rodentia; family Dipodidae; genus Dipus; species Dipus sagitta. The sequence goes on from CM070777.1 coordinate 85,467,374, forward strand.
GCATACCATCTACCAAAGCTAAACACGGAGCAGAATAATCTCCTCAATCAACTCATCACACTCAGGGAGATTGAAAAAGTAATAAAAAACCTCCCCAAAAAGAAGAGTCCAGGACCAGATGGCTTCTCAGCTGAATTCTATCAAGCCTTCATGGAAGAACTCAAACCAATCTTCCTCAAACTGTGCCACAAAATTGGTGAACAGGGAAAGCTACCCAACTCCTTTTATGAAGCTAGCATCACCCTAATTCCAAAACCAGGCAGAGATGCCACAAGAAAAGAAAACTACCAGCCTATTTCGCTGATGAATTTAGATGCAAAGATCCTAATCAAAATCCTTGCAAACCAAATCCAACAACAATCAAAAGCATTATCCACCTTGACCAAGTGGGACTCATCCCAGGAACACAGGAGTGGTACAACATACGGAAATCTGTCAATGTAATACACCACATAAACAAGGTTAAACATAAAAACCACATGATCATTTCGATAGATGCAGAAAAGGCCTTTGACAAGATTCAACATCACTTCATGTTCAAAACATTGGAGAGAATTGGCATGGTTGGTTCATATCTTAACCTAATAAAGGCAATATACGAAGCTCCTAAGGCCCAAATAATACTTAATGGAGAGAGACTGGAGGAATTCCCATTAAGATCAGGAACAAGACAGGGTTGTCCACTCTCACCACTGCTTTTCAATATAGTACTGGAAGTCCTAGCTCAAGCAATAAGAGAGGAGAAGGAAATCAAAGGGATACAATTTGGAAAGGAAGAAGTTAAATTAGCTTTATTCGCTGATGACATGATTATATATGTAAGAGACCCAAGAGACTCCATCCCAAAACTCCTGAAGGTGATTAACTCCTATAGCAAAGTACCAGGATACAAAATCAATGCACAAAAATCAGTAGCCTTCCTATATGCAAATGACAAAGATACAGAGAAAGAAATAAGGGACATAGTCACATTTTCAATTGCAACAAAAAAAAAAAAATAAAATACCTTGGAATAACGTTAACCAAGGAAGTGAAAGATCTATACAATGAAAACACAAAAACACTCAAAAAAGAAATTGAGGTCGACTTGAAAAAATGGAAAGACCTCCCATGTTCCCGGATATGCAGAATTAACATTGTGAAGATGACAATCCTACCAAAGGCAATATACAGATTTAATGCAATTCCAATTAAAATCCCTACAGTGTTCTTCACAGAGATAGAAAATATGATCTCAAATTTCATATCAAAAGGCAGAAGGCCTCGCATTTCCAAACATATCCTCATCAAAAGAAATACCTCTAGAGGCATCACCATACCTGATCTAAAGCTATATTACAAAGCCATAGTAATAAAAACAACATGGTACTGGCATAAAAACAGGAGTATAGATCAATGGAATAGACTTGAGGACCCAGACTTTGGGTCAAGCAACTATAGCTACTTGATATTCGATAAGGGCCCAAACAATATAGGCTGGAAAAAAGACAGCATCTTCAACAAATGGGGCTGGACAAACTGGATAACCATATGCAGGAAACTGAAACTTGATCCACACATTTCACCATGCACTACACTCAAGTCCAAATGGATCAAAGATCTCAATATAAGACAAGAAACTCGTATACTACTGGAAGAAAATTTAGGAAGTACTTTCCATGATATAGGAATGGAAAAAGACTTCCTGAACAAAACCCCAGTAGCTCATGAACTTAAACCGTCACTCAACCAATGGGATCACATGAAGCTGAAGAGTTTCTTTACAGACAAGCATACAATAAGCAAAGCCAATAGATTACCCACAGAATGGGAGAAAATATTTGTCGGTTATCCAGCTGATAGAGGCCTAATCTCTAGAATCTACAAAGAACTCAAAAATCTAAACAGTAAGAAGTCAAACACCCCACTCACAAAATGGGGCAAAGAGCTGAACAGGCAGTTCACAGAGGAAGAGATACAAATGGCAAACATACACTTAAGAAAATGTTCATCATCCCTAACCATCAGAGAAATGCAAATTAAAACAACTATGAGATTCCACCTTACCCCAATAAGGATAGCAAACATCAAAAAACCAAATAAAAATAAATGCTGGCGAGGATGTGGAGAAGTAGGAACACTCATCCACTGTTGGTGGGAATGTAGGATGGTACAACCACTTTGCAAAGCAATATGGAGACTTCTGAAAAAGCTGAGTATAGAGATACCAACAGACTCAGTTATTCCCTCATAGGGCATCTACCCTAAAACCTTCAAACCACAGGCTAGAGAGATTTGCTCAACCATGTTTGTAGCGGCTCAATTTGTAATAGCTAAGAGCTGGAATAAACCCAGATGTCCATCACTAGAAGAATGGATAACTAAGATGTGGTATATCTACACAATGGAATTCTATGCAGCAGTAAGGAAAAACGACACAATGAAATTTGAGGAAAAATGGTTGAATCTGGAACAGATCATTCTCAGTGAACTTACCCAATCACAGAAAAAAAAAATGGCCACATAGTCTCACTCATCTACAGCACCTAACCTGAATCTACCCAAGATACCTTACATACCCAGCAAGCATCTCCTAGACTACACTCTAGGAGGGAAGGGGAAGGAGGAGAGGGCATCAAAGGGGTGGGAAACACAAATCTAGACCCAAAACAGCAATGGTACCATAATTTTCTACTTACTAAAAGACAGAACAAATGGCTGATCCTTCACCAGGCCCTTACAGGGAACACCTGAACCACAAGACACTGGAGAGGGTAAGATCAAGACTAACCTTAATCTTCTACATCTTCCCTACCTCACTTCCCCTCTCCCTGTCTCTCTCTCTCTTATCTCTAACTCTTGTATATTACTTATCTTTTTCCTCATTTTCTTAGTGGGCACTGACCTGTAACTTCCAGAACCAGTATGGGGCTATCATCCACAATGAGCTTTTGATCAGAGAGACCTACAAGGTTTCCTAAAAGACAGACAGATTTCTGTCAGAGCACTTGATGACCCACGAAAGGCTAGTGGTAAGACCCTACTGCCGAGGACACCTTATGTGATTGACATGCAAATTAGAATGGCATAGCTGGATGTTTGAAGAGAGTCAGCCCCCAGACAGTCAGCACATCTAGTGCCAGAAGGTGCTACATGGGCGACTGGGGGAAAATGACCAATATCTGTCAAAGCAACGCATGGTCTAACCTACTTAGCAGCAAATAACTTGTTGTGATGCCCACACAATTGCAGTGGTGGCACACAGCCAAGGTGGGGAACCAACTGCTCTCAATTTGGCTAACTGATCCCCTCACTGGTATGGGACCCATAGCTGGAGCTGGGAAACAAGTCAGAACCATATCCAAACATAAGCCCACTCTCCATTATCAAGCTACCATCAATTGTGGGCTACAAGAGGGCCTACACCTATTAAATTCCGTATTAAAAAAAAAAAAAGGTTATCTCATTTGTCCTGGTGCTAACTTACTCTCCATTGGAGAATCTGCTTCTCTTTTTCAGATAGATGTAGATCCTAAGGAGAGAGCCATCCCATCATACCTCAAAAGGGCCCCGGCTGAAACTAAGAAAAATTGGAGAAACAAGCAAGGGGCTGTTTTCCTGACGAACCAGATACCAGCACAAGGGGGAAGGAGATCAGCACAGAGAAAAGTCAACTCCTACCAAATCAGAGAGCCAGAGCCTCAGAGGCCCCCAACACCTCATCACTGAAGCAGACCAAAAATGAACCCAACATGGCTCAGGGAAATTTTGCAGAAGAGGGGTCGGAAAGAATGTCAGAGCCACATGTTGGGTCATGATATGCAGAGACATTTATCCTACCCATAACTGTGGGCTAACTCCACAATGCATGACCCGTATACCTCAACAAGAATGGGCCAAGGGGAGGGGGTAGGTCACGGATGAGCCTAATAATGGTACCAAACTGACTGTATTTGCTGAATACAAAACTAACTAATAAAGAAAAAAAAAAAAAAAACTCTGAGTTTCTCCCATGGTAAAAGAAATCTGTGTGAGCCCAAAAATGAAAATCCAGGCCTTTGCCAAACACGTGGTTACCGGATAGAGCTAAAAGGTAAGACCCCATTGCTAAAGATACCACAGGCTGCCATCTTAGAAAACCAAGAGGCAATGTGAGAACTGGGAGGGAAAACAGTCCTCATCTGGCAAACCCTCATGGTGCTAGAAAGTGCTATGATAGCTACTGTGAGACAATGGTCACCAACAGCATGAATAAGCAGAACACCCAATAAGCCACACAATCTACCAGAAGCATAAGAAAGTCACACTTGTGCACTAATGCCACACAGTCTTGTGGGTAACCAACTGCCTTCTGACTGGACATGAGATCCAGTCAGTGGGAGAAATTCATAACTGGTACTGGGAACCAAGTCAGCACCTCACGGTCAGGAATGTCACAATCCCCAGAGAGAACACCCCAGTGCTCCCTGTATAGGTTGAATGTGTAGCCACATCAAAATGTCTCTCAAGCTCCTAGGCATATCCACTTTAATTAAAGTTGCTCTCACCCTTGTTCAGAGAATCTGTTTTATCTTAAAGATGGCAAAGAATGTTGTGGAGATCCAAGATCCTTCTATATAGGAAAAGACAGTCATATGGTCACAATGAGATGTACTACCTGTACCACATTTGCTGGGATCCAGAAGAAATTGCAAAGGAAGCATCTACACAAGTATTGCTCCCAATGCCATTCCAGCATCCACATCCAGAAAAATAGCAACAAATACTGTAGTAAACCAAAACTTATCAAAACAGAAATACAGCAGATGCAGAGAAGTCAACACCAACTAATAACATACCTGTCAAGGTTCAGTACTGTTGCAGAAGAGGGGGTGGAAAGACTGTAAGAGTGACAAGGCTGGTACAAACAACCTCAGGCATAGTTCCCCCCACCCATTGACAGAGGGCCTTAATTAACCCACAGTGGACACCAATAACCCTACTGATGAGGGCCCTCAGGGGAAGAGAGGGCATACTACAATCTATGTTAAAATATTAATTAATTAATAAAAACAATATATATTTAAAAAATCTTTTGTCTTCTCTCCACAGTAGTCTTGTATATACTAACATGCTGGGTTCTGGTATCTTTTTGCTGCTGTCTGACATGTATCTCAAACATGAAATGTTTAAAATAAGACACAGAATCTACCTAAATCCTATCTCTATCTGCTCCAGTTACTATATTCTTGTGAATGTAGATGAACATATCTTACCAGTCCAGAGAATTCCTTTGTCCTGTTGCTGTTTCTACTTATAAATTATTCTATTCCAGTTTCTGTTTACAGCATTGCCTAAGAAACCCAACACATCTTTTCTAGCCACCAAACTTGTCTTCACCTCTAGTTTTGCATGTATCTATCCTATTCCCCAAGAAATTACCAGAACCAATTGTTCATCCCTCCCTTCTTCATCTTTTGCATCTTCTTGCACTCCATTCTATATCCGACCATGTGAAGTCTTCAAAAACCCATTTACAATCCTCACTCGGATCTCCCTATCTTTACATACACTATTCTCTATGCTTGCAATACATGAACCTATTACATCATGCCAGGTTGCACATGAAATGCATAAACTCATTTCTCCTGAATTGTACCATAGGCTTTGCCTGTTTTGGTAGTTACATATATGTACACACACACACACACTTTGTCACAATAGTTTCTGATGGTGTGGACTTTATTTAGTGATGCACTGGTGACAAACAGAATTTGATGGAAGTATTCAAAATGGGCAATGCAGCTTCCTCTACATGCTTGTTCTGAGATCATTCACTGAGGAAAGCAGCTGCCCTGTGAAGGCACTCAAGCAATCATAGAAGTGGTGTATGTGGTAAGATTGTTTCCACCTGTCTGTGTCTATCAGCTGTGTCACTGACCACAGCCAGAAAAATGGGTCCTTCAGCTGATTGATATGTAAATGAACTATCTCAGTATCAAATACTCTATCATCAGATGATTATAGACCTGGACAACTTGATATAAATTCATAAGAAATAATGATTCAGAACCAGCTTATTAAACTACTCTTAGATTCCTAACTCAGAAACTAGAGAAAACCAGTGCTTATTTAATACATTAAAATTTTATAATTTGTGGAAAAGCTGTAGCAAACTCATCTATCTCATCTTTGAAACTCCTCTTCACATCAGAGAACACTCTGCTGGAACACCTGTGCACACTCTCACCAAGCGGCGGCGGCACAGGTGGTGGTGGTGGTGGAAGAAATTTAGCAAAACTTCCTTGGCTCCACCGAGAGCTGCCTTTGGGTAAAACTGTCATATTCATTTAATCATCATTTAATCATCAGAACAAGGCACAGAAGATGTTCAATATTTATGACTAAAATTAAACAGAAATGAAACCTTTAAATATGGTAGTAAAAGGACATCCAATTAGGATTGAGCATCAGGGCCTCATCTTCCTTCTTTAAAGTGACATAATTCACAAGCAAGTAGGTAAACGTAAGGCAGCAGCATGCTTCCCCAAGGATGTTAGGATGATGAAACTACATAATCATTACACGTAGCATAAATTACCATATGTCATCAGAACAGTACCTTGTCCAGAATCATCTTAGAATAACTTTCTCCCTAAAAGTGAATTTATCAAATGTAACTGCATACAGATTATACCTTTAATTAAGTGTCACTTTTGAAATTTACTATAATTAATATTCTTCTGGCACACAGTGCACATTTCATTATACAGATAAAAGTGGTGATACTTAATCCTGATTGTCAACATGACAGGGTGTAGAATCACCCAGGAAGATAAGCCTCTGGGCATGTCTTCAAGAGGACTATTCCATGGGCAGTTTGGTTTGGTTTTTGTTTTTGTTTTTGTTTTTTTTGACTGAATAAAAATTAGGAAAGTGAGCTGAGCACCAGAATTCCTCTGTCTCTGCTGTCTAGCTGTGGATTCAATGTGACCAGCTTCCTGACACATGACTTCCCCACCATGATGGATTGTACTATCAAACTTCAAGTCAAAGTAAACACCCTTAGTTGCTTTTGACAGGAATTTTATCATAGTAAATAATAAAATTAAACATAAGGCTAGAGAGATTGCTCAGCAGTTAAGGTGCTTGCCTGCAAAGCCTGACAACTGGGGTTCAATTCCCCAGTACCCACATAAAGTCAGAGGCACACAGTAGTGCATACACCTTGAATTTGTTTGCAATGGGTGTAGGTCATGGTACATTCATTCTCTCTGTCTCTGTCTCTCTACTTGCAAATAAATAAATATAAAAGTAAACTGAATACAGATATTGACCATAACTATTGACTCTTTCCTTAACACTAAATCATTACTGAAGCCATCATTTATCACTTTCTTAGCTGTAGGAACCCTTTCCCATGCCATTTTCTCTTCAGTTCTCACTTGGATGTTATTTATAACTTCATAATTGAGTAATATTGCCCTTGTCACCACTCTCCTTTTATAAGTTTCCATGAGTACCAGGAAAGAAATATTGTGACCATTACTAGTCAATATAGAGTAAACAGCTTCTAAAATATTTGAAATGAAGCAAAATTAGGGAAAGGGAAAACAAATTGATAATTAAGTATTTTTGAAGACTTGAGAGAACTAAGAGATAAATGCTCATGAAGAAATGATGGAAAACACATTGTAGATGTGTCAGATCATAAACTCATGGATTATTTTTCTCTAATACTTTATTATTTTTTCTTTATGGTATTTTTCCAATGAAAATTAAAAAGTATTTTTCTTCTCCTTCCCAATGAACTCTCTTCCAAGGATGCACAAACGTTAGAGAAGTAAAAAGTTACTGGGAAGATAACTGAAATGGTGACCTAACATAAAAATTGAACCAATTGTTTTAAAGTAGGCCAAAACATGGGCATGGGAGATAACTCAGCAGTTAAGAATGCTTGCTGCTTAAGCATGAGGACCTTTGAGCTGGAGACCACCATGTCTGACTTCCCAGAATTTAATACAAAACTTGGTATGGACTCATATATCTAAAACTCCCGGGGCAAGGAAGGGCATGAAGAATGGAAAATTTCTAGAACTTATTAATAGAAAGCAGCTCTAGGTTGAGAAAGAGACCTCGTTGCAAGAATATACACTGGTGAGTAATAAGAGAAGACCGGGCTGGAGAGATGGCTTAGTGGTTAAGCGCTTGCCTGTGAAGCCTAAGGACCCCGGTTCAAGGCTCGATTCCCCAGGACCCACGTTAGTCAGATACACAAGGGGGCACATGCATCTGGAGTTCATTTGCAGTGGCTGGAGGCCCTGGCGTGCCCATTCCCTCCCTCTCTCTCTCTCTCTCTCTCTGCCTCTTTCTCTGTCTGTTGCTCTCAAATAAATAAATAAAAATAAAAATTAAAAAAATAAAAAAAGAGAAGAAGACCATTTTTTTCTGATCTCCACACACATATGCATATATTACATATTGTGCACACAACACACATACTCTATACACGTACATGGAAAAAGTATGCAAAAACAGTGTTGAGGACTGGAGAGATGGCTCAGCAGTTAAGGAGCTTGCCTGCAAATCTAAGGACCAGGTTCAATTCCGCAGTATCCATGTAAAGCCAGATGCACAAGATGGTGCATGTGTATGGAGTTTATTTGCAGTGGCTAGTGGCTCTGGCACACATATATATTCTCTCTCTTTCTCACATAAATAAATAAAATATTTAAAAAAAAACAGTGTTGGAATTTATACATTATCTTAACATACTATTAAGCCAGATACAGGTAGATTTTCATTAAGCAGTTTTGGATATCCACTTTAAAAAAAAAAAAAGGAGGAGGAGGAAAAATCCTATGGAACTGGTGTGTAGCTTAGTAGGGGAAGGTTTGCCTCACATGTACAAGGGCCTGAGTATGAATCTGAACACCAAAAATGAAAACCAAACACAGAGTAAACATAAACCTTAATGATGAGACATTAATATTTTTCTCCCTGAGCATGAGAGTAATTTAATGTAACATTGTTCTGCTTCCTTAACAGTTCAATAGTTAACAAGCAAAAGAAAGCATAATAACTATGAAAAGAAAAAGTGAGACTTGTGTCTTATAAATCTCACAGTTATGTATGTAGGCAACCTTATGAAATTAAAAAATAGCTGATATATAAATTTATTCACATCACAGGATTTAAAAATCAATGAATGTCATTTCCAATAAGTAACTACAAAGTGAAATTAAAATAAAACTAATTTCAATTGCCAATGGTGTCAAATAACTGTAACTAATAATGTATAAAACAATTATTCTAAAAGCTTTAAGACAGTGCTGAGATAAATGAACAAGGATCAAACTAAATGGAGAAACATATCATATTCATACACTGGTATACTAAATATTGCTAAACTATCAGGTTTCTCCAAATTGATATATAAACTATAATTCCATCAAAATTGAACTGACAGGGGGAATATAAAACATAGAAATGGAAAGGGAAAGAAGGAACAAATAGCTGTGGGGAAGTGAGCCCCTCCTGCAGAATCACTGAGGTACTGAGCCACCTCACTGAGGTAGGTCTACATGTCCTTCAGGGAACAGAAGCCAGTCTAGGCCACTGGCCTAAGTGCACACTTAGAGGAGAAGAGGCTATCTTTCCCTCCATTATTATTCATTTATGTGCCTCTGAAGAGTCATTACTTGATTTTTCAACCAAGGGGGTTAAGCAAAACAAATACCGTGGTCCTGATCTGGGGCTTCCAGGTTATATCCATATCCCAGCAGAGTGCGCACCGCTTCACGGAGGCTATCCTTGTTTGATTTCTTGGTTCTGTCATCCAGGAGGGTGTAGGGAACAAGACGAGGGTTTCTTCTGTTCTTCACATCCTGCAAGAGAGGAAACAGATGTGTTCATCTAAGCAATGTGAGCAGCTTTTGGACAGGAGGCAGCTACCCATGCATCAAAATTCAAAGTCTCAGGTAAAAACTGTCCTTCCTTTAATATACATTGTCTTCCCAGGCTCCAGATACAAAATCCTCATCAGTATAAAATAAAATAAATAAGTACATCAATTGCATCCAGAAAAGGGGGAAATAAATACAGACAACAACAGAAGCCAGCTTTACTGATCTCCACCATAGTCCATCTGCCATGGTCACAGGCAGTGAACTAACACCGTGTAACATCATTTCCTTGGATGATGTTACAGCTCTCTGATGAGTATTTGTTAGAAGGACTTAATAAGTACTGAAGCACCCTCAGTAACTTTGAATCAGTGTCAACACAGACTGCCTTCTCTCTTCAGAGGATGTGTCACAACCTGCCAGTCTTTATCTCAGTGAGAGCTTAGAAAATAAGCAGCAAATTGACTCCACCAAAGAGTGAAACCAGAAATACTGACATACCTATAAAACTCGCAGCGGGTTTGTTGAATAGGAGACACCAATCTTAAAATGGAGTTAAAAACATTGCTAAGTAGGAGCAAGGCCAGGTTATCGTGCTATCTTGACAAAGGATGAGTAATTGTCATGGGGAGTTAGGAAACTCACTTTCAGAGATGATGGAGATAGGAGACCTCCTGGTGATGAATAGGGCACCCCCACTAAGAAAACTATTTTCTTCCATTCACTCACTGCCACCCCATTCACTGTGGTCATGGTACTGGTCTCAATCTTTCCACTATTAAACCCAGGGAGCATCCAGGGAATCACACATTCTGTAGAAAATGTGCAGATGGGAGTCTGATTGACAGCTCCCCAGGCTTCTATGCACACTGATGTTTAAGACCAACTGTGTGGAAAAGAGAAGAGCATGCTCCACCAGCCTGAACTCCAAGAGTTTGCAGCCTAGCTCTGAAACAAAAGACATCACGAAGATGGGGGCAGAAACTCAAAGACAACCACTATTTAGATAAAGCAGAAAACTTGTGGGGCCAGGAGGGGAGGTGGGAGTTGGTGGGAACTGTGAGAAGGAATGGGAAAGGGTTCCAGGAAGAGCTTCCACAAGCTCAGACACAGCCTAGGGGATGACCATGAGCTCTTCTGAAAAGGAATATTTGTCTGACAAACCCATGTGTTCCTACAGAATGAATAGATTCTATATTCCTCTAGTACAAGGGCCAGGTTTCGCATACCTGCATGGGTGCACACATATGTACCCACAGCTTAGTCCCATTTAGTGTACACATTCTCATTGGATATGATCAGTTTAATTCAACACAAAGATTATTTGGGGATGTGGGGATCAAGCTTAGTTCTTTTTATTTTTCCATATGACAGAATCTATAGATTAGGATTTTAGAAATAAGTTTTTCAGACCATCTTTTAGGCTTTCTATGGAAACATATTCTAAGCCTTTGAGTGATAATCCTTTATTCCTTCCTAACAATCATTTGGTAAGTGTCCCATCATGAGCCACAAAGAAGAACTATAAAGAGAGTCACATCAGAAGGCTTGATCCCAGTCTTGTTTCTGCAACCTACTCACTGAGTGGTGTAGGGCAAACTGCACTCTAGAGAGGCTGTGTGCCTACCACATGTAAAGTGGGGTGAGACTCACTGATCCCTTACATAGTTGCTTTGAGTTAAAGAGAATAACTATATAATTATGGACATGGTGACTACGCCTCACAGCAATATCAAAGCGTTACACAGTATTTATTAAGCATCAGGTATTTCTGCAGCTTTTTGAGTGCATAAATCATATAATGAAGTAAAATAATTTGCTAGTGAGGGAAACAGTGGCACAGAAAGTTTTAGTAGCCCAAAAATTAAATTTAAGTATTAGCATATCGATAAGGGAGAAGGCTAAAATTTTCTTTGACCCCTGTGATATGGGGTCTCAATATGCAGTCCCTGGCTGTTGGCTACCCCATGAGTCCTTCTTTAATGGGTAATGATCCATGGTCACTGATCCCCAATTCTGAAATGTGAAAACTTCCTTTATCCTAAACTCAACAAAAATTCAACTGGCTTTAAACCTGACATGAACAGCAAAGATGTTTCTAGCCTTTATTTATTTTTTTGAGTACTACACTTAGATTCTGTTGAAGAAATACTAATTTATGGTCTACTACCTTCCAGAATATTCTACAACATATATCATAATGCCATTCTGCAAAGCAAAAACATAAAAACTAAATCAGAATTCTGCTATTCATCTGGCCTCAGAGATGTGACTAAGGAATTGTGGGCCTATTTTTTATTATTTATTTCATTTTTTCATATTTAAAAAGTTCTATAAAATACAGTATCGGGGAAGAAAATGTCATCAATTCATGTTACAAATCACTGTTGTAGGATGATTTATTGTGCACTGATCTTGTTTTTCAGGAAGCCACCCAGAGCTGAAGTCATCAAATTTCTCGATTCCAGTGCTAAGTAAGTGCTTTGCATATGTACAAGTACTTTAAGGTATCTAGACAGATTGTGAGAATGTCATAATTAAATCTCTCCTGTTGCAAATGATGCTAATTTCACTAAGGTGACCCCAGTCTACATGAAGTTCCCACATACCTGCTGTATGCCATAAGTCCAGCCCTGTCGGATTCTATCCCGGGCCCACACATTATGAGCATTTTCAGCTAACTTGTCCACCATCGCTTCCTGAGAGGGGGTGAGTTTTATAAAGCTCAGATCCATTGGGGCAGGCTTATAACCACTTGTCAGCTGGTAACTGGAAAGCAAACACAAAGAAAGGAAAGTCTTGTGATATGTCCTGGCCTCATCTACTTCTAATTGTCTGACACCCATCAGTGGTGGCCAGATGAGCACAACCGAGTCCCTTTCACTTCAGTTGATGTCTGGTTAAGTAGAAAAGCCACATGATCTCCACATATCCATTTTCATGCCAATGCAACAAATACAATGACTATGTAAAATGTATCTTTATGCTCCTTCATATTGAAACATGAAGAGAATTCACCAAATAATAATGATAACTGAAAAAATTATTTACCAAAACATACAAATTGAAACTATGAATTATTCTTCTCTCATCATTACAAGGCAATCTTCTTCAAAGAGAGAAGCTAATGTTCTTAGAGACTACAGCACCTAAGACAGGGCCAGGCATGCAGTAGGCATTCAAAAGGGATTTTTCAATCAATGAATTGTAGCTACTTTTTGAAGTTAAAAATATAGTTTTAACTTAATTATTCCTATTCATTATAAAATATCTGGCATTTTGTAGACAATTTACCTAGAGGCAAAAGTCATGGTGATAGTGTTTTAAAAAGATTAGATTGGTGTGGCAGATGCAACAATTATAACTAGTCATTCATGTAATTCAATTTACACTAAATTTATAGACATAAAATTTGTTCTGTTTTATTAATGCTTAATACTTTGACATATGAACATATTGCAATTTGGTCATATTCTCACAAGGTGATACTCTTACATTCCCTCTACAAAACCCCCATACCACTGAGCACCCTCCTCAGTGGGATTATTGGTTTTCATAATGGGATTTTAAATCACAGTTTTATATATTCTGTTAATTAATCACTTTCTTTTTTTAATTTTTTATTTATTTGAGAGCGACAGAGAGAGAAAGAGGCAGAGAGAGAGAGAGAATAAATGGGCATGCCAGGGCCTCCAGCCACTGCAAACAAACTCCAGACACGTGTGCCCCCTTGTGCATCTGGCTAACGTGGGTCCTGGGGAATCCAGCCTCGAACCGGGGTCCTTAGACTTCACAGGCAAGCGCTTAACCACTAAGCCATCTCTCCAGCCCAATCACATTCTTTTTATTTAGCATAAATAAGCCCCCAAAAAACTTTAACCACTCATTCAAATCAGCATATATTACAGAATTTTGATATTTGAGTCTATAAATAAACCTTAGATGTTAAGTATAGCACATATACAAGCTCTCATTTGAATACTATTTTACTTAAGAAAAATCCAGGGCTGGAGAGATTGCTTAGTGGTTAAGCGCTTGCCTGTGAAGCCTAAGGACCCCGGTTCGAGGCTCGATTCCCCAGGACCTACATTAGCCAGATGCACAATGGGGCGCACACGTCTGGAGTTCGTTTGCAGTGGCTGGAAGCCCTGGCATGGCCATTCTCTCTCGCTCTCTGCCTCTTTCTCTCTCTCTGTCACTCTCAAATAAATAAAAAATAAATAAAACAAACAAAAAACATTAAAAAAAGAAAAATCCAATACCTTCTAGTACACCATTAAGCAATCACACTGGCACTGTGTATTTTCCAATTCTAAAGCTGTTTGCTAGAGACAGGCTTGCTTCAGACACGATGGAGATCTCAACCTTCACAAGCTCCTACCTCTCTTCCCATTTCCATGACTGGTCACAGTCACCCAGCACACACCCTTTTTCCTGCTCTCATTTTCTAGAGACTTCCGTTCTACCACGGTGACAGTGAGGGCACACAGATAATTAAGACTCAATGCAGGCTATGAATCATTGAGTAGTACCGACGCTAATTTAAGCTATCTCCAAAGACAAAAGATGTGTTCCAACAAACGCTGCTAATGGAGGCTTCTTGGGAATAGCTCCTATGCTGGGAAGACTCCTAAATGAAACATTGCACACAAGGTCTGCTAAATTGTGAAACCAGATAATACTGATAGTTTCTAAATCTTCCTAGACAGAAATTCTACCCAAGTTTGCTTTAATCTGTGATTGATTTCAGGAATACTTTTGGAGGTGTGTTTGCATCTGCTACCTTGAAATTGTATAGCAGTTAGTTCACACTCATTTTCAGACACAGCCTACAATTTATTCTACCCGAGTTTGTATAACCCTGAGTGAGAAAAAAATAAAGGTTAAAGCAGTTATTTGAAATAAATAATAATCCCATCTAAATTAACTATCATTTATCCTAAACTATTTTATCTATACCTCTATATATACTTCGAATATATATATATATGCATATATATATATGGTGGTGCACACCTTTAATCCCAGAACTTGGGAGTCAGAGGTAGGAGGATTGCTATAAGTTCAAAGCCACCCTGAAAATACACAGTGAATTCCTGGACAGCCTGGGCTAGAGTGAAACCCTACCTCGAAAACTTAATATCTACAGGGCTCGTCATATGAAACAAAAAAAGGAGGATAGAAGAATGAAAAGAAGTATTAATTTTGAGTAGAGGAAGATCTCTTTGAGTCAATACCACTGGAGTCAAAATCCAAAGGTGAGAAAACATACAGAAAAGTTTGGTTTCCATGAGTTTATATAGAACAAAGTAGGAATAAGTTTCCACTGTGAACTCTGCTTGCAAGGTCGCTTTGGGCTGATATCTGAAATTAAGTTTAACCAGAGGAAATAAAGAGCACTGCAGAGGAGCACACTCTACACTGCTCTATGAAAACTACCCAAGGCACACAAAAAGAGTATGTAAATTCCTTTCACAGTTGCAATGTCTTTGCTGGACTTTGTTTTAGTTGTTATTCTTTGTGTTTTGAAACAGGGTCGAGATTCTCCTGAGTCAACCTCCCATGTTCTTGGATTACATGCATAAGAGTTACATTGTCTTATTGAAGAAATTTCTTTTTGTGTTTATGTGTTCAATTGGGTAACATTTCCATAAAGTTAAGTTTCTGTGTGTGCTTATGCACATGGCATTTTCTTTTCTTTTTTTATTATTTTTCTTTCCATAGGGGAATCAAACTCAATGCTTATACATGCTAGGCAATTATTGTACTACCCTTCTGCACCCCAACACAGCAGAATACAAATAGATACATTCAGCTTCTATCCATGCATTCATTTGAAAAAAAATATGTATATATGTGTGTTATATATATACATGTATATATGTATATATATGCATATATGTATATATGTATGTGTACATATATATATGTTTAGGATATTACTCCTTTCTTTTTATCTGCCCATATATGTCTGAGATATGTTAGCCCTTCTTATTCCAGGCATTAATTCACAGCAATAGGGCTGAGGAGGCTATGAGAAGGGCAGAGACTAGATAAGTACTAGTTCTTAAATACCCACTGATAATTCTCATCTGCTTCTTCTCCAACAGTACTACCTTGTTGCTCCTTGTGATAAATACAGACAACCAGCGTATGCCACATGGTTTTGTGTTGCTGTGTATATGATGTGTATGTGTGTTGATGCATGTGTGTGCATGCAGGCACCAGAGGACAATAGGTCTACCTGTTTTATTTATTATTATTATTATTATTATTGCTTTAAGACAGGGTGATTTACTGGCCTGGAGCACATCAATTAGGCTAACTTCAAGCGCATGTCAACATGACTGCCTCTTTTTCTTATATGGTGTGCTGGTCTATATGGATTGTCAACATGAAAAACCTAGAACCACCCCGAAGGTTAGGTTAGTTCTAGCAATGTCTGTGGGGGATTATCTTGATTAAGTTAAATTAAAGTGGGAATATCCACCATAACTGTGGTGGTACCATTACAGGATCCAGGTCCCGGACTGGATACAAAGGAGAAAACGATAAGTACCAGCATTCATTTCTGTTTCCTCACAGTGGGCTGAAATTGACCAACTGCCTTAAAATCCTGCTGCCATGCCTTCTCTGGAATGATAGACTGTCACCTGGAACTGCAAGATGAAACAAACCCTTCTTCTCTTAAACTGATTGCTGTCAAGTATTTTTTTCTCCTAACAAGAAGAAGATAAGTTATGCACATGAGTTCTGGTGATCCAGCTCAGGACCTTACACTTTCAAGGCAAGCACTTTACTGCCTGAACCATCTCTCCAGCCTAAGGTGTTGCTTTAATAGTAATGAGGTGCTGAGAAAGTTTAATTAAAACATTTTTTATTGTTTATTTGTTTGTTTGTGACATACACAAAAAATGGGCATAATAGGGCCTCTAGTCACTGCTAACAAACTCCAGATGCATGTCCCACCTTGTGCATCTTGCTTTATGTAGGTACTGAGGAATTGAACCTGGGTCCTTTAGTTATGTAAACAAGTGCATTAATAGCTAAGCCATCTCTCCAACCCAGCAAAAGTTAATGAAATAGCATCAATATTCACACAAACAGTATCTTGCTTTCATTTCAGTCTACAACTTCTCTGGTTTGTATAAAAGTATCCACCAAAAGAAAAGGTTTACATATTGAAAGTTTGGTCTTTAGCTGGTAATACTACTAAGAAAAAATTGGGTTGTCGGGGCTCTGACTTCACCAACTTGCTATTAGAAAGCAGGGTCTGGCTGGAGTAAGTAAGCCACTGGAGGCACATCTTTGGAGGATGCATCTTTGCCTGGCTCCTTTTTCTGTATGTCTCTCTTTTGCTCTCTCTCTCTTCTTCTGCTTTCTGATCACCACACGGTAAGAAACTTTGCTATGCCACTGCTCCACCATACTCCTGCTACCACAACATTCTGTATCATCACAGGCTCACAACATCAGAACCAGCCCAGAATGAGCCAAAATATCAGAAATTCTGAGCCAAAATAAATCATGCCTCCCTTTAAAGTTGTTCTCTCAAATATCTGCCACCAGTGATGAAAAGTCTGATTAATAGTGTACTTAAAAAACTCGAGCATGGGCTGGAGAGGTGGCTTAACGGTTGAGCGCTTGCCTGTGAAGCCTAAGGACCCTGGTTCGAGGCTCAATTCCCCAGGACCCATGTTAGCCAGATGCACAAGGGGGCACACGCATCTGGAGTTCATTTGCAGTGGCTGGAAGCCCTGGCACACCCATTCTCTCTCTCTCTCTCTCTCTCTCTCTCTCTCTCTGCCTCTTTCTCTCTCTGTATGTCCCTCTCAAATAAATAAATGAAAATAACAAAAAAAAATTAAATTAAAAAAAAAAAACTCGCACATGGGCTGGAGAGACAGCTTAGTGGTTAAGTCACTTGCCTGTGAGGACTAAGAACACATGTTCGACTTTCCAGGTCCCACATAGCCAGATGCACAGTGACACAAGTGCACAATGTTGCACAAGCACACAAGGGAGTGCATTTGTCTGGAGTTTGTTCACAGCAGCTGAAAAGCCCTGCTGTGCCCATTATCTCTCTCTGTGTGTGCCCATTCTCTCTCTCTCTCTCTCTCTCTCTCAAAATTCAAAAATAATTAAAATTTTAAAAAATCCTCATGCATATTAGACAGAAGGACCATACACTTTGTTCTTTGTTCTTCTTTCTGAGTGTTCCTCTACTTTTAGAGCTATATCCAGATATTGACCCATGATTCCACACAGCCAGTTCAGAAAGACTTTTCTGACTTTCCTGTATGACCATGCATCCAAACAGCTGTGCCTATACCTCGGTCTCTTCTAACCAGCAAATCTTAAATACTTCAGAAGGTATTCATTAACCAAGGACAGAGACACAGAAATCTTGTCTTTTGATCATCACTGCACTACTTCTAAATATGTCTCCTTTGATTTCTCCCCAAGTTTCCCAATGTAAATATGCCCATGTGCCTCCCAGACATATCACAAATGTCTTTTGATACAATGTCCCTCTAAAAATAGCAATTCATCTTCTCTGAGCCTCTGAAAATTAAAATCTGGTGTCCACGAACAACCATGTCTTTGCCATTGCTTTTGAGGTATTTTAGGCCCTTGCAACAGTCACAAAATTTGTGTATATACCATTCACAGCCCCCTGCATGTCTCCCTCACTTCCACATGCTCCTCTCACAGGGGGAATGAGGAACCTAAATTTGAAGTTTGCCTACTCAATGCTTATTGATAATATATTTTTTTCCATCTTGGCTCAATGTAATATTTTTGAAATTTGTCTTGAAGATACTTTTGGTGGCAATGGTAAATCATTTCAATACTCTATAGTGTTTTAACACATGAATCTATAAAAAACTGGTCTTATATTCTTAAATTACTAAGCTTTGAATCTGTTTCTAATTTACTGCTATGACAATCTATGGTGCAAATTTCTATGTACAGTGTAAGTTAGAAATTTAATGTATTTTTTCATCTTATCAATGAATTATCAGAGCACAGATTGGTCTACCATTATTTCAACTAGTGTAAGGTATAAATTTAACATTATTTGTTTTTTCATCTTATTAATAAATCATCATAAGCACTGATCGGTCTACCATTATTCCCATTTGTCTGTGATGAGACCTTTGGCATGTGTAAAATTGTGTCAAATTTATATATGTGTGTTTCAATTTGTCTCAACTTTTTTGATAACTTTTGTAAGATGTTTTTCTACCTTCAATTGTCACCTCAATGATCATTAAACAGGATTTTCACAATAAACAATTTTTCATTTGGTTTCCTTGAACCAAATATCTTTTTTTTTTTTTTTTTGGTTTGTCGAGGTAGGGTCTCTGGTCCATGCTGACCTGGAATTAACTATGTAGTCTCAGGCAGGCCTTGAACTCATGGAGATCCACCTACCTCTGCCTCCTGAGTGCTGGGATTAAAGGCATGTGCCACCACGCCAAGCTTCAAATATCTTTTTAATAAGAAATGTACATGGGTAAATAATATAATTGATCTTGCAATTTGTCTCTATCAATAATAATACTTATATATGTGTGCATGGTATAATTGGGGAAAAATAGCCCAATCCATCTTACTACCAGGTATTGCTATAGGATACTATTTCTACAGGATACTTATCCTATATTTTTAATATTTTTACAAAAATTGATTTGCAATACCTTGAGTACTGTTACACTAAAATAATTATAGTGATAACTCAGAAAAATTAACACATGATTATTATCATGGAAAACAAAAAAGTTAAAAGTTAAATTTAGACATTCATGTCAGTTATAAAGTATGTTAGGATGAAGAAAGACTTATAAGAATGAGAATATTGCCTAAAATGAAATTTTATTCAACCATAAAGAAGAAAACAATTATGTTGTTTACAAGAAAATACATGCAAGTGGAGTTCATCATCTTAAGTACAGTAAGTCAGACTCAGACAAATATATTTTCTTTACTTTGTGGGTCATGAATTTTTACATAGATCCATAAAAAAATGTATGTAAAAAGGGCATGAATGCAAAAAACTATGGAAATGAATGAGAATAACTAGAGGAGAAGGAAAAAAAAAGAAGGGCAGGGGGAGTGAATATATTCAAAGAACATGATACACTTTGTGATAGTTTGAATACAAAATGCCTCCTATAGGCTTATGTGTTTAAATACTGAATCCTGAGCTAGTGGCACTGTTTGGGAAGGATGTGGAACCTTTGAGAGGTGGAGCTTTGATGGAGGAAGTGAGTCACTAAGGGCAGGCCTTGGGGTATTATAGACCAGCTTTGCTTTCCACATTCAGTTCTCTCATGCTACTTCCTCCCTGTTGATGTCAACATATGATGCAATCTGCTGTCTGTTCTGCTATGTTTCCCCCACCACAATGAAACTTCACCTTAGAATTATAAACTACAAATAAACCTTTTCCTTCCATACACTACTTCTTGTCAGACGTTTTCTTCTGCAACAAGGCAGGTGCTACATACTTCTATGAAAATGTCTTTATGAAAACCCATCACTAAATATAATGAATATATGTCAGTTTTTAAAGGGGGTGCACACATAATATAGTATAGAGAGAATGAATTAGAAATACAATTTTAGAAGAAAATTAGAGTGATAAACAATTCCCAGTTATTGATATTGTCATGTGGTGAATCTAATGGCTGATGTCTCATAATGACATACCTTAGTTATCTATATTATTATGTGTTTAGATTTTAATGGGTGAAGTTTAATAATTACAATTCGCCATTATCAATATTGTCATGTGATTAAAATCTAATGGTAGAAATCTAATTATTATAATTCCCAGTTATCAATATTGCCATATGGTTAGTCTAATGGCAGATGTGTAATTATTATGCATCTGTTTTTACTAGGAACATTAAAAACTGGAGAAAAGGCTTAATTTCAAAATGTAAATATGTGAAATGTACCATGAAATCACATTGCTTGGAAGTGTTTAAACTTTCAGAAAAAAATTTTTGGACTTCAAAACATGCAAGGCAATGACATGTTTGGAGAAATCATTTCAAGAAGCAACTGAGGTAAAGCTGTCACCAGTGTAATTAGGAAAATACAGACACATTATTTGTATTTGAGTTTTATGTTTATCTGAGGGTTATGTGAGCTGTTTAGATGACATAAATTATGAACTAGCTACTTGATTCTTATCTCTGTGATTGTATTTGCATTTTGAGACTTGCTGCTTACAATCCATGGATCTTAAAGTTGTTTGAATACTCAAGGTAAAGTAAAAGAGAAAATAATAAGAGCATTAAGCCTCCCGAAGAAGTCAGTATTGCTAATGCATGTCATCAGGGAGAAGGTTTTACTTAAATAGTATCTTAGGCACAGGTCATAGCAGAGGTGGAAAAATTCCTCCTGCAGAATGCATCTGTCTTCTTGTTTTTCATCTTCAACTGGGGATAATAATGCTGGATTAATAATTACTCCACAAGCATGTTCTCTTTATAAAAATCAAAGGAAATTATAATTTGGTATGAAATGGATAATCATATGTAATCAGAAATATGAACATATGTTCACATGCATGCAAACACTATGAAAATACTTCAGTCACTGTTTGACACTTCCAAATATATTCTGAACTTAATTTCTTTTCTCTGCAGTGTGATAGAAAGTACTGTTTCATCATGAACTTGAAGTACCTCCTGAGGTAAATCAGTTAATTTAACTTTTGAATCTATACTTTATACTCAATGCATGTGACATGTTTGTATCCACCAACTGTTATTCAGGTGTACTAAGTCTATGAATCATTTATTGGATATACCTTAGTACTTCAACTTACTTCTTGGGCAGTTTCATTTTTTTCACCTTTTCTTCAGCATGTTCATCTGATATTCCCACATGACATCCCAATGCCAACAAAGTCCTAGAAAGCAAAAACAGAGATGAGCTGCAAAAACTGCTTCCTGTGTCCAAGACCACTCAGCAGAGTAGCACATGAGAGGGAGGCAAAGCACTTCACCTTGAAAGCAAGGAAGAAAGCTTTGGTTTTCAATGCAAATGGGAAACATTTATAAATTCCTTAAGATGAACGACACTGAACATTTAAATGGCTCAAAAAGGAACATGTTGAAAAGTTAAGTCAGCCCTTTTTCACATAGTTGTTTCTCTCCAAAGGTTCTAATTGCTAGTTTTTTTACATCCTGCTACAGGATGCCTATGAACCTGTTAATCAGATGTATGTGTTTTCACACATGTGTAATGCTATATTGTTTTTACATTTTTATCCAAATGGATATGTGCATAGGTTCTAAAGAAACATTTTATGAAAGTAAATTACATGTTAAAATCATAGTATTAGTTTGTAAACCTAAGTTAACTCAGAAATTAGACCTGAAATTTGGAAAATAATTTATGCATGAAAGACAAAAGCAGAGGGCTGAAGAGATGGCTTAGTGGGTAAGTGCATGGAAACGAAGCCTAAGGACCCAGATTCAATTCTCCAGATACCATGTAAGCCAGATGCACATGGTGGCACATGTGTCTGGAGTTCGTTTGCAGTGGCTGGAAGCCCTGGCATACCCATTTCTCTTTCTCTCTCTCTCTCTGACTCAAATAAAAAGTGATTAAATAAATAAATAAAAACAAAAGTAGAAAGTGAAATTTGAGTAATATGGTGCACTTAAGGATACCATCAGGCACCTCTCATGAGCTGTGTTGTTCCGAAGAAGGCACCAGAGTTCTGCAGAGCTGTACAATACACAGATGACAAGGGAGGGCTGAAAGAAGTTGTCATTGTCATCCATTTACATGACACAAAGTTACAGAAAGAACATCAGATCTTTACACTCATCTTAAATCATCATTCAACACAAAGCAGTAGATAGGTTAGAATAATTTCTTGCATGTTATCTGTCATTTCTTAGGATTTAAATGAACAGAGTTGTTAATCCTCATCTAACACATTATAAAAGCAACAACCATAAAGCCTGCACTCTGCTCGCCATGTCAGACACGAGCGCCTGGGGAATATAATCATGGTGTCATGTCATTTCATAAAAGAGACACACTACCATTGATTCCCATTCTACTGAGAAGAAAACCAAGATTCTAAAATGTGTGTCACTGAGGAATGACTCACCCTGGTGGGGTAAATCCTTAGACCAGAGTCCATATCTCCAGAAGCTGTGTCTGGCAACTGGCAAATAAGTGAACAAAGGAAAGACAGAGAGAAAAAGCTATCCTTCCTGTGAACCACTGAAACTGGCCAAAGTGTAACTGTGGGAGAACATTTTTCCCCTCCAATTTGGTTGTTAAAGAAACAGGTGAAATCGCTCATCCTTAAGCCATATAAATACCCTTACCCTAGCTGTGAAAAACAATAGAGGATGTAAAGAATCAGTTCATGAGCAGCATTGTTAGCATTCACCAGAGGAAATAACACCAAGGTACAGACATCTACTGGTTCATCAAACCAGCCACTGGTAGCTGGTAGGAATGAGACCAGGATGAATATAGCTTTCAAACATTTAGCATATGAAATACAAATATGAAGATTTCTACACTAAACTGGCATAGTTGTTAGTTGTCCAAATGATAAGGAGTGCACTGCAAATGTAACTCAATATCTTGTAAAAGACAGGGAAATAATGAGCTACTATGAGTTACTGAACTAAATGTGTGAACCTTATGTCTTGCCTACCAAGGAAAACAGGAGTTCCTGAAGGCAAGATTTAGTAGCAGTGAAATGATACTGTCTTATCACAGGCAAGGCTGGTCATGTTTTATCTTTAGTGGGATCTTAAACTACTTGATTTCCTTATATTGTTTCTCCTTTTAAGTGACTAAAAGAAGCTTAGATCACTAATTTGTTTATTTTCATAATAACTAATCTGAATCTTTGAGGATCTAACATGCATCTGAGCCCAATCCCAGAATCTGAAATATTATATAAAGTTTATGTTCTCGATCCTTGGTAAAGTAGCTATGATGGGAATTACTTATGGTTTTTAACAAAAAAAAAAGGAAATAAACAAAAGGGTCAAGTACAAAATCATATTAAGATAAATGCTCTCACATGTTCCTACTCCTCCAAAGTGGGTGCAGTTGTTAAATACATTCAAAAAACACGAAAAACCAACGTTAGCCTCTTCCAGGGATTGACAGCTCATAGTTACATATTGAGTCCACCAATAAGAGTAATAATAACTTCTCAAACTATATTACATCAGTCCTTCTCAAAGTGTCTGTGGTGAAGGGCAAACTTTCTAATTTTTAGTCCACCATACTCTGATTCTCTACAAAATACAATAAAATTGTGATAGAAAATTGAAATTTCAGGGCTGGAGAAATTGCTTAGTGGTTAAGGTGCTTGCTTGCCTGCAAAGGCAAAGGACCCAGGTTCAATTCCCCAGGACCCACGTAGGCCAGATGCACAAGGTGGCACTTGCATCTGGAGTTTGTTTGCAGTGGCTGGAAGCCTTGGTGCACCCATTGCTTCTTTCTCTTGCTTAAATAAATAAATAAAAATTTTAAAATATTTAAAAAAGCAAAACTGAAATTTCAAAATGAAGACACATTTTGAAAATTGCTGATGTAGAATACAAAGAAAGAAAAATAATGGGGTTAGCATCATAATCACAACAAAATTGCTCTGTCCACCTACACACTAGGAAATGTTCTAGCTGGAAATCAAGTAACTTTACAGTTGAATAAAACTGGATTGGAAAATTGGAATTTACAAAAAGATAAGGGAACTCACTTCAGGGTTTCAAGCGACATCTGTAAATTGTAGTTGCGCTCCTGTTCAGGCAACTTGGAGAATTCTACCAGACACGGGTGTTGTCTCTTGTTGTCATCTCTAATCTGAAACAGGACAGAAAATCAATATGTAATAACAGTCTCCATTGTCAGCCTCGACTGTGTGGAACAAGTGGAGGCAGAAACACTCTGACCACAGCCCCAGGGAAGCTACTGGAACTTTCCGAGCTCCCTTATCATAAAAGTTCAGTGGTAAAGGCTTATGTCAGCTGCACTCTCTGTTGTCTTCTCTGACACAGCTCATGCCTCTGCTGCACATGCTTCTGTCATGCTGGCTGCCATCTTGAGGCCATCAGGCTTGCTCCCTGGATTCCTTCCAGCATTTGTTTGAATCTCAGCTCCTCCATGAGGCTTACACTATTCACCTTCCTAACATATTAATCTTCCATACTCACTCTACCATCTGCTACTTATATATTTAATAAATTATACCCTCATGTGGGGGGGAGGGTAGAGTCTATTAAATTGACAAACTTGCCTTGAGCTCAGTTCATTAGCCTAAAATCCAGGATCCTCCTGTCTCAGACTCCCTGAGTGCTGGGTATTACAGGTGTGAACCCCTACACCCAGCTGGACAAGATCTTTCCTCACTGTGTTAGCGTCTGTCTTTGTGAACCAAAAGATGAGACCAAAGGTGCAAGAATTTGAGTCCTTTTTTTTTCTGTTTTCTGATGTATCGATATATCTAAAATATCCCTAACACATGGCATTTAAATTGAAATGAATTTTGTGTGAGAAAGTTTGGCAGTGACTTAGTGTTACTTTGTAGTAATTTGTTTTGTATGTGGGATTAATCTGATCAGAGAAATCAGTAAACAACTCAACTAGCAAATACAAAGTTGCTGAGGTTGCTCTGGCTACTTGTGCCATCCCTTGTGCATTACCTTCTACTGTCACAAATCAATCTGGTACCTTCCTTAACAAATTTGCTTGCATAATACAGGTGTTTTTCATAATAATTCTTGAAAGTGTCCCTCAGTGTCCAGAGTGGATCCATTTCAGTATGTTGACAATCTTGCTATACTCCTGATCACTCAAATCTAAGGATGTTCAAGTCTCTTCTGTTAAGTGACAATATGTCCTCCCACATACTTTTAATCTCTTCAAGATGACTCAAGTATCTGAAGTAATGAAAGTACCATGTAAATAGTTGTTATGCTGCACTGCTTAGGAAAACTGACAAGAAAACATAGTCTACACATGTTCTATACTGATAAAAACTTTTGTGAAGATTTTTCATCTTCAGTTGGATGAATGCATAAATGTGGAACCCAAAATAATGGGGGGTAATCTATATTACTGAGCACACTGAACTTAAGATTGTAGGGACAAACTAATGTGGAAGATGTTCCTTCTCCTTGCCTTAGTAGTTGGAATTTTTTATCTACATGGAAATTTAATTGCACAGACATTATTGCCATGGTGGTACCTATATGACAGCTACATGCTGTGAGGGAACAAATTACTACATGGGGATAATTACCAGGTCCTATAAATGTCACCAGAAAGTATGCAAACACAAGAGAATTTTTTAAAGCTTTCGTGAGTTGCCAAATTACAAATAATGACTTCATTTCTTTCTTTCTTGGGATCATTACAAATGAATAGGAATTATAAATGAAACTGAGATACAAAATTCAAATTTAATGCTATAAATATATAAACATGAAAGCAAAAACGAATGAGTCCTGGGTTAGGCCCTGGTTATGTAATCCCCATGAACTTCTCAAACTCTGCACTCTATTCCAGAGGACAGCCAGCACTATCATCCATTTAAGCTGTGCCTCACAAATCAGATTCCTGCCTTCATTCCTTTTCTCTCTCATCTCACTCCATACTTGACCTCTGAAACATCTCCTGCAATCATGCCTCCCCATCTTTCCTGAGGTTCACTGAGTTTTTACAGTAACTTAGAGATCAATGCCCACTGTCTATATTAACCTTATTTTAGAAGTAAATCTTTCAAACCAGTCGTGGTGGTGCATGCCTTTAATATCGGCACTTGGGAAGCAGAGGTAGGAGGATCACCATGAGTTCGAGGCCACCCTGAGACTACATAGTGAATTCCAGGTCAGCCTGGGCTAGAGTACGACCATGCCTTGAAAAAACAAAACAAAACAAAACAACAAAAAAAGAAGTACATCTTTCAGTCCAACACTTATAATTATTGGTTGTCTAGGAAACTACAAAGCTATCCTTCAATGAGCCTGTCAATACTTTCCGACCCTCTAAGAAAAAAAAAAATCCTATTGATTCATATCACTGCCAAGCAGGATGAAGGAGAAATGTTGCCTCCTCAAAAATATATTAACAGAATATGAAAATAAACTTTAAAATTGCTTACTGGACCATACTGCCAGCCAAGTTCAATTTTATTCATAACCCAGAGTTCATGGATATTCTCTGCCAGTTTTTCTCTTATCCTTTCTAGGTGTGGAGGCAGCACAATCTGAAATTTAAAACAAGCAAAATATTTATCAGAACCAAAGGCAGTAAGATACAGGTTGGCTGTCTTGCTGTGAGTTGAAGTGAATGACTGTCACCTTAATCAAAGATATAGTAACGTCACCAGGTTCTGAACCAAATGTTTCATAATATTCTCTAGACAGACTTTTGTGGTGGGGTAGGGGAAGGAGGTATGTATAAACTTAAGTTTTCCAAGTAAATGAATAAACAAAGAAAATGGAGCATTGCTGGAAACACTGAACGTACCATAATGGACATGGTCCATCACCAAGGTGCATATTGTTTAGAAAGGAAACTGATCCAGTGTTCTCCTACCAATCTGGTCAGCACCCAGAATCCAAATGAAGGCAGATCTGTGCCCAGGCTGTCATCCAAGATCTGTGTACCTGCACAAGTCTGACAGAGTGACTTCTGTTCTCCCTGAACTCTACTGTGTTATTTTCAGTGGTTTACAAATGTATTACTCAAGGAGAAAAATATCTTCATATGTCCCCATTAAAAGGAGAAAGGTTTTGGTCACAAAGTAGTTTACCAAGTGAGCAGATGGTTATATATAACTTAATCATGCCTCCCCTGCTTACCCCACAATGGGTTCCTCAATGGAGCAGATACCTGCAATGTCCATGGAGGAAGAAGAATTGCAGAAGCTGTGACAGCATTCTCTCCTTGGAGAAGTAAAGGCATCGCAGGCTCAGGTGACTCTCCATTTATTACTACTACATAATACAGGTGCTTGTTCCTATCCACCACCTGTGTTTCCCATTTAACTTAGAGCCAGGTATACCCTCATGCCTTCCAGTCATGGACAACTGAATTTTAGCTGAAGGTAATGCTTTCATGTTCATTTTAACTACAAATAAAATGTGTACACAGTGAACTAGGAAATTACCAAATGACGGATTAACAACTGAAGTTTTTGAAGTTGAGTATTTTAATCAGTTAAAACTTTAGAATGGTCTTCCATGTTAAAAACTAATAAACAAACTTTGAATTATTTAATCAACCTCACTCAAGTTATTTCACCTTCCCAGCAAAGCAATATTTAAATCATTGTCAGCCTCCTCAGGCTGCCACTATACCAGTGAGACAGAAGAGCATGGGTAATGGACAACAGCCCTCGGATGTCTATTTGCAAAGCAGTGTGTTGTTTACTATGTAAAACATGTTCTGTAAACCCCAACTGGGAAGGTGGCTACTTTTTCCAAAGGTCCTATACATGCATTTGATCTTGATATTTTTTCACTGGAGTCATGACCTCAATCTCCATTCATGATTAAGGTGAGTTAAGTATATTCAGCATAATAAATTTATCTGCCTGGGAGAAGGTTTCAAAAATTCCATGCCTACTTTGTGTAAAACTGTATTCCATAATTAGTATGCATTATGTCACTGTGGCATTACTTCAAATGCTATATATTTCTCCAAATGTTAATTCATCTTAATATTACAATGTCTTAAAGCTGGTTATATAATTCTGTAACTAATCCCCACAGGTTACTACTATTGCCTATTTTTAAAACTATGATATGCAGTTAATGAATTAAATAGCCTTAACTATTTTTTATTTTATTCATTTATTTCCAAGGCGAGATAAAAAGAGTGAGAGAGTGTGGGCATGCCGGTGCCAGGACCTTTAGCCACTGCAAATGAACTCCAGATGCAGGTGCCACTTTGTGCCACTTGGTACTGAGGATTCAAACCCAGGTCATTAGGCTTTGTAGACAAGTGCCATAACAACTGAGCCATCTTCCCAGCCTCAACTTTAACTATTTTAATGAAACCTTAAGAACAGAGTTTTTAAGACTTAATGTTGTGACACATAAGTACATTATGAAATCAATTTGGCAATTTGGGACAATTATTTTTAAAAACAGAAAACAGGGAAGCAGAGATTGAAAAGTGGAGTATAATCTTATGATGCTTATTTCAACCAGACACATCAGTCTGCTGCCTAGAAAGCACGTGGTTATGGGTTGCAGTTGA